>JAAONU010000002.1:47267299-48467299 GCA_012932295.1 Cyclina sinensis
AATCCGCCTTTTTCTCAGAAGGATAATATGCTATAAATTTAAACAGTTCATGAACTCTAGAAAGATCCCTGAAAAGAAAGCATTGTAATAATATGCGAGTCATTCCGATTGTAAATGGTAATTTATCAAAGAGGTGTAAAATAAACTAGCAATAAACGAAGATAATTGTAAACATTTCTCAGGAAATATGGCTGGCTAATTAATGTTAATGTTTATCTGCCAAGATTTGAATGACTAAGTTAATAGCCATTTAATCTAGAGTAATCACATTTTGTGGTCTGTTGTTAATTTTCTCAGCACTAAGATTTCAAGTGTAGGTCAGTTTGTTTTCATTGAAAATATCTCTGACAGTCTAGTTTTGATAAAATGGTCGGATCTGGGACAGGTGCCTTCTCAGTATGTCACTGTGTCTAGATTTCAGCTTTACTTGATTTCCCTTTTGACCTATAACAGTATATATTTCATTGCTCCATTTTGAATCTAATTTTCCACAGTTCTTGTTCAGAACTAAAACTCTTTGTCCAAGTCTGTATGATATAATGCGGGTAGTTGCCCGTCTGTCTGCGTGTTTTTTCATTTTAAGTTTTTGAGAAAAGTCCTTTTTTCTAACTTCCAAATGATTTCACTTCTTTCACATTCTGGGGTTTTTTGGTGTTCAATACAGCCTTAATC
Organism: Cyclina sinensis; assembly: GCA_012932295.1. Taxonomy (NCBI): domain Eukaryota; kingdom Metazoa; phylum Mollusca; class Bivalvia; order Venerida; family Veneridae; genus Cyclina; species Cyclina sinensis. The sequence goes on from JAAONU010000002.1 coordinate 47,267,972, forward strand.
TTTTCATCCTGCGGCATGAGTCCATTAGCAGTGAGAGTATGACCCATGAACTTTATCGTTGTCTTGCAGAACTCACACTTTTCTTTGTTGAGAGTTAAGTTTTTCTCTCGAAGACGGAGTAGAACTTTACGCAAAGTTGCATCATGCTCGTCTTTGGTGTTACCATATATAAGTATGTCATCCGAAATGTTTTTGCAGTTCGGGATGTCTTGAAGAGTGTGTTGTATTACACGTTGGTAGACTTCTGAGGCACATGATATTCCAAACATTAGTCGACGATAACGATAAATTCCATCATTTGTGACGAAAGTCGTTATTTCTCTGGATTGTTCGTCGAGCTCTATCTGATGATAGCCCATGTTTAAGTCAAGTTTGGTGAAGTATTTCTAACGTTTCATCTATGTTTGGCATAGGAAAGCGTTCTCTTTCAATAGCGGTGTTCGCTTGTCGCATGTCTACACAAATTCTTATATCTCCATTGCTCTTGGGAATAACAACAAGGGGTGATACCCATGGTGTGGCTCCTTCAACTTTTTCTATGACTTCAGCATCCAGAAGTTGTTTTATTTTCTCTTGAACTTGCTGTCGCATTTTGAATGGAATTCTTCGATTTGGTTGAGCAATTGGTTTAACTTCTTTGTTGATATTTAACTTTAATTGAAAGTTCTGGAGTTTCCCAAGACCTTGAAATCGGTCACTGAATTCTGATATGATATTTTCGACGTTGTTTTGATTTGTAGTGACATTATTTACACAAAATTTAAGTAATCCGAGATCAACAGCACTTTGTTGGCCTAACAATGGTGTGCATTCACTATCAATGATGTGAAATTTTAATTTTGTCACATTTTCATTAATTTTCATATTGAGTTCACTTATTCCAAATATTTTCAAAGGTGTTGATTGTGCATACGGGTAGATCTTTGAATGAGATTTTGTGACGTATGTAGATTTTGACTTCACTTTCTCAAATGTAGAACGGTCGAGGCAGTTCACACTAGATCCAGAATCTATGAGCAGTTTACATTTAATTCCTTCAATTTCAACTTCTATATATGGAACCTTAATTTCTGAATTTAAATTGAACGCATATTCCTTTTCTTTACAACTTGGATTTTCAGAAACTTGTTCATCATTGACGTAGTGCACTTGCTTTTTCTTTGATTTACACATATTTGCAAAGTGACCCTGTTTCCTGCATTTGTTACAAACAATATTGCGCGATTTAATACATTCATGGCCCAGATGACCTTTTCCTCCACAACGATAACAGGTCTTGAACTGTGCTGGTTTAGGTGCTGGTCTTGCTCGTGGCTGGTACTGTTTCCGTTGTTTTGTTTGCTGGCGCTTTAGATGACTCACTTCATCATGACTGTATTCTGTAGATTTGTCTGGTCGCTGCTGGTGCATTCCGTTTGTTGTTGAATTTTGCATTTTATTTGCATGAAGATCTGCAAGTTCTGTTGTGCGTGCGATGCGCTGTATTTTTTCTAATGTAAGGTCTTGCTCACGAAGAAATTTAATTTTCAGCTCCTTGGAATAGCAGTGTTCGAGTACTTGGTCACGAATCATGTCCTCTATGGTATTTTCTGGAAAGTCACATGTTAAAGAAAGTTTTTTGAGTCTCACAATATAATTGTCCACAGTTTCATCAGGATTTTGTTTTTCTTGTCTGAAACAATGTCTTTCATAGGCGATGTTTTTCTTTGGGTTGAAGTACTGCGTGAACGCTTGAACTGTTAATTCATAATTATGTTCCTGGTTTAATGTTGTTTCATAAATGTCCTGCAATTCTTCTCCTCCGAGGTGTAACAATAGAGCTTTTTTCCTTTCATCTTTAGTAATTCCAGCTGCGTGTATGTAATAATTGAAGCGTTTTATGTAACTGTCCCATGCACTTGACAAGTTGGTGTTTTGTCCTACAACTTTAAAAGGCTGCGGCACTGGCAGTTCAAAAGAAGATGCCATCTTGAAATATTGAGAACAGATTCTTGATTTTATAAAATAGCCACAAACACTTTTTCTTGAAGATGTCCTTTTTATTTTAAAAGTAAATCCTTATATGACACAATCCCATCCTCGTCGCCAATGTAATATCTTGGGAAGTTGTTGGACAGCATGGGTAAAATAAAGTAACACTGTTTAGTTCTGTTACTAATTCTATTCTAATTTGATACTACAAGAGTACACGTTATAATACAAGGTGAAAGTAGGCGGAGCTTATCAGCTATTGGCTTGTTCAGGCTGACCAGTAGAGAGTTAATACATTACAATGTTATTTTAAGATAACAAAAAAATAAAAAAATCGTTTGGTCAGTTATCTGTGTCAATATGGATAAATACAAACACACTAAGGTAAGCAATAGTTATTCTATGTCTTAAGAAGTATTTTGCAATTGGCTGCACATCATTCAAACCTTAGAGAAAATTACCCTTATTAATTTACTAAGATTTATCAACATTGATTCATCTCTTGTCTGCATAAAGTCTATGAAAGAATTATCACTGTCGCTGAAATAGTAATTTCGTAGACATTCCTTTCGATAATTTCTAAAATACTCGCAGTGTAAAAGATTATGTCGTTCATTAGCAATAGAACCATTTCTACATAACGGGCTCGTGCGATCCACGTGAAGTGCCAAATTAATCCTGTTAGAATTAGCCTTATGTAAATTGCACTATCATCTGATTTTGAGGGGTGGTCTAAAACTTAAACAACCAATGGAATGCGTTTTACACTTTGTTAATTACCCATGCTTTCTATGTACCGTCTGCACAGGAGTTTGATTGACGGGTCGTTCAGCCAATCAATGAGCAATAACAGGACACTTAGTTTCATTGACTTGCAGTTAGATATGGTAAAATTCACACATTTTTTATCACGTTTTAATTAAATATGCAATGAACGGCTATCCATTACTATAAATATGATATTATTGAATTAGAAAAATACTATCCGTAAAATGAATTAGAAAATAATACAAATTTACAAACATACTGACAGTACTATTTGAACGCTTATTTTGTCGATGGCTAATCTCAAAGCTGACTTCACGGACTTCCGATACATACAGAAACATATGTCTATTCTCACCTACTTTTGCAACTATCGCTTAAATTTGCAATTTTCACCGTATTCAACCACTTTAAACGACTGGTGTAATTTACACTATTTTTTTTTTTTTTTTTTTTTTTGTTATTAACAAAATGGAAACACATTTTGTCTGTATCTTAAATGCCAAACAATTTAAACACTGTTTAAGAACAGATTTCTAATTGCACGTGTTCTGTTATTTATTTACACACAATATGTACTGAGAATTAATTGTCAAGTAACCTGTCATTTTTGCATAGATCAGCATTTACTAAGATTAGGTGTTGTGTTGCACCACGTATAATAGGAACAGGTAGACATGAAAATGTTGAAGTGGTTAATAGAACATGTTTTAATTCATTGTCCTGATAAAGTTGAAGACATGTACTGTTACTGGCCCGTTTATTATGAAATAAGAAGGGAACTGGTCTCTGCAATCAGTAAATGTTCATTAGGTCTGCCTAATGATGACAAAATATTTACCATATTTAGTAATGAAGAACTCACAATTATAAACCTACCATCTCATTTTACGTGAAAGGAAAAGAAAACTATGTTGTAGGACTAGATTTCAATGTACCAGTTCTGTACCATTAAAATATATACTATAGGCCTATGTCAGAATGACAAAAATCGCGACTAAGTAGTTAGAGAGATACAACTTAGTTACTTTTTGCATACATATACACCGATCAAAAACTGATGTGATATAACTGTATATATACTTATTGCAATAAAAAAAAACGTACCTCGCAAAAAATGCAATCTGTTTTACATTCCTTAGAACACACCGAACAAGGATATTCTTTCGGCATTTTCTTAAACAACATCCATGGAAAACTCTTAACATGAATTTATTGTCGTCATTTTACTAACAATTATTCCTTGGAACACACGAAACAAAGCTATACTTTCATCATTTTTGAAACAACATTCGTGTTGGTCACTTTAACAGTAACTTATAAATGCCGCAATGTTGGTAGTATTAATTATGAGCTTTTTAAATTCTCTGGAATTACAACTTAATTTATGTTGACAATAAAATAACATACTGATAATATTATATATTAAGAAAGCCTTGCTATTACCGTTAAAAATATAAGAAATATAATAGAAAATACAAACTGAGTAATCAGGATCTTCATTTCGCCGAGTTAGATCCATTTCGCCCATGTTTCATACATCTTAAAAATACACAACAAAAGACGTATTCATAAATTCAGCTGGTAGTCATATGTGTTCTGACAATTTAACGAAACGATAAATTATTTAGTTGTAATTAAAAAATTGAAATATGTTTGACATTTTTCTCCATTTCGCCGTCTCCGTTTTTCATTTCGCCATTACAAGAACTTGAACACAAATGGTCAATTTGAAATTTATTTTTAACGTACATTGTTTTCATTTACATCTATTAAAAACATATGAAATGTTTACAACCGTTTACCTTTGATACATTTTTGATATTTTTCCCTTAATAAAGGATAATATCAGTATTTTGATTTTTTGATCTTCATTTCGCCCATTTCGCCATACAATCTTCATTTCGCTGTTTATACCAACCGTCTAAAATTAGTAACAAAATACGTACTTTCCATGTTTATTTATAGATGTGTTACCGACCCTGTTGAATATTGGGATCCAACTGAATAGACTTACTCCGGAATAAAGAATATTTGGGTTTTTCCCAGCTAATCCGGGGGTACAAACAAACTTTTACAGTTACAACAAGGTAAATCAGCGCAACACGTTGATCAACCTTTTGTGAAGGGTTGTGTACCGTGAAGCCATGACGGTAAAAGTTTGTTTGTACCCCCGGATTAGCTGGGAAAAACCCACATTTGCCGAGTTCCGGATAACATCTATTGAGGACAGATACTTCAGCTAAAATCCCTAAGTTTTCTGATAAAAAAAATGAAGTGCCTACTTGCTTTTGTTTTCATACAAACTGTACATCATATGGGATGTATTCATGCAGGTATCTCATGTTTATATATTCTTTTATTTTCACGTTTCTGTACGATGTAACTTACATGAAAAATACAGCATATATATAACAGGGTTTCCCTGTAGAGGGGTTCTGACCCCTGAAATTTTATGAACCTCATTTTGACCCTCAGGTATTTTGACTGAAGGGTCATTTTGTCTTAAAATAAGATATATTTTAGCTTAAATTCAGGTATTTTTGACAGCAGTATTTTAAATTTAGTTGCATCGCATGAAAAATTACCCTTTTAATTGTTTTTGGAACTAGTGGAACCCCTGTATTATATATAAAAACATTAACTTGAAGACTTAAAGATTTAATGGTGAAAATAGTAATGTGATGGCTCATTTATGTAACTGTAACTTCATCATTTTACATCCTAAGCTATAGGTCATATACGATGCAAAATGCTTGAATCATTTTAAAATGATAGATTCTAAATAACATTTCTAAATTTTGTGTTTATAGGGTGATACGTTGTCTATCGATGTATTGCGTTTGAAAATTGTGCTTCCATTTTCACTAAAGTTAGTTCAACAGATATTGTTCAAAAAGTATTTGGACTGGAAACTAGACTGACACATTCATGGTAGATCTATAGATTTCTACAGAAGTCTAATTCATTATGTTTTAAGAGTTTAACCACTTTTATAGATCTGATATTTTTTTAGTTGTTACAGTTGTCTGCCTTTCTACAACTTTATTAAACAAAACAAAAATGATTACACAGGAATTGCACCACTCAGCACTGACGGTCATACTTACAGTGACCCACTGTCGAAGGCGAACATACTAAACAAACAGTTTGAATCAGTCTTCTCGAAGCCTTCGCCACTCAGTCTTAAACAAAAAGCTAAAAGCTCAATGTCATCACTTTATCACCCACCCATGGCTCCCATATCCATCTCAGTTCAAAGAGTTGATAAGTTATTGAAAGGACTAAATCCCCATAAAACCCAAGGTCCAGATGAGATCCCACCTAGATTACTCAAAGAGCTACACACAGAGATAGCACCAATCCTCAAAATCATATTTCAAAGGTCACTAGACACGGGTATTGTTCCTAAGGATTGGAAACCTGCCATCATCACACCAGCATGCAAAAAGGGTCAAAATCAAAACCTCACATGTATAGCATCAAAACTAATGGAACCCATTATTGTTTCAATTATGATGGATTACTCTGACCAACCCCCCCCCCCCCTGTGCTTTCTGGTGTCACGCAGGGATCGGTCTTAGGTCTCTGTCTCTTTCTCACATCCATCAATGATCTACCAAGAAGTGTCAGGATCAGAGTGCATCTATTTGCTGCAACACCATAGTTTATTTAACAATTAAATCACAAGCATCTGCACAAAGCTTACAAAATGATTTGCACAACCTTGAAATATGGGAAAAAGAATGGTCAGTGGAATTCAACCCTGACAAATGCGAAGTACTCAGAATACACAGAAGAAAGAAACCAGTCATCTTTCCCTACACCCTACATAGCACTATACTGAAAACCACAGAAAATGCAAAATACTTAGAGTTACTATAAGTAGTTCATAAATAACATCACAAACAAAGCAAAAAACAGCTTAAGGTTCATCACACGAAATGTCAAAACACAGAACAAACAACTCAAAGAAGCAGCATACAAAACATATATAGACCACAGGTCAAATACTGCTCAACCATATGGTACCCAGGGCAGAAATATCTCACTCACAGAATAGAAATGGTCCAGAGGTCAGCTGCAAGGTACATTCATAATGATTACTACTATACAAACAGTGTAACAAACATGACTAAGGAACTAAAATGGTCAACATTAGAACAAAGGTGAAACCATGCCAGCCTGGTCATGCTACACAAAATAAAAAACAAGTCAATGTCCATCACAGTCACCTTACAAACACAAAAAACTACAAATTCCTCATCCCGCAATCCAAAACACAACATCACATGAACTCATTCTTCCCAAGGACTATACGGCTCTGGAACGAATTTCTGACCGAGATTAAGGCTACCCCAACTGTGCCTGCCAGCTTTTATCAATGGACTGAACAAGTTTTACATGTTTAGATTTTAAACATTCAAGATAAATGATTAAGTAAGATCTTTAGTAAAATTTTGTTTTCTTTGTTATTATCTTTTATAATTTTGATGTTCTTGACACGCGCCTGCCTAGTATAGTCAGTATTGACTTTTGGCAGTTATAAGTTGAAGTTGAAGGTGGATATACACCATTAAAAAATTAGCTTAATTTTCACTCATTCATGTACAGTTATTTGGACTAGATCACATATACTAATGTAATTATAGTCCTAATATATGTATTTTACAAGAGAGAGAGAGAGAGAGAGAAGAGAGAGAGAGAGAGATGGTAGACTAAACATTTACTGTTCCATCAGGAAAGGCTTTTTAAAAATGAAACTGCGTACGATTAAACTCAAGAATTATTAGAGCTTGGCAGAAAAGCTAACATCCTCAAAAACTAAAGAATTACTGGCATGTACATGTACTTATCATTATGTCTCTTTAATAAATGAAATCTAGTATTTGTAATAAGCATCAATTTTACTAACCAGAAATATTGAACATGGAAGGTTTATTGACCTGACATTAAAGCTGTTCATAGTAATAATGTTTCTTTTAGCTTTTACCATGTCATGCAAAATATAGAGTTTTTGACTGGTTGTTTACATTGAATCATTTCATCTTGTACTTTTGGTTTCTTGTTTGGGTATGTAACAGTTAGTGTTTATTATCTTGTTTCAGATGGAAGTGCAGGTCTTTATCCGAAGGATCCTGTCAGAAAGGTTGGAGAAAGTATAACCTTAGAGTGCAGGTCACCAGAAAATTACACAGGTCTCTCGTATCAGTATGTCTACTTCAGCTTCAGTCATGGAGATGTAGAAATTTTCAGTAAGAAGAATGCTGATTCTACTATAAATGATGTGTCTGTGAAGAGGTACACTATACCAAAGCTGTCTGTACAGGATTCTGGAGAGTATAAATGTACAATAACCACATCAGAAGATGATAAACGAGCCAATGTATCAACACATCTTTATGTAGTAAAAGGTAGGTGGCATTACATAAATATTACTGCTTTTGTAACAGTTGGTTCACAGGATTTGATCAAAATTTTAGCCACTGTCAGAAGTTAAATTGAGAGCTATTAAAAATATGCTAAAGTACATGTATTTTAAATATTCTCTTGGGTAAGATTAACACCCAAAGGCTTTGAAGAAACTTTTGGTTCTTAATAAATAGAGTCAGTAATGATGATTTTATTTTTGGAAAATCCTTTCCCAGTTCCCAAGTAAAATGGTTATCAGAAGTCCATAGAAGTTGATTTTTATGAAAATATTTTGATTTACTGACTGAATTGATTTGGCTTTTGCATGTAATGACTCTCCTTATAGCGACTGACTCATAGAATTTAGCTTAAAATTGTTTTTCTTTAGAATTTAAGAGAAGTTAATATTATATTGTAACTATGGAAAAAAACAGAATATTTTGCTTCTATACACCAAGAAAACTGAAAAAAAAAATGTTTTGATTTTACCAGAATTGGAACCCTTGCCCTTTCGGTCAGTAAAATATACAGCCACGATTTACACCACTGAGCCACAGAGACAAATTATAAAAATTTGTCAGAATTAATGATATATAACTTAAGTAGCTACCACGTGACTAACGGGGTAAATTTTTTACCGATAAAAGTGTTAAACTTTATATTTTGATGTTTTTCTGTAACAAAAATGAGTCAGTAACTTAGTTTAAATATGTTCTTCACAATTACAGCTAGAATGTCTAGTTGTATAAACATATTCTTTTTTTCATGGTCGGCCCTTCTGTGAGTCATTTGCTTTAACATTTTTAACAAATATTTGAAAAAAAAATCAGGAATGATGTTGTTTTTTCTCCACCATTTTAGGCTGTCAGCTCTAAACTTTTTTTGTTTGGAGGGGAAATCAAGGATTAAGGGGGATTGGGTAAATCAAGCTAAAATATAATGCTTTTATCAAAGTCTTGCAGGTTGTTTAACATCATTTTACAAAAAAGCCACTATAGCCATTATAAAGGCTGTCTCAATCCAAGCTTTTGGTAGCATCAGTTTCTGATGAAAAAGTAAAGACTTAACTAACCAAGTAAATTTTTCCATCATAAATATTTTACCTTTTTCTCTTATTTTTGCATATCCTTTCAGCTGATGAGGAAACAGCAATTGTTGAGAAGGGAAGAGTGTCCAGACTCTCCTGCTTGAAGCCCACTTATGAAAATCTTCCACTAGACACATTTTGGAATGTGAGTGGGAAATTGGTTGTTGACAATACTGAAGACTCAAAATTGATCTTATCAAACACAGGTATGATTATTTGTTAGTGAGATTTTTGTGGTCAAACAGTGTCTTAATTATTTTGTGTTAACTTAGGTCTGTACTAATTATTTATAATCTCTTTTGACTTCCTTAATTTGTACTTCTCAGTTAAGTGTAATTCAAGGTTATACACTTTAAAGGCCTCATGCAGCTATCATGGAACCAAATGACCAACCTTTCTGTCTGGGTTTATTTATTGTTAGTGGTGTAAGTTACAGAAAGCGTCCCATTCTTGAAACACTCCTGAATCTTTTACATGCACATAACCTAGAACCTGGGATCAAGGTCTCATCTGAAAGTACCGGTAGTCTCACTATTCGCATCCGAAGATGAATCAGTTTTATGGGCTGATTTTTAATGTTTGTTCACCTTCTACCTTAACAGTTGAACAACTAAAAAAATATCAGATCTATAAAAGTGGTTCTTTAGGCGTAACAGATTAGGCTAATCTGAGAGATAACTAGTAGTGTTAATGGAGGAGCAAGGGAGCAGATTTGAAGTTCATGGATTTCTCTGCATTACCACTGGACCATTTCTTATTGTTTCATTTCTTACACTCATTTGCAGGTTGGTAGATTACAGCTTGTGTGGAACACACTTCCTTCTTTAAGGGTATACTTTGGCTCAGCCTGAGATGCAATACCAGCAAGAGCTTTAAGTCAAGGTGCTCAGTATATCAGTAAACATAATGATCTGTATCTCAGGTGGAATCTATCAGAAAAATGGTTCATGGATGTCATGTCAGTCCACAACTGATAAAAAAGGAAACATTGTCTATGTATATACAAAGACCTAAATGAATGTTTTGATTACATTTCATTTAACTTATCAACAACAATTAAAAGCGTATCAATCTTGATGCAATAGCAGCAAGTTTAGCATATCTCTAGTTCTGGTAGCTGTTAGAATATTTGTGTTGTCTGTTTCAGCCAGCGAAGATGCATTTAAGGAAATCTATTGTTTGGTGGTATCACAATCAGCACTAAACTTTTACAAAGAAATATCTGTTGCCAAAGAAAAAGGTGCAGTGCTAGAAGCAAGGAGAGTTTTGTCAGGTAAATATCATAGGGAGATAGCCAGACAATAATGAATAATTTTCTGAAGTTCTAAGCATAAATTTAGGACTAAGTAAGATATGCTAGGCATACTCTATAAATGTATGTACAACCTCGTGATTTAACATGATGACTATTTTGTGTACAAAGGGACAAATTAGTACAAATGTAATTGAAACTTGCATAACTACATGTGAGATCTTACTGTTCAGTTATTTTTCTTATGAGCATAGTAATTATACATTATCTGTATAATTGTATAATTAATGAAATAGTGTATACCTGATTTGTGTTTCAGTTGTAGAGATCAGCACAGATCAATGCAGAAACCTTACTGCTTGCATCATTGAGGCACGTGTTTATGGCCCAGTACCAGCCAATATATCCTGGCAGATTGCCAACAACACTATCAAGCCAGTGCTTATATTATCAGCAAATAAAACTATATCAAGAACGCCACTGTTAAATTTGACTGAATCAGCATCTGCAGAAGTGTATATTAATGGATGGAGATTTAATATATGGAAAAACAATACTTTAGATGGTATGATGTTTCTATTTTCACAACAAACATGTATCACAACTCTTTTTGCCCCCAAAAGGATGGCATACAGTTGGTGTTTTGCCTGTCAACTTTTCTGATTTCATGTAGTGAAAAAATTTGTTAAACAATTTCTGACAACTGTAATAAGACACACTAATTTGAATAGTCATTAACAACATACATGTAAAGGTATTAGAAAAAACATCTGAATTTTTTTTATTGGGGTCATAAAACTGCCCAGCTGTTTTGAGACTTGTGGGAAATTGCCGAGCAGAAATAACCCAATGATCTCACTGATTTACTGAAAATAATAAGTTTATCCTGAAAGTTGGACATGTTGCTAAGTCGAACAGACATTTTCATGTCCATATTACAAATATCAATCAGAAACAAAAATATTACATTCTAAATTTGCTGATTGAAGTATAATGAGCAGCAATAATTGGAAACAGAAAAATGATGGAAAAACTCATGTAAGCATGCCCACCATAATGTACATGTACAAATCTATCACTTCTGTGAGTAGTTCATGATCATACATTAGAGGCCCTATATATTAGTAGTCATACAGATATGTCTAAATACAGTATTATGTCTTTTGGCTTATAGAACAAACTGATAAACCTCATGGTAGTGATTCATCAACAGATGTTGGGGCCATTATTGGTAGTGTTCTGGGAGTTCTAGCTTTTGTTGTTGTTGTTGTTGTTGCTGTTGTTGTTGGACTTTGCTTTTTGCGGAAACACTGTAACAAGCAGAATGCAGCTAGAAAAGGTAATGCATATCTCTTGTGCTAAACTTGGCATGATCCTAAACTGACAACATGACAATTTTATTTCATGAGATAAATAAAAAATATAAGTTTTATATGCATTTAATTGTTGTAAACTAATGCTTAGCTTCAGTCAGTTGTAATGTTTTGAAATTGTTTCATCTTTTAAAATTATAATTTGATTAATTATTATACATTAAAACCTCATTGCTGATCAGGATGTTTTCAATGAGTTAATACATTTATCTTCTTAACACTCTAGAGACCACATTTTAAATTATGTCTCTGTGAAATTTGTTCAGAATGCTAACCTTGATGATATACCTCAAATGAATTTTAAACCTATCATGTAGGATCAGAAACTAGGTCACCAGGCCAAAGCAAAGGAAAACCTTGTAAAAGCTCGATCCACAGGCCACATTTTGCATTGAGATATCATTAACCGAGTGATCCACAGGCCACATTGTGCATTGAGATATCATTAACAGAGTGGTCCACAGGCCACATTGTGCATTGAGATATCATTAACAGAGTGTTCATCTTGTTGATTTCTAGGTAGAATTTGAATATGGGTCATCTGAGATCAAAAACTAGGTCACTGGCTTAAATCCAAGCAAAATCTTGTAAACATTCTAGAGGCCACATTTTGAAGTCAGTCATCATGATTATCAGTCACAATGTTTGTGTTAATGATTACTAGGTCTAGTTCAAATATGGGTCTTCTGGGGACAAAAGCTAGGTCACTGGCTTAAATTCAAAGAAAGTCTTGTTTAATGCTCAAGAGGCCACATTTTGAAATCTGACATGATTTTCAGTCATAATGTCTGTATAGATGACTACTAGGTCTTGTTTGAATATGGGTCATCTTAGACCAACAATTAGATCATTGTGAGAGCAATGTAGGGCTGTCATAGCCCTCTTGTTAGTAGATATTTGCGGACCAGTTATGTAAATAATTAGTAGGAACACGAGTTTTGTATTTGTTTTTTTCAGAAAAAGCAAACATGTCACAGGTACCAATGGTGGATTCATCAAAACCTGATGCTGAAGCAAATTTATCTGAAAAGTCACATTTGAATGGTGCATCTTAGATACCTGCCCCAAACAGCTACATTCTAGTCTTGTGCATAGGGATTTGACTCAGAAAATCTTTTTACAACGTACTTTATATAAGTCTTATAAAAATACTTCATACAAATGATTTTTGAGGCAAACCTCTAATGCCTTGTGTAGTGGACCAAGCTAGATATTCTTTTGAAAATGTTGTTCATTTAAAGTGTTAAGACAGCTTGAGTTTGTATGGATTTTTCCTATTTTTGATAAACAGTAGTATTAGTAGTACAAGACACTAATAGATTTGTAACTGTGAAATGCTCACTGTCAGTATACATAGAAATTTGTGTGTACTACAAATACTTTCTTCTGTTCAAACAGTACATTTTGCTTTAAATGCATTTCAATGAATACTGCATTTCTTCGAACAAATAATCAGAAATTATTCAGTTAGAGATTTTTTAATTGAAAAACAATTAAGTGTAGACATTGGCATCTTTGGTATGATTTGGTATGTCTTCCAAAATTGAGTGTACATGAAATTTTTCATGCTAATGAAGTACATGTAGATATTGGTGGAATTAATCTTTAACCCTGAACATGCTGAAATTTTGTTATGGATTTGTCCAGCTTTGAATTTGGAACAGTCCATTCAAAGTTTAAGGGATTTCAATATCAAAATACAAAAATTGAGCTACCAACAGTATAGAGCCTGGTCAGACTGCACAGATGTGCAGGCTGGCCTGGCTCTATACTGGTGGCAAAGGCTAATCAATTTCGGTTCTAGCAGGTTTAGGGTTAATGTTGTGGAGATTTAAATGTTCTCCTGAAACCAGGTCCTTGTATGGAATTGTTGTGCATCGTGTAAAGCTGGTTGTGTTAACATTTTTCATCTATTAGACCTACAGTAGTAAGTGGGACTCAACAAGATTAAAAGCTCAAAATTAATATGATCATATTGTCATCTTTCATAAACAGTAAATGATATTGTAAGAATAAATTTACTAGGACCTTGCTGTTTTTGAACACATTTCATACCCATCTTTAATATTTTTTTTATTTTTTTTTGTTAACTATTGTACATCAACCATGTGTTTATTTTGTGACTGTAGATATGTTTTGCTGAAATAATCATGTAACTGTTACTAATATTCACTCATCTAATGTGTTATATTTGTCTCGAAACATTTTTTGCCTTATCTTCTTACCTTAGTTTGTAATCTCTTGTGCAATGTAGGTATTAGAGTGATTTATACAACTAGTTTACATTAAGCAGTGCTTATGTTGAAAAACTCTCTAGTTTAGTATCCTGTTATGTGCTGATATGGTATTTATTTTGTTACATACACATACAACTTGAAACTTGTAATAAATAGCCCTCAGTTGATGCTACAATCTATTATTTCTAGAAAAACAGAACTCCAAACAGTAAGGTAACCTAAAGTTCACCTAGTTTTTAGAACTCCAAACAGTAAGGTAACCTAAAGTTCACCTAGTTTTTAGCATGGCTTAAGTAACAAATTGAAAAATGATGGGCATGCAAATCCTTTTTAGAAATTTAGCAGGCTAGGGGTTAACAACAAGCATGACAGGAAGTTTCAGTGATGTATACATGGACAGATGAGGTTATTGAAATAGTTATTATTATATGTCTTGCTGTTCACTAAGTGCAATTATTGTAATGTATGTACAACTTTCAAATTATGTATTTACATGTGGAGCTTTTTCTTTAGACATTTTTGATAAGTATGCATACCTTGGTTTAGTTCTGACTGAACATCTAGACTTAAATCTCACAGCTAAGTTTGTAACAAAGGCTGCTATTGGTGCTTTGGGAATTTTAATAGCCAAAATTCTTGGTGGCATGCCTCATAAGGTGTACAAGAAACTATACAACTCAATGGTAAGGCCTGTAATAGCATATGGTGCTGCCATAATGATGGGGTACCATGAACTTTTCCTGTATCCAAGCAGTTGAAAATAGAATCATGCCTTTCTTTCTTGGTACAGGTAATTATACACCAAACCCTGCTGTGGCTTGTGATATGGACTGGGAGCCAGTATAGGTTTAATTTTAAAATATCTAAGTATGTTATAATTAAGGTAAAGGAAAATGTAGAAATTGGCATTATAAACATGTACTTTTTAAATTCAATTGTAGACAATTCAGTGATTGTACTCAACCTTTACATAACAAAAACATGTGTGTTTTTAACTTAACACAAAGTGCAAAGGATAAATATTTAGATGATTGGACTTTATCTGTTCATCAAATTATAGGTAAAATTGGTCAAGGCAGAAACAAACTTAGGCTTTACGAAAACACAAAACTTGATTATGAACATGAACAATATGTAGATTAAGTAATGTGTTATCAGCAAAGGTCAGCTTTTGCTGAATTTAAAAGTGGTGTTGCCCCAATCAGGCTAGAAATGGGCCGGTATGAAAGATTAAATGTTAACAACAGAATGTCCAGTTTGCAGAAATGGTAGAAGAAGAAATGCATAAATTTTTACACTGTTTCTTTATATAATGATGTTGGCCTTACCTTATTTGAAAAAAGCTTCAGATATATGCACACTCTTTAATACATGTACATTAAATGTTATTGAGAAGACATGCTTCCTTTTATCAGATGATAGGATTGTGAAGCAAACTGCAAAATCCTGCTGTGATATACTTAAATTGAGATGAGAAGTATTATATCAGTAAGTGCTAAGTTGTTCATAATATAAGTTATATAGAATAACAGAAATATGGAAAATGCTATGACTATTTCATTGCTATATTCAATTGGCTGTAATCATGGTCAAAAATACACTTGTTAATCAAGCATGTGTTTGATCTGATCAAACATATTTCATCATTTTACACTCATTTCATACTGTGGAGCTTTTTGTCATATTATGGAATCCCAGATTCTTAAGAAATGGTTTTAAGGCAGATTTTAAGTAATGATTAACAAAGGTATTTTAGCTTTGATCTGTATGATATTTACATATTCTGATATGTGATTTAGAATATAAAATTTTTAAAATGTCTCCTGTAAATTATATTATGATTTGTTTTACATGTATAAATATGTCATACGTATGAATGTGCTTTCATGTTGCATGTAAAAATGAGATGAAAATAAAGAATATATATTATACAACAACAATTTTTTATTGATTAACTTTTTGCTTTTTACATTTTTATGTTGAAAAAAAATGATGACATAGTGTATCATATTTTTTAAGGGTGGGGATTAAAATTTAGAAAATGTAGTTTCACCTGATTTGAAATGAAATATTTGTGGAATTATTTTTTCAAGTTAATTAATGGACTGTTTAAAGATTTATCTTTTTTTCAAACAGTATTTTTTTCTATAGTGTAAATCAGTAAGTTTTGTACTAGCCTTATTTTTACACATGGAGGCCAGACACCAATTCATATAGTATATAGTTAAGTTGGACCTCTGATAAGCTCTGATAAGAATACTTAAGCCACTTTTCTATGAAAATTGCCAATTTTTACCCTCCTTATGATCTGTATTATAGAAACCATTGTGGTATAAGTTTATATTTGATAGTGTTCTATGTTTGCGCATTATTTGTAAGGGCATTTCTTGTATGACTGCCTACATCATTATGTATAGATAAACTGCTGTTTTAAGGACATTACTTGTTTAAAGACAAGAAAAAGTCTCAGAGAACAAAATTTACACATTTCCTGTCTTGAATGTATTTAATAAGTTTGGCATTATCCATCATTTTTTAAACTTAACATGCTATGAATCCCTGTCTAAATTCAAGAAAAAGTTCTACTCATCAATTTAAATAATTATGTAAGTTTTTTCCATCTGATTGGTTAAATCACAGTCTGGACTGGTAGCTTCTACCATTTGTTAGTGGATTTACTTTTACAGTATAATATGAGATGAAAATGTTAATGAAAAAAAGATATTACATTAGAAAATGTCTATTTGAAAACCAGTTCATTCTGCATCATTGTGCTTGAGTAACAAAACTTAAAATTTAGAGCCTGTTTGATTTATTTTCGTTTGACTTTTTTTGTAGTTGCCATACATGACCAATAATTGTTAAGGATACGTATTTTTTCAGATTTACATTCTAATAAACTTTCTTTTCTTGCATACATTCATTGTTTATTTTTTAGGTTTTTACTTTCTGGTAATAAATTTATTATGCAGCGGCATGTAAACAAAATGTGTTGAGTGTGTTCAGTTTTTAAACACCCATTCACCTTTATAGAGCTGAGAACAAAATGTTTATTATTGTTATCACAGCTTGGGCAGTTTTATAGTATGGGATGAAAAGTGAATCAGTTTACGATGAAAATGTCTTGATGAAAGTTTAAATTGGTTCTTTCATAGCAACCCCCTCCCTGCCACTTATCTTAAGTTTTAGGCTTATTACTCGGCTGTCTGATTCAGTGAACTAGCTTCACATAAGTGTCACTAAGGTTTGATTCTTGCCCTAAGAAGTAAGTAGAATAACTGGTCACTAGATTAAACAAGTTGGTTTTGTTTCATACCAAGCAGGGTCAGATCCACCAGCGGTAGATGAGGGAGGAGCATGGCTTGTGCAGCCCAAAAAAGTTGATCTTTTTGTGTCAAATTTGAGAGAACTTTGATACAAAATATTCTTCATACAGGCTAGGTTTTATCTAATGGGCATGATTCAATCATCTTGAGCTCAAATTAGGCTCACATACAAGAAAGTTTAGTTCTCAATTTTTTGGAATATTACAGAAAAAGAAAAAACAAGAGGGCCATGATGGCCCTGGATCGCTCACCTGAGTACTTTGCTTGAGGGTCTACCGTTAAACAAACATCCGATGCAACATTACATTTTCTTACTGAAGATATGATATTCAAAGATCTCATCTTTTATACAAAAGAAACCATGGGTCAGAGGCAATTTCGTGATAACAGCTTGTGAGGAGATGTCATTTGAAGCAATATTTTGAAGAAAACCTATTTTAGCTCCGGTGTCCATTTTGTTCAATGGAGCAGAACCGTTTAAGCAATTTTAACGCAGGGGTATGCAAGGAACATTTCCGTGAAATTTGATGGAAAATTACCTTGCAATTGAGGAGGAGATGTTGTTTGATTTCTTTTCTATTTTTAATAGAGGGCCGTGTATGGTACACTTCTGTGAAATTTGGTGGAAAATCAAACAACCTGTTTAGGAGGAGACAGTGTTTGATTTTTTTTCTATTTTTAGCTTTTGCAGCCCTTATGTGCAATGGAGCGGAACAGTTTGAGCAACTTTAGAACAAGGCAATTTAAGGAACATTTCTGTAAAGTTTGATTTAAAATGGCCAAGTGGTTTAGAAGGAAATGTCATTTGAAGCAAAATATTGATGAAAATCTATTTTAAGCTCTGGCAGCCACTTTGTTCAATAGAGTAAAACCGTTTTAGCAATTTAAATAGAGGGCTATGTAAGGAACATTTCTGTGAAATTTTGTGGAAAATCTCCCAACCGTTTAGGAGGAGATGTTGTTTGATTTTTTTTCTATTTTTAGCTTTTGCAGCCCATGTGTGCAATGGAGCGGAACGGTTTGAGCAATTTTAGGAAAGGGCAATATAAGGAACATTTCTGTAAAGTTTGGTTAAAATAGCTTTGGGGTTTAGGAGGAGATGTCATTTAAAGTAAAATGTTGACGACGGACGACTGACGACGGACACAGGGTGAACACAATAGCTCACCCTGAGCATTTCCTCAGGTGAGCTAAAAATGATTAAATTTTTTAGAACAATGAATATTGAATCAGTTCCATACATGAAGGTATCATTTCAATACAAAATGCATCCTCATGTGTCTTGGGTACCTATGACCATGAGCACCCACCCATTGACTCCTTATAACTAGAGTAGGACTTGTGTATCCTGTCCAACCTTGAAAGCAATCATAATTTTAGACCTCTCCCCCCACACACACACACCTAAAAAAATGGAGCATATAGTTGCCACTTTAAATTGTCTGTCCGGCATCCATCTTTTTGTCTGTTTGCATATCAGTCACGCTTTTTGTCTGGACTGTATCTCAAAAAGTAATAAAGCTGTCAGCATGAATATTTATAAATTGATATCGGTAAATCTCACTGAAGAGAAATGCAGTGCATAAGAACCATTACTCTGCACTATCTCATTTTGGAGTTTTTGTCTTTTGTTCATTTTTCACTCTTCATTTTTGTCCGGAGTATAACTTTTTCACTGTAATTGCTATCAGAGTACAGTGCTCTGCACTTTTTTTTTATTCATTGCCCGTTGTTAATTGTTCATACTTATAGGTATCAATATGAAACTCGATAGGCAAGTAGATCTCATTATGCAGAAGTGCACTGCATAAAAACCTAACGCTTTTTTTAGTAATTGGCCTTTGTTAATTGTCATACATATTTTTTTCGAACTCAAAACTCAAAGACTATAAAGAGGTATCAACATGAAACTTGAATAGATCTTATTGAGGAGGAGTGCAGTGGATGAGAACTGTGTCTCTCTAATACATAATTCTGGAGTAAGGCCATAAAATCGTTTTTTCGTTTAGCATCCGAGGACGGATAGGTTTGAACTTCTTAGGAAAGAAAAAAAACGTTGTTTTTTCTTACCTTTACATATGAAAAACAGTTAAAAAGATATATTTTAGTGTTGTGCTTGTAAGAGAGAGAGAGAGGGGGGGGGACCTGTCTAATTTCATGACTCAGTGCATCAGATCAATTTTATAGATTGTTGAAAGTTGTTAATTTCAATTTTACACCAAATATAGACTCAGTTGTAAATTTACCTGTGCAGAAACATATTTCAGTTCAATGTATGAGTTTTTTATTGAAATTACTTTTAGAAATGCAAGTCTTATTTAGAAAGTCAATTAAAAGTCTTTGTAAAGTGGAATATCATTTTGGTAATTATATCCTGGTGAACAAACTAGTTAGTATGACTTGTTTATTTTTTGGGTTTTGTTTGTGTTTTCAGGATAGCTTGATAGGTTTTTGAACTTAGGGTGGACGCTATACGAAAAAACAATTTGGAATGGCCTAATTGCCTTTGTAAATTTCATTCTCATTTTTGTGCGGGCCTTAACTCATACACCCGATTTTATAGCTTTTAGGCCTATCTAATAAGATGTAGTCTTTAGCTTATCTGAGCAAGAAGTGCTCAAGGGTGAGCTTTTGTGATCATTGATTGTCTGGCATCCATCGGTGCACCAGCTAGAGGTCCTCTACCAAGTTTGTTCAAATTATGCCCCTTTGGTCGTAATTGGCCCTTCACCGGGGGAGGGGGTGCTTTGATTTTAATACACTTATACTAAAAAATCTTCTTGTCTAAAACCACAAAGCCAAGCGCTAAGATTTTTTGCATGAAGCATCAGCTAAAGCCTTCTGCCATGATTGTTCAAATTATGCCCCTAGTGTCATTAATGGCCAGGCCCTGAGGTCACTTGATTTTACATATGCTTATATAGGGAAGAACAATTCTTCTTTTCTGAAACGACTGATTGATTGATTGATATTTATTTAGGTTAAAACACACATATACCATATATATATAGACAATAAATACACTTACACAAACATCGATGTAAAAAGTAGATAAATAATTTGTTAAAAAGTACTTTGGTAGTTAGTCATAAATAGCTGTATCACAGTATTACGCTTGCTTGAAAGACGCCAATTTTGGAGGTAAAACCAGGCTAAACCTGTATACTTAATTTGCGTTTGACTAGATAAGAAGTATTTAATATGTAATTATGTAAGCAAAGGCATGTATGTAGTAGTGTGAATAAACCTTGGATTGCCCATGAAAATCCAAAAGCTTATTTCCAACGGGGTCCTTGGACATTTACTTATTATTATATACAATACAATTAAACAAACATAAATACAATGAAAAAATAAATAAATAAATAAATAAATAAGAATATAAAAGATTTTGGAAATTGGAAGCTGACATAAAGTAAACTTGAGATATATACTATTAAATTTAAAATACATTTTGTATTTTCATCGATTAAGTTTAAAACACGGAGACTGATATCTAGTCAAACAAGTGCAGTTAACTTCGAGTTCCTAGCTTTTTCAAGTAAGTAGGCCTTTACAGAACTTTTGAAATGTCAAATCTTGGTAAGTTTTTTAATGTCTACAGGCAAGGAATTCCAGTCATTAATTGCACTATAATAGAAAGTTACATTATCTTTTCCATAACATTTCGAGGCTCTAAAATTGTACTGATTCGCCCGAGTGGAATAGCTATGTATGTCTTTAACAGGTACAAAATTTTCTTTCATACATGAGGGACACTGGTTATTGACAATTTGTAAGACATGGTTCAGACGTAATTACTTATTTCGATTTTCTACATTTAACAAAGACATATCAGCAAGACTTACAGTACTAGTATTGACACTTTCTCTGGGCCCCATGCCGTGTATAAATCTAACGATTTTATTTTGACAGATTTGAAGCTTGTTTTTTAAACTTTTGCTCAGATTCGGGTACCAAGAAGAACATGAGTAATCTAGGTGGCACTGTATACGTGCTGAACATAAATATTTTCTGGTTTTGTAATCTAAAAACCTTGCTTGTCTATACACAAATTTAAGACGTGAATTTACCTTACAAAGAATATTCACAATAGTATCACCTGACAAAGAATTAACAATATTTAGACCTAGATAATTAACAGATTGTGTGGACTCAATAACATGTCCATTACAAACTATTCTAAAATCTTAAACTTCTTTAAGCTTTCGTTTTGAACCAAAAATAAGACGTTCAGTCTTTCCAAGATGTAATGACAATTTATTATTTACAAGCCAAGATGAACAGGATTCCAGTACATGTCCGAGTTTTTGAAAAATAAGACTTGGGTTTTTGTGAGCAAAAAGAATTGCGCTGTCGCCAGCATACCGGATAAGTTTACATTCAGGGTCAATACCAATAATCATGTCATTTACATAGCACAAAAATAGAGAGGACCCAGGATGCTGCCCTGGGAAACTCCACATGTAACAGGCTTATATTCTGATAAAATATTATCAACACTAACAGTTTGTTTTCTACCTCTAAGATAAGACATAAACTAGTCAGTATTTGAAATACCCATTTATTTCAGTTTTTCACATAAAATATCATGGTTTACAGTATCAAAGGCTTTTTGTAGGTCTAACATTACCATGCCTGTGTATAAACCCTTAGAATTATTATTTCTGATATGGTCCATTAGGTGGATAAGACATGTATCAGTGGAATAAGAATTTCTAAAACCAGACTGTTATTCTTACAATAGATTACTGTCAATTAAAACTTTTCAAGTTGTGAATGCACAGAATTTTCTAAACGTTTAGACACAATACTTAAAATACTAACAGGTCTATAATTTCCTACTTCCAGATTACTATTTTTCTTATACAATGGTTTCACCCTAACTATTTTCATATCATCAGTTACAAAATTTTCTGAAATTGACATATTTACAATAAAAGTAATTGGTACTTTCCAAAAAGAAGCTGCATCTTCAAAAACCTGGCAGGGATTTCATCTAAACCAGCACTCATTGCTGAATTTAATTTCTTAAGTTCTTTGTATACAAATGCCTCAGACAGACACATGTTTCAAGTAGAATGTATGTTTCTTAACATTTCTACTATTATAAATATCTAACAAAGCATGTGAGTCAAAGGCAAACAATTTGCTAGCACAAGGTAATTTATCAACAAGTCTAGATGCAACAGTAGTAAAAAAGTGATTTGCAATTTTCTGAGGACTATGACAATTTTCACCTTCAATATTTAAAACAATATTTTTATTTCCTACAGATTTATACCCTAACTGTTTTAAATGTTGCCACAGACTTTTTGGATCATTTCTTTTTTCAGTAATTTGATCAGAAAAAATAAATAAACTTAGCATGTTTTACTTCTCTTTGGACAATGTTTCTAAATTTACAATAACAAGAATAATCTTAATGACAACCATATTTTCTAAATTTGTACAAATAAGAATCTCTAGTTTTGATATAATCTAAAATCTCAGATGACATCCAAGACTCAGTTCTCTGCTTAAATCTGATTTCCTTAACAGGAGCAATGACATTCAATACTGACATAAAAATATCTTTAAATGCTAACCATGAGTTGTTTACATTATCAGAATAAAAACATTTATTCCAGTCTGCCTGACCTAATTTTTCAATAAACAATTCTTTACTGTATTTCTAACTTTAGAAAAATAATGTTTTGAAAAAGTTTTTCTGTTGATTTTCCTAGTAGATCTACAAAAGTAAAAAAGTGGTCACTTAGACCAACAGAAATAACACCATACTGAATAATCATATCTTTTGAATTTGTAATAATAAGACCAATTATGCTGCAACTTGATTTAGAAATCCTAATGGCTTCAGTAACAATCTGCTGCAGATAAAAAATTTTCAAAAGGCTGGAGTAAGATTTGAAAAGTGAACTTGACTTTTGGTTAAAACAAATGTTAACATCTCCAAGAATGAAACTTTCACAATCTGATCTAAGTCTAGATAAAACAGTTTCAAAATGTTCAATAAGATATGTCTGTTTTGGAGGTCTCAAGAATTTCAACAAAAATGAATTCATCATTAAAAACATTTAAATCAGGCCTAGCAGTAAAAGAAATATCGTTCCTCACATAGCAACTCACTCCTCCTCCATGCCTGTCTCTATCACATCTCACAACTGTATAATTATCAAAATGTTTTTCTGAATCAGTAACAGACTTGTCCAGCCAAGTTTCAGATATTCCAATAACAGCTGCTTTAGTTTTCAATGCAATAATTTTCAGTTCAGAAATTTTAGGCAATATAGATCTTACATTTAAGTGTATAAAATGAAATCCTTTTTTGAAGCACTGGAAGTGGTCATCTGGAGCACTAGATGGTACTGTTGTTGTTGTCGACAAGGCCTAAAACTTAGATATTTTGCAAAGAGCATCAGCTAGAGGCCCTCTACCAAGTTTTTTCCAAATTATATCGCTGGGATCAAAATTGGTCAAACCCTGGATTGTCCTACTAGTGCAAAATATTTAATCTTAAAAAGTCTTCTTGTGAGAAACTGTAAATGTTAGACCTAAGATTTTTTGCATGGAGCATCATCTGGAGGTCCTCTACTGAGATTATTCAAATAATGCCCCTTGGGTCATTAATAGCCTTTACTCACACTGAAGTCGTGAGTAAATTAATAATTATCTCATCTGTATTAACCAGAAAACAAACAATATTAGGATTGAGGCTTGTATTTGGCAGCAAATATCGAGTAACAGAGAGAGAGTTATAAACACTTTTAACCCTTGTTTATAACAATTACCATTAATTAAAAACAATCAAAAGCAAAAACATGTTCATTAACCACTATACATGTACCTTCTGATAGCTCATTGTAGCGGATCATCACAATACCACATCACCATGAACCTCCGTGTCAATGCATAAACAGGGTAGACCACAAAATCCTGATCCCACATCTTGCAGAGCACATAATGCGACATTCCACAGCTTGCAGAGCACATTATGCAGCATTCCACAGCTTGCAGAGCACATAATGCGGCATTCTGCTGCTTGCAGAGCACATAATGCAGCATTCCACTGCTTGCAGAACACATAATGCAGCATTCCGCTGCTTGCAGAACACATAATGCAGCATTCCGCTGCTTCAAAATAAAACCTTGATAAAGAAGCCTATCTTTTAAGACTTTAGAAAACATACCAAATAAAAAGAACTGATTTTAAACCCTGAAACTTTATTCACAAACAGTACTGTATCGCATATACAATCGACTTAAATGAAAAATGAAACTGAACAACCATCATACTATTCAGTGACTTTAAAATTATATGTCAAGATTCAAAGATACCGAAAGGCGGTCTTTTAAATTGTCTCTGACATACCCATCTCTTGCGGTAGAAGACTTCCATCTCCCATGTCTCTGCCACAATCTTTCAGAAGTTTTGTTATAAGCAGAAGCAGTAGAACCCCCAGAACAGAATCTATGAAGACTGTAAGAAGTAGCATCTAAACCTAGCACGGAAATCATATTTTTAAAACTATCACGTATGCTGGAATAAGATAAAGGTTTGTCACATGAAGGTTTTAATACATATTTTTTTCTTTCTTTTACAAAATTGTAACGGTCTGAATAAAAAGTCATCATAATCGGATTTAATTTCAGATTCCGATAAATATCTCTCAAGAAGAGTGACGAGACAGGAGAAGTTTCCAGTCCTAGAAATGAAAACAATGTTCCCTTCTCTTAAGACAGCTGTCTTAGAATGGTGGAGGAAAATTTCACAATGTGTATCATAAATTTTAATGTCTGAACTTATAATATGCAAAGATTCATTTATACGAAAGGAGCCTGCGATTGAAAGGACAAATAAACATACAAGTCTTAATTTTCCTAAAGAACTGTCCTCAGCAGCAAAGCGTCGCATCAACTGCTTAAGAATATATGCAGTAAGATTTGCGGACATTTCGGTAAATGACCAGTTCGATAAATTGGATTTATATAGTAAACCCTTTGGACGTTTCGGTAAAAAGGCAATTATGTAGTAATTATATGGTAACAATGAAATAAAAACTTTAAAACCCGATAATTGAGTAATAATAGACGCGTGCCCGAAAATATCACAGAACAGAACAGAAGTTTATTGTGACTTAAGCACATAGGCTCATCGTCATACAACAATAAGTTACACAATGCATGCAATGAGAACATACCACAATACAATGGTATAAATAGTAATTACACCCATTAGTATTTGTGAGAATGTTTACCTTGGAACACGGTTTTACATGTTTTTCTTGAAACTGAATATTAACAAAAACAGAAAAATAAAATACATCAAATATTTAAAACATATTACACAACGATAACAGGCAGAGAGGCGTTTAAGAAAATCAAATATTAACAGCTAAACCTCTTTGTTTAAAAGCTTTAATACAAAACAATGCCAGTCTATTAAGTGTACTTTTTTTAGATGAGTTTACTAAGTCTATAAATTTTTGCATGACTGTCTGTATTAAATAAATAAATAAATAAATATAACGCACGTATATATGTCTACCTGCATATCGTAGTGATGTCGTGAAACCAAAGTATAACTGATTAATCTGGGTCCAAACTGTATTCTTAATCTTTTGTATTAAGTTAAAAAATGATGTACGTTTTAATTCCTATAAGAACCTTTTTGCTTCTAATCGCGATCAATCAGAGTGGATCCTGATAAGACGACGAAAGTAAGACAAAATGTTTTTAATTCCTTTGCCAAAACCGATTAGAGCCTATTCAACATGACAGTTGCTTATCAATTTTACCAGACCACTGTTAATAGTTTAGACACTATCCAACGGGATGAGGAGTCAAAAAGAAAACAAACTAGGTAATTATTATGTGTTTTTCATATGAGTGACAACTTTCTCCATTATTTACCATATAATTACTATATAATTGCCTTTTTACCGAAACTTCCAAAGGGTTTACCATATAAATCCAACTTACCGAACTGGTCATTTAACGAAACGTCGGCACCCTGCAGTAATAGGTTCTTTTTTGATCATTCTAATGCAACCGGTCAGGCACAATTTTAACCACTCATCAGAGCACGGATTACGTGAATGGGAAACATTGTGAGCCAAATATATACCGTAAAAAATCATATTCAACTTAGACTTGCTACAAGACTGACGAAGGTTGTCTTGAGAAACGGAAGCCATGTAAAGTGCCACTTTAACGGGCGTAGCAGGTAAGGAAACTTATCCTAAATTTTTACATCACTCACTGAATTTCTTGAATGCTTGAGAATAATTATGTGTTGTTGATGACTCTTTCCCTCTCACGCACGATTGCTTTACTGCCGAGAATTACTCTGGTTTAAACTGATCGACTCGAGTTTTAACACCATCTCATCTTTGTGTATCAAAGAAACCTGAAACTTTGTGAAAATTATATCGAATAAATAAAGAAAATTACTGTCAATGATGTTCTTTCAATACAAAAGTAAAAAGTAAAACTCGTCTGTGATGTATAATAATATCTGACAAATATAAATTATGATCTAAAAGAGCATTCTATCCGTATCACCTTACTAGTGAACTTTTCGGACCCAAATATAGTTTCTTTATTATGACCTTGCATGTGAATACCTTCCGGGTCGTTAAACAGTTAAATGTCAAGAATATATGGTTTAAGCACAGAATAATTTGAAAATATAACAGGAAATAAAAGACTTGATGGGCAATAAGGCGCTATCAAAGTTCCTTTCGCTCTGCAGAGTAACAAAACATTTAGTGCTTTTGGTGTTAAATATACTGGGGGAACTAAGCAGTTATTGTTGTTAGCCCAGCTGATGGAAAAAATCATCCACTGCCTCACAATCGGGGGTAAAGAATAATGAATTGCAACAAACCAGTTTGAATTATGTTCATTGGCAAAACGATCGACGTCGTGAGGACCAAACAAATTGACTATTAAGTGAAAGAAATCAGTAGTTACTCCATAATCATCGTAATCTATCATTCTGCTGAGAGCTAGCATCAGCTCAAACATTCTTATCTCTACTAATCCAGGACGGTTCCAGAGAAATTCCATTGGAAGCACATACTGTAAAAATTTCTAAAGCCATATCTTGAAGTTCATTATTGATACTACCTTTATTTATAATGTGTACACAGTTTTTGTTGTCAGTATACCAAGATATCTTTTTACCGCACAACTGATTCTTGACCGAACAAAGCGAAAATTTAATAGCTAAGAGCTCTCTAAAAGTAGAACTTTGCATTTGTTCAGATTCTGACCAAACCTTATGTGCCATATCATTACCACATTCAATATAAGCGGCTCCTGCCACCGAGGAGGCATCTGAATAAACTATCACTGTCGGCAGCTAGTCCTGAAAAAAAAACACTTTACTACAAGGTGAAGCAAACACAGTCACCCAGAAGTTAAGACAACCCCACAATACAGATATAACTATTGATGTATCCCATCCTAATCTTTCCTCTATAAATCTGTAAAACGGTTTAGTTTGAAGTTATCTCACTATTTCGCCTCCGAAGGTAAACCCATTTTATAGGCTGATATTTTACAGTTGTTCACCTTCTAAGAAGGCATGTCCATCAAGTAGAAATTTGTGTCTGCTTATAAATTAATATCCAGTGAAATGTCAAAGATCGATAAATCACGCCTAATACTGTGGGTTTATGCAAATTAACCTGCTCAAATGGGACCCTTGTATTTTCTGCATAGGTGTCAAAACAAAGCAATTAACTTTTTTATGACCCAATCAATGATAAAGTTAAGACAAATAGCAAAATTTCCTTTCTCTTAAGACAGCTGTCTTAGAATGGTGGAGGAAAATTTCACAATGTGTATCATAAATTTTAATGTCTGAACTTTTAATATGCAAAGATTCATTTATACGAAAGAAACCTGCGAATGAAAGGACAAATAAACATACAAGTCTTAATTTTCCTAAAGAACTGTCCTCAGCAGCAAAGCGTCGCATCAACTGCTTAAGAATATCTGCAGTAGGATTTGCGGACGTTTCGGTAAATGACCAGTTCGATAAATTGGATTTATATAGTAAACCCTTTGGACGTTTCGGTAAAAAGGCAATTATGTAATAATTATATGGTAACAATGAAATATAAAACTTTAAAACCCGATAATTGAGTAATAATAGACGCGTGCCCGAAAATATCACAGAACAGAACAGAAGTTTATTGTGACTTAAGCACATAGGCTCATCGTCATACAACAATAAGTTACACAATGCATGCAATGAGAACATACCACAATACAATGGTATAAATAGTAATTACACCCATTAGTGTTTGTGAGAATGTTTACCTTGGAACACGGTTTTACACGTTTTTCTTGAAATTGAATATTAACAAAAAAGGAAAAATAAAATGCATCAAATATTTAAAACATAGTACACAACGATAACAGACAGAGAGGCGTTTTAGAAAATCAAATATTAACAGCTAAACCTCTTTGTTTAAAAGCTTTAATACAAAACAATGCCAGACTATTAAGTGTACTTTTTTTAGATGAGTTTACTTAGTCTATAAATTTTTGCATGACTGTCTGTGTTAAATAAATAAATAAATAAATATAACGCACGTATAAATCTCTACCTGCATATCGTAGTGATGTCGTGAAACCAAAGTATAACTGATTAATCTAGGTCCAAACTGTATTCTTAATCTTTAGTATAAGTTAAAAAATGATGTACGTTTTAATTCCTATAAGAACCTTTTTGCTACTAATCGCGATCAATCAGAGTGGATCCTGATAAGACGATGAAAGTAAGACAAAATGTTTTTAATTCCTTTACCAAAACCGATTAGAGCCTATTCAACATGACAGTTGCTAATTATTTTTATAAGACCACTGTTAATAGTTTAGACACTATCCAATGGGATGAGGAGTCAAAAAGTAAACAAACTAGGTAATTATTATGTGTTTCTCATATGAGTGACAACTTTCTCCATTATTTACCATATAATTACTATATAATTGCCTTATCCGAAACGTCCAAAGGGTTTACCATATAAATCCAACTTACCGAACTGGTCATTTAACGAAACGTCGGCACCCTGCAGTAATAGGTTCTTTTTTGATCATTCTAATGCAACCGGTCAGGCACAATTTTAACCACTCATCAGAGCACGGATTACGTGAATGGGAAACATTGTGAGCCAAATATATACCGTAAAAAATCATATTCAACTTAGACTTGCTACAAGACTGACGAAGGTTGTCTTGAGAAACGGAAGCCATGTAAAGTGCCACTTTAACGGGCGTAGCAGGTAAGGAAACTAATCCTAAATTTTTACATCACTCACTGAATTTCTTGAATGCTTGAGAATAATTATGTGTTGTTGATGACTCTTTCCCTCTCACGCACGCTTGCTTTACTGCCGAGAATTACTCTGGTTTAAACTGATCGACTCGAGTTTTAACACCATCTCATCTTTGTGTATCAAAGAAACCTGAAACTTTGTGAAAATTATATCGAATAAATAAAGAAAATTACTGTCAATGATGTTCTTTCAATACAAAAGTAAAAAGTAAAACTCGTCTGTGATGTATAATAATATCTGACAAATATAAATTTTGATCTAAAAGATCATTCTATCCGTATCACCTTACTAGTGAACTTTTCGGACCCAAATATAGTTTCTTTATTATGACCTTGCATGTGAATACCTTCCGGGTCGTTAAACAGTTAAATGTCAATAATATATGGTTTAAGCACAGAATAATTTGAAAATATAACAGGAAATAAAAGACTTGATGGGCAATAAGGCGCTATCAAAGTTCCTTTCGCTCTGCAGAGTAACAAAACATTTAGTGCTTTTGGTGTTAAATATACTGGGGGAACTAACCAGTTATTGTTGTTAGCCCAGCTGATGGAAAAATCATCCACTGCCTCAAAATCGGGGGTAAAGAATAATGAATTGCAACAAACCAGTTTGAATTATGTTCATTGGCAAAACGATCGACGTCGTGAGGACCAAACAAATTGACTATTAAGTGAAAGATATCAGTAGTTACTCCATAATCATCGTAATCTATCATTCTGCTGAGAGCTAGCATCAGCTCAAACATTCTTATCTCTACTAATCCAGGACGGTTCCAGAGAAATTCCATTGGAAGCACATACTGTAAAAATTTCTAAAGCCATATCTTGAAGTTCATTATTGATACTACCTTTATTTATAATGTGTACACAGTTTTTGTTGTCAGTATACCAAGATATCTTTTTTACCGCACAACTGATTCTTGGTCGAACAAAGCGAAAATTTAATAGCTAAGAGCTCTCTAAAAGTAGAACTTTGCATCTGTTCAGATTCTGACCAAACCTTATGTGCCATATCATTACCACATTCAATATAAGCGGCTCCTGCCACCGAGGAGGCATCTGAATAAACTATCACTGTCGGCAGCTAGTCCTGAAAAAAAAAACACTTTACTACAAGGTGAAGCAAACACAGTCACCCAGAAGTTAAGACAACCCCACAATACAGATATAACTATTGATGTATCCCATCCTAATCTTTCCTCTATAAATCTGTAAAACGGTTTAGTTTGAAGTTATCTCACTATTTCACCTCCGAAGGTGAACCCATTTTATAGGCTGATATTTTATAGTTGTTCACCTTCTAAGAAGGCACGTCCATCAAGTAGAAATTTGTGTCTGCTTATAAATTAATACCCAGTGAAATGTCAAAGATCGATAAATCACGCATAATACTGTTGAGTTTTTGAGAGGGTTTTAGAGGGTTTTGGGGTCTAAATGTTGACTCACGGGGTTCTGAAATATATGTAGGTTTCCTCCTCACTAAAAGATCATAACAGCAATGTTTCTTCTAAAACTGTGAGTATTTATTGACCGACTATCTAATACATATAACAAAACATAGAAACAACATAAATGAAGAATATCAGTTAGATTAATTCCTGTGAGCAAGTTCACACAGATAGAATGTCTGATCCACTAGTTAAGATAAAATATTAAATAATAATTTCCTGACAAAACTGTTTAACAATTCAATAATTCCAATGTATACATTTACATTTCAATGTAAGATACTTCCTTCAATAATCATTTGTAATCAGAATAATCATCAGTAATATATATACAAATACATTTGACAGTACCACACAACTCATATCAAACACAGTATACACTCAGACATCAATAATATTTACATAAATTCATATCAATACTATTACAACTTCCTTAAGCATAAAAGCTTTATAATTTGTATTTGGCATTACAACTCTGTAGCAGAAATGCTTTAAATTATACTGGTAGCATCAGAAAACATCATACAGTTTTGACCATAGATTTTGCTAAACATTATAAGAAACTCTACAATGTTAAATTCAAAATAACCAAATACTGTGCTGATAGCATAACAATAGTATAGATACTTTCAAATTTGATTTTGATTTCAACAATATGACTGTTACAAAATATTCAAAAGTTACATAAAATAATATAAATTATTTACCTAAAATATATGTAGGTTTCCTCCTCACTAAAAGATCATAACAGCAATGTTTCTTCTAAAACTGTGAGTGAGGAAACCCTGACACAACCGGCATTTATACTGCTTCTAAAATCTGTCGTTAGACGCGTTATGTCACTTTGACATGTTCATTACCCAATTATTTGTCTAAGGTACTGACATATACACAGAATTAATTTATGCAAGGGTCATAATTTGAACAATCTTTGCAGGGGTCCACAATGTTTCATGCTAAATATCTAAGCTCTAGACTTTGAAGCTTTAGAGGATAATTTTCTTATAAGTTTTTACCATATGCATATAATGAAAATCTATGACCCCCGGGCAGACCCAGTTTTTACCCCAGGGATATAATTTGAACAAACTTGGTAGAGGTTCATGTATATGTCGGTATGTACATCGGCCCGATATCGGTAGTGCAACCCGGCTCGATATCGGTCCGATATCGGACGTATATCTGGCAACAGATGATGAGCCGATGCAATGCCTACATTGCTTTTATACAGTATTTAATTAGAGATGTTTTACAACCATACGCGTGTAGACTAGCATCGCAAAATACATGATTGGTAATACTTTCATCTGTTAAATCTGTCTGGTTCCCTGCCATACCGGAAGAGGTTTTGACATCTGCTTCATCAAAGTAGCATCTCTGAAATCTGTTCATAACTGAACCGTAAATATCTTCTGCTATTCTCTGCCATTGTGTTTGTATGGCTTCAGAAAGTGGTACGTCCCATTCGTATTTTTGTTTCCATATGTCTTGTAGTAAGATCTTAGCTCGAATCGTTATTGGGCTGAAAAATCCAAGAGGATCATACAATTTCGCTGTTTCTTGAAGTATAGTACGTTCAGTCACGGGATAGAGTCTATCGACAGGTCTACTTGTCAAAAATATCTGGTCACTAACAGCATCCCATCTCATGCCTAGAATCTTCGTAATTTCGTCTGAATCAAGTATGCTGTCAGCTGCAGCAAGCGTGCGCAAACGATAGCTGTTTGACATCAAGGAACGTAGATTAAAGCCAGCAGACGGCATCAGGTTTCGTGTATCATGGAAAAAGTTGATCAAGGTGTCTTCGTCTGAAAACTAGAGATAACATTGTCTACATACAAATCTTTCTTCAGTATCTCACTCACCCATTTGTTGTTGCGGTAACCAAGGTGCTTCAAGTGTGGCTTGTAGGATAAATGGTGAACATGTTGCTCCAAAGAGTACGGATTTGAACCTGTAAGTAACCAAGCTACTATCTGGATCGGCACTGCCACAGGAAACGGGTAACATCACGATCTCTCTCGTCAAGTTGCACGTGCAGGAACGCCTTCTCGATATCCGTAGACACGGCAAATTTGTGTAAGCGAAATCTCATAAGTATATTGGTCAAGTCGTTTAATTCTGGAGGTGTTGATTCTAAGCAATCGTTCAGACTTGGTGAATTTTTATTCTGACGGCAACTACAGTCATATACTATACGGATTGGGGTGGTGGCTGAATCTTTCTTCACACCGTGATGCGGGATGTAGTGAATTCTGGTATCTGTATTGTCGTCTGTAACTCTCTCGATAAAGCCTCGTTTTCCTGTTCTGAGATAATCGAGCCGTACTTCTGTAGCATGTCTGTATCTTGTCGTAGCCGTCGGATTGTGTTTTCTGTTCTTTTAAGTGCAATGTTGTAGTTGTCAGGTAGCATCGGATGATCACGTTTCCATGGTAACCGTGCTGAATAACGACCGTCCTTGAATTCAATGCAATTTTTCTGATATGTCGCCAGGTAGTCAGAGGTAAGATCATTATCTTTTTCAGGCTGGATACCTAGAGACTCTAACTTCCAGAAACGTTCTAGGTCGTATATATCTGGCTGAGATTGATAGATTCATGTAGCTGGCCAAACTCCGCGCACCGGTTACGCTACGCTCAGTAAGGGGAGATCACTGCGTGGGAGACTGGAAAATGTTGTGACGGCAGAGATCTAATCCAGTAAGGGGAGATCACTGCGTGGGAGATTGCCTTTTATCATGTTTATAAGGAAGTGAAGAACCGTAATTACAGTTGTTGAATTAAACTGTTGCAAGTCGAGTAAGCTGATTTTTTCCATCAAACAATCAATATTTCATATCGTTAAAAAGGTCTGTAAACTCACATTTTACATACATTAAAAATAATTGTCAAAACTGTTTACTTTTTTTGTAAATGGTATGGTAAAATTGATTGCATCCAGGGCCTTAATTAAGGCCCTGGTGCATCTGAGCTGCTAGAAAAATGCTGAATGACAGGTATAAGTTTAGTTTTCTTTTTGAAAAGCAAAAATTGAAAATCTGCTTATATTTTCAAAATATGAATTTCAAGAGCTTTCTGACAGATGATATAAGAATCTTAAAATTTGGCTCACAAATAAAAAAGTTATTTAAATTTAAATGTAAAAAATTCTGGTGCTGTCAGATGTATATAAATATTGATTCATTTTGCCAACCAGTAGAGTAGTCTCACTATTTCGCCTCCGAAGGTGAACCCATTTTACAATCTGATATTTTATTGTTGTTCACCTTCTACGTCTCACTTTGATCTGCATCTGGCTAAGCGGACTCGCCCATTCGTAGGCGATTGGGCACTTTTTATGGCTCGTTTGTTCAACAGTTCACAGAGTTTAAGGCAAAAATGATAAAAATATGATAACTAAATTCATACATGATCCTGTAATCCAAGAAAACACACAAATACATAAGTATAGAACTGAAACACTTATTTCGTACATGATTAATCCACCATTTTATTCAAAATTTGGCAACCGGAATACTCGGTGTTCTAGGTAATAAGTTAACTAGGGTATGGTAAAGAATCTGCCGAACAATATCCGCTCAGTTATATGCAGTTTAAAATTAGGCTTAAAGGTTGAACAACTAAAAAATATCAGAATTATAAAATGGGTTCAACACTTTAAGCTTAATTAATTAGGCTACCAGTAGAGCTGCCTGCTTAGCTCAATAGGTAGAGCACTGGATTAGTAATCCATCGGTCTAAGTTCGACCCCTTGGCAGTGCAAAATTTCTCCGTGACAATTGATCTCAGGCATTGTGTCTAATGTTCATTTGTCTCTCACCGATGATTCAGAGTAGATCATGTGGGAACAGCAGTCAGTCACTTGTGGAGAAATTGGCAATTACTGGTTAGTTATCCAGGAAAACCGGTTAGGTGGACAGACCGCCGAGATAAAACCTATATGTTGAAATCGGCGCAAAACCCAAAAAAAAAAAACTAACAACCAGTAGATCAGCTATATTCTGGCAACAAGTGCTTGTGATGTCCTTGCCAAAAGTGTGGAATGTGGAGTGTCACTGGTGACTCTCATCTCTGGTCGTATTCTAGCCAGCAACTTCGAATTGGGATTCCTGCGCTCTTACCGCTCGACCACTGCTCCTCCTCCTTTTTATGTATCTCCTCTGTTTTTAATAATAGCATAAGTGATTGCCACAGTATGATATTTACCAGCCTTAAAGAACAAGTAAAAACAGTATCCAAATAAGAAAATCCCTTTTAGGAGGTATAAAAGTTTTGATGAAATGCAGCTTTTAACAATGAACTATGTACAGTACCATTTCAAGTAGCATTTATTTTTGATGATATACCAACAAAAATCATAAAATGTTTAGCAAGCATAATTTGTAAACCAATTTCTAATATAGTGATTATTATATGAATAATATAGATTTTTTTCCAGATAGTTTAAAAATGGCTCAGGTGACTTGTCTTTTACCTTGAAAAATTACAGGCCTATTAGCATTTTATCATCAGTGTCAAAATGTTTTTTTTTTAAAAATCTTAATAACCAGGTAAATAGCCACTTTGAAAATATATTTCACAACTTTTAAAGGCAGATGAGCATGTTTGATGAATGGAACAGATTTGCGAAAAGGGTTATTAATCAGTTGCAGGGTTTCCACTGGCCAATTTTCTTTTTCCGCCAATGGGGAGGGTTCCAGGAGGGAACTCCCTTCGGCCATCGAAAATTTTTCAATTTCTCATGTTTAAAGACCCAATTTACAACATATCTAGAGCTTCAACTGTTATGAATATTTTATGGCATTAAAGCATTTTAAAATGATAAATCTACCGGTAATAGTTTTCTGACTTTAATTTTCTAAAATCTACATCATATCAACAAAAACAATGGATTTATCATAATCAGGGCTCACAATGGCTTAAAAAAATAATAGCCAATATTTTTAATTTAAAAAATGATAGCCAAAAGTTCAGATATATTGATACCTCCACTTTTTTCTTAGATCTACATAAAACCATGGCTTTAATTAGAACTAAAGATGTGAATGAGAACAAAATAAAAATGTTATTTCTTAGAAACACTGCATAACAATAATAATGATTCATTCTACCAGAGACATATAAAACAATTTGTCTCTGATTCTACCTTCACTTAATGCTCGAGTATAATTGCAATGTTTAAATCTAATCAGACATCTTGTATGTCATCAATATGGGCATGTAGACCTACACTGTTCTTCTTTTCTTGGTATAGATCTGCAAGAATTCTAGGTTCAAGGCCGTCGTCGATGGTCCGGCCGGTCCGGCCTTGGCCGGACCAATATTTAGGCCAAAAATGAGTAAAAAGAAAAAAAACAAAAACATAAAAAAACACGCATCGCAGATTAGCAATTTGACACTTAACTGGCCCCTTATGCAATGTGCGGTAATATACAAACATGACGCGAAACAACTGGAGACTGTTAATTGACCAGGTATATGTAGGGGTACTACGAAGACAAGTGTGAAGTTATCTTAATTGGCATTAATTGACATCGACGTGGCTCCGGACAGTTCACCGTATATATATATATATGTGTTTATTCAAAATATTATATCACAATTCTTTAAATTTTACTTCTGTTCACATACAAGTATCTTAATATGAATAGTTTAAGATAGTAAAATATTATGATGTGTGACACAATTCCATCGGAACCAAATCAACCAAAATCATTTTTGTTTCCAAAACGAACATTTTGGTGTGCACATTTTTTCATCAATGTTATATATATTATGATATAACAAAAACAAACAAAAAATACAGTGCATGAGATTTGCAATATACATTATGAATATCTTAAACTAGTATGCCTGAATTCTCTGAGAACTTGATAACATTTTATTGATTGTATACGGCAACCGTTCAAAAGTCATATTTTTATCACATATCCGTGCCGTTTTTGCGACTCCGTAAAAATGGTATTGCACGGCCGTGCATATATTTTGACGTGACGTCATTTGCGTTATATACACTAAATGTAAGCGTTTTTCTATAGGTGCGTC
The DNA here is from genome assembly GCA_012932295.1 of Cyclina sinensis. Classification (NCBI taxonomy): domain Eukaryota; kingdom Metazoa; phylum Mollusca; class Bivalvia; order Venerida; family Veneridae; genus Cyclina; species Cyclina sinensis. The sequence continues at coordinate 47,305,242 of JAAONU010000002.1, forward strand.
AATGAAAAATGGTTCTTTTTCACTTCAAACGGTCTTTATTTTTGGTCATATGAGACTCATTTGTACACCTGTCTGTCCGTTATGCGAACCTTAAATTTCACCCTTAAAACTTACGACGCACAAATCTGTAAAAAATCGCTGAAATATTACTATAACATGTACTAGCGGCAGGCTGTAAACTGTGCCAAATATACGGGAAAACTCCCCTGAGAGCATTCTAGAATAAAAATTTTTCCGGGGAGCATGCCCCCGTACCCCCCTAGATTCTGGCTAAAACCAACCAAATTGGCCGCACCAATCACAAAATCGTGACGACGGGCCTGAGGTTTGGTTGGATAGCAATATAGGGATTCCCAGGGGGGATGCTCAACACATTTTCCACTGACTCTGTTTCCAGACATTTTTTTATTTGTTCTTTTCAAATTGTTTCAGCTATTAGTATAAGCACTGTCAATTTCCACATTTCACAGAGAACAGGGGTAGCTCATAATATTAGGGTTCCCATATTAGCGTATAGAAATTAAACTTGCAGACATTCACAGAATGCAGTCCTTTTTCTGAATCACTTACTGAAAAATGGCATCATCACCAATGTACTTATATTTTTTTGTCTTTGTACTAAGGATTTTTAAACAGAACATTGCTTCTTTTCGTTTTTAATAATTATAAAAAATTGGAGTCGCAAAAATATGTGACAATTGAAAAATTTTCCGTTTTCTGCAGAAATATACCTAATTTTGGTTGTTTCTTTATTAATTGTGTGGGAGTAAAAACTTTTTGATTATTTTAACATTGTTTTCCACTGGCGATGTAATCAAGCAGCCTAAAACAAATTTCAAATTTTGCAATTTCGGCGAGTAATTCTCCCAACATGTGACCGACAAAAAGGCGACAATAAGGTCAAATTGACATGTAATCGCCGCGGGCAGTATCACTTTTCACAACTTTCATCTGGATTTATCAATCAGCAATCAATTAGGGCATCTTTTTTTTAAATATACATCGGAAAAATAATTTTTTTATGCTTTTTTTTCCGCCACTTCCAAATATTTTTTCGCCATTTGCGGAATTGGCGAATTGCAGCGGAAACCCTGAGTTGAATATCATTATTTGAAGCTGAAATATTGATTTACACCCGAAATATTTCAAGCCAATATTCTATAAAAAAGATATAAAATAGGTGTTTCCTATCCTATGCGACGCGCACAGGTTAGCTATTTTTGTATTTCCCGCATAAAGCCGCGGTGGTGCTTGGGAATGTCATGTGATCATTTCAGCAAAAATACGTATTCGGTGTACCTTGCCGATTATCGACAGCGCCATTTGTTTCAAAATACCATTGAATGACCACGTGACATTCCCATGATGTCCCTTGTCGCTAAATATAGAATGTATTTTTGTTTCTTTAGCGGATTGTTTTCAGGTCAGGTAAAATGGTAAAATTAACTGAAAATTTCCTCCTGGAGGACTTGAAATGTAGAGTTTTAGTGAAAAGTACACGTAAGTGTAACATAGATTGATCTGTTCACGATTTTACTGAGTACACCTGCTTGAGCCTGCAGTTCCCCCTTTAAGCAGCTTTTAGACAATGCTTTGGATGCCAGACAACCATATTGTGCCTGGTTGAAAACTGGAAGATGGCGTTCGACAAAAATAAGCATTTGGCACAATCCTTATGGACTTGTCCAAGGCTTTTAACTGCCTGCCGCATGATCTCACAGTTCGCAAGCTGGAGGCATATGGGCTGCCTGTCTCTGGTCTCCAATTATTTAATAAACAGGAACCAAAAAGTTTAAATAGGGGAATACCATAGCACTTGGTTTGAAACAAGAGGGCTTCAAGGCTCTATTCTTAGGCCCTTAAAGGTCATGTGACATGACTATAGCAACTTTGTCTATTCAAAATAATCATAATGTACTGATTAAAATGGTGTAACTGCGAAATTATGAACATAATGCTTTTGATTAGAAAAAACGTGTTTTTGATGATCGGCTGTTTCCGTTTCGACATTGGTAGTTTCCGCAGCATTTTCTGGCTGTGACGTAGATTTATCCCTACTGTACCAGGCAGTAGTGCTGAATTACACTGCTCATAACACATCCGTTTTTAAATGAAAAAATAACACTAAACCACAAGTGCAAGAAACACGATAATGGCACACTTAAAAAATCACATGCTATAAATTGTAAATTAAATAAGATAATGTGATTACTTCTCGATTTTTATAAGTAAATTCTAACTTTGTGCCGGGAGAACGGGTTGTAATTTTACCTTAATAAATATTAATAAATATTCCAATTTTTTCCATGTTGTGGTTCTATATAAAACTATCTCCTCCTCGTTTTTACATGCTGCGTAACACTTCCTCACTTGATGTTTAGGTCATAAACAAATTCTTTTTCATTTAAGTGCAGTAAAATTGAAGTGAATTTAGGTGATCTAATGTGTAAAAATTTGTATCACTGGAAAGGGAATTCACGCTATCATGTATTTTCACGTTGGGATATTATTTGAAGAATAATAATATGGCATGTCCATCAAGTAGAAATTTGTGTCTGCTTATAAATTAATATCCAATGAAATGTCAAAGATCCATAAATCACGCCTTATACTGTCACAGGGATTTATGCAAATTAACCTGCCCAAATGGGACCCTTGTATATTCTGCATAGCTGTCAAAACAAAGCAATTAACTTTTTTATGACCCAATCAATGATAAAGTTGAGACAAATAGCAATATGTTATGGCAAGTGACAATGAGTGATCTTACAAATTGATTGTATTTCTTTTGATCAGTCACACTTGTGAAAACATTATGTAATAGCTTGTTCCAATCAACATGTCTGAATGATTTTTAGTTAAGAAGCTTCCATGCAGATATAAATTTTAATTAGATAATTAAATGTACTGGATCTATTTATGATGAAAATAAAAATCATTCGACTTTTAAATGTGAACAAATTATTTTAAAAAAACAAACAAACAAAAACAATGTGTTTGTGTTATGATTGTGACATAGTTTTAAGGGCTTCTTCATATTTTTTTGTTCTTTGATCATTATTGTTTTGTTTTCAAAAAAAATGTAGAATGAATAAGCCAAAAGAAAGATATGCATTTATAATGAAGAAAATCATAGATCTAGTCAAAGATTACTTATACGTACCTCAGGCAAAGTATACCACAGACAAAAAGCAACATATCACTGTAAGGAGACTGTTTTTATGGTAAAAAATCTCTCGATTGGAGTTAATCAAGTCTCCCAACAAACTGCATCGGATAAAGATAAGCATGTTCAAAATCTTTTTGGATCAGTTACTTGAAAAATACCTCTTAATCTAGATATTTTCACTGATGTATCTTTTAATTCTATAACCCTGATTAAACTAGCCTTTATATAATATTGCTCATTGGCTTCGTAATTCCATAAAAATTTCAAATTATTTATTTAAAAAATCTTCAATGTATATTCATGATGTTAGCTTATCTTGTTTAATATTGTTTTTTTACTATATTCAGTCTACATTTTCACTTTCCATCATATTTTAAAGTTTTTGTTAACAATCCAGGCAGCTGTGTAAAGTGGCAAGAGATAAATGTGCGTCACTTCCGGTTTCGCTCATGACAGGTGCGCGCGACCAAGTGCGTAAAATATGGATTTTAATTTATTTTAATTTTCTTTAAGATGAAAATTACCTACGGAATTTTGTAAAACAGTCATAGTTAGATATATATTTTTCGCTCATATGAAAATTTCGAGGTCAAAAATTCGTGTCACATGACCTTTAATCTTTTATATTTTTAAGAATGATATCTTATTAGAATGGTTGTTTGTCTGGCGTGCGGCGTCAACAGTTTGACTTGAACAGCATCTCCTCCTAAACCGCTGAGCCAACATTGATGAAACCTGCCTTGGATATTGCTTGCACGAAGCTCTACCAAAGTTGTTCAAAGAATTCAATTCCATGAAGAACTCTGGTTGCTATGGGAACTTAAAGGAAAAACTTTGAAAATCTTCTTGTCTGAAACCACAAGACCCTGAGCCTTAAGATTTGGTATGTAGCATTGCCTAGTAGACCTCTACCAAGTTTGTTCAAATTATACCCCTGGGGTCAAATTTGGCCCTGCCCTGGGGATCAATTGATTTTACATAGGCTTATATAGTGAAACTTTAAAACTCTTCTTGTCTAAAACCACAAGGCCCTGAGCCTTAAGATTTGGTATGTAGCATTAACTATAAAATATCCCTCGATTATGCATAAAAAAGAATGTTTGTACTTACAAAAATTCTGGCTGTAATTGTGGAGAACATATCCAAACTAAGTTACTGTCTCATTTTTATGCCCCCCAAAGGGAGGCTTATAGTTATCAAACTGTCTGTCTGTCCAGTAAAAAGTTGTCCTTGCTTCATCTCCAAAACCGCTTGAGAGATTTCATTGAAACTTCACAGGAGTGTTTATCACCAAGCCTAGTTTTGCATATCATCAGGAGATTCCGCTTGATTTATTTTTGATAGAGTAATGGGCGCTTAGTCATTTTTTACTATAACTTTTATATTGAAATCTTCTCCACACTTCTTCTCTAAAACTGCTTTGAGGGGTTCATTGAAACTTCACAGGAATGTTTGTCACCAAGCCTTGTTCTGGATATCGTCAGGAGTTTCTGCTTAGATTATTTTTAGCAGAGTTATGGGCACTTAGTCATTTTCTATTCTAACTTCTATATTAAAGTCTTGTCCAAGCTACATCTCCAAAACCGCTTGGGGGATTTTATTGAAACCAGAATGTTTGTCACCAAGCTTTGTTATATATAAAACATCTGTAGGGGTTGGGAATAAAACAATATTGTTTGTATTCAAGGACAAACTCACAGCTTTCTATTTCATTGAATAATTATGTCTTCAACCTTCATATAAGAATCTGAAGCAGAAAAACATTACTTTACCATTTACCTTCAGTCCACGCTCTATTTTTTGTCTATAATCTCTTTTTCACAGGCATATTCAAGTTTATATTTACACCAGTTTCATTTCAAAGCTACATTTCGTGGGCATATGTCAATTTTCAGTGACAGCTCTTGTTTTGAAATAGAAACACATACGATATTAAGTTTTTCAAATTTTTTTTTCAGTAAAAAATTCAGCCACTTAGGCAAGGGGAAGATACTTTGTTTGTATTATTAATTTTGACTTTTGTTACTGTAGAGAACGTGACACAGTGGCTTGCTACCTCAAATTTTACTGTTCATAATCTCACTACACGGCCCATACATGTATGTACATAGGATAACACAAAAAAGAGAATATCTTTTTTTCTCCATTATTGTCCTTTGTATATACCAGTTGGTCTAATGCTCAAATTTGAAAAAATTCAAAATTTTATAATTTCAATATGAATTAACAGTTTAAATTTTGTTTAAAACAGCTGAATTTTTTGTTATTTTCAGGTTTTCAGGTTTATGTGAAGGCTAGAAAGAAGAACTTAGAATGTTTCAGTAACAAAACATGGGAAATAGATCTACAGCTGGAATCATTGTGGTAGCTTGTGTCATTTCCTCAAGTTTTGCTTCAGGTAAAACAGTGGAAATTTATTAATAAACTATATCTTGTACATTTTACTATGGGCAGTAGTCATCTTACTTGAAGAAAATAGCAATGCTACAACAATAGTATCAACTGTCATTCATCTGGGTTGCAGATAGGGTCGGAGTTGTAAGTAGCTATATATAGTCTTTGGATTGATAGTCACATCACCTATCAACAAATAAAATATTCTACCTACCACCAACACACAAATTCTATCAATTCAAACATGTAAACATATTTACCTACTTAAAAGTTCAGCGACCAGTTAGCAAATTATTGAAATTATCAAATTTTATATCGATATCTTTCTTACTACCATGGTTTTAGAGAAAGTTGTTTTTGATTTTCTGTTATTGTTTTTACCATTTTCTGTCTAATATTCTATGCATTTCAGTGATACAAAGTCTTTGCTATTTTTAGAATATATAATTTATTCATCATATACTAGCCTATTCATATGTTCCAGTCATGACCTGGCCTACATACGTAATCACTTGATATGAAGCAATCAGTGTTACAATTTAGTGTTTTGGATGAAGAGATCAGTGACTGTTTTACTTTGACTGTTAGTTCTTCATTAATGATTTACTTGGCTATACTTACTTAGTATATTTTATCTTTCTGTTTAGACTTTTAATCTCTAGAAAAGTGAACTTTCCAAAGGTGGCCAAGTTTGCAAAAATGATATTGCACTGCTGGACTCTGGAAAACTGAACATTAATTGTCAGTGTTTACTGAATTTCTGCCTCCTGGACTGGTTTTATGTCCAGAACTCAAAAAAATGGTCTCTGTATTTTCAACATATCAAATTTAAATATAACTCATTAAAATGCCAAAATTTCATACTGAAATCCCAGTCAGTTCCTAATGCAGTTCTTCACACCTATCCTAAACCCATAAAATGGCCACTGTGACCAGTTGTTCCTGGCAATTATCACAAATTAACAGATTAGCTTGTCAGTAAGTGTGCATATTGCTTTTGTTAACCAGTGTTGAGAAATTATAACGTGAAATTTGACCTGTCATGGACCGATTGAGATTTGAGAATTTCTGAAACCCTTTTGCACATTATGAAAATTGTTCGCCGCACAAGAAATTTTAATGTGGATTCAAAGACAACTGATCCATCAGTTTTTGCAAACTTTGATTTCTTGTGTTACAGATGAGACTGGGGCATATATAAAGCCAGAGGGTGCTGTCAGAAAGGTTGGTGATGAAGTTAAGTTTGACTGTAGATCGCCTGAAAACTATACAACCCACAACTACCAAGAGATTATTTTCAAACTACAAAAAAATGGAGATGAGATTTTTGAAAGTGAACCCCATAGACTCCAAGCACATAAATACACGTTCATAGAATTTGCCAAAATTGTTTCGAAACATGACTCTGGAAATTACACCTGTGTCATTATTCCTTCAGGAAGTGGGAAACGCGTTACAGTTTGGATGTCCCTGTTTATTGTTGAAGGTAATATACTAACGTTTTCAGTCAGTTAAAAACTTAAGTTGTACATTTTCAGTGTGATCCAGGAAAATCACCTAGAATTTGATGCAAATACAGGACATATGAAATGAAATGCAAGGGAAAAGAAAACACTTTATAAAGCCTCTAATCCAGTGAACTTATGTCCTTTAAATACTTCTCAGAACATCAGATGCTTGAAATATTGTCTGTGGAAGAATTGAATTAGAGGGGTGCCATTGCATCAATATTTCTATAATAATTAATTATGTGCCAAATGTAACCAAATAACCTATTCCAAGCTGGGTTTGCACTCTGGCCCCTTTTTAGCACATAGTGGAAATTCTACATCATTAAACTGGCCAATAGGCAAGGGAGAAGAAGTGCTGTCTTATACCTTTCCTGCTAAGATAAGTTTTCTGTCCATCAAAAATATGATTTAATCATCTAAGCACAGGGTACTCTAGGTGGGCTTTAGTGATTGGCCTTAGTCCATTGTCTCTGCTTTGGTACCTGTCAGGCAACACCAACATTAAGCTTGTTAACTTTCTTAAGACCACATTTTTTATGCCTCTCCTTGTTTTTGCCTTGCCCATCTGTCTGTCACACTTCCTTTCTGCTCAATAACTGGACTACCGTTTGACTCAGAGCCTTCAAACTTCATAGGGTGATTGGGTGATTGCCCTTATTGATAAGAAGAACCCTATTGAATTTTGGGTCAGTAGGTCAAAGGTCAAGGTCATAGGGCCCCGAAGAGTGAAAACTGTTTCCGCATAATAACTGGAGTTTTATTTCACCCAGAGCCTTAAAACTTCATAGGGTGATTGCCCTTATTGAGTAGAAGAATCCTATTGATTTTTGGGTCAGTAGGTCAAAGATCAAGGTCACAGGGGCCCGAAGAGTGTAAACTGTTTCCTCTCAATAACTTGAGTTCTATTTCACCCAGAGCCTTCAAATTTCATACAGTGATTGCCCTTATTGAGTAGAAGAACCCTATTAATTTTGGGGTCAGTAGGTCAAAGGTCAAGGTCATAGGGTTCCAAAGAGTGAAAACCGCATTAAGATTGTCCAGCTTTCACTGGTCAAACTGCTGGCAGGATTTCAAAGAAACTTCACATGAGTGATCAGTACGAACCCAAGTTATGCATATTGCCTGCATGTTCCGCTTCACTGCACAAAATGGCCACCAGAACTAAAAATAGAAAAACCTTGTCCGGCTTACACAAGTCAAACTGCTGGCAGGCTTTTGACAAAACTTCACATGAGTGATTAGTACCAACCCTTGTGCATGTAGCCGGCATGTTCTGCTTTGCTACACAAAATGACACAAGATCTAAAAAAAAAAAAAACTTGTCCAACTTTCACTTTTTTCCCCCATTTTCAGACATTAAAAACAATTACTTTTTCCACCAGACTGATATTATAGCCTTTTAGGAAGTGTGGACAAGTGCTAATGACATAGTACAACCCCCCAATACACAATAACAAGCTGTGTTCACTCATAGGCCAACACACCAAAACATCCAGTCTCAAAGAGGAGGTGTTATCATCTTTGTCCACCAAGACTTTGACTTTATTTGCATTAATACTTCTGTGGCAGATATTGAATATGTTGGTGTTCATATAACATCTCTGATCCATCTACAATGTATATCAGTATTGAATGTTTATAAACCTCAACAACTTCACCTGCATTATTTCTGTGAGCACTGTTTGATTCCTTAACAATTTACCAAGGTCACAAACAATTGTTCTTGGTGGCTTAAGTGCACCAGTGTCAACTAATGAGCTTAAACAAACCATGACTAACTTAAATCAACTTATAACAACTCCCACTACAATTCGACCAGTGCTGATTGATCACATAAATGTGAAAAACCTTGCAATTGTACAATCTGGAATGGTGCCAACTTATTACAGGTATCATGCAATTATATATGCAAACATTCGGATCAACAACAACACAGAGCCTCTATGATCAACTGATAGATCAAATTCCATCTGTGTTTGATAGCTTAAACTACTTCTGATGTTCAGCACCATTTGTCACTAGGTAACCAAATTCTTTCTGATTGTAAAAACATGAAGTATTTCCTCATTTCCACATCACTTTTCAGCTTCACCTTCATCTATTAAATCTATTAAAACCAACTGCGACTTATGTTTTGACTTTCACATGCCGCTGTTCCATCCTTAGAGTACATAGTGGTGGGGGGTGGGGGGAGGGGGAGATTTATGTTTTTGTGACAAAAACCCCTTGTAGTCATACAATTCAGCCTCCATTAACTTTACCTCTGAACACATCACCCTCCTTTCAATGACAAAAAAAACAAAATAACTTGGCAGTTTTGTTGCCCATATGATTACAATGGGGGACATTTCTGATAACAAATTATCTCCCTTTCTCAGATAACACCAGAGGTAGACCAAATAGCACATTGGAATTCAGTTGAAATCCTCTGACTTTATCCTTGTTTCCAGCTGTGATGGTCTTGACTTTTAGTTGTGAAAATTTTCACTTATATATTAAATAAAAAATTAGGATTATCAAAACACAAAGATAATGGCGTTAACAAAACATGTTGCTAAACTTAATGTTTAATCTGACTACCACTGTTGCAAATAATTTGGCTTAATTATCACCATACCAAAAGAGAAAATAGGGATAACAGCAGAGGAATCCAAATGTAATATCAGAGAGTATTCAGGGTAGATAATCCACTAATGTCTCCCATTTTATTGCAGGTCCCTATCTCAAAGGTCTAGGTCATACTTTGCAGTATGTATGATTGTATTTCTGGGCTGGATCCATAAATTTCTGACTGGGGGGGCTTGGGGGAAGGTAAGGAAGGAGGTTATCCCCTTCCGTAGGGGAGGTGGGGTTTGGGGGGGCCTTCCCCAAGAAAATTTTCTAAAAAGGTGGAGTGAATGGTTCAATTTGCTGCATTTTAAGCTTTAAAATATAATGACATTTTTGTGAGAAATATACTGGTATTCTTTGTAATGTTCAACTAAAGCAAAAATAAAAAATACGTTTTGACAAGTTTTTACTTTTTTTTATTTTATATTTATAAAGTCCTCTGAAACAATAAATTCATCAGTAAATTAATTTGTATAACAATGTCATCACAACATCATCAGGCAACTGTTCATGGTCACAAGACGCTCATTTAACAACTTTATCAAATATGTCAAGGTTAATAGACGCTTGAAAACTATACATCATGATCAGTCTGGAGAACTCTCGGATAATCTGTGCCACCGAATATATGGTACATGTTATAATATACACGGTTATAAAGTTGCGAACTCGTTATCAGTTGTTACGCAATATTGCATGACCGTTGCAAATTGAAAGGTTGATTGTGTTTCTGTTATGAGGTGAAAAGAACTGAAAAAATGTTTTAGAGTCTTTAAAAATGATCCTATTTGTTATGTATAAAATCCTGGTCCCTGTTTCAAAGGTCAAGGTCACTGCAGATACTTACATTGAGCAATGTTTTCCTTACATCTCCCAGGTGCTGACCTCAAAGCAAAACGTCAGGCCTTCATGTCATTAAGTGTAATTGTAAGGTTAGTATTTAAGTCATTTTTGATCGAAAAATAACAGAACATTTTGTGAAGAAATGTGGTATAAAAGACCTATAACTCCATCTTGCTTATTACCACAAAATCAGGAAAAAACATGCCAGTTGGTCTGTCAGCCAGTTAGTCAGTCAACCCACTTGGTGTATTTACTATATTTTTGTTATGCTTTTAGGATTTTGAAATACCACAGATGCTGACCTCCATGGTCGTGATCACACTTTGAGTCTTTTATTTAGTTCTTAATTGATATTTATTCTTTTGACATGGCAGTATTGTGGGGGTGGGGGGGTATTGATCACATTCATTGCTAGCTCCAGTTGTTCTAGCCTTCTTAAAACTTGCTTAAATTTGTGATGATATATCAGAGTCAGAAGTTCAAAAACTAGGTTATCAGTCCAAATGAAATAGAAAACTTGTGAACATGCTAGAGGCCACAATTTTTTTTCAATCTTGGTGAAACTTGGTCAGAAAACTGGGTCAGAAAACTGGGTCATATTGAGTTAAAAACTTGGTCTTCAGCTCATATCATTGGAACATGAACAATCTAGAGGTCACATTATTGACCCAACCTTTATGAAACTTGGTCAGAATGTTTGTCCTTAATATTTCTTATATGAATTTGAAACTGGATCATGTGGTTTCAAAACTCAAAACACCAGCCAAATCAAAAGAATACTTGTGAAAAACATGAAGGACATATTTTTTTTAAGTATGTTTGAATCTTTTTCTGAATGTTGTCATGGATATGTTAGAAACTGGGTCACATTTGGTAAACAAACTAGGTTATGAACTTAAATCAGTTGAAAATCTTGTGGACTCTCTAAAGGTCATTTTTTGCCCTGAGTCTGCATTAAACATGGTCAGAATGTTTATCTTAATGTTTTCTCAGATGAGATGAAGACTACATGTACTGGTAGGTCATACTGAGTTCTAAACTAGGTCACCGGCTCAAATCATGAGAAAACATTGATTGCATTCTAGATGTTGTTTTATCGCCCAGATCTTCATAAAACTTATTCTATTTGTTTTGATGATCTCTAGACCAAGTCTGAATCTGGCTTACATGGGTTCAAAGACTAGGTCACTTGCTGTATTCAGTGGGAAACCATGTAAACATTTTAGATGTCACATTTTTTAGGCAAGTTTTTATGAAATTTTCTGGGAAGGATTTTCACCAGGAACTGTTCATAACTTTGTCATATAGAAACAAAATCTAGATCACCAATTCAGAGCAGTGGAAAATGTTGTGAACTCTCTAGAGGTCATATTCTTCCCTCAGTTTTCATGATATGTTGTCAGATTATTTTTTTCTTCAATAGAAGTTTAAAACTGGGTTATGTTTGGCAAAGAAAATAAGTCACCCACTGAGAGCAGTGAAAAACATTGTGAACCCATCAAACTGTTTCTAATTTTCCCAGTGGTGTTTGTTGTTTGATGGTAGCATTGTATGGAAAAAAAGAAAGTTTTGGCATATATTTATACAATGTATATTAATATCTTAAACCAGTTAGATGTCTTTATAGTTGAAGACAAGACAGTATTTGTGAAGAGTGCCAGTGAGGCTGAAATTTCTTGTTTGGATACAGATGTTGACTTCAGCCCTAAGATTGATTGGTATGTTGATAATGAACGAATGGACACAGATGTTAAGTCTGATAAATGGTTCGTAACATCAGATTCAAATCTGCATAAGAGCAGTGTAGGTATGTCATTTGCTGTTGTCTTTTAATCATTTAAAGATTTGTTTTGACTTCAGAAAAAAGGGAAATCCTGGATTTAGAGGAGTATATATAATAAAAAGGGACTTTAACAGAAATTTAAGAGAATGTCTTCCATTTATGAAGTTTTTTTTCTTATTTGTTTTACTCTTAAAAACTACTTCATATACTTAGAGCCTTTGACTGTCAAATTTTCATTGTTATAAAGCTTTTATACTGTAAAACACTTATTATTCGTGAGCACTTTATTTCACAATTTTCTCATAAAAAGCCAAAATTATTATTTCCCAAAAATATGAACGCCTCTTGAAAAATGTGAAACCAGAATCGCGTTGTCATTTGGATATATTCTGTCCTGTCCGTTCACTAACTTGGCGTCATTTATTGTGTGATGAATGCATTTAAATCTGTATTGAGTTTTCCCATAGCTTGCTAATTATCTTGTTAAGTGAAACGGTCTATCTATTAATGGGTCAATAAAGTTTGATGATTATTTGATAGGTGTTCACGGTGTTTGTCATTTATTGTCCGTGATCATTTTTCATGCCTCTAGCATTATTACTATTATATGTTTCGTTACTAAGTACCACATACTAGTTATATATCCATGTGTATGTATTTTCGGATAGAGTTCGATTTCAGACAAGTGTATAGACAAACTTAAACATTCGCGAGAAATATGAATTCGCATCTTAGAAAACTCGCGAGTATTAGCGAAAATAAATTTCTCATGAATAATAAGTGTTTTACAGTACTACTTAATACTTCAATCACAACTTCATGTTAACTTTTGAGCCCATTTGCATTTCTTCAGTTGTCCAGATATTGCATAAATATGAAAAGATTTTACTCTTTGGCATTTATACCCAACTAATTTTATTCATTTCTAGATGTAGATGATTCCAAAAGTAACATATATTGTGTAGTTACCTCTGAAACAGCCTACAGTGATTATGGCAGTGTGGATGCTTCCCTTCGTAATGGGAGTGCAGCCAGGATCAATAAAACACTGTCAGGTACTATATTCTTTCTTTAGCATAGTGCAAAAGCAATAACAACACACACACACGCATGCACGGATGCAGGCTCAGTTAATGCACTCTGCCAGATCAATTTCTTTGGCATTACTGATTAAACAATGGATAGGGTTTCCAGCATTTGCTTACAAAAGGAACAAAAATTAGACTAACCTCTTCCATATTGAGAAATTTCTCAGTTTGTGACCATATGATTTCGAATTAAGTGGTTAAGGATTTGAAATTAAACTACTGAAACCATCATTAGATTCATTGCACTCTTGAAAGAATACTTTTTTCTAATTGGTGGTTTGAGCAGTTTTAAGTCTATAAAAATCATGATATAAAATATGTCACTTTCAAAATTAAAATGCTTGGATCCATCGAAATACTTGCATGTAAATAGAGATGAAAATTATAATCTTCCTCACCCTGATATTGTGTTCAATTTCTGTTATGTTTAATTGTAAAATTTTATATGAAAAACTTGTTTTACTGTTTTCCATTTTAGTAATAAGTGTCCCTGCGTGCAGTCAATTACCTTGTAAGCTACAAGCCAGAGTGCATGGTGTGACTCCAGTAAACATTTCCTGGTTCGTAGACAATGAGCCTGTGAACTCTTCACTCAGTGTGAATGAAACTGTTACAACATCCACTGCTGATATGCTCAACAGTATGCCAGTGTTGTTGATTATCACTGGAGGGGGAAACTCATGGTCAGAGAATATCACATTAAAAAGTAAGAATTTGTGGAATGTGTTTAAAAAAAATGTTAGAAAAAGAAAATAAAATCAATTTACTTTATAGTCATATAAGAGGCATTAAAGGCATACTTGTGAACTTTTCTCATCCTCACTAGTAGATTTGAGTCAAAATATTGGTAGATTTAACTTTTTGTCAGCAGATGTTATGTAAACCATATCAGCCATATAGTACCGTTTGCAAAAATTCAGAAGTACTTTTTCTTTGGACATATTTTATAAATATAGTTTTGCATTTTAACAATCATTAACATATCACATAAAGTTTATGAAAAACATTAAACATATCAACCTGTTTTTTAACCAGGTTTTCAATTTTGAAAATCCTGGTTATTAGATTGGGGTATGGCGGGCGGATGGGCGGATGGGCGGGCGTCAAACGAAATTGTGTCCGCTCTGTAACTCTTCAACCCTTTGAAGAATTTTGATGAAACTTCAGACAAATGTTTACCACATCAAGATGACGTGCAGAACGCATGTTCCGCATGGCTGGCTCCAAGGTCAAGGTCACAGTGACATTAACATTGAAAATCCTGTCCGCTCTGTAACTCTTCAACCCTTTGAAGAATTTTGATGAAACTTCAGACAAATGTTTACCACATCAAGATGACGTGCAGAACGCATGTTCCGCATGGCTGGCTCCAAGGTCAAGGTCACAGTGACATTAACATTGAAAATCCTGTCCGCTCTGTAACTCTTCAACCCTTTGAAGAATTTTGATGAAACTTCAGACAAATGTTTACCACATCAAGATGACGTGCAGAACGCATGTTCCGCATGGCTGGCTCCAAGGTCAAGGTCACAGTGACATTAACATTGAAAATCCTGTCCGCTCTGTAACTCTTCAACCCTTTGAAGAATTTTGATGGCTCCAAGGTCAAGGTCACAGTGACATTAACATTGAAAATCCTGTCCGCTCTGTAACTCTTCAACCCTTTGAAGAATTTTGATGAAACTTCAGACAAATGTTTACCACATCAAGATGACGTGCAGAAATTGTTGTCTCATTATTAAGTATACTCCTTGCAGACAGTATTGTTAGCCGAAATTTACATCCTACTCATTATCATGTATTCTCATGAATATTATCTTTTCCTTCATGTCATGTTATAATCTTTTGAATATTCATAGCAATCTTCATTCCAAAATTCATACTATAGTATAGAATCAGAACAACATTTTTGAAAACCTGGTTTCGTGGCATTGCCATGTTTCTTGTTTTTATCTGTATGACATCAAGACATGTTTAATGTGTGTAGTATCAGAATTCAGATTATTCTGTAAATTTTTAAGTGTCATATATTACATTTTTACAAGCTATGTGTTTATAGTATTAATCTTCAGCAACTCACCCAATATCCAAGACCCAAGATCAATGATTTGTCAGTTTTCAGATTGTAATCCACAGAGATAACCATCAGATCTTAAAGCGACTGACTCACAAAATTTTGCTGAAATTTTTTATTCTTTCAAACTTAAGAGGATTTAATATACTATGGAACAAATATAATATTATGCTTCTATACTCCATGAAAACTGAAAAAAAAAGTTTTGACTTAACCAAGATTCGAACCCACGACCTTTCGGTCAGTAAAATATACAGGGACGACTTAGACCACTGAGCCACGGCATCTAGTTATTAAATTCCCTCAAAATTAATGTTATAACTAAAGTATCTACCCCGTGAACGGGGTAAATTTTTTACCGATAAAAGTGTGTAAAACTTTATATTTTGATGTTTTTCTGTAACAAAAACTGAGTCAGTAACTTAGTTTAAATATTTTATTCACGATTACAGCAAGAGCAAAAATTTTCTTTTTATCATCGTCTGTGAGTCAGTCACTTTAAAGCAGTTATGAATTATTTAAGCTTTTACTTTTGGTCTGCTTGCTTAACAGGTTTACAAAACAAATATGGTAATTCAATGATAATGATACTAGACCAGGAAATAATTTCAAAACATTTGATCCAGTGTTGCATTAGAGTCAGTTACTGTTTTTCTCCTTGATTGTCTCCAAAGGTGTTAAGTCTAACGATAGTCACATGTCAGACATTAAATTGTCTAAACATGGACAGGCTCCATAACCTCTGCTTTCACTGGCTAAAAATGATAACAATTCCACCACATGAAAATTTACAACAGACAAGATTACAGGCCATGTTTATTTTGCAGATGGTCATTTGATAATTGTTACAGTCTAGTGTACACCTTCCGAAAATTGTATAAATTCAATCTCTGACAACTGTGTCAAAGAATCTATTCTTTGGCTCAGTGGTTAGAATGTTGGCGTGTCAGGTGGGAGATCGGAGTTCAAATCCTGCTCTGGGTTGTGTATTCCAAGATGCATTGCATCTTTCTGTTGTGAACTTTATGTTCATAAGATGGGGGCTCGTCCAGGATGAAAATAAAAAAGAATCTTTCAAGATTTCTGTCTGATCTTCTGATCTAAACAGATACACAACACCATTCATCATCATAAATGATGACTTTCTCAAGAGGGGATGTGTTATGGTCTAGTGCACACCTTCCTATAATTGTATAAATACAACCTTTGACAACTGAGTCAGTGAATCTATTCTTTGGCTCAGTGGTTAGAGTGTTGGTGTGTCACGCGTGAGATAGGAGGTCAAATCCCAGTCTGGGTTGTGTATTCTAAGGTGCATTGTATCTTTCTGTTATGGACTTTCATATTCGTAAGATAATGAAATGTATATTTTGCTCTTGAAAGAGTAGATTTGGCAGTACCATTGGTAGGACCAGTAGTTATATTGAAATACCAGTAGGTTTTATCAACCGATGGTAGAGTTCACATGACTGTATGGTAAAGGTCCAGGTTCAATTACTAATGTAAAATACTCTAAGATAACAGGATACACAATTGATTATAATAATTATGTGTTACACCTTGCTTTATGCTTCAAACAAACATTCCAGTTACTCAAAATGCCAAAAACAGAAAAAAATCTAATCTTTTCACTAACATTATGATATATCAACAGAATTCAAGTTAGCTACAGTCATGTGGTTTCTCATGAAATCCTAGGCAGATTTAAATTTATTGTAAACAAATATGTCTATTGTCTGCTATTAGTTTAGGCACTATTAGAAGAAAAGTTATCACATATAATTATGTAAATCCTTTTATTAGCTCACCTATGTGATTGCCCTGTGCGTGTCTTGCATTGTGCATCAGTATGTCACATTTTTTTTTTAACAAGGTCACTATTGCTCCCATCTGAGAGGCACGTAGAAATAAAGAGTAAAATCTTAAAAATTCTTATTGTATGAAACCACAAGTGCCAGTGTAACATGATTTTGCACAATGCATTATCCAGCTGACCTCTACTATGATTATTCAGACTATGCCTTTTTTGGAGGTGGGGGGATAAGATGTTTAGCATAGACTTAAACAGGTAAACTCTAAAAAACAACACAAAAAAAAAGACAACAGAAACAGCAAGACTGAGAATTTATGTGTGTACTACATCAGTGTTGCTCGACCAAGATAGTTCAAGTTATTTCCATGGGGTGACTGTTGACCCTGCCAAGTACGCTTATTATGCCCCCCATCGAAGATGAGGAGGCATATACTTTTGAAAATGTAGGTCAGTCAGTCTGTTGGTCGGTCCGTCGGTAGACACTTCGTTTCCAATCAATAACTAGAGAACGCTTTGACCTAAGTTCAACAAACTTGGTTTGCTGGTTGGTCATCACCAGTAGATGACCCCTATTGATTTCGAGGTCATTAGGTCAAAGATCAAGCTCACAGGGACCTTCATCCTAAAAATGGTTTCCGATCAATAACTAGAGAACGCTTTGACCTAGGTTCACCAAACTTGTATCCTGGTTGTTCATCACCAGTAGATGACCCCTATTGATTTTGAGGTCATTAGGTCAAAGGTCAAGCTCACATGGACCTTGATCCTAAAAACGGTTTCTGATCAATAACTAGAGAATGCTTTGACCTAGGTTCACCAAACTTGGTGTGCTGGTTGGTCATCACCAGTAGATGACCCCAATTGACTTTGAGGTCATTAGGTCAAAGGTCAATCTCAGAGGGGCCTTCATTCTAAAAACGGTTTCCGATCAATAACTAGAGAACGCTTTGACCTTGGTTCACCAAACTTGGTATCCTGGTTCGTCATCACCAGTAGATGACCCCTATTGATTTTTAGGTCATTAGGTCAAAGGTCAATCTCACAGGGACCTTCATCCTAAAAACGGTTTCCGATCAATAACTAAAGAACGCTTTGACCTTGGTTCACCAAACTTGGTATGCTGGTTGGTCATCACCAGTAGATGACCCCTATTGATTTTGAGGTCATTTGGTCAAAGGTCAAGATCACAGAGACTTTCATCCTTAAAACAGTTTCTGATCAATAACTAGAGAACGCTTTGACCTAGGTTCACCAAACATGGTATGCTGGTTGGTCATCACCAGTAGATGACCCCTATTGATTTTAAAGGTCATTTGGTTAAAGCTCAAGCTCACAGAGACTTTCATCCTAAAAACGGTTTCTGATCAATAACTAGAGAATGCTTTGACCTAGGTTCACCAATCTTGGGATGCTGGTTGGTCATCACCAGTAGATGACCCCTATTGATTTTGAGGTCATTAGGTCAAAGGTCAAGGCCACAGGGACCTTGATCCTAAAAATGGTTTCTGATCAATAACTAGAGAACACTTTGGCCCAAGCACATGCAATTAGGTGCTGCTGGGGGGCATGTATGTTTTACAAACATTTCTTGTTTGCTTCTTAGGTCTGTTTGTTAAACTTAAAAAATCTTCTCTTTAGAAACTGCAGCTTGATTTAATAAATTGGAACATGATTGTATTCTTTGAGTGATCTACAACTTTTATGTCCATAACAATGGCATTTATTGTACGAGTACAGTACTTAATTTTAGAAAATATAGTTTCTAATAACAGTGAGAAATGTTATGTTTGTACATTTATGGGAGAATTTTGTTCTTGTTTTGCAAACAATAGTTTATAGATATCTGACTGATCAACCTTTAGATATGCTGAAAGTAAGTGAGTTTTGATATTTATCCAGCACTGTTTTGTTTTTTAATTTTTGATGTACAGGTTCAAGTAAACAAGAAGGACTTCAAGGCTGGTTGGTGGCTGTCATAGCCGTGTGCAGTGTGGCAGTGGTGGCAGTGGTGGGGTTGGTAATTTTTTTATGCTGTAAGAACAAATGCTGTGACAACCCTTGCGGTACAGCAGAACATGGTAAGTTAAGAAGACATAGTGTGTTTAAGAAAAATAAATACCCCAATGATAAGATTTAGATGAAGCTCAGTTTATGTCATTTTAAGAGTCCAAGACTTTGGTTGTCACTGCAGCTAGAAGAAAAATTGTCTTAAATATTTTCTGAAACTACAAGATGCTCTGATCATTTTTATGTTGCATTGTCTACTAGCCCTCACCAAAATGGGTGTTAGTTTATTAACATAGAAAATATGGGGAAAAAATCCAAAAACTTATTAAGAGCAAAAAGAGATCAAAGTCTACTTAGTACCGTAAACGCTTGAATATTGTACACTAGCGTGTATAAAACGCACCCCTGGTCGGCTATCTATCTATATTAAAGCTTATTTATCGTTGGTACCGGTTGCCCATATGACCGACGCCCCCTGGAGAGTTTAGTTATTTTATGTGGTTTGGGTAGTGCAAGATACAGAAAGCATCCCATTCCAGAGACACTCCTGGTTCTTTTACATGCTCAGTGTATAGCACTGATACATGGGACCTCGGTTTAAAGTCTCATCCGAAAGACTATTAGTAATGTTAGTGGAGGAGCGGGGATCGAAATCGGGACCCCTGGTATACCAGTCTAGCGCGTTACCACTGGACCACATCCGCTCCCGAATATCGCTACGGTTGCATTTAACTATTTCTTTCATTAAGGACAATTAGCGCTAGAAACAATTTTTTTCGGAAATATCGAATAAACATGGCATTATCTCAAAGTGTCAACACCTTCTCAATACCTTTTGGATGTGTTAACAAACATCTCATAATTATGGCGACATCAAACAACACTAATTATTATATTTGTTTAACAATATACGGACGACTCCTTTATCAAATTAATTGGTCGATAATTGTGTGAGTGCGAAAACTGACGGGCATAATACGGTAAGCATTGGTTATATGATTGAATCTTTAGCAGTTATACATGTAGAGAAAAAAAAAACGAAAAACAACACCCCCCCCCCCCCCAAAAAAAAAACAAGAAAAAAGGAAGAAAAAAAAAAACGGCGTTATAACGGCTTTTTCGATACCGTACTTTTAGTACTGATGACATTGGTTTTCTCCCCTTAATAACGGTCTCCAAAAAATGGTGCACCAAAGAGAAAACATGATCATTTGGACAGAAATTATTGACTTTTGCCCGGTATTTTACAGGTTTTCAAGCTGGAAAAAAATTGTCTGACGGCCCACCCTCATGAATAATACGCACCCCGTTGTGGATACTGAAAATTCTTGAAAAAAAGTGTGTATTATATTAGAGCGTTTACGGTAGTTTTTGCCTGAGGAATCATTACTGGCTCAGCCTAGGGTAAAGGAGGAGGGCTCTAGCAAGATATTTTTTAAATAAAAAACACACTGCACAGGGCTCTTATGTTTGTTCTTTAATATTGTGTAGTGAATCTCTACCAAGTTTATTTGAATTTTGCTCTCAAAAAAGACAAGATACCACAAATTAGATTTGTGTCCCCTGCTCCGTCCTGGTATAATCTATTATTTCTACAAACTAATTATTTCTCTGCAAGATCTTCCATACCTACTGAAATATTTATGAGGCTTGCAGAAGAAGCCAGTTATCAGAGTTTTAGATCATTTGTCCTGTGGTCATTTAATGGCCAAGCCTTTGGTTCACAGGTGTATATTGCCTTTACTTCCCTAAGTCAAATAGAAGTCAAGATGCATTGTTTGTTCATTGGATTTTAAACTAACTTTGATAGTTACTGTCACCATATGCAGAAGACATGCTTCACATATAATTCAAACACTAACAAGACACAGTGTGTTGTTGGATTATATTCGTGTCCATCTTTTATCTTTAAAACTGATTAGTATCAAAATAATTATCGTGGAATTGATGGTGAGGCAGCTAATTGGAACTTAATGTGTCATATTTAGAAGTCACTTATATTTTTCATAGATTGAGGTATCATTACATCAGTATTTTTGAACTCTGAACTGGTCACTGGTTTTTAGCTCACCTGTCACATAGTGACATGGTGAGCTTTTCTGATCCAGTGATGTCCGTCGACCGTCTGTCTGTGCGTCCGTCAACATTTCCTTCTAATGACATCTCCTCTGAAACCACTAGGCCAAATTTTCTTAAACTAGCCTAGGATGTTACTTGCTTGAAGCTCTACCAACGTTGTTCAAAATATTCAATTCCATGCAGAACTCTGGTTGCTATGGCAATTGAAAGGAAAAACTTTAAAAATCTTCTTCTCTGAAACCACAAGGCCTAGAGCTTAGATATTTTGTATGTTGCATTGCCTAGTAGACCTCTACCAGTAGTGTTCAATTTATGGCCCCTGGGTCAAAAATGGCCCTGCCCTTGGGGTCACATGTTTGCATAGAGTTATAAAAGAAAAATATTAAAAAATCTTCTTGGAAGAAACCTAAAGGCTTAGAGCTTAGATATCATATGTGGTATGATGATGCATCATCAAGTGGACCTCTACCAAGATTGTTCAAATTTATGACCCTGGGGTCAAAACAAGCCAATTGCATTCCATTGATATCATCATGACCCTTCCCGACTTTATAGCTTTTATAGACAGGTGAGCGACTTAGGGCCATCATGGCCCTCTTGTTGAAATATTGATCAACATCAGTCAAAACAAATAGCACATATAAGCCACTTTCTGCATAAAAGGTCAAGGGTACAGTGCATCCTAAATAGGGCCTGCATCAGTTTCGCCTTGATTCAAGTATAATGCTTTCACCCTACCAGTAATTATAAAATGCTAAATCTGTTCATTCATTTACCAATAATACTTCATCTTGATAATCTTTTTGTCTAGAAAAATACCCAACAGCTAAGAAATTAAGTATGTGGCATTGTCTGGTGGAGCATTACAGAGCTTGGTAAAATTATGTTGAGTTCTTGGTTCCACTCCGAGCATCATTTGTCTACTTTTTAACTACAAGAGCTTTCTTGTTCCGCATTTATTAGCTCACCTGAGCCTTTGGCTCATGGTGGGCTTTTGTGACCAGACTTCGTCAGTCGTCTGTCAACAATTTCATTCAAACGACATCTCCTCTTAAACCTCTGGGCCAAATTTGATGAAACTTGCTTGGGATGTTCCTTGCATGAAGCTTGGAAGTAGCTGTTTTTCAAAGAATTCAATTCCATCAAGACCTCTGGTTGCTATGGCAACTTAAAGGAAAAACTTTGAAAATCTTCTTGTCTAAAACCACAAGGCCTTGAGCTTTAAGATTTGGCATGTAGCATTTTCTTGTGAACCTCTAACAAGTTTCTTAACAAGGTTTTCAACGAAAACTGGTTATTGTAATGCTGAAGTCGGCGGGCGGGCAGGCATCAACTTTTGCTTTCCGCTCAATAACTTGAGTTTGCTTTGGCCTATTGACACCAAATTTAGTGTATGGGTAGCTTATATCAAGAGGCAGCTTGGGATTGCTGACCAGGTGTCTGTGATCAAGATCAAGGTCACTTTTGCTAAAAATAGAAATTCAGTTTCCGCACAGTAACTTAAGTTTGCTTTGGCCTATTGACATAAAGCTTGGTGTATTGGTAGCTTATATCAACAGGCAGCTTGGGGTTGATACCCAGATGTCTGTGATCAAGGTAAATGTCATTGTTGCTAAAAATAGAAGTTCAGTTTCCACTCAATAACTTGAGTTTGCTTTGGCCTATTGACGCCAAACTTGGTGTATGGGTAGCTTATATCAAGAGGCAGCTTGGGATTGCTACCCAGATGTCTTTGATAAAGGTCAAGGTTACTGTTGCTAAAAAAAGAAATTCAGTTTTTTTATGTAAATACTTCAGTTTGCTTTGACCTATTGACACCAAACTTAGTATGTGGTAAGCTTACACAAGACGCTACTTGGGATTACTACCAGGTGGCTATGATTAAGGTCAAGGTCTTTGTTGCTAAAAATAGAAATTTAGTTTCCACATAATAACTTGAGTTAGCTGTGACCTCTTGACAGCAAACTTGGTGTATGGGTAGCTTATATTAAGACGCTACTCTGGATTGCTACCCAGATGTATGTGATCAAGGTAAATGTCATTGTTGCTAAAAAAAGAAATTCAGTCTCCACATAATAACTTGAGTTTGCTTAGACCTATTGACACCAAATTTAGTATGTGGGTAGTTTATATCAAGAGGCAACTTAGGATTGCTACCCAGTTGTCTGTGAACAAGGTCAAGGTCACTGTTGCTTAAAAAAAGAAATTCAGTTTTCACGTAATTGCGTTGACCTATGGACACCAAACTTGCTGTGTGGGTAGCTAATATTAAGATGCAGCTTGAGATTGCTACTTAGATATCTGGGACCAGTAGATGATCACTATTGATTTTGAGTTCATTAGGTTAAAGGTCAAGCTCACAGGGACCTTCGTCCTAAAAACGGTTTCCGATCAATAACTAGAGAACACTTTGACCTAGGTTCACCAAACTTAGTATGCAGGTTGGTCATCACCAGTAGATGATCCTTATTGATTTTGAGGTCAAAGGTCAAGCTCACAGGGACCTTCATCCTAAAAACAGTATCCGATCAATAACTAGAGAACGCTTTGACCTAGGTTCACCAAACCTGGTGTGCTGGTTGCTCATCACCAGTAGATGACCCTTATTGATTTTGAGATCATTAGGTCAAAGGTCAAGGCCACAGGGACCTTGATCCTAAAAACGGTTTCTGATCAATAACTAGAGAACACTTTGACCTAGGTTCATCAAACTTGGTATGCTGGTTGGTCATCACCAGTAGATGACTCCTTTTGACTTTGAGGTCATTAGGTCAAAGGTCAATCTCACAGGGACTTTCATCCTAAAACAGTTTCCGATCAATAACTAGAGAAGGCTTTGACCTAGGTTCACCAAACTTGGTATGCTGGTTGGTCATCACCAGTAGATGACCCCATTGATTTTGAGGTCATTAGGTCAAAGGTCAAGCTCACAGGGACCCTGATCCTAAAAACGGTTTCCGATCAATAACTAGAGAACGCTTTTACTTAGGTTCACCAAACTTAGTATGCAGGTTGGTCATCACCAGTAGATGATTCTTATTGATTTTGAGGTCAAAGGTCAAGCTCACAGGGACCTTGATCCTAAAAACGGTTTCCGATCAATAAGTAGAGAACACTTTGACCTAGATTCACCAAACCTGGTGTGCTGATTGCTCATCACCAGTAGATTACCCTTATTGATTTTGAGGTCATTAGGTCAAAGGTCAAGGCCACAGGGACCTTGATCCTAAAAACGGTTTCTGATCAATAACTAGACAACACTTTGACCTAGGTTCACCAAACTTGGTATGCTGGTTGGTCATCACCAGTAGATGACCCCATTGACTTTGAGGTCATTAGGTCAAAGGTCAAGATCACAGAGACTTTCATCCTAAAACAGTTTCCGATCAATAACTAGAGAATGCTTTGACCTAGGTTCACCAAACTTGGTATGCTGGTTGGTCATCACCAGTAGATGACTCCTATTAATCTTGAGGTCATTAGGTCAAAGGTCAAGGCCACAGGGACCTTGATCCTAAAAATGGTTTCTGATCAATAACTAGAGAACACTTTTGCCCAACCACAAGCATTTAGGTGCTGCTGGGGGGCATGTATGTTTTACAAACATTTCTTGTTTCTCTTTGTAACTCAGTGGTATGTAACAGAATTTTGCTAAAGATTTGTGCAAATGTTCATCTGATGCAGCTGGAGTCAAAGTAATGGTCAGTCTTTGATACACAAAACTTGTAGAATAATACCTGTTTGTATGTATTTGTCTGTGATTTGGAACTTAAAATAGTCAGTACAGGTGCAGGTGAACTTGTTGTACTTAATTTACAAAAAGCAATCACACAGTTTATACATATTTACCTTTTTTAGCTCACCTGAACACAAAGTGCTCAGGGTGAGCTTTACTGATCAGTCTTTGTCCGTAGTCCATCTGTCCGTCCGTCTGTCCATCCATCATCTACTTTCCATTGAAACAACATCTCCTCTGAAATCAATGGGCCAAATGTAATGAAACTTGCCTGGGATGTTCCTTGCATGAAACTCTACCAAGATTGTTCAAATGGTTCTGGTCCATTGCATTTCTGGTTCACTGAAGCTAAAAATAGATTTTAAAAGTTGGATCTTTAAAAATCATCTTCTCCGAAACCTCAAGGCCTGGAGCTTAGATATTTCGTATGAAGCATCATCTAGTGGACCTCTGACAAGTTTGTTCAAATTATGACCCTACCTCAGGGGTCAGTTGATTTTACGTAGATTTATACAGGGAAAACTTAAAAATCTTCTTGTCAGAAACCACAAGGCCTAGAGTTTAGATATTTGGTGTGCAGCATTTTCCATTGGACCTCTACCAACTTTGTTCAATTCATGGCTCCTGGGTCAAAAATGGCCCACCCCAGGGGTCAAATGTTTTACATAGAGTTATACAGGAAAAAGTTTTAAAAATCTTCTTGTCAGAAACCGCAAGACCTACATGTAGAATTTAGATATTTGGTGTATAGCATTGTCTAGTGGACCTCTACTAAGTTTGTTCAAATCATAGCCACTGGGTCAAAATAGGCCCTGCCCCAGCGGTCACTTGTTTACATAGAGTTATATAGGAAAAACTTGAAAAATCTTCTTGTCAAAAAACACAAGGCTTAAAGTTTAGATATTTGGTGTGCAGCATTGTCCATTGGACCTTTACCAACTTTTTTCAGATCATGGCCCCTGGGTCAAAAATGGCCAAACCACAGGAGTCACATGTTTTACATAGAGTTATACAGGAAAAAGTTTTAAAAATCTTCTTGTCAGAAACCGCAATACCTAGAATTTAGATATTTAGTGTGTAGCATTGTCTAGTGGACCTCTACTAAGTTTGTTCAAATCATAGCCACTGGGTCAAAATAGGCCCTGCCCCAGGGGTCACTTGTTTACAGAGGGTTATATAGGAAAAACTTGAAAAATCTTCTTGTCAGAAACCACAAGGCCTAATGTTTAGATATTTGGTGTGCAGCATTGTCCATTGGACCTTTACCAAGTTTGTTCAGATCATGGCCCCTGGGTCAAAAATGGCCAAACCACAGGAGTCACATGTTTTACATAGAGTTATACAGGAAAAAGTTTTAAAAATCTTCTTGTCAGAAACCACAAGGCCTAGAGTTTAGATATTTGGTTTGTAGCATTGTCTAGTGGACCTCTACTAAGTTTGTTCAAATCATAGCCACTGGGTCAAAATAGGGCTTATATAGGGAAAACTTAAAAAATCTGATGCTGTGAAACACCAAGGGCTAGACCTTCAATTGTTCGTTGTTATGTCCCCCCCCCCCCCCCCTTCAACTCCGCCCTTCTGATGAAGACATATTGTTTTTGCCCTGTTAATGTTTGTCTGTTTGTCTGTCTGTCACACTTTGTTTCCTTTCAATAACTTGAGTACAAGTTGACCCAAAGCCTTCAAATTCACAAGGTTATTGCCCTTATTGAATAGAAAAAATCCTTTTGTTTTTTGAGTCATTAGGTCAAAGGGTAAGGTCAGAGGGAACTCTAGAGTGAAAACTTTTTCCATGAAATAACATGAGTACCATTTCACCCAGAGTCTTCAAACTTCATAGGATGATTGCTTTTACTAAATAGAAGAACCATATTGTTTTTGAGGTAGAATATGAAAGTAATGGTCACAGGGACCTCTAGAGTGAAAAGTATTTCTGTAGAGTAACTGTTTTACCATTATACCCAGAGCCTTCAAACTTTATAGCATAATTGTATTAGAAGAACCCTGTTGTTTTTAGGGTCCATAGGTCAAAGGTTAAGTTCACAGGGACCTCTAGAGTGAAAAATATTCCTGCTCAGTAACTGGAGTACCATTTTACCCAGAGCCTTCAAACTTCATAGGATGATTGTCTTTACTTGGTAAAAGAACCCTATCATTTTTGGGGTTAGTAGGTCAAAAGTCAAGGTCACAGGGACCTGTAGAGTGAAAACTATTTCTGCACAAAAATTTGAGTACCATTACACCCCAAGTCTTCAGACTTATTGCAAACTTATTCAAACAACGAACACCCATAACAACCAATAACGATACTTGTAACATGAGCAATGAGACTCAGGTGAGTGATTTAGGGCCATCATGGCCCTTGTTCTTAAAAGCACTGCTTCAAGCCAGACGTTTTTGCAGACAATATCCTTTTGGGTCATTTGTCACTTACAGTGTCAGCTCTTGTTTCTTCCTATTAAAAAATAAAACATGAATTATAATTTCAGGTAATGGTAGGAATCAGCAGGAGGAAGAGGAAATGTTTAATGTGCAGAATGCTGATGTCAAATAAATTGAAAGGTGATTCTAACTTTTACTTTAATTTAAAAATATTTAAAACCGCCGGAAATACTATTTAGTGAATCTGGTTGTTTTAAATTTTTAGTACAATGCTGTTTGTGGAAGAGGACTGTTGAGGCAATCTGTCAAAGATAAAGATGTATTTTGATATATATTGACACCCTTATTCCCAGTAGCTAAGAGTATGTTGCTTGCAACAGTATTTCAGCATTTACCGTTTCCAAGGAGCTCAACGATTGGTTTGGGATACTGTTCATGACTTGACTGCTGTATGACTTCCACTTGCATGGATGGACTTTATTATAATATTAAGGTTATTCTATATACCAAGAGAGTCTGTCATGCACTACAACTAGGCATGTGCTTTCAAGGTCAAAGACATAGCAGGAACCCAAGCATTTGTAAGGTTGTTAGTGTACATAGCAGTACTGCATCATATGTCCTCTTTTAGTCATTTCCACTCCTTAACTTTGGCATTCATTCATAGGTTTGATGAAAAAAAATGCAGTTCTGTTTGATATAATGGGACTTTGTAATGTGGATTTGGTCCCTATGTCAAGGTCACTAATTTAAAGATATTTCTGTTATAAATACCTTTACCTAAGCAATTAAGTCCTGCACCAATGTCTTGCTGGGGGACTTTAGTTTAAGGCATGTCAGTCTGCCAGTTTTTCTATCAACAAATTCAGGATGATGCTATAACTCCAAAAATGGAAGCTAGATTCGAGAAATTTAGTAATATGTTAGATACTGTTGTGAAGATAATGTACATTGGTATCAGTTTTGTCCTACTTTCATCAGTTTGTTTGTGCATGAGACTGAAAATCTGGATCATGCAATAACTCAAAAAGTTATGAAGCTGCATTTATAAAACTTCAAGAGCTGGCAGATGATAATATTTAAGGTAGTGATCAGCAATTTAAAATATGACTTACTTCAGTGTATTTATCTATCAGTTTGGCTGTCTAGAAAATCTGGAACCTGCAATAACAAAAACACTACATCAAATACTTTTTATACCCCCAAAAACAAAGTTTTGGGGGTTATATAGAAGTCACCCAGTGGTTGGTTGGTCGGTCGGTTGGTCCGTTACAATTTCCTTGTCCGGAGTATAACTTGAAAACTGATGGTTTGAATTCAGTGCAACTTCATACAATGGTCAAGCACAATGAGAGGAAGTGCAGTGTTTAAGAATCATAACTCTGTCTTCATTATTTGCATTTAGTGCCCTTTGTTGGTTTTCCTTTTCTGGAGAATTACTTGAAAACTACTGGTTGGAATTCAGTGCAACTTCATGCAATGATCAAGCACAATGACAGGAAATGCATTGTACGAGAGCTATAACTCCATCTTCACTATATGCACAATTATTGCCCTTTGTTGGTTTTCCTCGTCCTGAGCATAACTTGAAAACTACAGGTTGGAATTCAGTGCAACTTCAAACAGTGGTCAAGCACAACAAGTGGAAGTGCAGTCTACAAGAGCTGTACTTCTTTCTTCACTATTTGCACAGTTATTGCCCTTTGTTGGTTTTCCTTGTCTGGAGCATAACTTGAAAACTGCTTGTTGGAATTCAATGCAACTTCATACAATGGTCAAGCACAATGACAGGAAGTGCAGTGTCTAAGAGCTATAACTCCATCTTCAGTATTTGCACAGTTATTGCCCTTTGTTGGTTTTCCTTGTCCGGAGCTTAACTTGAAATTACTGGTTGGAATTCAGTTTAACTTTATACAATGGTTAAGCACAATGACAACCACAACTATCTTTAATTGCCCACAACCATAACTCTGTTTCAGTTCTTTTACAAAGTATTCTGTTACTTATAACTGCCTCAGTTCCGAAGCAGTCTTCCAGGGGAGTTTATCACATTTGTTTATAAAAAGCACTTATCTGTTACAAGAAACTATTATCGTTAACGAAGGTTGAATATTGATGTTGTTTATTTCATGCCTTCAGAGTATTCCCTTTGTTAACTATAATAGTTTCTTATAACAGATAAGTGCTTTTTATAAACAATAGGAAAAAATAACTACTTGGTATTATGGCGGGCAGCTGGTGTCCTGTTTTTTAAGGAGCATATCTTCTACATGCTTGGTGGGATTTTAGTATAACTTGATACAAATGTTCACCATCATGAGATGTAGTGTTGCACACATAAACCAGATCTTTATGTCAAAGGTCAAGGGCACACTTAGAGATAAGATGAAAACACTTGTCTGGAGCAAAACTTCTACATGCATTGATGTATTTTAATATAACTTGGCAAAATGTTCACCATTGTGAGTGCAAATTTCAAGTCCCTTTGGTCAAGGTCACACATAGTGACCAAAGGTCAGACAAAAGTATGAAAATGTGTGTATGGACCATTTATTTTGGTCATCATGAAATAAGGGATTCTATCACATTTCTTCAAAATCATG
This sequence comes from Cyclina sinensis, assembly GCA_012932295.1. NCBI lineage: Eukaryota > Metazoa > Mollusca > Bivalvia > Venerida > Veneridae > Cyclina > Cyclina sinensis. The sequence continues at coordinate 47,335,334 of JAAONU010000002.1, forward strand.
AGACTGAGAGTTATAAGCATAATCCAGGTCTATATGTTTGCAGGGTCAAGGTCACTAGCGATGATGCATTATGAATAGACGAACTTGCTTCCCTACTAGCACCTCCTTTTACATCCCCGAAAGGTTATGTTATGGTCCTGAGTGTCCATCCGTCTGACCGTCCATTAGCAATTTGGTTTCTGGAGGATAACTTGAGTAATTCTTTGGCCTACATCTGTCCACAAAATCAGGATGATGCTATAACTCCAAAAATGGTGCAGTCTTTTAACTTAATATGATTATTGTCCACATTGAGTGGATGACCCCTATTGATTTTGGATTCAGTAGCTGAAAGGTCAAGATCACAGTGATCTTAACATTGAAAACCATTTCCGCCAATCGTAACTTGAAAATCATTTGTTATAGAGACTTCAAACTTAACATCGTGATTGCACACATTGAGTGGATGGCCCCTATACATTTTTGGTTCAGTATGTCAAACTTCAAGTTCACAGTGACCTAAATGTTTAGATTCTTTAGAAAATTGGTTGTTGAGTTACAGAGTGTAAATGATTCTAAACTTTAGAATCATTTACACTCTGTAACTCAACAACCAATTTTCATAGAGACTTCAAAATTCATATAGTGGTTGCACACATTGAGTGATCGACCCCTATTGATTTTGGGTTCAGTAAGTCAATGGTCAAGGTCACAGTGACTTAAGCACTGAAAACTTTTTCCGCTGTAAAATTTATAACCATTTGTCATACATACTTCAAACTTCATATGATGATTGATTACATTAAGACAATGACCCAGTACATGGTCCTGGTTGTCTTTCTGTCCATCTGTCTGTCCATCCATCCCTTTGGTTTCTGGAGGATAACTTGAGTAACTCTTTGGCCTACAGTCTTTTAACTTCATATGATTATTGCCACATTAAGTGGATAACCCCTATTGATTTTGGAGTCAGTAGCTCAAATGTCAAGGTCACAGTGACGTTAACATTGAAAACCATTTCCGCTATGTGGCTTGACAATCATGCATCACAGCATGAACAACTTCTGAAAGACTGACATTTATACAATTTATAAAACCTGAAATTCAGCTATGATAAAGATCTATAAAACTCTAAAATTAAAATTATAAAATGTTAAAAATCAAAATATTATAATTAAAAAAAAAAAATCAAAATTTAAAGCAAATCATTTAATTCCAAAGGCTAAGGTTTCCTTCCTTTTATCACACATACATCACATTTAGAAAAAACACCCTTTGGGCATATAACGCTCCTCCCAGCGGTGCTCTTGTTCTTCATTATGCCCACATCTCCACCTAAAGCTTTCATGACGGGTGTATTTTGTGACAATGGGACATGGTGCTAGAGCTGGGGAACAATGGACATGAGGTATGACATGAATCTTTCCTTCTTAAAAAAGCTGTACAGTTGCAGATTTATGTGATGGGACATTGTCATGCAACAAAGACATGTACTGTTTACCTCTACCTTGATGTTGCTTTTTGCATCCTTTTTCATTTTTTGTAGAAAGCCTGAGTGACAGATTTTCCCTTTGGAGTCGCAGTATAGTAATGGGCCTTTGTCCCTTGTCACAAGAGTGGAATAACTTTTCATGTCATATTTTGGATATAGTTTTAAGAGATTTCTAGCAACACAAATTTGACTGTAATTTTGCTTATCCATCTGGCAGTGATGTATTGCTTTATTAATTTACGCTTCAGACTGCAAAAAACACTTAAAAAAAAACAAGTGAAGTACCAACCTTACTAGCTGTCTGATGCAGTGTGAGGTGTGTGTCAATAATGTCAGTAACTTTTTGGGTGACCTTTTCTGAGGTTGCAGTTGGCCAGAACCCACATTTTGGGTCGTCTTTCAGCGTGTCTTGCCAACTCTTGAATTTGTTCATCCACCTCCAGACTCTCATATAAGACACTTCATTTTATCCATATGCAACACTCAATTCTTATCTGCTTTACTTCCTGAGAGTCAGTCATATAAAGCTGGGGAAAATTAAGAGAAAATTTCTTGAACATTGACAATTTTTTTCACAATTAAAGTTTTTGCTATTAATGCATTACATTTGTTGTGTTGTTGTATGTGTCACAGTAGGCAGAATTCTCCTCAAGTTTTATTAAAAATAATAAATAAATAAAAATAGTAAAAACAAAAAATATATATATATACATAGAAAAATAAGATGAGTTTAAAAACTAAATTGTTTACTTATGTATTTATGTTTTTTGTGTGCTTATGTTTAAATGTTTTTTTCATCATGCATTAACAATATTTTGTATGTTTTCTCAATTTTTTTTATCAGATAAAAGTCTTGTTGTCATTTATTTTTACGGAAATCAGTAAGATAATAGCTGATAATTTTTCTTAAAGTTGGCAGGAAATTTAATTTGCCCTTAAATTCTTTGTAACAAAAGACATCCTTATTTTAAGACAGTTTTGACAACTTTATATCTCTGTAAGTTTTTTTGATCAATTATCAAAAAAGATTATCTTTGATGAACATGTTTATCTTTTCCTGCCTGTCACTTTCACTGTAATTAAATTTATCAGCTTATTTTCATTGGTCAGTATCAATAAATGTTTTGTTCAATAGACCTATAAAACTTGGTTGATTCAAAATTAAAGGGAGAGAAATTTAAGGAGAGAAATTAAAAGAGGGAAATTATGGGAAACTAAGAGTTACAATAAGGGATGAAATTTAGGAATAATAAGAACTTAAAGTTAGGACTTAAAGTGTTGGTTAAGTTGTCAATGAGAAAGACTGCTAGAAGATTATACATGTATACTTAGGAACAGGGCTCCTAAAATTTTGAAATCTCAATCGGTCCAAGACCCTGACCGCCGTTTTTACGATCTTGGTTTCTTATTACAAAAATAGAAATGGTTTAAGGGCAAAGAACAATTTGAGTTATGTTAGTGTTGACGTTGCGAAAATATGTGTTTTTCAAAGCGAAAGTAGAATTAGAGCTAATTTTACAACGTCAAACAAGTCACTGATATTTTTAAGTGTGTGTTGTGCTGCAGCTAACCACTACAATTACTATTAAGCCCTTAATGGAATTCATAATGTAGTGTTCGCCCCTGTGCCACGTTGAGGCCCAGCACATCCGTCTTTGGCAGAGGTATGCTTTTTTTTTTTTAATCAACTGCATATACATATTAGCCAAGGACATGATACAAGAAAACAATTCAGACAACATTTAATTGACAAGTTTGCACTGCTTGGTCGTGTTTTTAAACACATGTCTGCCAGTGATGTTTCCAACATGCCATGAATGATAAATATTTCACAGTTTGAGCCGGTCAACTTTAATCGATTGGTCAGCTGCAAATCAAGCACACTTTAACTTGTTTACAAGTTAACTGGCGATAATTGCCACGGGCCACAGTGACAGTTTTATGGTTTTATGATAGGTGTGAAGTACCAGATTAGCAATCAGTCAAGGTTTTGGTATGAGATTTTGACTGTTTTATGAAAAGTTATACAGATATTTTTTTTTTTGGAAATTATCAGGACCGTTTTTTTACGGACTTTTGGACATTGAAATGGGTCCAGAGAGATAAAATTTGGTCAAAACTGACAAATTTTCAGTTTTCGGGAGCCCTGCTTAGGAATAAGAAAAGAAACTTTGTGAAACATATTTTTTTATCTTGGAACATTTCATTAAACAGTTATTGGAACTTACATGTATTTACAATTATTAAAAATAAAGATTTACATTTGAACAATTAGAATGGAATTGTGTTTTGACTTAGAAGCTAAACTACAGCTTCATACACTCTAATGAAAGAGAGTGGACCCCGTGACTGGGTCTTTTTTGTGGGTTCATCAGGGACATAGTGCCAATTCCCCATTTGTGTTGAGTTTTCATACCTCTCACTCTACCATTCAATCCTTACTTATATTGGGTTACAGTAATATAAACCCGTATACACTCCTGGACCCCGAAGGGATCCTGGTTGCATATGTCTTCTATTTATCTGTATTTCTTTTGCAGGGAAAAGTGGTTGGTGCCAGACAACAGGAAAGGACTGAGAGATAAAATATTTCAGCTGAAAATCACTTTTGTTAAGGACCATTTCATTCAGTGTTACAATAAAAAGTAACATACACAAGATTTGATTAAGATATATTTAGCTTAAGTCATATGTTTGTTGTTTGATGATGGATTTTTTTGGAAAATTGTAAGTATTAACAGGACACAAAGACACATGTTTTTATAGTTGATCATACAATGTCAGTAATAGTTATCTTTAAACAGAACCAACTGGATCACTAAACTGTAGTTAATTATTGGAAATGGTGTATAATGGCTGCTTGAATTTAAGATAACAAAAATAAATATATTATTTCAAGCTGAAAACTTACTTAAGGTGAATACACTTTAGTATTGGTGTCGGTTATAAATAAGTTAAAAGCAAATTATTTTTTATGTATCTTGAGGCAAGTTGTGAATGAATGTTAATCATTTATTTTTGTGGAAAAAAACGACCAGATTTTGTTCTAATGAATTTTATACAATAACCCTTTGTGATTTTATGTGTATACATAGAAACATTTTTATAGATTGTTTTGCTGTCTGTAGTTGGTGGTTTAAGACACCCTGAAGAGGGATTTGCTGTATCTATGTCCATCTGTCCATCCATTTGTGCCACTTAAATTTACTTGTTACTTCTCATAAACCAGTGGCTTGAAATCAATGGAAGTTTTTTTTCAGGGCTGTTTCTCAGGAATCCAAACAAAGCCTGTCTGAAGTTCCATTAGCAGAAGATGTGCATATTTTCAAGATATTTCAGTCAGTTTTTTACTTGGTTGTGCTGTTTGATTGAAAAATTAGGCCTTTTTTTCCAAGTTAGCAGTGGCTTGAATTCAACCTAACTCTTTCCAAAGCTTCACTAGCAAGAAGAGATTACATATTATCCAGATGTACCAGCTGGATAGTCTTCCATTAGTTATAGCCCTTTTGATTGTAAGTAAGAGCAGTTTCATTTTCAAGCTGTTTTTCAGAAAATATTTGCTTCATTCAACCAGTCTTGTATGAAGCTTTACAAGCAAAGGAGATGTGCAAATTGTTGGGATGTTTGAGTTGAATGGTTTTCAGATGGTTGTGACTTAATGATTGTGAAATAGAGCAGTTTTGTTTCTGCACTGTTTCTCAGAAAACAGTTCCTGAAATTAAATGAAGTTTCATGACAAAACATCATTTAGCAAGAAAGATTCTGTTTATTTTAGTGAAGATTGTGTCAAATAAATGGATTATTGTTTCATATCTACCTTAATCATCTAAATATTGACATAAGATATTCAGCATGCATCCATAGGTACACCTTTATTCTTGTTTGTATCAAACCATTTACAAAGTATACATTATATTACAAGGTAGCTTTTATATCAGAATTTATCTAGTGTTGTGTGAGTATATACATGTATAAGCATAAGCTTTTCTGTCTTAGATTGTGATTATTTTACTTTCTGCTTACATTTTACCTAATAGCTTTATATATATCATTACTTACATATCTTAGCTGTGATATTTTTTTATGCTTCATCTTGTACAAGATTTTAGCACTTTTTTTATTATATATTGGTAAGCAGAAACAGGTTGTGACCAAAAGGTTCTGTAATACATCATAATTTTGTTAGTTATGTCATCAACTTACCCCAAGTTGTTTTTTTTTAATCAAATTCACTATTGTTCCAGTCGTTTTAAATAATGTATAACCAGAATGTCTCATGTGCAAATTGGGAATGTAATCAAAATATAGCAGGCTTTGTAACTGGACTTAGGCACAGATTAGAGTTGTTTCTTTTTGTTGTTTTTGTAAATATCTCTAAGTGGTGGAGAACTTGAAAACCAATTTTTTTTAACTTTAACATAAGGCTGTACCAAAAATATGATATATTTCTGAACAGTGAGAATAGACCTATGAGAATAGACCTATGAGAATACACCTATGAGAATACACCTATGAGAATACACCTATGAGAATACAAAAGACTGAATACAAACTGCAAACTGTTCATTCTTCAGCTAAGTCAGGGTATATCTTTGTAAAGGTTAATATTAGCCATTTAAGTTGTTTACCTTGAGTTTTTGCCTAGTGTGGCTTGCAAAACCATCCTATGTTAAATGAATGAGTGTAGTCATATTTAATATCATTTCTTTATTGCTTAAACTACTAGTATAGTCATAGCTTGAAGCAGGCCTAAAACCCAGAGTGATATCATATCCATGAAGTCTGTTAGGCAAGGAATGAAATAATTATTAGAACTGACAAATCAATATTAGTATGTAAATATTGCTCATCTATAGTTTTTGACAAAATTATTCAAATGTGATTTGAAATTCTGGGGCCAAAAAACCATTATTACTGTAGGATATAGCTGTTATGTTTTTCCTTAAAGAGATCTTCTTATTGTTTTCCTCTTTGATTTAGGTTTTGTTGTTTAAAAAAAACTTAGGTATGAGTTTGGTTCAGTAAAGTGTGCCATGTAAGAAAATTTACTCCAATGTTTTAGATGTCTTCCTTACTTGTTCATAACTGCAAAATGGTTGTTAATTTACAATACACCTTTACAGCATACACAATATTTTGTATGTCACTGTTCTTTATAAGTGCTTTTTTGTGTGTGTTATTAGCTCACCTGAGGACAATGTTCTCAAAGTGAGCTTTTGTAATGGCCCATTGTCCATCGTCCGTGCGTCAACAATTTCTTTAAACAACTTCTCCTCCTAAACCACTTGGCTAAATTTGTTGAAACTTTGCAGAGATGTTCCTTGCATGAAGCTCTGCCAAAGCTGTTCAAAGTATTCAGTTCCATCAAGAACTCTGGTTGCTATGGCAATTGAAAGGAAAAACTTTGAAAAATCTTCTTGTCTGAAACCACAAGGCCCTGAGCCCTAAGATTTGGTATATAGCATTTTCTAGTGGACCTCTATCAAGTTTGTTCAAATTATGCCCCTGGGGTCAAATTTGGCCCCCACCCGGGGGGTCAATTGTTTTTACATAGGCTTATATAGTGAAACTTTAAAAATCTTCTTGTCTGAAACCACAAGGCCCTTAGCCTTAAGATTTTGTATGTAGCATTGTCTTGTGAACCTCTACGAAGTTTGTTCAAATTATACACCTGGTGTCAAATTTGGTCCTGCCTCGGGGGTCAATGGATTTTACATAGGCTTATATAGTGAAACTTTAAAAATCTTCTTGTCTGAAACCACAAGGACCTGAGCCTTCAGATTTTGTATGTAGCATTGTCTAGTGGACCTCTAACAAGTTTGTTCAAATTATACATTGTACACCTGGGGTCATATTTTGCCCTGCCCCAAGAATTAGCGGCGTGTCAAAACTTTGACTGGCCTGATCAAAGGTATGTTCGTTTTTCATGTTTTCTGGGACATCAGGTGTCTTTCTGGAACTCCGGGACGGGCCCTCGATTTCCGGGACAATCCTGGACGATTCAGGACGTATGGCAGGTATGCATTCACTTTTGTAGCTATTTCTTTGTATTATTATATATATTTAGCAATAGAAACAAGACATGTCTTATTAATTGTTGCTAGTGTGTTTTGATTGTTTGTTGAACTCATTCTTATTTGTGAAATTTCATCATTCATTGATTTTTGTTTACTTTCAAAAGTGCCATATCATATTGAATATGAATTATTTATGAGAAAGTTAGCTTTCTGTTTTAAGTGATTCAGTAATAAATATGCAGTCCTATGATTCTCACTGTAATGGTTTTACTAATTTGCTGTGTGTACAGATATAAACCTAGATTTTGTTGTTGGTACTGATCATTTATTAAATGTAATATGTAATAACATATGTAATAACCAAACGTTTCATTGTTTCGGTTCATTTTCATGTACATATTTCAAAGTGTAACATTTGAGGTTTTACAAATGATATGAACTTTTCATTGTTTCCGTTCATTTTCATGTACATATTTCAAAGTGTAACATTTGAGATTTGATATGTAGTTTTGTTGTGGCCATTTTAAGCTGTAAAGCCTTCCACCTGCTATAACTTGCCTCTTATTTTAATGTGCATATATTCCCAGGTAACATTTAAGGTTTTACAGAAGATACGTAGTCATGTTGTGGCCATTTTAAGCTGTAAAGCCTTCCACTCACTATAACTTGCCTCTTATATAGTAGTATTTGGCTTTCCTGTTTAGTAAAGCTAAATATTCTAAAATCAAAACAGTGACTGCTTTAAAGAAGCTACTTCTGAATGGAGGTGTGTTTGATTTGAAGATTTAGGCAATAAAATTCATAGACTCCATATACTGCTGAATGGAGGTGTGTTTGATTGGAAGATTTAGGCAACAAAATTCATAGACTACATATACTGCTGAATGGAGGTGTGTTTGATTGGAAGATTTAGGCAACAAAATTATACACTCCATATACTGCTGAATGGAGGTGTGTTTGATTGGAAGATTTAGGCAACAAAATTATACACTCCATATACTGCTGAATGGAGGTGTGTTTGATTGGAAGATCTAGGCAACAAAATTATACACTCCATAGAATGTTTGATATTTTAGGATAAATGTACAAGTTGCTGTTTTTGCAGGAATATGAAAATATGAAAAGTTTGGGATAAAATGTAGAAGTGTAGGTATGTTTAAGATGGTAGAAAATGCTTGATTTCAGAGTTTGACAGGTACAGAATAAAAGCAAATGGGGGTCTGTAAAGGACTTAGTTTTTAAATGAGAGACAGTTCATATTATCATTGAAAATTGGTAGAGGCTTTGTACTGTATTTTGTTGTGTCTTGATGACCATTTGATAATCAGTTATATAGGATTTTGATAAGAGAAAGAATGAAAGCATTATACATGTAACTGAATATCTGTCATACATATTAGTCAATGTAAAGAAAAAAAATGTGGGTATGTCACTTAGTCACAATTGTAACTGTGATATTCAAATGTTTATAGAATCAGATATTTATATAGTGGTGCAGTAATATTGTAAATCCCACCTTACATGTATATTTCATTTGTGATATTACCATTTCATACAGGAGAGTATTTTACTGTGATACACTTTTACAGTGAATAAAGATATATTGTTGATGAGCTGATAAGATAAATATAGCAGCGAGACATTGAGTGCTTCCAAAAAATGATTGTAGATACTCAGAAAAAGAGAAGTTTTGTACTGGACTGTGGGGAAAACTATAGAACAAGTCCCTGTTTGATGGTTTGATGGAAATATTTATACATTGAATGAATTGCACTTAAATTTTTGTTTTAATACAGAAAAAAATAAAACACATTTCTTTCAAATTTTGGTTACAGGTCTGCATACTGTGGGTGGCAAAAATTTCTCTTCTTATCTGGAAAGACGAGGCCCAGAATTCTGAAATTTGGTATAAAGCATTGCCCAGTAGACCTGTACCAAGATTGTTCAAACATTGTCTCGGGGGGGGAAGGGCGAGGATTTTGGCTCTATCCCAAGATTCAAAAACTAATCAAAGTTCCCTTGTTTTATTCCATTAATCTTTGCAGTTATAATCAGGTGAGCTATTATGACTCATCATGACCATATAGTGACGACCGTTCTCTTCTGTTGTCTCAAAATTTCCATTCTTTTCTTAACAGTATTATTTATGAAAAATGCAAACAGCATTCCAGGATTGAAGAACAAGTTAACACACTGATGACTGCTTTTGAATATTTTTTTATCTTTTGCCTAGCTTACTGATGGTAATGGTGAAAACAATATTGCATTGTCACTGTAGGAGCACCCAGAGCTAGTGATCACTTGCCAGAGATTCCACTTTTAAAGTGTGGATGCTTTTCTATAAACTAAAACAATTATTTATATTTTAAAGTTTATAAGTTTCTACAAACATACCAGCTATCAAGATGTCAGTGAACTTAACAGGCTTAAGATAACTTATGAACTTCTAAATTGGCATGTGTTTATCCTATAATTAAATCAGCTCTCCTTAACTAAACATTGAAAATTCAATAATGATGATGCATTTTCTTGTCTTAGAATCTCCTATAAATGTGAGTGGCTTTATTTTTTGTGGCATAGTGAAGTTTTTGAATACAATGGAACATTGCTAGTCTGATGTTGCGGGGACCAGAAAAAAAGAATTTGAATTTCTGATAGTTCGGATTTGACATGAGTCACAGACCTGTCGTGAGAATAGTGTTCTGTGTAAATTGAATTAGGATGAAACTTTACCATACCTTTTACGAGAAAATGACAGTTCTTCTTTCTGTTTCATTTTCTTTTTATTGAACAAACAGCCTAACTGTACATAAATACAATAAAACATAAACATAAAGTAAACATTTTACTGTTTTTAATTTTTCCTAGCATATATTGGAAATACATATCATTCATGGAAACATTTTACCAAAGTATAATAGCACTGGACACATATGAAAAATACATACATGTACATGTTATACATTTATGTCATTATTAAGACTAGTTAAACAGTTTATCATTCCTGCTGTGAAGAGACCGATATGTGTGAAAACAGAAACGAGATACTGGCAGCAATTATGCAAACACCAGTTATCAACTTTGAATTATTAATTGAAATTAATAAAGAAACTGTCATTTTGGGACCAACAATTTTGCTTCAGACTACTGATTTTTCAGATTTCAACACTTTGGATTTCATCATGTTTATTCAATTAAAGTAATAAGGATTAGAATTGGACCAAATAAATATTCCAACTAGCAATAAATTTGGATTATTGAAGTCGGACTATGGATGTTCCACTGTATTAGAAATTACCCTGTTGTTTTAGCAGTGAAAGGATATTAAATAATTGATAGCAGTGTTCTAATTTCATTGCCATTTAATGAGGTTGGCATGAAGAATTAGCAGTTTGAAATGGAGGGCATAGCCTGAGGTCAGTGGAGGGCATAGCCTGAGGTCAGTGTTCTCTGTCCCATGTTTGTTACGATTCGTGCATTAGCAGCTTAAAATGGAGGGCATATCCTGGTCAGTGCTGTCTCATACATTCCACATCTGTAAGAATTCATAGTATTCTCAAATGAACAGGGAAATGATTATTAGGAAGTAATTAGTCAAAATGCCTCAATATTGTGGTCATTATTGTTCTGATGACATTTTTTAAGTACTCAATAACCCTATGTTATTAATTTTTCATGAGTGATTCTGTGTAAGTTATTTTTTTTACTGTGCAATTTATTCAGTTATATCTATCACCTTCAATGACATGACTATTTTAGAAAAATGCAGTTTGTTAAAAATTATTAATTTATGACTGTCTCATTTAAACTTGCATAATATAAAGTATCCTTACATAATATGACATGACATAGTTCTTATTTGCAACAGATATCAGGCATTTATGTAGCAAAGACAGTTTTATGTAATATTTGCATGAAAAAATTATTTTATTATAATATATATGATTTTTTTTCACCTTGAAACAGGCTGTTTAAGCAGATACATTTTTCTAAGAGTGCTCATTTTGTCCCTGAATTATCAGTGTTTTATCAGTCAGTGTTGTTTTTTATTACTTTAACTTATCCAGTATGTTCCATCTTTTTACAGGACAAACTCCCATTACAAGCATCAAGAAAATATAAAATAGTAATACAGTATTGTGTGATAATTGTTGTTTTTTGTATGTATTTGAATGTACAGTATAAAGTGGAATGGATTTTGCGAATAAACTAAATTGTAAACTGTCCAAATGGTAGATACACTTGTAACAGCTTTGACATTATTTGTAGAAAATGTAAAAAATATTTTTCAAATAGATGTACATGTACTTATGAATATACATGTCAAGTTTTAGGACAATTCTCCAGGAGGTCTCAGTTGAAAAATCCAAGATATTGGCTGACTGGTATATTCAACTGTTTATGATTTTTTTTATAAAAATCATTTGAAAAAGAGTTGCTGTCTGTTAAACATTTTATAACTTGGGTATTTAGGGCTTTGGGGAAGGTGATCCAAGTCAGAAATAAAGAATCCATGACTTATATGATCAAATGTGATTTCACAAGCATAAACTAGGTGTTACTGGATGAAATTGTGAATGTTGATTACATTAAGGAATTTGAAAGAAACTTCAGTTAGACTTCAGTGAAAGCATTTATAAATACAGTGATTCCACCATGGCTCAGAGTTGTTGGGAAGAAATACTTTGAGCTTTGAATAACTTGAGCCATAAAATCAAATGGTATTGTGTAATACTGGCTCATTAGTATAATAAATATATAATCTTAACTAGTTTCTGTATCTTACCTGTTGTTATTTTTAAAAATTTTCCTGAATTTCTTGGTCATTTCATGATTCTAAGTTTCTTTATAGTTGACATGCGTAAGTCTGATCAATTCTCACTTCATGTTGCCAAGATTAATTAGTAATCAATAAATTTTCACACCAGCTTATCAAGTGGAAAAATATATAGGAAAATATACGACGGGACTGAAAATTACAGTCGACATAGCCGAAGTTGGCAGGAGTTAAAAAATATAAAGAATGGTTATTGACGGGACATGAAAAATAATTCTAAAATTTTACTTAAGCAACTTTGACATTCCGAATTTGACATTCTGAATGTAGACTGTATCTAAATAAAACATTAACATTTTCTTTATGAGTTAAAATGGGAAACTGTTCAACATGAAGTAACCCTTGTCAAATCACTTTAGTGCTTTGAATATGCATAGATATTGTTTACATGTAAACAGATTTGATGTTTGTATGTATTTGTTGTTGTATTTCAATGTTTTTTATTTGTGTAATTTCTGTTAAGAGATTAATTGACAACTTCTGATGAATAAATTTCTTTTTCAGATCAAAGAACTAGTCTTAATTATCATTTGTGGTTCCAGCCATCTGAGCTTTTAAAAGCCTATTTGTAATGCAACATTTTGCAAACAAGAAAGTGTTGACTTCCAGCCATTCATTATATCTTGTAAACAGATTGTTCTTTTATCAGATCAGATTTAACTCATTTAGAAGATGTGCAGAAGGCATGGCCAAGCCATGTCAGGTCAGGGTCACACTTGAAGGTAATTTGTTTCAGCCTTCAATTTTGTGTTCTCTCAATATCTTGTATACCTTTGAACCAATTTTCTTGAAACTTTGCTCAAAAGTATAACTCATTTAGAAGATGTACAGAAGGCATCTCCCAGTAATGTCAGTTCAAGGTCTAGGTCACACTTGAAGGTAATTTGTTTCAGCCTTCAATTTTGTGTCTGCTCAATACCTCCTATACCTTTGAACCAATCTTATGTAAACTTTGGTCAAAGGTATAACACATTTAGAAGATGTGCAGAAGGCATGGCCAAGCCATGTCAGTGTAAGTTCAAGATCACACTTGAAGGTCATTTGTTTCAGCCTTCAATTTTATGTTCACTCAATATCTTCTACACCTCTGAATTTTTAGTCAAATGTAAAACTCATTTAGTGGATGTGCAGAAGGCATGTCCAAGTGTCAGTTGTTCTGTCTGTCTGTCCATAATATTTTAGTTTCAGCCTCAAACCTCCTATACCCTTGAACTGATTTTCTTGAAACAGGAGTCAAATGTTTAACTCATTGAGATGAGGTGCAGAATGCATAATCCAGCTATGTCAGTTCATGGTCAAGGTCACTCTTGAATGTCATTTATTTCAGCCTTCAACTGTGTGTCCGCTCAATCTCCTTTGAACTTATTTTCTATAAACTGGTAAAATGTATAACCTATTGAGAGGATGTGCAAAAGGCATGGCAAAGCAATGTCAGTTCAAGGACAAGGTCACAATTGCTGGTCATTTGTTCAAGCCATCAGTTTCATTGTCATTTATTGTCATTGCAATACTTAAAGCTTTCCCACAATTCAATATACCACCATAAATGCAATTCCATGTTTCTCAGACTAATTTAAACTTTACTGAAATCTGGAGACGGGATATAGCCGCCCTTGGGACTGCCTTGTTCATTAGTCTTTTAACCTAAATTGCTGCAAGTAACTATAAATCAGCAACAAGTTACAGGTGTCATTTGAATCTGAAACTGGATAATCGGAGAAAAAGCAGCAGCCCAGTCTAAATACCAGAAGTGTAAAGCAGCAGCCCAGTCTGTATACCTGGAGAGTAAAGTGATAGCAGCAGAGTGAAGCAGCAGCCCAGTCTGGATAGTAGGAGAGTGAAACAACAACCCAGTCTATATAGCAAGAGGGTAAAGCAACAGCCCATTCTGGATTACAGGAGAGTGAAACTACAGCCCAGTCTGGCTAGCAGCAGAGGAGAGCAGCAGCTCAGTCTGGATAACAGGAGAGTGAAGCAGCAGCCAAATCTGGCTATTAGGAGAGTGAAACAGCAGCTCACTCTAGCTAGAAGGAGAGTAAAGCAGCAGTGCACTGTAGCCAGCAAGAGAGAAAAAACACCCAAATCTGGCTACCAGGAAAATAAGCAGCAGCTCAGGCTACAAGGAGAGTAAAGCAATAGCCCAATTTCGCTACCAGGAGAGTAAAGCAGCAGCCCAGTCTGGTTACCAGTGGCCGGTTGCTAACTCTAACAGTCTGTTAAACTAACAGTCGATTAAATTTTGAGTCAGTTTTCTAAGAAATTGACTCACTATTTCAACAAAATATCTCCATGCAAAAAGACATAACTGAAAAATTTATTAAAATAAAAAAGAAATTTGAATAAATATTTGAAAAAAATAAAGTTATTTTGGGTCAACCAGGAGAGTAAGGCAGCAGCCCAATCTGGCTACCAGGAGAGTAAAGCAGCAGTCTAATCTGGGTACCAGGAAAATAAAGCAGCAGCCAAATCTGGCTACCAGGAGAGTAAAGCATCAGCCCAATATGGCTAACAGGAGAGTAAAGCAGCAGCCCAGTCTGGCTACCAGGAGAGTAAAGCAGCAGCTCAGACTGGATAATAGGAGAGTGAAGCAGCAGCTTAGTCTAGCTAGAAGGTGAGTAAAGCAGCAGTTCAGTCTAGCTAGCAAGAGAAAAAAAATCCCAGTTTGGCTACCATGGGAATAAAGTAGCAGCCCTATCTAGCTTAGTTACCAGAAGAGTAAAGCAGCAGCCCAGTCTAGCTACCAGGAGAGTAAAGCAGCAACCGATTTTAGCTACCATGAGAGTTACCAGCATAGTTTAGCTACCAGGAGAGCAAAGCAGCAGCCCATTTTAGCTACCAGGAGAGTAAAGCAGCAACCCAGTCTTGCTACCAGGAGAGTAAAACAGCAGCCCCGTCTGAATAGTAAGATGTTAAAGCAGTAGGTCTGGATAGTAGGAGAGTAAAGCAGCAGTTCAATCTGGATAGTAGGGGAATGGAGCATCAGTCTAGTCTGGGTAGTAGGAGAGTTTAAAAGCAGCCCTGTCTGGATAGTACGAAATTTAAAGAACAACCCTGTCTGGATAGTTGAAGAGTTTAAGAGTAGCCCTGTCAGGATAGTAGAAAAGTTTAAGAGCAGCCCATTCTGCGTAGTAGGAGAGTTTAAAAGCTGCCCTGTCTTGAAAGTAGGAAAGTTTTAGAGTAGCCCTGTCTGGATAGAAGGAGAATGAAACAGCATCTCGTTCTTGCTAGTAGGAGAGTTTAAGTGCAGCCCTCTATGGATAGTAGGAAAGTTTAAGAGCAGCCCTGTCAGGATAGTAGGAGGATAAAGAGCATCCCTGTCTGAATAGTAGGAGAGTATAAGAGCAGCCCCGTCTGGAAAGAAGAAGAGTTTAAGAGCAGCCCTGCCTGGTTAAAAGGGCGTTTAACAGCAGGCATGTCTGGATAGTAGGAGAGTTTCAGAGCAGCATTGTCTGAATATAAGAGAATGAAACAGGATCTTGGTCTGGACAGTAGGAAAGTTTAATAGCAGCCCTGTCTGGATTGTAGGCGTGTTTAAGAGAAGCCCTGTCTGTGAAGTAGGAGAGTTTATGTGCAGCCCTGTCTGGATAGTAGGAGTGTTTAATAGCAGCCCTGTTTGGCTAAAAGGAGAGTTTTAAAGCAGCCCTGTCTAGACAGTAGGAGAGTTTAAAAGTAGCCCCGTCTGTAAAGTAGGAGAGTTTATGTGGAGCCCTGTCTGGATAGTAGGAGTGTTTAATAGCAGCCCTGTTTGGATAGAAGGAGAGTTTAATAGCAGCCCGGTTTGGATAGAAGGAGAGTTTAATAGCAGCCCTGTTTGGATAGAAGTGGCGTTTAACAGCAGCCATGTCCGGATAGTAGGAGAGTTTAAGAGCAGCATTGTCTGAATATAAGAGAATGAAACAGGATCTTGGTCTTGACAGTAGGAAAGTTTAATAGCAGCCCTGTCTGGATTGTAGGAGCGTTTAAGAGAAGCCCTGTCTGTAAAGTAGGAGAGTTTATGTGCAGCCCTGTCTTGATAGTAGGAGTGTTTAATAGCAGCCCTGTTTGGATAGAAGGAGAGTTTAAAAGCAGTCCTGTCTAGACAGTAGGAGAGTTTAATAGCAGCCCTGTCTGTAAAGTAGGAGAGTTTATGTGCAGCCCTGTCTGGATAGTAGGAGTGTTTAATAGCAGCCCTGTTTGGATAGGAGAGTTTAAAAGAAGTCCTGTCTGTATAGTAGGAGAGTTTAAAAGAAGCCCTGTCTGGATAGAAGGAGAGTTTAATAGCAGCCCGGTTTGGACAGAAGGAGAGTTTAATAGCAGCGCTGTTAAGATAGAAGAAGAGTTTAAAAGCAGCCCTGTCTGGATAAAAGGAGAGTTTAATAGCAGCCCGGTTTGGATAAAAAGAGTTTAAAAGCAGCCCTGTCTGAAAAGTAGGAGATTTTATGTGCAGCCCTGTCTGGATAGTAGATGTGTTTACTAGCAGCCCGGTTTTGATAGAAGGAGAGTTTAAAAGCAGTCCTGTTTGGATAGAAGGAGAGTTTAAAAGCAGCCCTGTCTGGATAGAAGGAGAATGAAACAGCATCTCGTTCTGGCTAGTAGGAGAGTTTAAGTGCAGCCCTGCCTGGATAGTAAGAGAGTGTAAGAGCAGCCCCGTCTGGAAAGTAGTAGAGTTTAAGAGCAGCCCTGCCTGATTAGAAGGGGTGTTTAACAGCAGCCATGTATGGATAGTGGGAGAGTTTAAGAACAGCATTGTCTGAATATAAGAGAGTGAAACAGGATCTTGGTCTGGACAGTAGGAAAGTTTAAGAACAGCCCTAACTGGATAGTAGGAGAGTTTAATAGCAGCCCTACCTGGATAATAGGAGAGTTTAAGTGCAGCCCTGTCTGCGTAGTTGGAGAGTATAAGACCAGTCCTGTCTGGAAAGTAGGAGAGTTTAAGAGTAACCCTGTTTGGAATGAAGGAGAGTGAAACAGCATCTCGGTCTGGCTAGAAGGAAAGTTTAAAAGCAGCCCTGTCTGGATAGTAGGAGCACGAAGTAGCAGCTCAGTATAGATAGTAGGACAGTGAACAACAGCGCAGTCTGGACAGTTAGAGAAAAAGCAGCAGCGCAGTCTAGCTACCAGGAGAATAAAGCAGGAGCCCAATCTGACTACTAGGAGAGAAAAGTAGCAGCTTAATCTGGCTACATTGAGAGTAAAGCAGCAACCCAGTCTGGCTACCAGGAGAGTAATACACCCCGATTTGGCTAACTGGAGAGTAAAGCAGCAGTCCAGTCTTGCTACCAGGAAAGTAAAGCAGCCCAATCTGGCTAACTGGAGAGTGAAACAGCAGTCCAGTCTTGCTACCAGGAGAGTAAAGCAGCCCAATCTGGCTAACTGGAGAGTAAAGCAGCAGTCCAATCTTACTACCAGGAGAGTAAAGGAGCCCAACCTGGCTATCAAGAGAGTAAAGCAGCGGTCCAATCTGACTACCTGGAGTGTAAAGCAGCAGCCTTATCAGTCAATTTCCATTGCAACTCTAAGTCATCTGTCCAATATAGGATCTTGAAGCTTAATCTTATTGTGTCAGTGCTCAAATAAGATAAAGATACTTCTTGTTTTGTCGTTACCCCAAAAGTACGAAAAAGACTCCAGTAATATATGTAGCCTTTTGGATTTACAGTAATAAATCTTTTGCAATTTGCAGGCTTTAGACATGGAGGAATTATTAGTGTTCTGATGCCCAACATTAATTTTCACACTTTTATTATTTTAACGCACCGGATTCAACAAAAACAGACCTGAGAGAAGGTATAAAAAAAAAAGATTTATGAGAAGATTAAAGCTTAATTCGTAAAAAAACATGTCAAATACGTAGGCAATAACACTTTTGGTGGTACAGCTTTACAAAGAATTTTCAGCTGTGCACGCCATGTGCATTTGCACGAATTGTTACTGATACACTTTCGGACGGGAAATTTCGGATAGATTAATTTGGTATGGCAGGTCTCCAGTTTTCACAACACGTTGTTCATTTTTGTGTGTCATTGAAACAAGTAAACATTTCTTCAACAGTGACTCTTTCAAATGGCTTTCCTAAGTGCCCTTTTAGATGATCTGGGTATGAACTTAGCCACATAATTTCAGTACACTAAGATTAAGAAAGAATAAAAATGTCAGTGTTGATATGTATATTATTCATTTTAAGAAGTTTAAAGAATTGGATCATCTCAAATGCAGGTTACCTATGGAATAGACAAACTTGTTCAAGGCAATTTTATTTTTGTTTTAAGTATGTGAGTGATTATTTCAGACAATCAAAAGGGGCAGGGTGGACCGTGCTGGAAAAATTTTAGGCAACACTTTTACAACAGAATCTTTTTAGGTTGTCTAATGCAATATAGAGATGTCTAGTAAATATCAGGGCTACATATTTATCAGTACTATCTGAAATAGGTAGCATTGATAAAACCACAAGAAGTAAAAGAAAAGAAGTAAAAACCTATGTATTTGGTGAAACAACATGTATTTTTTTTTTGTAGAACAATATTTATAAGTTTGCATAAATACTGTTATAGCCAAGTTTATCAAGGCACAGTCTTGAATATTAAAGGGTTTTCAAAGAAACAATCCTAGGAAGTGAGCTAGACCAGGTTTGTTTCGAACCCAATAGACTGAAGTCTATCGTGGACCTGAAGAGAAATAAAAAGTATCAACCAAGTGATTGAACACACATAGACTGAACATGAGATTGGTACTGAACATAAAGTTTTCAGTGACCTTTGGTACTGAACATAAAGTTTTCAGTGACCTTTGGTACTGAACATAAAGTTTTCAGTGACCCTGAACATAAAGTTTTCAGTGACCTTGACTTTGGAAATAGGACATTTCTGAAAGACTAACACAATCTGCTAACAAATGTTAATTTATTTAAATTCCTAAGCTTTACTATCTAGATCTATTTATTTTATGATTTAAGTATGAAATGATAAAGAAAAATGGAAATAGATATATTTTAAAGTTTCTTAAATTCAACACTTGTGTGTTTGATTTCAAAGACTAATGTCTTTATTGAATGAAGCCTGAAAGCCTTAGGAGTACTGACCTGAAAAGGCCAGCACCAACTCCGTTAATAACATTGAACACTGGCTTATATAGATAAAATGGCATGCAAAAATCGAGATTAAATGAGTTGTAAAAATTTCAACATATAACAATCACTGTAATAACCGTTTGGAAAAGTAATCAAAATGGCTGCGCCCATGGAATTTTGTAAATTAAAATTGAATAGGTAAAAACACATCCTAATACGTAATGAGCTTCAGTCGTTAGTCATAACTACTTGAGTTATCCTTAAAAGCTCATGTTTTCATACACATGTCGCACGTGTTTAGTAAACTTTAGGAAATTGAGGCAGGCACTTGCTAAAGTTGCTTTTGTACATTTTCTCTTTAAAAACAGTTATTGAGTATGCCATTATAAAAATTAGAAATCAGCATGAATTTTCAAAATGGGAGTATAATTATGGTTGTTTTTCAAATAACTGTAAATATTATTACAAAGCATAGTCTTTCTTTCTTTATGTAATATATCTTGGGCCTTTTATTGCCAAAAAAGACGGACTTGTTTGTAACGTTGGATCAGTTATAGAATTTAACAAAAAAGAGCTGCACAGGATAACAGCTTCTACATTCAATTTTATGCTTCCACCACTTGGATGGTGGTGGGGTCATATAGATTTGCCCTTGTCAGCCTGTCACACTGTCCGTATGTAGACTGGTTTGTGTGACACGTAACTCCAAAGCCGTGAGACTTTCTAAGAAAAGTTGTCAGCATGTAAACTTACACATCTCAGAGGTTCCACTAGACTCTGGAACTCAAGGGTCAATGACCCTTGACCCTGAATTTTGGAGGGTCATTTCCAGGACTTCAGGAGTCAGTGCTTAAATACAAGAGTCAACTCGTGATAAAAAACCACGCTGTATTGTGTTGCTCATAAGAACAAGCTTTTACTTTAACAAATTTATTTACTTTTACAATAATACCAATGCAGTTAGAAAATTGCTTAAAATAGCAAATACAATGAAACATATGAACAAACAAGCACTCCATCTCTTATGAAAAGAACAGCACCTTATGATATCTAACACTACTTTTGAAAATACATCTCTTACAGCTAAGCACAAATAGTTACATGAACCGAGAATAGACCTTAATGCTATCTTCTGTAAATATGGCAAAAAACACCCACAAATTCAGTACTCAGATCTCTCACTAGAGAATTGTTTCTTACTAAATATTTGCTTCACTTTCTCGTAAAACAGCTTTCAAAACTTACTCGTCATGAGTTCGTTCATTTTAGGCACATTATTTCTTTCTATTTTTCATGCTGTCAAATTTTCTGGCTACAACTACAGACAAGAGGCCCTTCCTCCATCACACTTATCCACTTGGCCACTCGGCCACTGTCTAAATGAGCACAGTATTTAGTCTTCACTCTGTTTTGACTCGAAAATCCTCTTTCACATGGAACACTTGTGAGAGGAGCTATTAACATATATTTAGCTAAGACACAGAAGTCTTGAAATGAGTCACTATATCTCTGTATAAGAGTTTCACAAACATTTTTAAGGGTCTTTCCTCTTAACGTGGATAGTACTAGTTTAAACTGGAGGTGATCTGTCTTCATGTTCATGGGATCAATCGAGCTAGGATGGTTTCCAACTGGCCCAAGCCACTCATTTGCTTTTGTAAGGTCTTCATGTCCATAAGCAGGGATTTCTTTAGAAGATGTAGGTAGGTAGTCCATCAACTGCAGTGAAAGCCAACGAAAACTTGCTGGTTCTTTCAATGTCACATACTTAGTATCCTTGTTTTCATCTGAAAGCATGTCCTCCATTTCACGAAGTCCATCGTATCTCACAGCAGAATTATGAAAGAAACGATAAACATTTTTCACTGTTGTCTGGTAATCTGAAAGGGCTGGGACATCTCTGCAAGCCTGACTAGCACATAGTGATAATCTATGGGCGACACAGTGAACCTGCACTAACCTATGATTGTGTTTTTGTCTAAACTTTACCCCAACACCACCCTTCTTTCCTACCATTACACTAGCACCATCACTAGCCATTGACATCACTTTAAGCATATCCAGACAAATGGGTGCACACACCTTTTCAATTTCTTGCACAAGCGTGTCAGCTTTGCAATTTACAATGCTAACACAATCAACAAACTGTGTCACAGTTTCAGTACTACCAGACTCGAATGATTTAAAGTAAATGTTGAGCTTCTTGTGAATTGTCAAGTCAGTGTTTCATCTAGAATTATTCCAACGAAATCACTAGAGGGCAAGTCCTTGTTGACTGCATCCTCAATTGTTTCACTGATTGCATCCAGCATCTCATCTTGTGACGTTGAACTTGAGTAGATGGATGCTTTGTCCTTTAAGTCAGTATAGTTGTTAAGTTGCTGCAGTTCTATCAGGTTGTTCTGCATACTTAGAGGATACCCGTTCTTTGCCAGGAAGTAGAGAGTACGGACCTGAGCATACTGAAATTTAAAGAAAATATTCATAAATCAGTTGTTACAGACTGCTTATAGAAATATACCCTACTGGTCCATTAGTAGTTTGGGTCCTACATGTGAAAATTTGACTCAGCATTAGCAAGCTCCTGAGTTTTGATAACATCCTTGACTGTGGTTTTACTACTGACAAGATTTTTTACCAAGACTAGGTCTAGATGTTCAGGGTTACTTGATCCATGTCTGTCTAAAGCACTCTTCTGGAAGTTTGTGCTGCCTGATACAGCAAACGCATTTTTCTTGTTGCCATTCCTACACAGAATACAAAACATTGCCATCTGACCGTCACTGTAAGGTTCGTAGGCCAGTCAAGATATTCAAACCAGTCTGGATTATACTTCCCAACAACTTTTTTGGCAACACACGGCGGGTTGTTTGTTTTAATTTCATTTTTTTGCCATTTCGACGAAGTGCTCGGCAGACTTTCAGAATCCGAGACGGTGTGAGCACTTTCTTTAGCTGGTCGTTCTGACCCCCTTTTAAGAACTGAAACATACTGGTTTGTGCCATGATTCAAACGCACATGATCGTAATTTCAAGAAATCGTAGTTATTACATTGTACATCGATATTCCAACCCAAAATGACCTTTGCCCTTAACAAAAACAAGTAGAAAATAAAAGAATCGCTTACCGTGATTTTCAGGGGTTCCACTGGACTCTGAAACTCAAGGTCAGTGACACTTGACCCCAAATTTTGGAGGGTCATTTCCAGAACTTCAGGAGTCGCTGCTAAAATACAAGAGTCAGCTCGTGCTAAACAACCATGATGTAGGGTGTTGCTCAAAAGAACAAGCTTTTACTTTAACAAGTTAATTTACAGTTACAATAGTACCAGTGCATTAAGAAAATTGCTGAATATAACAAATACAAAGATACAAATGAACAAACAAGCACTCCATTTCTTATGAAAAGAATAAATAAATTGAGGAATGTAAGAAACAATGAAAAAATATTATAGAAAAGGTAAGTGCAAGCCAATATTTCTTTAATCTAGCAGTTCAAAAATGAAATTAAGTGGCAATATCAAACAGCTACAGTTTACTTTTTCAAGCTTTTACTGTTACTTAGAAATGTTATGAACAGAATAACAAATTAAAAAAAAAAGACATACATCATTTAGACTTCATTAGGGCAGACTTACATGTATGTATGAAAGGCTCAAGTTGACTCTTGTAGATATGAATTGACCAGTTTACATAATTACATTGTAACTAAGGTGTAAGTTACATGTAAGTAAGGTCTGTTTGAAACTGAAGATCACTGACAACATTTCTTTGCAGGAAAGAAAGCTTTTTATGCCCCCACAAAGTGGGGAGCATATTATGATATAGCGTTGCACTTAACCGTCCGTCCTTCCTTCCTTTTTTTTCAAATTAATCAGTTTAATCAACCTTTATACTACAGAAATGTACAATGTTAAGTTACTGCATGTACCCTTCAGCAAAAAGTAAGATTTAGGATTTTGTTAGCTTCTTAATCTTACTTTTGTGTGTCCTATCCACCCTTTTTAACAAGTCAACCACTTAGTTTAAATATTTCAACATAGACTACTGTAACAAAGTTCCGATTCAGGCAACAACTTTTACCGCCAAAAATCACTGGGATCAAAACAAGGAAGCAGATTCCACAAGGCTATTTATTGATTCTAAAAAACATAAGGCTTGTATTTGCATTATTCTTTAGGGGTGTGAGAATGGGGAAAATAACTCCTAGAATGGAGAAGAGGAAGAAATGGCTGGAGGAGAAAAAAAATCTCTCAAGGGTAACCAGAGGTAGGTAGATAAATAGTTAGAGAAACTGCTTGAGATTCTTATTCTGTAGAATTTTGTCTTAACATTTTTTTTTCCTGCATCAAACATTTTTTTGTCAGTATTGTGTTGATATACTTGTGATGTTAAACCAAGCATTTTTAATTAACCTGAGCACAACCTGCTGGAGTTGAGCTTTTGTGATTGTCCCGAGTCCAAAATCCACTGTCAACTTAAATTTTAAACATCTCTTCCAAAACCACTTCATCAAAGCCAGTAACACTTGGCAGGGATGTTCCTTGCATGAAGCTCTACCAAATTTGTTTGAAGAACTTTGTTCAATGTAAAATTCTAGTTGAATCAGAAACAAGAATAAAAAAACTTTAAAAAATTTCTAGTCTCAAACCACCAGACCCCGAACTAAGATATTTGATGTGTAGAACTGTCTGGTGGACATCTACTAAGATAGTTCACCCTTACCAAGTTAGTTCATATTATGCTCCTGGGGTCACTATTGGCCCTATCAGGTGTTTATCATAGTAATGTATAAGAAAATCTGAAATGAAATCACATGGACCACAGTTTCAAAACTTGCAGAAAACATTGTCCAGTGGACCTCTGTCTTTGTCCTTGTGATCATTTTTGGCTGAGTCCCAGTGGTCATATGTTTTGCAGGTAGATACACAATCAACACAATACTGACAAAAAATGTTTGATGCAGGAAAAACACCATTAGAATGAAACTTCAGAAATTTGATTTGTATAACTATTGTTGTCTTTGTGAACTTTGATTGTTCAAACTCCTGTGTGGTCTTTTAACTCCAACAGGGGGTCACTTGTTTAACCTTAAAATAAATAAAAAGGAAATAACAAAAACATAATGGAAACATTTCAGAGTATCCTTTTGTTAATGAAATAGCTTAAAGTTTAAATATTGGCATACAGCATTTTCTAGTTCTTTTTTTATTTGGGTAATAAATCCATACTTGCATTTGTTGTGTTTAGCAATTTTATTCAGGTGAACAATTTAGAGACAGTTTGGCCTTCTTGTTTTCTTTTCAGCTCGTGTAAACAAAGAGACCTCTCCTACATCACAAGAGAGTTCTGCAAGCCAGCCATCGGCTGCTACGCAAAAGTCAAAACAGTCTCCATCTCCATCACAGACAAACAAGAAATCAGGGAAAACAACTGCCTCACAAAATAATGCTAAACAGTCGGTTGCAAAAAATGGTGCTAGTTCAGATAATTCCTCAGCTTCAAAAAAATCTAGATATGTGAACAATGGTGAAATTACTAGTGATGGTGTTGAAGAAGGGTCCAAAGAAAAAACTGCTTCCAAAAAGGTCAAACAGAGTTATGTTGATGCAGTTGAAAAACTTGAAAATAGTTCCAGTATTCATGTTCCAAAGAAACTAGTGCTGTTTGTTGGGAATTTACCTGAGGATATCACCAAAGAACAGCTGATTACTCACTTCAAGAGAGCAGGTTTCTTCTTATATTTTATAAAAAGAAAGAGTTTACTAAATTGAGTTAATTCGTGTGACAATTCGTGAGTCGCACAGTGTGACAATTCGTGAGTCGCACAGTGTGACTGTTCATTTGAATGTTTTTTGTTGTTTCTTTAAAAAGCTGCTGTAGATGTATGAAGAACTTTAAGCATAATTTTTCTGTAAGACTTACAGTGTAGATGTAAGATTCAACATTCCAGTTATCTTGTTCTTTTTTTTTTTTAGATAATTTACCTACAGATAAATAGTTGGAAGGCAATTTTTCAAAATTGACAGTATACCTGATATATCTTTTTACCTTGTATTGCATCTATTGTTTCAAGCAAACAATGCTGAAGGGACCGTAAATGTTTCTGTACTACACTGTAACTTGTTTTATTGCAATTTGTTTCATTGTGATCTGACTGTACTGTAAAACATAAATCAGGCCTTTGAAGTCCCGACTTTCCCTTGAAGAAGTGAAAGCTAATAAGATGAAAACATATATCAATAGGTTGTGGTGTGAAGTCTGTGAGATTGCCAAAATACAGAGGAACTGAGACGGGAAGAGGATATGCCTATGTTGAGTTCAACAGCACAATTGGACACAGAGTAACAATTCTAATTTTCGTTAAAATTCCACTTTTAAAAAAGATCATATCGCCATCGATTTTTGGCACTTGAATGCAAGGAAAGATTGATTTACTCATTAATTAGAGGGCTGATAAAAATACTGTGCAAATACCTGATTTTTACCTGTATCTGTAAGTTAAGGTACCTGTATCTGTTAAGGTACCTGACTGTATGTCTAAGTTAAGGTACCTGTATCTCTTAAGTTAATGTACCTGTATCTCTAAGTTAAGGTACCTGTATCTCTTAAGTTAAGGTACCTGTATGTCTAAGTTAAGGTACCTATATCTCTTAAGTTAAGGTACCTGTATCTCTAAGTTAAGGTACCTGTATCTCAAAGTTAAGGTACCTGTATCTCTTAAGTTAAGGTACCTGTATGTCTAAGTTAAGGTACCTGTATCTCTAAGTTAAGGTACCTGTATCTCAAAGTTAAGGTACCTGTATCTCTTAAGGTATCTGTATCTCTTAAGGTACCTGTATCTCAAAGTTAAGGTACCTGTATCTCTTAAGGTACCTGTATCTCTAAGTTAAGGTACCTGTATCTCAAAGTTAAGGTACCTGTATCTCTTAGGTTAAGGTAGATAGTACATGTACTTATTTATTGTCAAAGTAGATGCTTCATACAGTTTGTATGTGCTTGTTCAGACCAGATAGATGAAAGTACTCTATGTTAAGATATTATCCTGTATTTTGTGAAATCCTGTCTTTATTTTTACAGTTAGAATCAGTAGTGTTTTGTCTATTTTATGACTTACACTAGAAGGTGATTACAATTTTAACAGAGTAAAAAGGTGCTTTTTGGTTGAACCCAGGGAGACTACCACCTATGTCAAATTTGTTAAGTTAAAATTAGTTCTAAAATAGACTACTAACTTTATTAATCAGCTAAATGAGATGGAAATACTGATTAAAAGATGAGATATAATTGTTATTCATGTTTCAGATTGGATTGAGGCTCAACAACACAACATTGGCTGGAAGGAAGATTGTGGTCGAGTTCACATCTGATGGTAAAATGACAGAGAAACAGTTACTAGAGAAGGTGAAACAGAAAGATGAGAATAACCCAAAGATGCCTTTTGACACTTAGATGCCATATACCTCAGATATATTAAATGTGTTATATGAATCTGCATGCACATTGAATGTGTAGTAGTGGTTAAGAAGTAACTTTTGACCAATTTACGCCAATAATGTTAACGTCTTGAATTTTTTTGTTTTGTGATCACCGTTTTTGTATCAGTGATGGGAATCAAATACCTGTTGTATGTTTAAGGTATATATAATGGATGGACAACACAATGCAGTGCAAAATAATAATTATACTTTACTGTTAAATTATTACACAACAAAGGCATCTCATGCAGGTGTAACAGAACTGCGGAACAGATGTGTCAGATCAGTGGAAAGTTTATTAAAAACGTAGAATACGTCACACAATGTACCACTGAATCCTTTTCCTGATAAATATAGTTTTGTTAAGAAAACTTTTAAGATATTTCAAAGACTAGGTTTTTGAAGAATTTGCATGATATTTTTAATTTTTACAGCACCATTTGATTTCTTTGTAAAATTTGTTGTGTTATTGCTTTATTGGCATTTCTCCTAAAATAAATATAACATGAAGATTTTTTTTATTTTAGTTATCTTTGAAGGCAATATACATGTAAGTCACGGTTTTCTATTGAAATTTTTTTTTATATATAAGTCTCAAATAAATGTTTAATGTTGTGTGTTAGACAGCTTGAATCATCTTCTGGTTACACTTGACTATATTCAGGAAGGTTACAGGTCAGTTTGATAGTTCTGAACTTGTAGATTGATTTGTACCTTAATACATCTATATGTTGAGTTTTTTTGGGGGGCATTTTTTATGAATTGCATTCATGGAAATTTTAGTGTATTTATTGTATAAATCAGTATTCAGTAAAAATTCTAAATTCAAATGGTTTGAATTGAAGTTCAGTTGAAATTTATTATCAGTCTGAAATTAAAGTTTGAAGTCATGACATACCATATGCTGAATGGTAGAAGTTAATGTCTGCAGTGGAGAAAAGTTAAATAATTAGAAACATTGATCCACTCAGAAAAGTTCTAAATGTGCAATAAGATGGTAGTTAACAGTTTCTGTTTTTGAAAAATAAATGGTAAAATATCGAACATTTGGCAAGAAAGAAAAGTTTCTAGTAATCAGATCAAATGTATTTTTTCCTAGTGATACAACAGCTTTTATTATGCAAAAACATACTACAGTTGATACAAAAATAATTTGCCAACTCACTTAAGCCTCTTTTTTATTTTGACAGAATTTGTTTGAAACAAATAATATTTAATTTGTCCATGTTCTTTCAAAATGCATTTATTGCTGGTCTGATAAAAGGTCTTATTTCTGTAGCTTTTATTTTGTGTTGTAAGCAGTAATCAGGAAGGCCTTGTAATCATCTACCACAGATGCTAAATTCATTCTATTGTAAACTCCTTCATTTGATAAATTCCTTATGTTCATTTTCATTAAATATGGATATAATTCCATGTTATCTTTATGACCAGTAATATTTATTTGAATTTTGGTTACCTGTTGTTTTCAGTTTATTGTTTCTATCATTTTCATACGTGTATTTTGTATATCTAACATAGAATTTCCTCATATTTTGATGAGTCTTGTAGATGGTATTATATACCCATTCTTTTTCATTATTCTGTAAATAGATAAGCAGAGATAAATGTGAAGTGGACAAGTTCTAGATTGTATAACTTATATCCTTACATTAAGTCATTTTGTAAAGTTAGCTCAAAGCATGTAAAAGATGTTATTTACAATTGAATCCAGCTTCTGCTTGCTGGATAAGGTCATATAAGAGGGTTCATTTTGTTGTTGTTGAAATTTTGCTGTTTTTAGCTCACCTGACTGAATTGTCATGATGAGCCTTTGTGATTGCCCACGTCCATCTTGCTTCATCAACTTTTGCTTTAAACAATATCTCTACTCAGGTGAGTGTTTTTAGGGCCATTATGTCCCTATTGTTTGATGTTATGTTGTAATGACAGTTTGTGTACACATATTCAGTTTTGATTATATTCAGAAAATGTTACCAGTCCAGTAGTATTTTTGTCATGTAACATGTACTTTTGTGGTGCTTTGAAAGCTAGTTTTCATCAGACTTTGTCATAGTTTATCAAGCTTCTCTGAGACACTGTGTTTTAGCAGTGTTAAAATTTTAAGTTCAAGTTTATGCATATCAGAGTCATTGTAATGACTGTATGAATGTTGTGTTACAGTATTAAGAGAACACTAACTGAAAATTTGGATTCAAAATCTAATTAAAAAATTACAGCTTTACAGTTATAAGATTATTTATAGCTATTTAGAAGTCCCTCATTTTAGGACAAACAGACTGAAAAGGTTATTAATATGTCAACCCCAAAGCTTGATATTACATCAGATAGTTTAAAGAGGTTTTATAACCTGGTGAAACCAAGAATTAAGTAGAAAACATATGAAAAGTTCAACATTCTGATTTTGTTGTAATTGAAGTTTGATTATGTTTTTGCAGTATTGTAGATGGATGCTGGGATTGTATGGCTGGTTCCTTTAGTATGTGTGTATACATGTATTTGTGAGCTCGTCTTGAATTTCGAGTTATTATTTATTTTATAGTCCAGCAAGATTACCTTATCCCTATCTAAATATTAAAAGTTGAATTCTTAACTTAATTAACAAATGGTTAGCAAGATTTTGTTTAAAATCTCATTTGAATTTAAATTTCTTATGTCATCTTCTGTATAATGCAGTTAGCTTGTGATAAGAGATCAGCCAAGGAAAGTATAAAAACAAGAGTCTATGAAGACAATATAAACAGCTGTTAATGCTCCTTAGCAACACAATCTGTTTATGAAATACTGCTTTGAAATAGGTGTGCATGGTCTGTAAATAGGTCATCTCTTGAGCTATATGTAAGACTTTCTATTTATGATTTACATGTAGATTTGATAATAAGTGCTCTATTTATTTTTTTTGCTTATTTGGTTCTTGAAAACTGTTTGCTGTTGTGAAGTATTAAACCATGAAACCTACTGAGTTCTTGTCAGATCTAGCTTTATATATCAGAAATGTTTAATACACAAATTGTGAAAATTGGCCATTTGCACTCCAAAGACAAAGTTGAGAGCTAGCTGGATTTTGATTTTGGCTTTTGATTCCTGTGACCTTGACATTTTGTGTAACCTTTGAGCATTGAGTCCTCTCAAAAATGTTCCTGTTAAAGTTTTATGGTTATACAGATGGATTGATGGTAAACTTGTAGACCCTTCAAATGATAGTTAAGTTTCAACTAATTTATTTTAAATCGAGTGGAAGACAAGTTCTTGTAAATTATACAAATCCCTTCTAAGGACAGCTTCTTTCTTATGAGTATAGGATGTAGAAAGTCACTAGGAGAATCTCCCCCCTTATGGGATTCAAATCAGCAACCTCTGAATCCAGAGTGTGGCACTAAACCTATGACTACTGCTCCTTAATGACACTGGTAATCAGGAGTGTGGCACTAAACCCATGACCACTGCTCCTTGAATGACACACTGGTAATCAGGAATGTGACAATAAACCTATGACCACTGCTCCTTGAATGACACACTGGTAATCAAGAATGTGACAATAAACCCATGACCACTGCTTGTTAAATGACACACTGGTAATCAGGAGTGTGGTACTAAACCCATGACCACTGTTCCTTGAATGACACACTGGTAATCCGGAATTTGGCACTAAACCCATGCCCACTGCTCCTTAAATTACACACTGGTAATCAGGAATGTGGCACTAAACCCATGACCACTGCTTGTAAAATGACACACTGGTAATCAGGAATGTGACAATAAACCCATGACCACTGCTCCTTAACTGACACACTGGTAATCAGGAGTGTAGCACTAAACCCATGACCACTGCTTGTTAAATGACACACTGGTAATCAGGAATGTGACAATAAACCCATGACTACTGCTCCTTAAATGACACAATGGTAATCTGAAGTGTGACACTAAATCCACGACCACTGATCCTTGAATGACACACTGGTAATCAGGAGTGGGACACTAAACCCATGACCACTGCTCCTTAAATGACACGCTGGTAATCAGGAATGTGGCACTAAACCCATGACCAATGCTTGTTAAATGACCCACTGGTATTCAGGAATGTGACAATAAACCCACGACCACTGCTCCTTAAATGAAACACTGGTCTCTGAAGTGTGACACTAAATCCATGACCAATGCTCGTTAGATGACACACTTGTTATCAGGAATGTGGCACTAAACCCATGACCACTGCTCGTTAAATGACACACCCCATGACCACTGCTTGTTAAATGACACACTGGTAATCAGGAATGTTGCACTAAACCCATGACCACTGCTCGTTAAATGACACACCCCATGACCACTGCTTGTTGAATGTGGCACTAAACCCATGACCACTGCTCATTAAATGACATACTGGTAATCAGGAATGTGGCAGTCAACCCATGACCACTGCTCGTTAAATGACACACCCCATGACCACTGCTTGTTAAATGACACATTGGTAATCAGGAATGTCGCCCTAAACCCATGACCACTGCTCGTTAAATGACACACCCAGTGACGACTGCTTGTTAAAATGACACACTGGTAATCAGGAATGTGGCACTAAACCCATGACCACAGCTCGTTAAATGACACACTGGTATTCAGGAAAGTGGCAATAAACCAATGACCACTCCTCGAATGGCACACTGGTAATCAGGTGTGTGGTACTAAACCCATGACCACTGCTCCTTAAATAACACACTTGTTATCAGGAGTGTGGCACTAAACCCATGACCACTGCTCCTTGAATGACACACTGGTAATCTGGAGTATGGCACTCAACCCATGACCACTGCTAGTTAAATGACACACCCCATGACCACTGTTCCTTGAATGGCACACTGGTAATCAGGTGTGTGGTACTAAACCCATGACCACTGCTCCTTAAATAACACACTTGTTA
This sequence comes from Cyclina sinensis, assembly GCA_012932295.1. Taxonomy (NCBI): domain Eukaryota; kingdom Metazoa; phylum Mollusca; class Bivalvia; order Venerida; family Veneridae; genus Cyclina; species Cyclina sinensis. The sequence goes on from JAAONU010000002.1 coordinate 47,367,099, forward strand.
TCAGGAGTGTGGCACTAAACCCATGACCACTGCTCCTTGAATGACACACTGGTAATCTGGAGTATGGCACTCAACCCATGACCACTGCTAGTTAAATGACACACCCCATGACCACTGTTCCTTGAATGACACACTGGTAATCAGGAATGTGGCACTAAACCCATGACCACTGCTCCTTGAATGACACACTGGTAATCTGGAGTATGGCACTCAACCCATGACCACTGCTAGTTAAATGACACACCCCATGACCACTGTTCCTTGAATGACACACTGGTAATCAGGAATGTGACAATAAACCCATGACCACTGCTCATTAAATGACACACTGGTAATCAGAAATGTGGCCCTAAACCCATGACCACTGCTCGTTAGATGGCACACTGGTAATCAGGAATGTGGCAATAAACCCATGACCACTGCTCCTTGAATGGCACACTGGTAATCAGGTGTGTGGTACTAAACCCTTGACCACTGCTCCTTAAATGGCACACTGGTAATCAGGAGTGTGGTACTAAATCCTTGACCACTGCTCCTTGAATAACACACTGGTAATCAGGAGTGTGGTACTAAACCCATGACCACTGCTCCTTAAATGGCACACTGGTAATCAGGAGTGGGGCACTAAACCCATGACCACTGCTCCTTAAATGGCACACTGGTAATCAGGACTGTGGTACTAAATCCTTGACCACTGCTCCTTGAATAACACACTGGTAATCAGGTGTGTGGTACTTAACCCATGAACACTGCTACTTAAATAACACACTGGTAATCAGGTGTCGTACTTAACCCTTGACCACTGCTCCTTAAATGGCACACTGGTAATCAGGAGTGTGGTACTAAATCCTTGACCACTGCTCCTTGAATAACACACTGGTAATCAGGAGTGTGGTACTAAACCCATGACCACTGCTCCTTGAATAACACACTGGTAATCAGGAGTGGGGCACTAAACCCATGACCACTGCTCCTTGAATGACACACTTGTAATCTGGAGTGTGGCACTTAACCCATGACCACTGCTCCCTGAATGACACACTCGTAATCTGGAGTGTGGCACTAAACCCATGAACACTGCTCCTTTAATGACACACTGGTATGGGACTTCTTTATAAAAACAAAATCACTTATGACAGAATTCAACTTTAATTATAAAAATTAGATTATATAACTGGTGTAAGTCACACATTTTAAGTACACCAATCAAGTACTACCCATATATACCAGAAATCAAACAGGTTTATGATAGTAATTTTGGTGGTGTCTTATCTATCCTGGGATACAGTGTATTAATCAACAAAATTATTCTACTCTGTTTTCCTCTACAAACTCTTCTCTGCTGAGGGAAACTACAAAGTACAATAAGTCTGTTATACTGCAGAGGTTAACTACACATTACAGAAACAAGTTGGTTCCTCTCTGTATCAGGAAATCTTACAGAACTATTTACTGTCCTGGTATCTATAGGATAGTATGTATCTTACCATTGTAACTGTTAAGACTAGGCTCTGGTTATCTAGAATACATGGATGGATTTTTTAAAGATAACTGTTAACATTCACTTTAAAATTAATGATGAAAACAACATTTCCTGAAAGACGTACATTACTTGCTGTATTAAATAAGAGTTGCACAAGAATAAATATTCTCTACTTCCAAGAAAACTTTAACTGAATTCTGAAGGTTATGATATGGCTATGTACTCTCTCTCTCTCTTTCAAACAAGAAAAGTAAAAAAGAGCAAGAATTAAGCTGATGTGCCAATGTTATATCATCATAAAAAGTAATACTCTCCAAGGAGAAAGGGAGACAGTACAGGAAACCTATAACTGATTTAAAGACTTGTTCTGGACTATATCCTTGAAAATGAGAAAAATGGGCTCTGATTACTACCAATGTCTTTACACTGTTGATTACAACAAGGCTTAAATAAATTACAGTACTACAAAAATCAATGAAAACTCTATCAGGGCCTCCATCTTATCAACATATAAATAAATCTTACAATCATTCAAAAAAGATGCTTAAATATTATGACTGGAATGTGTAAAACTATTATCAACAATATGGATGCAACTTCCCAACATTCAAGTGATGGCTATTTCAAAATGACACACACAGTGAGTTTTTGCTCTGTTTCCTTGTAATCAAGAATGTAGTCTGATTTAAATTTGTTTAAACTACACTTAATACATGTAAATGCTTGCATGATATTTCCCAATCATTTTGGTCAAAGTGCATTAACAGGACAAGCCTGTAACTTGCTAGGGTAAGCCATAATCTGCCAGCATAAGCCAGAATCTGCCAGGATAAGCCATAATCTGCCAGCATAATCCTAGAATCTGCAAGAATAAGCATTATTTGCCAGGATAAGCCAAATATTTGCTGGGATAAGCCCACAATCTTGTAGGATAAGCATAATATTTCCTTGGATAAGCCCAGTATCTGCTGGGATAAGCCAAATGTTTGCTAAAGAATTAAGAACAACTGGAAAATTCCAGCATTTATAACCCTCTCTTTTTTACATTTAAATCTTTCAATATATTCCATCAATGAGAAAAATAAAAAATAAAAATAAGCTCATAACATGTATTTGTGAAACACTTGCTACATACATCTGTACATGACATCCTTAAATCTGCCAATGAAAGTCTTTCTATAAAAAAAATCAGCAAAACTGACAACATCAAAAGCTGTGATAACAGACCAAAACACCAACATGAAGTAAAATCAAAGATCAAGATACCCATGAATTACCTAAGTATATTTTCTTATTTTTTACATTCAAATCTAAACAAGATGTCAACAAGCTACAATGTACTTCTAAATGTTAATGTAAAATCTTTCAAAACAGCACACAGGTTCATAATATTAGGGCCCAAGAATAACATATATTACTGATAAAGAAGAATAAAAGTACAGAAAGGAGAATGATTCAACCATGTTCTATTCACTCATAAACAATGTTTTCATGTTTTTCTTTTGCACTGGAGTTATTTATTCAAGAAAAAAGCCTTTCTTACTTTTTTTTGGCATTATCATTGAAATATGTGCTATATTTCTAACATGTTCATTGGTTGAAAAGTAGAGTTAGGACTGATTTTGGTACAAACAAAGATCATTTCTGCCAGTAAGACATTCTTTTTGGTAAAAATAACTTCTACTTGTAATTGTGATCTTGGGACTTTAAGAACTCCCCATCTCCATATACAATTTTAACATTGTCATATGATGATATTACTGTAGAACTACATTACAACTTTACTGTACAGGTGTTTCAAGGGCATAACTAACCTATTTCAGACAAGAAGTCAGTTACAGATGAAAATGAGGACAGGGGGTCACCTGACAATATTTACTGGATTAATGAGACTGCTTACAACTATGAAATATGAAATGAACTGAAACAAAGGGCCATGCTGCCCATAAAGCACTCACCTGAGTGTGATTGCAGAGAAAGACAAGTGCCATATACGGGTAATGTATTTATTGTCAAATATAAAAGAAAGAACTAAACAAGAGGCAATATTTGAACGTATTTGAAAGAAGTCTAGTAGGCAATGCTTCAAATCAAATTTAAAAGTCTAAATCTTATTTAAAAGATTTTTATATATATTTCTATGTAAAACATGTATCCTATCGTCAATGTGATGTAATTTGAACAAACATGATGCAGGTCCACTGGATAATGTTACAGACAAAATTTCATAAGTCTCAGTTTTGCATTTTCTGACAAGAAGAACTGAAAAGTAACCCAAGCGATATTTGATATTTGAACAAACTTGATAGAGGTCCATTACATAATACTACCCACATTATTTCAGAAGTCTCAGTCTCCCAGTACTGATCCTAGGGACCTTGAATGAACAAACATGGTAGAGGTAGAATAGACAGTGCTTTAAGTCAAATTTCAGATCTCTAGGCCTTGCAGTTTCATACAAGAAGAATTCAAAAGATTTTTCATTATATTTCTATGTAAAACATGTGACCTATAGGGGTCCAATAGTGACCCTAGGGACATTAATTGAACAAACTTGGTAGAGGTAGAATAGACAGCGCTTTAAGCCAAATTTCAGATTTCTAGGCCTTGTGGTTGCATACAAAAAGAATTTAAAATATTTTCCGTTATATTTCTATGTAAAAACGTGACCTATAAGGGCCCAGTAGTGACCCTAGGGACATTTAATTGAACAAACATGGCAGAGGTAGAACAGACAGTACTTCAAGTCAAATTTCAGAACTCTTGGCCTTGCAGTTTCATACAAGAAGAATTTAAAAGATTTTTCATTATATTTCTATGTAAAACATGTGATATAGGGCAGACTAAATAGTGACCCCTAGGGACATTAACAGAACAAATTTGATATAGGTAGAATAGACAGTGCTTTAAGTCAAATTTCAGAACTCTGGGGCTTGTGGTTTTAGATAAGTTTCCTCTATGTTTCTATGTAAAACATCTGAACCCTTGGTTGTTGCCCCACACTATGGACACAGGGTGATCACAAAAGCTTACCTTGAGCACATGCTCTAGTGAGCTAAAAAGGCGGGTCAACTCCAGTATGAATGATATTTATGCATATTAAGGTACTTGTGTATTAAATTTGGCAATAAACTCATAGCAAATTAAACAAACATCAATATAATGAATGGATTTATTCTTGCTGTATTAAAGTTTCCTTCTTGGATATGTTGATCTCAATGGTCTCTGGCTATATTCTGTCTTTCAACAATTAATTCAATTTGGTTGCTTTAATTATTAAACACATATTTATCAGAACTCACACTTTTTCTAAACACCGCTTCATAGAAATATTAATACAGTAAAAACATAACTGTGTGAAAACTTAAAGAAAACAAAGACAAATGAGCCAATAGCATAACTGGAATGTTTTTTCTTCCTCTTCATGAGATTCATAGAACACAATATAAAATACAAAAGACATATTAAACAAACTACAGGTATCATACTGTAAAAACACATCAAAATAAAATAACATAACTGCACATTTAGTCAACTGATCTATAGATAGTGTAGAAACTTATGTTATATAAGATATAACAAAAAAAGTCAACAAAAAACAAAGAGAGAGTAAAAAAGATGAGTTGTTTCTTGCTTCCAGATCTTATTGCAGAACCAGATATTAATCTTGACATAGGACATCCATTATAACATGTAATAAACCTTTAAAACACACAAAATAATGGTAGTGTTCTTTTTTTTCGGCACCAATAATTCTGGGAATAAACTAAAAAAACACTTGATATTATATGAGAAGCTTACTCTCTGTTGGCTCGGAACATACATACTTAGCATTTAACAGACTCAGTGCATTCGGGCTTTTGCCTAGCTACTTCTGCCTGTACAACTATAGCTTTACTTACTGACGATAAATCAAGTCTGTACAACTATAGCTTTACTTACTGACGATAAATCAAGTCTGTACAACTATAGCTTTACTTACTGACGATAAATCAAATATCATCTGTCAAAGACTTCTGAAGGACATTACATAAGCAATATACATAAGTTTACAGACTTTACAGCAGGAAAGCATAACATAATTAGCCATTTTTAGAACAATCAAAGGTAAACATTGAAACTTGTGTTTTAAACACATAAAAAAGATTGCAAAGAAATGAATTATATTAAAGTTTGAATACTGTCTTCTTTAGCCTTTTTAAAATCCTTTCAAAGCAGAAAAAAGCTTGCCGCCCCTACACATTTGTAATCAATCCTGGCTACTCTAAATAAAGCACCTTTATTGCAGGTATTTTACAATTTAAAGCTAGCTACATATTTATAGTGTTATTTGACACAAGAAAACATCAAATGTACATAAATGTAAGTTGTCAAACACCAGAATCAAAGACTTCGAAATAATCTCAACACAAAGGTAAAGCATGGACGAAACTAACAGAACACCAACAAAAGCACAGCACAGTTAGACAACACAGATGCTCTGTATACACAGTAATAACAATTTGAGCAAATGAAGAAACAAACTTAAAACAGAAAGATAAATTCACTCAAGTCAATAACTTTCAACTCTTTGATAATCATGCAAACTTTTAACTCCAGTTACGTTACTGCAAACTACTTCATATCTTCATGTCCGACTAACTGTATTGATCATGTTGGAAAGAAAGCTTTTAATCGAGTTCAAAATTTTGTCATCGTACCACAATAGTAAAAAATGATCAGCTGTTGGTTGCTAAAATCAACAAAAATTAATCAGAACCATTAAAAGATGGTCACCTGCAAGAAAAAGTCTTTGACTGCAGACTTAACAATATTAAATCTTTATTATTATTACTATTTTCACTCCTCTTAAGTTCTTACACTGCCATAATTGTAATGTACTAAAGAAAAGTTTTCATTTTCGTTGCATTTTCTTTATAAAACTCTTCACACAGCTTATAAGAGTTGGATGCAAAATATGTCCTATGTGCTCCTAATTCTTCTTGCACATAGGTCAGTTTTGCATTTAACCCTCAAAATGCCTATTCCTCCTGTCTAAAACAGCTTCATGTACATAGGAGTAAAAGAGAAAAAAAATGAAGAAATTCCAAGGAAGACAATTCCTCATATTTAGGCATTTACAATGAAAAGGTATTGATATATGACTCAAAAATTAGTAGGTTTGTGATTGGTCCAATGCTGATCATATGTGAGTAAAGAGAAAGTGATATTCACCTCAAAAAGAGACATTGTTGTAAACAAACATTCCTTCTGTATACTGTGTATCTTGCTTTCTATTATCAGCACATTGTTATCACAGGAGTTTTATGAAAAATGCATTTTTTTAAAGCTTTACAGATTTCCACCTCAGTAAATATCACCTTTGCCAGGTGCATAAACTAGAAAATTCACATCATGATCATACAATTAGTGAAAAATACAACAAACACTTGCACTCATAAAAAACATGTTATCTCTAAAATATATACAGAAAATATGATATGTATATTGCATTCTATAACTTCAAATCTCCAGCGAAAAGGCCTCGGGAATTAAACTTAATCTCAAACTAAGCTATAAACAAGATTTTACAGGAAGCTGAGAAATAACTGAAACAATCTCTACAAAGACATAAACTAGAAAATGAAAGTAAATTAACAATGTCTGCAAATCATTTACAGTATGAAAAATGTGCATCTTCTTTGAAACAGCTTAAAAATGATTCAGAACCATTCAAATAATAAATTGGAAAAGTGTCAATAAAACCTTTTTTCTTGAATCTGCAAACTAAATAGATAGTTTTAAGTTGTATATATGTACAACTAATGTCTTTCATTCTTTGTTGTTCTGTTTATTTTTTTTCCCTTCCATTTTGGATTTCATAACAACTATTTTTTTTGTTACTTGGTAACATCTACTAGAACAAAACAAGGTTGCTAGGACTACTTGTTCAAACAGAAGGTTACTAGGAAACAGACAGTTGCTAGGCAACTTCTTGTAACTAGGCAATGACCAATGGCTCATCATCAGAAAATCCCCTGATCATTGGGGAGTCTTCATCTTCACCTAAAATAATGAAAAGAATGAAAGAATGTTTTGAATACAGTTCTATCAACATACATTCTTCTTCAAAGGGCATTAGTTTTCTATGTCTTTTCTATTTTTATATCTACCTAATTCAACTGTTTCTCTATTATATGTACAATAAACTTCAAAAAGCCATGATAAATAAGGAATGACAACTCAGCAAGGTAAGCCTAAAACAAAAAGATCCTGAGTTATCTATTCATAAAGCTGAACCATGTTTAAAATTCCCGGACTCACTTGCTGTTGAGTAATGTAAAACAGACCCCTGTGAACTTGACATCCGAGGCAGTGAGCACAAAATACACAGGATTAATCTATACAAGCCTAAGCATCTTGTTAGGTTTGTGGGACTTATGTTCAATATTTCTTTGGTTATGTATTAGAAAGTATTTTCACACTGTTGGTCTGTCTAAGTTTTACCTCTTACCCAGTTAGCCCACAAATAATCCTGGTAATCTACTGACCATGCCTTAGCAATGGAAGTTTGAAGGCACTGGGAGCTGTAATTTTAGAGTTACTGACCAGAAACCATTTGCAAAGTGTAAGCACCTGTAAGCTATGCCCTTTACCCTTTGGTACAAAGTGTAAGCACCTGTAAGCTATACCCTTTACCCTTTGGTACAAAGTGTAAGCACCTGTAAGCTATGCCCTTTACCCTTTGGAACAAAGTGTAAGCACCTGTAAGCTATGCCCTTTACCCTTTGGTACAAAAAGAGGGGGTTATCTTCTAATCATGCTCAAACATCCTGTAAACTATGAAAGTCCTGGCAGCAGTTAAACTGTTTTTGAATAATTGATTGGAAACTATTTTCAAAGTGCAGGCCCCTGTCAGCTTGACCTTTGACCCTCTTAGACCATGAACAATGGGGTTAATCTACTTATTAGGCCTGACCACCTTTTAAAGTTTTAAGGTCACGGGGCAGTTGTTTCTGAGTTATTGATCAGAAAATGGTTTTCAAAATAAGGACCCCTGAGAGCACAGACACTAAGAATATGGAACTGGAATCCTTTAGTGTGTGAATGAAAACTAAACATTTTACCAATGACTATTTTCACACTGCATGGGCAAGTGAACTTGACCTTTAACTTAGAAGGCCTAAAATCAATAGGGTTCATCTACACTAGATGCCCAACCTACCTACAAAATCCTCAAGTTACTTAGCAGAAACCACTTGGTCTACTGCTGGAACGACAGACATGAGAAAAGCAATATGCCCCCACTTCTTTGGAGAGTGGCATAAAAATATCAGCCCAAGTTACTCTTATCTCAGCAGTGTTTCTTCTGCCTATGTAACTCATGATTAAAAATCAAAATTTCACATGCAATTTCAACACTTGAATCAGAGGTGAAGAACAAATGACTTTTAGATGCATTATCCAAGATCAATTATCAAGGAGAAAATATGCCTGCCCTTGTGAAGTTTGAACTAAGAACCACTGGACTGACAATTCAATGCTCTACCAACAGAGCTAGCTAGGTCAGCATCACACCCAAAGACAGGATAAACATGAAAATGTTACCAATAATAATGATTTCACCTTCAATTAGGTAAATTTCCAAAACAAGACAAGATAAACATTCCATGAAAATGATAAAAACACCATGATACCAGTGTACATACCAAGTTCATCAGCAGCAGAGAATGTTGTTGTTCCTGACTGTGAGTCATAGTGACTTCTTGCATAGGCATGGAATGATCGCTGAAGGCGTCTGTGACGAATGGCAAAACATCCAATTATCACAACAAGAGCTAGTATTACCACACCAACAGACACTGTTATCGCGATCAAATTGGTCTTGGTGAGAGAGACTGGAGAATTTGTAACTACCTCAACATCACCTGAAATAACAAGACCTGTTGTTGTGAATGGACATATGCCCCTGAAGCCAAACTTAGGACAAGAACATGTTTTTCACTGGAAATGAAGGCCAGATAGTATAGGGAAAAGGAATGTTAACAAAGCATGTTAGTAGGCTGATGTAGGCACATGTTTAATAAAACATAAATTACTAAACATATTTAGAGTTTGGAGGTTACCTGTCTGTGAAATTGCTGAGGTCAGACATTAATTGTTGTCAGACTGAACTGAACAGGAAACCCAGATATGGTCACTGTTATAACAATGAACTCTTCTACAGTCAGCCGCTAGTCTAATGGTGTAGACATGGTCCAAGCAAGATCATGATATTTGTGTAGGTATGGAAACATGTTGTTTAAATCCTTCAGATAATAGTTTGTTAAACAAATGAGATTGCTTAGAGCTGAATAAATTCTGACTGAAATCTCCTGAGCATAATACTGACTGAATCAGTGTCACAAGCTCGCAAGTCATTCCCAACATTTGGTGAATTGTAAACTGTTATTATATAAAATGGTTTGATTAATTTGGGTCAGTTACAAGTGTGACCTTGACCTTTCAGCTGGACACCTGATTCTTACGTCGTCTTCATGTCTAACACATTTATGCCAAGTAATTTTAATATCCATCCGGGAATGACAGAATTGTTGACAAAACACGTCCATCTAGTCACAACCATATCACGACTTTTGACATACAAGTGTGACCTTGACCTTTGAGGTGGAGGTCTGATTCTTGCGTTTGACAAGTCGTCATCATGTCTAAGACATTTATGCTAAGTCATTTTAAAATCCATCCAGCAATGTCAGAATTGTTGACCTGACCTTTTTCTGAACTTTTGAAAAGACAGCCAGAAGGAAATCTCAGAACATTGCATACTTGTTTGTGGCAGACTGTTGCATGTTTTAACACCCTATGTGTTGTTACATGATGTGCTGGGTACTATCATCTGAATTTTGTTCACTGTTGTTCATGACTGTGACAATTTAACTGAGTTATCTGAGTTTAAGATAAAGAATATAATGTAATTTTTTGTATCATATAGTAAATTATTCATAAGTGAAATAAACAAGAGGGCCATAACGGCCCTGGATCGCTCACCTGAGTACTTTGGCTGTAGGTTTGCTGTTAAGCAGTATTTCAAATTTTAATTGAAAATATGTAAGTGCCTACAAACCAAATACATGGTTAAAAGTATGGAATAACAAAAAAAACCTGAAAAATTGGCTGGGGGTCCAGGGGGCGGCAGGGCCCCTGGTGGGTCCAGGGTAAAGCCCTGGTAGGGGGACCAGGGGGGCAAAGCCCCCCGTAAGCTCCTGAAATATCAGGAATTTGGATGACTGATATTGCCTTTTGCTTAAACTTAAGTTGTTACATGTGAAAGTAAAAATAAGCATGGTAATTCTGAAAAATGACTGAAAATTTTCTATTACTTTACCAGAATATAACTATACAAGTAAGAGCCTGTTTGCATGCAAAAAAAGATCAGTATGTCTATTAAAGGAAGGACATAACAAAGAACTGGAAAATAGTTGTGTTTTTATGGATAAAATGAATGCACTATCCATATTCAATTGTTTAAGTACAAAAGTCACAGAAAGCAACACCGGCTATGTCTGGCTTTCGCAGCCATAATCCCCACTTAACACCGTTGCTATCTACTTCATTTAACCATTGCCTCCTCCATTTGTTAGTTTGTTTCGTTCCAGTTCATCAGTGTTATATCCCGTGGGCAAAAAAGTCATTGTAGCGCTATATTTAATAAGTTTTTCACAAGTTTATCTGTATTACAATCACACTTCTTCGTCGATACAGGAAGTGTTTTTCATAGCAAATGGTTCCCCGTTTATTGGTACTACCGGTATTATAGTATCAAGCAGGTCAAAAGATGCTATTTTTAGCACGACCCACATCTGATTGGTTTATTTGAAGGCCACGCTTTGACAAGCTGATCAGTCGTGAAATTTTATCGATAGACAAAGAAGATTAAAGGTGTTTTTGTTTTTGCTACTGCCGCCAACCTGGGTATGTTTTTCAGCGGCTAGTTTCGTATATAAGCAGCTAAAGCATCAACCCCCCCCCCCCCACCTTGGAATTTCTCAATGGATTTAGACGATTTGGAAAACTGACCCTTGTTGATTTAAAAAAAAAACGGAGGTTCCAGAGAATTCCGGAAAACTTTTAACCATGCAACTATGTAAAATATCAGTCAATAAATAAAGGCTCTATCACAGAAAGTAGAAATATCTATTATAAGCTATGGTGACCTTGACCCAGTGACCTCAAACCCTACCCATGGGTAGAGGTCCATGCAAGGAACCTCTATACTGAATATCAAAGATATTGGTCTATAAATGAAGGCTCTATGAGGTACAGTAGATAAATCTACTTTTAGCCTCCGTGATCTTTAACCTAATCTAATAATTTGAAAAAGCTTGATAAAGCTTGCTTCGTGCCAAATTTTAAAATTCTAGGCCTTGTGGTTTCAGACAAGAAGATTTTTAAAGATTTTCTTCTATTTTGTTATTTAAAACTTGTGACCCCTTGCACGGGGCCAATAGTGACCCCAGGGACATTTTTCTAAAAAACTTGGTAGAGGTCCACTAGACAATGCTGCATACCAAATATCTTAACTCTGGCCTTGTGGTTTCTGACAAGAAGATTTTTCAAGTTTTTCCTATATAATTCTATGTAAAACATGTGACCCCTAGGGCGGGGCCTATTTTGACCAAGAGGCCATGATTTGAACAAACTTGATAGAGGTCCACTAGACAATGCTACACACCAAATATCTAAACTCTAGGCCTTGTTGTTTAGGACAAGAAATTTTTTCCTATATAACTCTATGTAAAACGTGACCCTTGGGGCGGGGCCATTTTTTATCTAGGGTCAATGACTTGAACAAACTTGGTAGAGGTCCTCTAGACAATGCTTCATACAATATATCTTAACTCTAAGCCTTATGGTTTCTTCTGTGAAGATTTTTAAAACCTTTTCCTATATAACTCTATGTGAACAAGTGACCCCTGGGGCTGGGCTTTTTTTGACCCAGTGGCTATGATTTGAACAAACTTAGTAGAGGTCCACTAGACAATGCTACACACCAAATATCTAGGCTCTATCCCTTACGGTTTCTGACAAGAAGATTTTTTAACATTTTCCAATATAACTCTATGTAAAACAAGTGACCCCTGGGGCAGGGCCATTTTTGACCCAGAGGCCATGATTTGAACAAACTTGGTAGAGGTCCACTAGACAATGCTACACACCAAATATCTAAGCTCTATAACTTACGGTTTCTGACAAGAAGATTTTTTAAGATTTTCCTATATAACTCTATGTAAAACAAGTGATCACCTGGGCGGGACCATTTTTGACCCAGAGGCCATGATTTGAACAAACTTGGTAGAGGTCCACTAGACAATGCTACATACCAAATATCTAAGCTCTATAACTTACGGTTTCTGACAAAAAGTTTTTTTAAGATTTTCCTATATAACTCTATGTAAAACAAGTGACCCCCAGGGCGGGGCCATTTTTGACCCAGAGGCCATGATTTGAACAAACTTGGTAGAGGTCCACTAGACAATGCTACATACTAAATATCTTAACTCTAGGCCTTCTTGTTTCTGACAAGAAGATTTTCAAGTTTTCCCTATATAACTCTATGTAAAATCAACTGACCCCTGGGGTGGGGTCAGTTTTGACCCCAGGGACATAATTTGAACAAACTTGGTAGAGGTCCACTAGATGATGCTTCATACCAAATATCAATGCTCCAGGCCTTGTGGTTTCGGAGAAGATTTTTAAAGATCCAACTTATAAAATCTATTTTTAGCTCCTGTGAACCAGAAATGCAATGGACCAGAACCATTTGAACAATCTTGGTAGAGCTTCATGCAAGGAACATCCCAGGCAAGTTTCATTAAATTTGACCCATTGGTTTCAGAGGAGATGTCGTTTGAATGAAAAGTTAACGACGGCCAGCGGACGGACGGACGACGGACAAAGACCGATCGGAAAAGCTCACCCTGAGCACTTTGTGTGCTCAGGTGAGCTAAAAATGAATCATACATGGTTTTTCCAAAACGGAAATACAGCTGATAATATAACTGTTGCTGTTCATGGCCTCCCTTGATCAAACACAATAGTTTGGACTATCATTCTCTTGAAAAAAAATTCCACAGACCTATAATTTGTAAGCAAAAAAGGTTTATCTGTATTCATCACAAAGAAAAAGTATAAATACTGACAAAGTGAATGATCTGAAAAAAAAATTTAATCAGTTCACAAAATATTTTAAAGAATCAGTATTGAAAGAGGACAGCAAACTCACCCAGGATGGTTAAAACTTCTGGAGAACTCAGGTTTCCATAGTAACCATCAATCTTATCAAGCCTCACTCTGAAGAAATAATAGCCTCTTTTCAATCCACTGAAGCTTGCTGACGTGTTCTGGGTTTTAAGGTAGTGCTTGTACGCATTCACATCCGAACATTTTCCATTTTTCTTCATGTACTCATCCATCAAATCACTGCACAGAACCACTTCATAGCCCTATTATAACACAGAACAATAAATGTATCACAGACACAAATGCCCCCTGAAACATGGCAATGGTCACAGCCATGGTAGCTTACAACTTGATCATAAGTTCAATTTTTTTTTTCAGTCTGTGAACCGAATAAAGTACCCATACAGCTAGGGGTAAGACTATTACAGTAGATTACCACCTTACGACCACGCCGAAATTAAGACCACGCCGCTATTACGGGCACTTTTGAAAAGAACCAAACATTTTTATTCTTGTCCTATTACAAGTATTTATCAGAATTAAGACCACGCCGCTAATCCGGTAATGCGACCATCTTGTCAAGATCATTTTGTATATTTTCTTCTTTTTGTAATGCCTCGATTACGACCACTCAAAATTAGTGCCTCCTGGGCATGTCATCATTATCAGTTGTGTACAACGCCATGTTTACGACACTGCTTTACGACAGCTGCATGTGTAAACAAAAGAAAGTCTGTGCTGTGAAAAACAAATTTTCTTTAGGTGATTACTGAAAGTAAGGATACTAAAGGATGATATAAGTGTTACTTAAAATTGATTCAATTACAACTTGTTTGCGACACGAGTAAATAATTGGGAAGGGAACTGAATCCTCGGGGGTATAATTAGTTTTCAGTTTGCTGGGGGTTCAAAGCAAAATATAATCTTAGATCGATGCTTGACTGAAAAAGAAATCCTTTTAATTGGTTGAATAAAATACTGAGTTAATTTAATTAAGGGTTAATTCTGGTAAAAAAAGTAAGATCTTATTTTGAAATTTATCCGAACTTAAAACTCAGATTATTTACAGTTAAATTTTAATTGTGTCAGACAAATCCCCAGCATGGAGAAACGAAAATGAAATTATTGAAATGCTTATTCATTATTGAAATGTTTAATTATTGAATATAATAACATCATATTGATGAATAATGTATTTTGCTCTGTCTAAATAATGCTCTTTTTTCCCCTTATGAACATGCATAATTATGTAAAACATATGTTGCCGAGGTCTCAACCCAGTATTAAGACCAACTCACAATTAAGACCACTTCCCTTTATACCCAATGGTGGTCTTAATAGAGGAATTTTACTGTATATGTCCTTTACCTGTTTGCATGACTGGTAAAATTAACAAATTTCCAAATCTGATGTCACCATTTCTTGGGGAAAAAAGTGTGTCAAAATAGTTTCTTAACTTTTAACTTTTGGATTTTTAAGCTCCAGTTAAACAACACAGGCGAAAATACAGTTTAAATACAAATTGTAGGAGTTGCAATATTACCGGTAGGTAAAGTAAACAAGAGGACCATGATGGTCCTGGATCGCTCACCTGAGTACTTTGGCTGAGGGTCTGCTGTTAAGCAAATATCAGATGCAACATTACAGTTTCTGACTGAAGATTTTCAAAGATCTCATATTTTATACAAACCCATGGGGCAGAGGCAATTTTGAGATAGCAGCTTGTGAGGAGATGTCATTTGAAGCAAAATATTGATGAAAACCTATTTTAGCTTATTTTGTTTAATTGAGTGGAACTGTTTAAGCAATTTTAATAGAGGGCTATGTAAGGAAGATTTCTGTGAAATTCGGTGGAAAATCACCTTGCCATTTAGATGAAGATGTTGTTTGAATTTTTTCTATTTTTAGCCTTTGTAGCCCTTATATGCAATAGTGTGGAGTGGTTTGAGCAATTTTAGAAAAAGGCAATATAAGAAAAATTTCTGTAAAGTTTAAAAGAAAATGGCTTTGCAATTTGAGAGGAGATGTCATTTGAAGCCAAATACTGATGAAAATCTATTTCTAGTTCTGGCAGCCATTTGGTTCAATGAGAGGAACCTTTTCAACAATTTTAAAAAAGGGCTCTGTAAGGAATATTTCCATGAAATTTCATGGGAAATCACCCGCTGATTAGAAGGAGATGCTGTTGAATTATTTTCTATTTTTAGCTTTTGCAGCCCTTATGTGCAATAGAGCAGAACCGTTGGAGCAATTTTAGAATGGGTAATATTAGGATCATTTCTGCCAAGTTTGGTTTAAAATGTATTAGTTTTGGAGGAGATGTCTTTTGAAGCCAAATATTGACAACCTGTATTAAGCTCTGGCGGCAATTTTATTCAATTGAGCAGACCACTTTAGCAATTTTAATAGAGGGCTACATACGGAACATTTCCATGAAATTTGATGGAAAATTACCTTGCCATTGAGGAGGAGATGCCTTTTTAATTTTTTTCTATTTTAAGCTTTTGCGGCTCTTATGTACAATGGAGCAGAATGGTTTTACCAATCTTAAAAAAGGGCAATATAAGGAACATTTCGGTCACATTTGGTTTAAAATGGCCAAGTGGGTTTGAAGATGTCATTTGAAGCCAAATATTTATGAAAATCTATTTTTAGCTCTGTCAGCCATTTTGTTCAATGGAGCATGACCATTTTAGCAATTTTAATAGAACGCTATGTAAGAATCAGTTCCATGAAATTTGGTGGAAAATCACCTGGCTGTTTAGGAGGAGCTTTGTTTGATTTTTTCCTATTTTTAGCTTTTGCAGCCCTTATGTGCAATGGAGCATAAGGGTGAACAATTTGATTAAAGAGCAATATAAGGAACATTTCTGTCAAATTTGGTTTAAAATGGCCTAGTGGTTATGGAGATGTCATTTGAAGCCATATATTGAGGAAAATCTTTATTAGCTCTGGCAGCCATTTTTTGCAATGGAGCAGGATCCAGTTTTTTCCAGATGGATGGACTGGTGGACAGAGGGCTAACTTACAGTTCCCCCTGCCCCGGTGAACTGCAATCAAATGGATTAATAGGTTCCAGAAATATTCAAGAAAATGTAGATTTTTGGAAATTTTCAATGTGAAAAAGAGGGATAACTTTGTGAAATCAAAGGTCAGAGTTATGGGACATGACATGTGAACTGGTCTTTTAAGTATAAAAACATGAAGCAAGTTTTAAATGGATATCTATAGGGCTTTAAAAGTATACAAATATTTTTGCAATATTTCACGTCTATTTGTTGCTATAGCAACCAAATACCTCAAAATAGGAATAAAATGATGTACATAATCTCCATACTGCCATCTATCCATGTTTCAAGTTTCATGAAAATATTCAAAGTACTTTTTGTGTTATTGCAGGATCCAGTTTTTCCAGATGGATGGACTGACAGACAGATGGAAGGATGAACAGATGGACAGAGGGCAAACCTATAGTCCCCTCTGGTGAACCTATAGGGGACTTATTAAAATTGCTTTACAAAAATATATATATGAATTCTGGCCAGACACTGCTGTTTACCTGAAATTTGTCCTTTGGTAGATCCAGTGGTTTGGACCACACCAGTGTCCCACTGTCTCCAGCTGTAGTGGCTGTCTCCACATGCACATTTTTGGGTTCCCCATAAGAAGCTGGAAAAGATGGGTGTTTCACATCAAATCAAGTATATCTAGAAAATTTCGGTCACTACTCTAAATAAACACTCTTTGGACAGTCCCTGATTTATTACAGAGTGTAGACATTTTTAAGAAAATGTTTTAATCAGAGTAGTGGTATTCACTCCAGCCAGATTGTTTCTAAAATCCTACATTATAAACATGATTCCAAAACACCTTCAGCTACATCTAAAAAAACTTGAAATGATTTTGAAAAAGCAAGAAAAGAGACTATTTTCATCAGATACACACTGGGATATGGCAAACAGTTACATGTAGGTAGCTAACTTATTGTACAGGTAATCATACTGGAACTATGAAGCAGTGTTTTACCATGATTATACACTTGTATGTTAAAGTGTCCTATGTCAGAGGGGTAACTGTCAGAAATGACTGTCTATTCTATGAAGGCTCAGCTCTATTAAAACTCTATCAAAAAATCTATTTAAGTGCTATTTCTGTTTTTATTTGTCTGTACACTCGATGTTATCAGAACCTCTTCATAACTCACAGTTGTTTTGTTCAGTGTAAAAGAGTTAAACAGTAAAGTCCTGCTATAAGGTCACTTTCATTATGTCAAAACCATGCAAAAACAAGCACAGTCTTACAATTAGAAAAAATCTTTACATTTAGAAAAAAACTGAGTGTCACTGTAAAGATGAAGTTCATTAACAAGACCACTTTTTGACTGGACTTATTAGCAAAGCTTCAATGTAATAATAAGATAATTCTGTATTCTGTTTGTTGTATGAGCTTAAATTTTGCTTGAGAAGATATTCAATATACTTCATGCATGCTTAGAATATGTTCAAGGCTGTTTTGACAGTCTGTACAAACTGTCTGAAAAGTTTCCAAAGATTGTAACCCATATGAATGGAAACATACCCATGGTGTGAATAATTGATTCTGACATCCTTGGTGCCATACCATTCACTTTTGGGTTTGTGTTTCTCACAGAAAAGATGTATCTTGCTCCTGGTAGCAGGTCTTTAAAGAACAAATAAAGGTCAAGTTGTGAAGTGTTCAGGTATGGTTGTGTCACAACAGTCTTCCCTGTCAACTCTTCCTTCCTGTACACATAATACCCCTGAAAAATGAAATTAACAACTTGTTATCACACACCCATTCAATGTACAACTCATTAACTCTGAAACACTCAAATTACAGCTTCTTAACCCTAAAACATTCAATTAAAACAACTCACAGAAAAGGGATTTTTTCATGCTCAAATAATCAACACTATTACATACAACAACATTGAAACTGTGAAAGAATGACACAAAAGCAACCTTGGATACAGCTTAATTTTTACTTTGGCTGAAAATACAAAAATCTTATAACATTTTGTAGCAAGGATTTACTGTCTAATATGGTCTTGCATTTTTGAATTTAAATATCTGAAATAATTCTACCAATGGCATACAGGGTAGAAACACCTGTACTGAAATGTACACCTTAAGTATTAGAATGCTTATACCAATGAACTACAGGGTAGGCACACTTGCCCTGAAATGTACACCTTAAGAATTAGAATGCTTATACCAATGATCTACAGGGTAGGCACACTTGCCCTGAAATGTACACCTTAAGAATTAGAATGCTTATACCAATGATCTACTGGGTAGGCACACTTGCCCAGCAATAAACACCTTTAGAACTAGATTAAGGGGACACTTTAGTAGAATTTTAAACAATAATCAGAATATTCTTATTACAACCATGTATACTGAACCAAATTATTCAACAGTTCATGTGCATGGTTTATATTAAATCGGTAGCTTGTCTAAATCCCAGTTTATACTTTCAGTTCATTTAGCAGTGTAAAATGCCTGCTGTTGTGTGTGCTGCTTCTTTATCACATGTATAATGCACTTAGAACTTTATCATATTCACCCCTTAAAATGAGGATTCTCTATTGGTAAGATTATGTTTCTAATGATTTTCATTTTCTTCACTGGACGACTCATTAAATTTACATGTATATTTTCTGTAATTTCACTAACATGAATTATTTGATAAATATTCAAGTTGTAATCAGTGATTCAGCTCTTCCACAATCAAGTACATTGTATAACTAAACCTGTTTACTTATGCTACAGAATATACAATACTTACTGTGGGTTCTCCATTTGGGCAGGATGCCTTCCATGTAAGATTGCCAGCAGTTTTATTAAAGGGAGTAAAAACAAGGTCCTCAGGTTCACCAAATGGATCTGTAACAAATTACAGTAACAAAGATTAGCTTCCCACAAAATCATTCCTAAACTATACATAGGAAAACATTCTTCCTACAGTAATTGTCATCACAGCTTAGACTAATAGCCTCAAAATCAACACTGGTCAAAATACATTGATCACAGTGTTTAGTCAGTGTTCTATAGTGAATCATATCTTTCCAAACAGTGATTTTTTTTACTTTTTTCGCAACAGCCCAATACCTCTGAAATTGTGAATTTTTAGTGCGATAATCTGTCAAATTGTGAAAAAATTACACAAGAATAAATTATATAAATAACATTTTCTTTTAAATTTTATTTCTACTTTTTTTCATCTTTGTCACATGTATAGCAAGTAAAGGGTCGCTTAACCATGATCGGCATCGATTAAATGCCGTGCTATGGAATACTACTCACAGTATTAAACAACTAAATTCGTAACGCTTGTCAATATCACTCACTTGCTGCAATTTTGTTCGGTACCAAAAAACAATCCCGCTAATTGTGAATTTTCTTCAGATTTTTGTGAATTTTTTATGTTTTTTGGCATTTGTGAAGAGGCCAATTCGGGGTCAATATGAAGCAAAAAAAATCACTACAGCAAAAAGATTTCCTCAGACTTATTTAAGATAACTATATAGTATTCTTCTATAAAATATTTTTGCTGGTTCATTTAAATATTACCAAAGTAAGTTTTTCCTGAGTTGATCTCTGACAAGTCACAATAGCCTGTACCAGTCACTGCCACTCTGAAGTAGTATAGTTCACATGCCCGGAGGCCACTGATCAATATGGAATTAGTCGTGGTTACCTTACGTTTTGCATTAGTCATGACTTTGTGTGAATGCATATCCTCAGGGTTGTAGTCATAAAATACAGTAAAATTCTGGAATGAAATTGTAACATGTATAAGTCTCCTTTGCAAGTGAAACAAAGTATTCCATAAATATTTCTAATCTGACTTAAAAAGAACCTTTTCACTTGATCACTTTAAAAAGTATCTAATATCTAATATTTATTCAATACCAATGTTGTAAGTGTACTAAAGGAGGTCATTTGAACAAACAGCAAACAAAAGGCAGATGTATTTGCCTTCTGTAATCAAGTGCAGTTTATTTGCAGCCAACAGTGGAAAATGTAATTGGTCTACATAAACATAAGAGAAAAGAAGAAAGGCAAACTCATCGTCATTAGGTGATCTGACAATTAACAAAGTAAACATGTCTTCACAAGTACAGAACAGAAACATGCAATGCATCTTGAACAAAAACTATAACTGTAAGATGACAATGCCCCTGAAGAGGTGCTAAGACCATTGAGCTGTGGCCCAGTCATTCAGGGGTCAAGGTCAAATAAGTAGAGGTCAGTGGGAAGGTCTTGTCCAAGTAGGGGCGTTGTGTCCAAGTATGAAGTAAATCCACCTAATAATAAGGAAGTCATGGCCAATGTTTAAGTTTTCGGACAGAATGACGGACAGATAAAAGACTACATGTATATGCCTCCCTTCAGGGACATAAAAAGACTACCACTCTTTGAACTCAGATTCTCCCACATCCAAAACCAATTCCCTAGACCACTGACCCAAAGAACAGATTCACAGACACACTCTCTGAGTTTGTTTATCATCGGTACTGGTTGCCCATATGACCAATGCCTCCTGCAGAGATCAGTTATATTATGTTGTGGGGGATAGTGCAAGATACAGAAAGCATCCTGTTTAAGAGACATTCCTGGTTCTTTAGCATGCTCAGTGTACAACACTGATTCATGGGACCTTGGTTTAACATCTCATCCAAAAGACAATTAGTAATGTTAGTGGAGGAGCGGGGGATCGATCTTGGGACCCTGGGTTACCAGTCCAGTGCGTTACCAATGAATCACTGATCCAATCCTTCACTGACACAGCAATTTGAGGTTGTATTTACACAATTGTAGGCCTGTATGCACTGGACCATAAAACATCCCTTCTTGAGAATAATGATGACAAATGGTGTGGTCAATTAAGGATCATCCCAGAGGAGCTCCCATCTTACAGAATTTGTGCATAGTGTTAATTTTTTTTTTCTAGACAAGCTGTCAAGGCTTTTGCCCATAAACAAGCCTCAAGTCATGTCAGTGAGACCTGGAAATATAGGACAGATGTGACAAAATACCATCCTGATAAATCGTTTAAGACAAGTCAACTAAATTAGGACAGCCACATCTCTTGAAAAGACTGAACCTCTTTCTTATCATGCTCTGCAATTTAGATTTTTTACTTCCCCTGGCCACCAGCCTCTGTTTATCGTTTGAATAAGCCATAGATGAAGATGTCCAGGGCAGAAGTTTTTGGTTTCAGTTTCCTTTTGCCATTAGAAACTATGCTAAAATGTCACTTGAGACTAATTGGAGAACAAAAGCCAATCAGAACATGTGAATTAATACTATATTAAGATGCACAGTATGGTTTTCCAAAAATGCTAATTAATCAAGATGCTCTTCTTGGGATAAACAAAGCTGTCATTTTTACTTTTAATGTTTAATTTTTTTTTAGCTAATATGGGGTGGGTGGGTAGGATAAACTTTGAGTTATAAAAAGTGCACAGCAAACAGTAAAAATAATTAAAATCTAGAGATTAAATTTTGTTTGGGAAGACACAAATGTAAAAATTCGTAATTTTCATAATAGTTAAGATTTTAATTTTAATTTTTACTCGCCTCTTTAGGATCTGTTCCAGGTGGTATTCCCCAAGAAATTTTCATCTCTCCTGATTCAATCCACTCTACTGTGATATTAGGCACCGTGCTCAACTTTGTGCCTATAAAAACAAAACAATATCCTTTAATTACAAATAAAATGCAGCTATATATATATATATAACACTGAACAGGGCTCCCGAAAACCGAAAATTTGCCGGTTTTGACCGAATTTTATCTTTATGGACCGATTTCGATGTCCAAGAGTCCTTAAAAAATCGGTCCAGATAATTTCCAAAAAAAAAAAAATCTGTCTAACTTTTCATAAAACAGTCAAAATCTCACACCAAAACCTCAATTGATCGCTAATCCGGTACTTCACACCTATCGTAAACCCATAAAACTGTCACTTTTGCCCGCGGCAATTATCGCTAATGAACTTGTAAACAAGTAAAAGTGTGCTTGATTTGCAGCTGGCCAATCGATTAAAGTTGACCGGCTCAAACTGTGAAATATAATTTCATCGAAATCAAACTCCCCGCAGCGGTTACTTCCCCTTATCAGTACAGAAAACAGTTAAAGTAGAAAAGTGTGACGTAACCGGTGCGAGGAGTTTGCATCGAAATAGACGATAACTGTCGTCTGCTTAATTTCATTAATGGCTAAATAGTAATTGTAGTAGCTAGCTGCAGCACAAAGCACACTTTAAAATATCAGTGACTAGTTTGACGTAAAATTAGCTCTAATTCTACTTTCGCTTTGAAAAACACATATTTTCGCGACGTCAACACTATCATAACTCAAATTGTTCTTTGCCCGTAAATCGTTTCTATTTTTTTTTTTGTTGGTTCTTGGTCTAGGGGGGGGGGGGGGGGGGGGGGGGGGTCTCGGTCTTGGACCGATTGAGATTTCAAAATTTTAGGAGCCCTGACACTGAATGAGAGTTCCCTCTGGCTCAGATATGTGTGTTGTTTTGTATGTTATATGTATGTGTGTATAATGATGGAAAGTAAATGTTCAAGTTATAATAATAAACTTTCTGTTCTGTCCTGTTCTGGCATATTATTATAAAAATTTGGCAAACAGGATTTGCCAACCATTACAGTTACCTACCATTTGTCTTTACTGTTATATATATTCCTGGTCCCTTTCCGGTCTTCTGGTTGTTAGGTGCCACTGCGAACGAGTAGTAAGACCCTGCACACAATTTGTCAACTGGAATGATAATAGTACACTTCTATTAACTGTGCCATAAGAATCACTATTACCTGATCCCCCATATAACAGCTAATTAATCAGAATAGATTTAGCATGAAAGCTCCAGATGAACACTTGATAGTGTACAGTTTTAATACAACACAACATTTCAAAGTGAAGTTATTGAGCAACTGACCTTGACTTTGAATGTAGAAACTCAAAACAAAATCCTTAGCCACACATAAATACAAGCTCCTTAAGCACAAAGTATCATTGCATTTCAACATTCAACCTTTTTTTTTCAGTAAAAGTGACCTTGACTGTAGACATCCCAAACACAATTGAAAGTGACAACAGCATACAAGCCACTTACACACCAACGTTCATTTAAATTAGACATTTCAAATAGAAGTTATTAAGCAGAAACCATTATTTGAATTTTCATTAGAGATTTGACCTGCAACACAGAACACATTAAGTTTTACAAATGTCTTGCAGCCTGTTCTCTTTCTATCCTCCAGAACAGGTAAAAACCAGCAAAAGGACAAACTGACCATATGACCCCACAAACTATAAAGCTGGTAGTCACATATAAAATATCGATACCTAAAAGTGATGTCGTCTTTACAGTTCTGACTTGCTCATTATCCAGACTATCATCATAGCTGACAATGTAATTGTCAATCTTTTCCACATCATTGACTGGGGCTGTCCAGGTCAGTTTGATCGAATTATTTCCCACAGGTATTCCTTTCAGGTCACCAACATATGATGTTATTCCATTCACACCAAATGTTACATTCTTAGGAGCTGATCTGGAACCCTCTCCAGCACTGGTGACTGCCGACACCTAACAAATAGTGATATCAAAATATATGCTGTAGTTATTTA
The DNA here is from genome assembly GCA_012932295.1 of Cyclina sinensis. Classification (NCBI taxonomy): domain Eukaryota; kingdom Metazoa; phylum Mollusca; class Bivalvia; order Venerida; family Veneridae; genus Cyclina; species Cyclina sinensis. The sequence continues at coordinate 47,391,474 of JAAONU010000002.1, forward strand.
CTTAACTGAAGTTAGACCTTAGCTGGAACTTTGTGCTTAAAATCTTTCAACAAAAAATAAATCACAAACTGCCATAGAATAAAACTGTTCTGTTATATAGAGCCATTTTTAAATCATTTTCAATAAACAGATGCAATATAATGAAAATTGCAATTCTAACAACCCCCCACCCCAACCCCCTTAAAACCTGGTCTAGTGCCAATTTGAAAAATCACAAACAACACATCAAACCACTGCAGTTGTATCTTATCTCAACTGGAAATAAAAACGGACGACACACTACCTCTTACCACGACACACTACCTCTTACCACGACACACTACCTCTTACCATGACACACTACCTCTTACCACGACACACTACCTCTTACCAACTATAAGCAACAGTCTACCCTACCTGTATAAAATACATCTTGCCCACTTCCAGCTCTGTCCCATCCTTACCTGTATAAAATACATCTTGCCCACTTCCAGCTCTGTCCCATCAGGTAAACTATCAAACATGTATCTGTAATCTTTGGACTCTATGCAGTCATTGATTGTGTTATTTGTCAGCCCAATACACACCTAAAAGATAGCAAAGAAATAAAATCTTCTTATTTTACATTTCTTACAGAGTTCCATTCAGCAGCAATACAGCATGCTTGAGGTAAATGAATCTAAAGGATAAACGGTTAAAAACGGTTGATATATCATGCTAGCCTTGAAAAGATATTGCAGACTTTAGAAGTAAAAAGGAGATCATTTATCATCATTTGATAAAGAAACAATTCTATAATACAAAAAAATTTGCATTTGTACTAGATTTGATCTTCAAGTGTTAACAAATGTCTGCCAACACTTGACTCCACTCCTGATGATATGCAGAAGTAGTCTTGAAAATAATAACCAATGAAGTTTGATTTAAATCTGTCCTAAGGTATTGAAGTAGGCCAGACATTGAAAAATTAAATGAAAGAAGGGCAATAACTCCAATGAAAATCAAAGAACCAGAAAATGTTGATGCAATGCTTAACTAGGCTTGGCACTGATCACTTATGTCAAGTTTGACTGAAATTCTCTAAAAGGGTATAGGACAAACAAAAAATATTGAATGCATAAATAGCAGATACTCTGCTGAAAGACAATGAAGTGGAAACTGCAAACTATAAGCACAACTATGCTTAGCACAGAACGTATGTGTGAAGTTGGTTGAATTCAACCAGGTTGTGACAACAGAGAAGTTGCCCAAATAAAGCTATTGTATAACTGATTGCATAAAGGGCAATAACTCTGCTGAAAATCAATGAACTGTAAAAAGCTTAAGATATGACCAGTTATGTTTAGTTTGGCTGTAATCCGTTCAGTGGTTTCAGAGTTCCATATTTCTTGAATTAAAGAAAACAAAATATGCAGTAAATCAGAGTCTACTATAAACAGACTACACATGATTTGTATATAAATACATAATGAAATTAAGATCCAATTTAAATAACAATATGCAACCTTGCAATAATTATAATATGGCAAAATATTTCAAGGACTTTTTCCATGAAAATGGCACTAAGAGTTGACAAAATGACATTCTGAGATCAAACCTTTCAACTTACCTCATAGAAAAGTATTTTTCCTTTAAATGTATGTGGTTGGTACCAGTTAACTTCAATAGTTTTAGATTCTGGTTTGCTATATGCACTTACATAACTTGGAACATCTGGTACTGAAAAAAAAGAGCATAATTTTGTTTGCATACATCATCATTTTCTTGTCAATTTATTTTTGCTTTTGAATTAAGAAAATTGAACATTGAGGCAATTTATACCTGCATTCTATAAGTAAAGAAACATGGAGATGTCCACTGAATCATTTACAAGGACAGCATTGCCAAACAAAGAATTTTTTGACCCACAGTTAAATGGAACTGGAACACAATTCCTATTCGGAATCTGTCAATGAAATTCAGCAGCGAGATTTATGGGCCGACACTGTAATATTCTAAACTCAGCAGAATGTCAATGAAATTCAGCAGCGAGATTTATGGGCCGACACTGTAATATTCTAAACCCAGCAGAATGTCAATATAAATTCAGCAGCGAGATTTATGGGCCGACACTGTAATATTCCAAACCCAGCAGAATGTCACCTTACTAATTAGACATAGAATATAACCCACGTAAACAAACTGATAATTTTAACAGTATAACAAATGAAGACAAGTAAGCGTTGATGCTGTTTCAACTTACTTCCATCTAATGTGTTAGCATGGACAATCTTGTACCTCTTGGTTTCCCCATTACTCCATGTTACGTACACAGTCATAAAATATGTCATAGCTGGATGAAGCTTTGAGACTGTCACATTTGTTGCTGTAAGGTTTGTTATGTTGTTCCAGTTGTAAGCACCATTGAAATATGCCCTAGAAATATAAAAAAAAAAACAGTATCTCAAATGTTTGCCAAAAATACTTTGTGTTGAGTTAATGCACATTGTCCTGTTGAAGGCAATTTAGATATATGCAAAAAAAACAAAAACATTATGATGAAGTCTTTATTGAAAACCAGTTGAAATAGTTGAGGGGGAAAATTTCATTTCCATTCATTCTGAATATGGTATGAGCTTTCTTTTACAAACAGAACATAGGGTAACATAATATATTACACTTATTAATCAATATCATTATAAACAATGGGGTCATTGGCCCCAAAGCGCTCACCTCAGGACAGACTGTTATTTGTGTTTCATGTTAAATATCTAAGCTCTAGCATTCTTAGTTTCAGAGATCACTTTTTTTATATGTATATAAAGAAAACCCATGACCCCAAAGGCTGGGCCAATTTTGACCCTAGGGCCATACTTGAAACAATGTCTGTAAAGATCCACAATGTTTCATGCCAAATGTCTAAGCTCTAGCCTTTGAAGCTTCAAAGGATAATTTTCTTATAAATTTTTACTATATGCAAATAATCAGTATCTATGACCCCCAGGCAGGCCCAATTTTTACCCCTGGATATAATTTGTACAAATTTGGAACATGTACACAAGACAATATTTCATGCCATATAATTAAGCTTAAGGCTTTGTCATTTCAGAGGAGAAGATTTTTTAAGTTTTTATTATATACATATATGGAAAACCTATGACCCCCTGAGGCGGGGCCAATTTTGGCACTAGGGGCATAATTTCAACAACTTTGATAGAGGACCTATAGATGATGTCATATACCTAATATCAACACTCTAGCCTTTGTCATTTCAGAGGAGAAGATTTTTTAAGTTTTTATTATATACATATAAGGAAAACCTATGACCCCCTGGGGCGGGGCCAATTTTGGCACTAGGGGCATAATTTGAACAACTTGCATAGAGAACCTATAGATGATATCATATACCAAATATCAAATCTCTAGCCTTTGTCATTTCAGAGGAGAAGATTTTTTAAGTTATTACAATATACATATAAGGAAAACCTGACCCCCTGGGGCGGGGCCAATTTTGGCACTAGGGGCATAATTTGAACAATTTTGGTAGAGGACCTATGTATGATATCATATACCAAATATCAAATCTTTAGCCTTTGTCATTTAAGAGGAGAAGATTTTTTAAGTTTTTACTATATACATATAAGGAAAACCTGACCCTCTGGGGCGGGGCCAATTTTGGCACTAGGGGCATAATTTGAACAATTTTCATAGAGGACCTATAGATGATGTCATATACCAAATATCAAATCTCTAGCCTTTGTCATTTCAGAGGAGAAGATTTTTTAAGTTTTTACTATATACATATAAGGAAAACCTATGACCCCCTGGGGCGGGGCCAATTTTGGCACTAGGGGCATAATTTGAACAATTTTCATAGAGGACCTATAGATGATGTCATATACCAAATATCAAATCTCTAGCCTATGTCATTTCAGAGGAGAAGATTTTTTAAGTTTTTACTATATACATATAAGGAAAACCTATGACCCCCTGGGGCGGGGCCAATTTTGGCACTAGGGGCATAATTTGAACAATTTTGGTAGAGGACCTATAGATGATGTCATATACCAAATATCAAAGCTCTTGGCCTTGTACTTTCTGACAAGAAGATTTTTTTAAATTTGCATTTTTGAAACTTCTTTTTTGGCCCTGTGACCTACTTATGCAACAGACCAGAACCATTTGAACAACTTTGAAAGGGGACCACCCAAGGATCATTCCTGTGTAGTTTGGTTAATACAGTCATTAGTTTCAGAGGAGATGTTGTTTTTATGAAATTGTTGAAAACGGACGACGCATGACGACGGACGCCAGACACAGGGGGATCACAAAAGCTCACCATGAGCACGCTGAAAAAAACCTATGTCTCCCCTCTTAGGAGTACTACTTCTAACAAAGAAACAGAATTTAGGAACAGACAATAGAACTGTGAAATTAACAATTACAAGATGGCAAAATTGGCGCGACAACTCTCATACCCGATTAGTGGTTATGGTGATAAGCCCAAATGTGTTCAAATCTGGACAAATCAAGGACCATAACTTTATTGAAAATCACTGAACTGGAACATGCCAATAAAATGCTCAACTAGACTGAAAACCAACCAGCTGTTAATTGAGAACAAACAGACAAACTTTGTGACAGACAGACCAGACAGACAGAGAAGTAAAATACAAATACAAAAACTATGTTTCCAAAACAATCATTCCTGTTTCATCTAAATCCCACCAGTGGTTATGGAGATATACTGAAATGTACTCAATTTTGTACAAATCAAGCACTGCAAACACCAATAAAAATCATTTGACAGGAACACACTGACAATATGCATGACTACACTTGGCCATGATCATTGCTGTTAAATTTCCTCAAAATCCAACCAAGGGTTATGGAGATATACCAAAACGTATTCAAATAAGGACAAATTCAGGGTCACAACTCAGCAACAAATCATCCTGCCAGTATAAGCCAACAACATGCATAACAACACTTGCTAATGATCATTGCTGTGAAGTTTCCTAAATATCTAACCAGCAGTTATGGAGACATGCCAAACTGTTCTTGACAACACTGATTTGGCTGTGTGCATTCTTACAAACAAAACAAGGGGCATTACTTCACTAAATTCATCAAACTGGAATGCAATGACAATATGCATAACTACTCTTGCTTATAATCAATCTTTCACTGAAGTCTCCTAAAAATCTTATTAGCGGTACTGAGATATTCCAAAATGTATTCAAATGTGTACAAATTAATTGGCACAACTCCGCTAAAAATCAGCTGACCATAAAACATCAATAATACCTGTATCTACATTTGTGAATGATCATTCCTGTGAAGTTTGGTCAAAATCTGATAGGGGGTTATTGAGATATGACAGTATAAGTTCAAACTTGGATAAATCAAGGCCCATAACTTCGCTGAAAATAACTGAACCAAAAGATACTGATGATATGCTCAACCAGGCTTTCTACCAATAAATCATAGCAAGTTCCATTGAAATCCTAGAAGAGGTTATGGAGAAGTGCAGACAAACTTTGTGACACACAGACAATTAGAAAGTACAAAAACATTATGTCTCCCACCTCAATTGTGGGAAGACATAACAGGAGATGTCAGAATGATATGTATGCACCCTCTCCACAACACCCCCAGAAGTTTAAAATTTTAAGGCTGTGTGTCAAATGTTACTCAAATTTTTGTGCAGAAACAGTTTTCCAATTCAAATGTTACGTGAGTTATTTCCAAATTCAAGGTGACAATTACCTTACCATTGACCTACTGATAACAAAGGCAACACAGAGTTTGTAAACAAAAGGGCAAGCACTCTATGTAGTCTGAAGGCTGTGGGTCAAATGAAACTCGAGTTATTGAGTGGAAACCATCTTCAAACTATAGGTGACACATACCTTGACCTTTGACTTACTGATCCCAATAACAATAGGGGTCTTCTACTCAATAAGATCAATCACCTTATAAAGTTTAAAGGGTTAAGGTCAAATAGTACTTGAGTCATTGAGCTTAAACCATTTCCAATTTCTAAGTGACCCTGACCTTGACCTAATGACCCCAAGAGTAAAATGGGTCTTTCACTTAATAACTACAACCCCTCTATGAAAGTTTGAAGGCTGTGGGTCAAACTGGTACTCAAAGTATTAAGTAAAAACAATTTTCAGAGTCAAGGAGATAGTGAGCTTGACCTTTGACCCAAAAAACAATAATAGTCATCTACTCAATAAGAGGAACCAACCTATGAAGTTCAATGACTCCAGGTCAAATGGTTCTCAGGTTACTGAGCAGAAACCATTTTTAAATTCAAGTTGACTATGACCTTTGACCCACCCCCAAGTCCTCTACTCATTAACGGCAACCACCCTATTAAGCTTGAAGGCTACTTGAATTATTGTCCAGAAACTTTTTTCAAATTGAAGGTGACAGTGACCTTGACCTCTGACCTACTGATCCCAAAACAATAGGGGTCTTCTACTCAAAAAGTGCAACTACACTATCAAGTTTATAGGCTATGGGTCAAATGGTACTAGAGTGATTGAGCAGAAATGCCTTTCAAACTTAAGGGGAGAGTGTCCATGACCTTTGACTTACTGACCCTCCCCCCACCCCCACAAAACAAATAAGAGACTTCTACTAATTAAGGCAACAACCCTATAAAGTTTAAAGAGTGCTGGTTAAATGGTACATGAGTAATTGAATGGAAACGATGCAGTCTTCTGACTGACAGAAAGCATAACTAATTTAAGCATATTTTTGATATTCAGAGAAATCATAAGCAATCTATTAACTTAACACAAGACATCCACAAAAAGTCATAAGAATGCCTCTCAGTGAAAACCTGAACAGAGTAAACAAGAACTGTCACTGTAAGATGACAATGCTCCCGAAGTGGTGCTTTGACCTTTGTGCTGAGGACCAGTTATTCAGGGGTCAAAGTCAAATAAATAAAGGTCACTCGGAAAGTCTTGTCCAAAGGTGTTTTGTATCCAAGTATGAAGAGTATCCATTTATTAATAAGGAAGTTATAGCCAATGTTAAAGTTTTTTGACAACTGGATCTTCAAGGTGAAGGTCATTTCTGGGTCAAGGTCAAATTAATATAGGTCAGTGGGAAGGTCTAGTCCAAAGAGGTGCTGTGTCCAAGTATGAAGTAAATCCACCAATAAATATGGAAGTTGGCCAGTTTTAAAATTTTCAGACAGATTGTAAGACTAACTGATGGACAGACGGATGGATGGACAGTTATAAAACTATATGCCTCCCTTCAAGGGCATAAAAACACTATTGAAGAAAGTTGATGTAATGAATTTTATATACAGAGCTGAAACCTGGAGGAATATGAGTATGAAATTTAAAGACTATTGACAAATATTTTGGTAATTTAGAGTAATTTAAAACTTGGAAGCAATTCACCGAAGGCCTTAATCTGAAAAGAAATTACTAGAAATTGATATTTCATGATAACCACCTGTACTTACAAGTATGAGAATGTATAATACTGGCCAGTGCCTGAGCTGACAGGTGCCCATCTTGCTGTAGCATTTGTAGACCCCATCTTAACATCAATGATGTAGTCTGCCAGACTGCCATCTGCAAACATTGAACATTGTACACATGAAGCATGGGCTGACTTCTTAATCAAGTTAAAAGTAAAACTCCTCAGAAAATATAGGGAGGTCCTTACATGTTTCTCCAAACACAATGGCCATTTCTGACAACATACTGTTTTTTTTACATGTTGATAGCTGCACATGTGATACAAAATACTGACCTCTACGTAACTTGTAATGGCCTCTACATAATTAGTTAGTCCCTTCTACTGATGTGATTGTGTAATCTCTTCTACTGATGTAAGATAAAAATTAGGTGTATTACTTCATCTGCCTGTCAGTCACACTATGAATGTCAAGCAGAACTTAAAGATATATTATGCTCAAGTTTCAAACATTTTCACATTAGATATGTTACGTTTAAAACTCTACACACTATAGGTAAACACAGTATAAATACATAGAGTCATTAAAAAACTGGCATTTTTTTTTAAGAAAGCACCAACATAACATGACCTGTAATAGGGAATGCAGCTTTCCATACATAGTGTGTGTATTCTAGTAGCCTAATTAAACATATTCAGTAAGAATTTCCTAGATTTCAATTAATTTCTGCAATAGAAGTATTTTATGCCAAGATGGGTAGGCCTACAGTATATCTTTAATATGAAGCACAGAGTGAATAAAATATGTATAAGTACATACCAAAACACTGCCTCAGATTCTCATCACTTTTGTGTAAACACTGTGTTTTACCATCACAAACAAACATGTATGGAATGCATTTATTCTCATATTTGCACTGGAAATAGTTGTTTGAGCAGGTTATGTTGCTGAGGGTCCATCCTGAAAATAAAGTAGGCTCACATATAGTGTTTTTTTTATATATATAATTTTATTGTGTTCACAGTGGACACCGACACATTATAATGAAATTTTTTTTTCACCCATTAAACGAAATATATTTTTCCCCAAAAACTATTAAAATGTTTTATCTGAAATACAAAATAAAAACTAATTTATCAATATGGGTGTACATATAAGTGACCAAAATCCATTGAGCAATAGATAAATAATGTAAATGACAAAAAACCCTTAATGGGCAAAGGTCAGCCAACATCACTACATGAGATATAACTGCTTCACGCTCTAGTTGTACATTGCATACAAAGGTCAGCCAACATCCCTACATGAGATATAACTGCTTCACTCTCTAGTTGTACATTGCTTACAAAGGTCAGCCAACATCACTACATGAGATATAACTGCTTCACTCTCTAGTTGTACATTGCTTACCAAAGTCAGCCAACATCACTACATGAGATATAACTGCTTCACTCTCTAGTTGTACATTGCTTACTAAAGTCAGCCAACATCACTACATGAGATATAACTGCTTCACTCTCTAGTTGTACATTGCTTACAAAAGTCAGCCAACATCACTACATGAGATATAACTGCTTCACACTCTAGTTGTACATTGCCTACTAAAGTCAGCCAACATCACTACATGATATAACTGCTTCACGCTCTAGTTGTACATTGCTTACAAAGGTCAGCCAACATCACTACATGAGATATAACTGCTTCACTCTCTAGTTGCACATTGCTTACTAAAGTCAGCCAACATCACTACATGAGATATAACTGCTTCACTCTCTAGTTGTACATTGCTTACAAAAGTCAGCCAACATCACTACATGAGATATAACTGCTTCACTGTCTAGTTGTACATTGCTTACTAGTCAGCCAACATCACTACATGAGATATAACTGCTTCACTCTCTAGTTGTACATTGCTTACCAAAGTCAGCCAACATCACTACATGAGATATAACTGCTTCACTCTCTAGTTGTACATTGCTTACTAAAGTCAGCCAACATCACTACATGAGATATAACTGCTTCACTGTCTAGTTATACATTGCTTACAAAAGTCAGCCAACATCACTACATGAGATATAACTGCTTCACACTCTAGTTGTACATTGCCTACTAAAGTCAGCCAACATCACTACATGAGATATAACTGCTTCACGCTCTAGTTGTACATTGCTTACAAAGGTCAGCCAACATCACTACATGAGATATAACTGCTTCACTCTCTAGTTGCACATTGCTTACTAAAGTCAGCCAACATCACTACATGAGATATAACTGCTTCACTCTCTAGTTGTACATTGCTTACAAAAGTCAGCCAACATCACTACATGAGACATAACTGCTTCACTCTCTAGCTGTACATTGCTTACAAAGGTCAGCCAACATCACTACATGAGATATAACTGCTTCACTCTCTAGTTGTACATTGCTTACTAGTCAGCCAACATCACTACATGAGATATAACTGCTTCACTCTCTAGTTGTACATTGCTTACTAAAGTCTGCCAACATCACTACATGAGATATAACTGCTTCACTCTCTAGTTGTACATTGCTTACTAAAGTCAGCCAACATCACTACATGAGATATAACTGCTTCACTCTCTAGTTGTACATTGCTTACAAAGGTCAGCCAACATCACTACATGAGATATAACTGCTTCACTCTAGAGTTGTACATTGCTTACAAAAGTCAGCCAACATCACTACATGAGATATAACTGCTTCACTCTCTAGTTGTACATTGCTTACTAAAGTCAGCCAACATCACTACATGAGATATAACTGCTTCACTCTCTAGTTGTACATTGCTTTCTAAAGTCAGCCAACATCACTACATGAGATATAACTGCTTCACTCTCTAGTTGTACATTGCTTACTAAAGTCTGCCAACATCACTACATGAGATATAACTGCTTCACTCTCTAGTTGTACATTGCTTCACTCTCTAGTTGTACATTGCTTACTAAAGTCAGCCAACATCACTACATGAGATATAACTGCTTCACTCTCTGTTGTACATTGCTTACTAAAGTCAGCCAACATCACTACATGAGATATAACTGCTTCACTCTCTAGTTGTACATTGCTTACTAGTCAGCCAACATCACTACATGAGATATAACTGCTTCACTCTCTAGTTGTACATTGCTTACTAAAGTCAGCCAACATCACTACATGAGATATAACTGCTTCACTCTCTAGTTGTACATTGCTTACTAAAGTCAGCCAACATCACTACATGAGATATTACTGCTTCACTCTCTAGTTGTACATTGCTTACTAAAGTCTGCCAACATCACTACATGAGATATAACTGCTTCACTCTCTAGTTGTACATTGCTTACAAAGGTCAGCCAACATCACTACATGAGATATAACTGCTTCACTCTAGAGTTGTACTTTGCTTACAAAAGTCAGCCAACATCACTACATGAGATATAACTGCTTCACTCTCTAGTTGTACATTGCTTACAAAGGTCAGCCAACATCACTACATGAGATATAACTGCTTCACTCTAGAGTTGTACTTTGCTTACAAAAGTCAGCCAACATCACTACATGAGATATAACTGCTTCACTCTCTAGTTGTACATTGCTTTCTAAAGTCAGCCAACATCACTACATGAGATATAACTGCTTCACTCTCTAGTTGTACATTGCCTACTAAAGTCAGCCAACATCACTACATGAGATATAACTGCTTCACTCTCTAGTTGTACATTGCTTACTAAAGTCTGCCAACATCACTACATGAGATATAACTGCTTCACTCTCTAGTTGTACATTGCTTACTTAAGTCAGCCAACATCACTACATGAGATATAACTGCTTCACACTCTAGTTGTACATTGCCTACTAAAGTCAGCCAACATCACTACATGAGATATAACTGCTTCACGCTCTAGTTGTACATTGCTTACAAAGGTCAGCCAACATCACTACATGAGATATAACTGCTTCACTCTCTAGTTGCACATTGCTTACTAAAGTCAGCCAACATCACTACATGAGATATAACTGCTTCACTCTCTAGTTGTACATTGCTTACAAAAGTCAGCCAACATCACTACATGAGATATAACTGCTTCACTCTCTAGTTGTACATTGCTTACTAAAGTCAGCCAACATCACTACATGAGATATAACTGTTTCACTCTCTAGTTGTACATTGCTTACTAAAGTCAGCCAACATCACTACATGAGATATAACTGCTTCACTCTCTAGTTGTACATTGCTTACAAAGGTCAGCCAACATCACTACATGAGATATAACTGCTTCACTCTCTAGTTGTACATTGCTTACAAAGGTCAGCCAACATCACTACATTAGATATAACTGCTTCACGCTCTAGTTGTATATTGCTTACAAAAGTCAGCCAACATCACTACATGAGATATAACTGCTTCACTCTCTAGTTGTACATTGCTTACAAAGGTCAGCCAACATCACTACATTAGATATAACTGCTTCACTCTCTAGTTGTACATTGCTTACTAAAGTCAGCCAACATCACTACATGAGATATAACTGCTTCACTCTCTAGTTGTACATTGCTTACAAAGGTCAGCCAACATCACTACATGAGATATAACTGCTTCACTCTCTAGTTGTACATTGCTTACAAAGGTCAGCCAACATCACTACATGAGATATAACTGCTTCACGCTCTAGTTGTGCATTACTTACCAGAGGTCTGGTTATTACAATTAGCTTCGTCACTTCCGTCGGCACAATTATACTCCTCATCGCACAGAAACTTGCGGGGAATACAGCCTGGAGAATTGCGGCATTTGAAATACTTTGTTCTGTCACATGTTACACCTGAAATATTTAAAACACATATATTCATCAACAAAAATCATATTCATATCTATTTGTAGATATTTTGTCTAGTGTAGTATTGCAGTTTTTCTCATAAAGATAAGGTTCTCAAATTGTCTTTTATTAGTCCTGAAATCTTTTCTTACTAACACCAGTACTACAACTTAACTGACACTCACTGAAATCACTGACTAATCTAAAGGCAGCCAAGAAATTCATAAATTATACATTTATTTTGCCATAAGTGAAAATACATACTGGACTCTCATTTGGTCGCTTGTTTCCACCCAAAGGACCTTCAGCACTGAACCTTCCATAACCTAGTTCTAAAACTGAAGGGCAATTCACCTTCCTTCACGTATACAAAACAATTACAGAGGGATTTAATTTAACCAACACTGGTGTCTAACAAAGGAAATTAACATTTGAAATTACCGCCACAATACTGCTCATCTTCGCCGCCTTCACAATCCCTGTAGCCATCACACATCACTGACTCATCCAGACATTGTCTTGAACTGTTGTAACAGAGGATCTGACCAGGCCTACATTCTACTGTTGGTGGAGCTGTTGTAGCTGATACAGAATTATGACAGTTATGAGAACAATATACATTAGAAGAGAAAGCATAACATGAATAAAGACATGCATAGCATGCTTATCATCCACTAAGGAAACTGGTAGGTTAATAATTATTGGAAAGTAGAATTCTAAACACAAATTTTCGTTTCAATTTGACAAACAAATCTCTGCAAAAAAAAGCATTAGATAAATTCATTGAAAAAAAAAATTTAGAAGGAAACTTACTGCAATATATTTCATCTGAGCGGTCACCACAGTTATTGTGTGAGTCACATCTCATCCAGTTAGCTATGCATCTTCCGTTTGTACAAGCAAACTCCCAAGACATACATGTGTGAGGACGCACTGTACCTGGAAAAGTAGATATAAGCATTACCCTACTATGTTTCTGAAACTGACTTGCTTACTTTACAAGTTTTAATTCAGAGGTGCAGGCTGATCTAAGTGTCAGCTTATATTTCATACATCAGTAAAGAAACAGACTCCAGTGAATTATATTTATCACACTCGATGGCAGCTTCCAGAGTTCTGGCTAAAAACTATGGTATGTGGAAAGACACTGGAGACTCACAGCCACTAAAGAATTCAAACCAAAGACCTTCAGATCAGAAGACCAGAGTTCTAACCCCTCAACCACTGCTTATCCAAATACTCACCCTGAACTGAACTAAAGGCTAAAGCAGAATTAATTTAGGGTACATAAATTAACAAGAGCACCGCTGGGTGGAGCATTATATGCCCAAAGGTTTTTTTTTCTAAGTACGATGCATTTGTGATATAAATTTTGAAGTTTTTTACCTTTGACCTACTGACCCCAAAATCAATAGGGGTCATCCACTCAATGTGTGCAACCATTTTATGTATTTTGAAGTCTCTAAGACAAATTTTTGTCAAGTAACAGAGTGTAAATGATTCTAAACATTTAGGTCACTATGACATTGACCTTTGACACACTGACCCCAAAATGTATATGGGTCATCCACTCAATGTGTGCAATCATGATGTAAACTTTGAAGTCTGTACAACAAATGATTGTCAAGTTACATGACAGAAATGGTTTTCAATGTTAAGGTCTATGTGACCTTGACCTTTTACCTACTGACCCAAAATCAATAGGGGTCATTCACTCAATGTGTGCAACCACTATATGAATTTTGAAATCTATATGACAAATGGTTGTCGAGTTACAGAGTGTAAATGATTCTACACATTTAGGTCAATGTGACCTTGACTTTGACACACTGACCTCAATCAAGATGTAAAGTTTGAAGTCTCTATAACAAATGATTGTCAAGTTACATGGTAGAAATGGTTTTCAATGTTAAGGTCTATGTGACCTTGACCTTTGAGCTACTGACTCAAAAATCAATAGGGGTCATTCATTCAATGTGGGCAATAATCATATCACGGTAAAAGACTGTAGGCCAACGAGTACTCAAGTTATCCTCCAGAAACCAAATTGCTAACGGACAGATGGACGCCCTGGACCATAACATAATATGCTCCCTTCGGGCATATAAAAAATGTTAAATACAGGCCTACTACAAATATAACATACTTTCAGGGATAATAAATGGGGTTACCCAGATGGGGCCTCAAAAAAACCAAAAAAACATGCTTTCCACTTTCATTGGCACAGATGTACTAGATGTATTATCAATTATCAATGATCAGAAATGGATTTCACCAATCATCTTACAGAATAAAAGAACATCAGATCATCTCACAATTTACAATGTTTTTCTGTCAATTTTGTGTCAACACACTGCAATGAAATTATTCAGAAAAATATCAACTTTGATAACCTAGCCAGAAGTTGATCAACTTCTTTACCCCTCTGCCATTTCATATTGTATACCTGTGTAACAGGTGGTGAAAAATCGTGGCTAGACTGGGACTCAAAACCAAGGGCCTTACGCTTACAGGGCGAACACTCTACCAACTGAGCTACAAAGCCACAAGGTTCTGCCTTACTGATTAATCACCTATAAACCTGTACCCTCCAAATTTAGAATTCATCCCGAATTCTCAGAGTCATAGAGAAAACTGAGAACACATTCTCGAGGTGCTGAAGCAGTAGCCATATTGTAATGTAGGTTATTTACGATGGGTGCCAAATGTAACAGGTGGTGACAAATCATGGCTCGACCGGGACTCGAACCCAGGGCCTTCCGCTTACTAGGTGGACACTCCACCAACTGAGCTACCAAGCCACAAGGTTCTGCCTTAATGATTAATTACCTATAAGCCTGTACCCAGCTACACCTGGAATTAGTACTTAATAAGTCCATAACTAATGCTTATCTGTTTTAAGATCTTACTACATCTATTATCTAATTGGTAATCGGCGTTCATCATGTCTTTAATTAGTACTTACCATATATGTAATTACATGTAGTGCTTATCAGATCTGTAATTAGTGCTTACCACATCTGTAAATATGATTTCTTTCATAAATACTTACCACATTTGTAATCAGTTCTAATCATCACTGAAGTTATAACTTTCCACAAAAGATTGTATGTAATTAGTACATGTACATACCATATGTGCAATCAGTACTTACCACATAAGTAATCAGTAAATTTATTATCAGTAACTGATTCTTACCACATCTGTATTCATCACTGTTATCACCACAGTCATCTATACCATCACATCGTAAACTATTACGTATACAGACACCGTTGCCACATCTAAACTCACAATAACCAGCAGCAGTTGTTGTCCGTGGTGGAGGTGTTGTTGCTGTTTAAATACAAGAAAGCTGTCAGAAAGACACTGATGACCCCCTTAGGTGCATCAGAATTCAACAAGATAAATATGCACTTTTTACTCATCATGACATTTTTTTCTATTTGTACAGTTACTAAGTGAAACTACTAAACTAGAGCAGGTGAATGTGACCCTGACCTTTAATGCCGCAACCTAAAAACCATACTGAGAGCAGTTGTCATTGACTTATTAATCAAAATCTGCTTTCAAGTTCAGACTCCTGTGAACTTGACCTTTCACCCATAAGCCCAAAAACAAAACAGTTCATCAACACTACCAAATATCAAGTTTCAGAAGTAATCATCTACTCATTAAACCATCCTGTAAAGTCTGAGGATTCGTGTTTCTGTTATTTTTGATAGGATGCCATTTTGAACTGCAGGCATCTGTGAATTTTACCTGTGACCAATGAACTCAGAAACATCAGCCTTCATTTACACTACCACGTATTAAGATACAGTGTCTATGCGTTTTCTGGTTACTGATCAGAAACCATTTTGTCTACCGACAAAGCTACAGACATTAGCAAATATACACATACACCCACTTCTCTGAAAAGGGGTGTTATGTAATATGAAATATTCATCATTATTTAGGATAGTTTGCCTGAAGTAGCTATGGTTGCTAACATTATAAACAATTCATCCAATCTTTAGGTTAGTCCCAAAGACCAGATAGAAAAAATAATTGAAGTTATGAACACTTATACCAAAAAATTTCTAAATTCCCAGGGAAAATGGATTTATCTAAGCCATTATATACCACATGATAAAGTCTTAAATATCAAATGAAAAATACTTAAATTGGCTTGAATAGCAACAAAAACATTTCTGCAATTTTTCAATTTTTGTGAAGCCAAATCTTGGCATTTCTAACAGTGTTCTGAAAATTAAAATTGCCAAAATTAAATTGCAAAGTCTGTTATCTATTTTCAGACTCATTATTCTTTGAAGGGATGTTATTTTTGTGGTCATTATTTAATACGCAATCAACAAAGTGGTCTATTCTCTATTGACAATTTGTCTGTCCATTTATAAGTTATAAATGTTAAAATCTATAATGCAAAATGGATAATTTAAGAAACAGATAAATATAATCTTATTTTTCAAATTTTCATCGTTGAATTAAATCTAAGAATTTGTGTCCGCATTTAAAATTCCTCTTAAAAAATAGCACAACTTTTTTTTGTTAACCTTTCTAAAGCAACAAACTGTTTTTACACCTCTTCCACTAATAACTTGTTGCTATATTTACAAATACAGTGATTAAAACATAATAAAATTTAATTTGTTAACTGATATTCAATTATAATTAAAGCTTGAACTGAAATATTCAAATGTTTGCAGACTGTGAAGCATTTGTTGGTAAATCAAAATTATTTCAATTTTAAATGATGGCCAATACTTAATATTCTCAATGTTACAGTATGTTAATTTTTGTCAATAATATCTCATAAATTTGGTTATTATCTGTATAGGTTTTTGTACCAGGTCTATTAAAGACATTAAATGGGTATGAACAATGTGGCAGTTACCATTTTATATATACTTTATTTGATACATAATTCCAGTTAAAGTTAATCAGCAGCTGCTCCCTTCTGGTTACATAGATTGGAACACTGATTTATTTTGGCAGTGGCTAGATCTGGTGCAATCAACGCTGACTGCCAATATAGCCAAAATTAGGTCTCCACCAATACAGTACTTACACAGTATATCAAAATCACACAACATTAGCACTCTAAAAGAAGCAAGATCTTACATATTATAGAATAAACACATCTGCTATTTACACAATTTCATTATTTTGATTCATAATCATGACTGCTTTCTGACTGATGTAATTAATGAAACTATACTGTATATTTATGTAACATGACTCTTTAATATCAGAAGCCATGACCATCTTCTTACAGTTGCAGTTCTGTTCATCAAATCCATTACTGCAGTCCTTGTCACCATCACATCGCCATGAAGAGTACACACACTGTCCATTGCCACAAGAGATCTTCCAGGAAGGGCACGGGTTGGTACAGTTTTGTTCATCAGCACCATTGTAACACTGGTTCATACCGTCACATACATTATACTGGGGAATACAGTGAGGTGAACCGACAGGGCATGTAAATTCTCCCTCCTCACACATTGTTGCTGTGAAAATACAGAAAAGGAACTTCACTTCTGTTAGAACTAGAACAGTAACTGAATGTGACAGATACCACCAGTCTCACAAACCTGAAATGACTCAGCAGATTTTATTCAAAATTCTCTTCTGCAAATCATTATTACATGCTGTAAATGTATATAATTTTTTTTATTCTTTGAAAACTGACCCAATGACCAACAGCAGTTTGCAACACAAAATTTAAAAGTCAGAGCAAACCTGCACTGAAAAAGTCAATTTAACAATTGCAAATCTCCACTGAAAAAAATGTCTAAGTTCAAAGGGAGATAACTCTGGAACAGACTGACAGATACACATGAAAAATATCTCTTGCACATTTACACTTCATGACAAACTGAAAACTGAAAGACAAGTTCATGACACAAACTTTATATGTCGAACATGACAGACCAGCCAACTGATAGACCAGGACATCAACCAACCAACTGACCGACAGATTCACCAACAGACATAGAGATTCCAGTATACCCCCTCAAACTTTGTTTGTGGGGCTATAATAATTCAACCTTTCTAATAGATAAGTCATCACAGTAACACTGAAGAGGTTTTTTGAAAGGCAAGGCAGAGAGTTTGTGCCTGAAAAAACGTCAAAACAAACTTTATCAGAGAAATGCAGCTATTAGTAGTATGGTTGTTGTGAACTGGGAGTGTTTGTTAGAAAGTTGTTCATTCCTCAATCTCCTGTCAGTTTGCATCTACAGATAGCTGGTGGACCAAACTCACAGCAAAATTACCATCTCTGACATGCAGGGAATGCCACACATAGACTACATGATCAGTGGATGATTACAGACAAGTAATGTTTGGCAACTGATGAACAACAGATATGTAACAAAAGTTCACATGACATCACACTGATAATGTAAATGTAAATGTTATCCCAAAATATCTTTGATTGTACGATATGAGAGAAGTACGCAAGACTCTGTCTCAGACAGTAAAACAAAACATTCTTTTAAACATAACAGTTTATTGATAAGATTATTTAACTTACAATTGGTTGTGCAGTTTGTCTCATCACTGCCATCAGAGCAATCATCATCCATATCACATTGCCAACTCTTATTGATACATCGTCCATCACCACAGGGGAACTTATCTGCTGGACATGGTGGGTATGCTGCAATTATACAGTATAGGAAAATGGTATAAAAAAAAAGTTTAAAAAATCCAACATCTTGCTGCCTCAAGTTAAAGTGGGTCTTTAATTTACAGCATAAAGATGCAAAAATTCAATAAACACAATATTAACATATTAAAGTAACATGATATCATATGCCTGGCACATATATCTGACACAAGCAGTCAACTCTGTTAAATCTGATGACATGCTTATTGCAAGGAATATACTTACAGCATTCAATTACCTACACCATCGGCTGAACATGATCAATAACCCACATTCTATATGTACCTGAGCATATATCCTTAATAACAAATATGTCATGAATGTATACTTCAATGTGATCAAATGAAATAAGATTTATGACAATCTAATTTAAACTGTGAAGGTAATTTAAATCCCAAGCTTGAGGCAAAATGTTGCCAGATCAATCAACCAACCCCATGTTTACCTATACATTGTCAAAATATTACCAGATTAATCAACCAACCCCACCTTTACCCATACATTGTCGAAATATAACCAGATTAATCAACCAACCCCATCTTTGCCCACACATTGTCAGAATATTGCCAGATTAATCAACCATCCCCATATTTACCCATCTCAAACTTTGTTTTATGAGAAACAAAACTTACAGCAACTTTGTTCATCGGACCCATCTCCACAATCATTGTCATGGTCACAATGCCAGGTCTGGGGAATACATTGCCCATTTGAACACGTGAACTGACTTCCTGAACATGTTTCATATTCTGAAAAGGATAGATTTTCTGTTGAAAAGGAATATTACTAAACTTGAAAGGTTAAACATAAAGAGAAACATAAACCTAAAAGAAAGTTCAAGCAGATGGCCATATCAACTCCACTTAATTAGCAAAAGAAGAGTAGGTAGTTTGAATAAAATAAAGTCTGTACTGCCTGACTGTTCAACTCTTTCAAACTCATTATGTGACTTATAAATGCCCTCGGTTGTTTATTTGGGTGCTACAAAAATAAAACTTCAATGGTTTCAATTTTCATTAGGTTTCTATATATTAACAAGGCAGTCTGAAGGACAGCTAAATCCCCTTCCGCAGCAGACATGAATATGTACTTCTTGACTTTTAACCAACCATGACCTTGATGTTGTGCCATGCATATTATAAGCACATAGTCTCATGATAGTAATCATTTGTGCCAAGTTATTTAAAATCTTCCATAAAGTCAAAAAGCTATAGAGAACATTTAAGCTTGACCTTGGGGGTAGAAACCTGGAAGTTGGGTTCTGCACATCGTGTCATAGTGGTGATCACTTGTGTAAAATAATAAAAACACTTTTCATAAGCCAAGTTAGTATGTTATAGAGCAGACGTGAAATGTGGATATTTGACCTTTAACTGTGACCTTGACATTATGGGAAGCAACCCAATTATTGCGCTCTGCACATCATCTCATAATGGTGATCACTTGTGCCATGTTATTTCAAAAATTTTTCAGCGGTTTAAATGTGATGGAGTGGACACAAGACATAGACTTTTTAGACTTGACCTTTAACTGTGACTTTGACCTTGAGGGTAGCAACCCAATTATTGTGCTCTGCACATCGTCTTAAAATGCTGATCACTTGTGCCAAGTTATTTCAAAAAATTTTCAGCAGTTTAAAAGTTATGGAGCGGACACGAAATGTAGACTTTTTAACACTTGACCTTTAAGTGTAATCTTGACCTTGGGGGAAGCAACCCAATTATTGTGCTCTGCACATCATCTCATAATGGTGATCACTTGTGCCAAGTTACTTCAAAACTAGAACTGTGTCCATAGGACACGGATGCCCCCACTATGCGTAAGTGCTCATAAACAAGAGCATGTATATCCTGTATGTAAGATTTTTTCTGTACATATACCTAAAATGATCTACAGGTAACCTTATATTGTTAAATTAAATTACAAATGTAAAATTTATATGTTCAATTATTTATATGGTATATAGTGAAAAAATCAACAAAGGGCCATAATTCTGTTAAATATGGTCACAGCAAAAATTCCTTCCTTTACTACCATCTATACATTAAAGCTGTTCATCCCTGGGAGTTTAAGCAAAATCTGCCATCCGGTTTAATTAAGAGGAGTTGCATTCACAAAATTTCTATACAGTATATAGTGAAAAAATCAACAAAGGGCCATAATTCTGTTAAATTTGGTCGCAGCAAAAATTCCTTCCTTTACTCCCATCTACACATTAAGGTTGTTCATCCCTGGAAGTTTAAGCAAAATCTGCCATCCGGTTTAAGAGGAGTTGCATTCACAAAATTTCTATATGGTATATAGTGAAAAAATCAACAAAGGGCCATAATTCTGTTAAATTTGGTCACAGCAAAAATTCCTTCCTTTACTATCATCTACACATTAAGGTTGTTCATCCCTGGAAGTTTAAGCAAAATCTGCCATCCGGTTAAAGAGGAGTTGCGTTCACAAAATTTCTACATAGTATACAGTGAAAAAATCAACAAAGGGCCATAATTCTGTTAAATTTGGTCGCAGCGAAAATTTCTTCCTTTACAACGCTATATGCTTCCCACTTTGTGGGGGCATAAAAGTTTTAGCAGTTTAAAAGTTACTGAGTGGACATGAAAGTGTTACGGACGGTCGGACTGACAGACAGAGGCAATTCCTATAATCCCCTCCCCTCTTTGTTGAAGGGGCTTAATAATGAACAATTGAAATGTATTTCCTTGAACAGCCAACAAGCTTGTTCATTTTTATAGTATTATCTTTTTTTGCACTATCACACCTTTAATTGCATTTATTTATTATAAGAGTAAACCACAGACAAAAGCTACAAAATAATGACAAGCTCTGCTTACCACAGTTTTTCTCATCACTCCCATCACTACAGTCATTGTCGCGGTCACATACCCACAGATTTAATATACATTGACTATTGGCACAGGAGAACTGATTCACCTCACAGTTATTGTTCACATCGGCACATTGTCCGGTTGAATTTACAAAGCCTTTCACGCAACATTTTTCATCTTCATCCACGCCTGGTGTTATCACAGACAGTGTTGCATTGTTTCCACAACGACATGTGCGATTCTTCCCATGAACCTCCTCCGAGGGAGGTTTCAGTAGACACAGTTGTGTACATAGACCATTTTTATCACATGCAGCATTTCCACCTGAATAACATTTAGTCATTTCATTTAAAATTGCAATGATCATAAAACAATTAGATTTTGTCATGTAAAAATAGATTTAAGGCTGAAATAAAAATCATCTTGTGTCTGAAAAGTTGTCATTTCTCTGTATTAATAAGAACAGGTCAAATTTACAACGCTTCAAGAAATCAAGATGAAACACAGCATTTCTGCTGAGTTTACTTGTTTTAAAACAGAAGCTTTAAGTTTCGATATAAAAAAGATTGAAGCTTCTCCTATATGAAGCAAGAAAAGGATGTTACTGCTGTATATTCTATTAATGTATTAGTTTTGTACAACTTGAGCTCTTTAAAGGAAATAACTCATCAATAAAAGGTTTAAAACTACGCTGAAATACTTTTTTAACAAAAGATAAAAGTAAAGCATCACCAACAGAAAAAATTAGAGATGGCAATGAGAAGTAATTCTGATACTCGAGTACTTGATCTTTTTTCTGATCAAGTACTTGGTTACTCTGAAGATTTCTAAGGAATTTTCTGAAACAGACGTATGCATGACATACCATTAATAAGCATGAAAAACAGTGGTTATCCGGTCTTATACTGCTATGACCATAATAACTCTCTAGATGTAGATACTGAATCAAATACTGTATAGTGCTTTAAAATAGCTGATTATTTTATTCACTTTTTTTTTTAAAAATAGCTGATTTACAAAAGGTGAAATTATTATTTAAGCAGATGATGAACAGGTATACCTGCTTTAAATCATTGGGTCCTGTACTGGTATCATGTTCAATTACTGAGCTGACTTTATATTGATAATCTGATGTACTCAAAAGACCTCAAGAGTTACAGTATAAGAAGTATCAGAGAACAAAAATGATTAAACAGTTTTTCTATTAATAGTATATGAAGGTGTAACTGGCTTCTTTATTTGAGAACAGCTCACCAACAATCAGTGCATGAATGCTTATGTACAATTTATCCTTTCAACAAAAAAGCTTTCTTTAACTCGTCACAACAAAAAGACTTGATCAAAAATCATTTGAAATGGCTGGACTTTCCGCAGAATAAAACCGTGAGAATACTTTATTGTGCATGCATTATGTTTATACACAATAGGTGTTTTGGGCATCTTTTGTTCTCCGTTGGTGTGACAAGCATGAAAAGGAATTATAGACTACAATAGACTTACTCCGGAACTCGGCAAATGTGGGTTTTTCCCAGCTAATCCGGGGGTACAAACAAACTTTTACCGTTATGGCTTCACGGTGCACAACCCTTCACAAAAGGTTGATCAACGTGTTGCCTTGTTGTAACTGTAAAAGTTTGTTTGTACCCCCGGATTAGCTGGGAAAAACCCACATTTGCCGAGTTCCGGATAACATCTATATAAACACATGTGGCTGTAAATATAACCTCTATCTTTAAAACATGAAAGGGAACTGAAATTAAAATATTTTTTTTATGTTTTTTTTGTACATAAAAAATAATAGAATTTTTGAATTCATGGATCATAAATATCCACAAATATAGTAAACATAATGACTGCATGCTTTTAATAATATTGCCACCAACCATGATTTACTTTCATCTTAGAATTTGCATCTTAAAATAGAACTCCAAGAGAGATAACTTGGAAATTATGTCTTCAGCAGTTTTCACATTACTGCCACCCTGAAGCAAGATTTGACAACAGATTGTGTAGATGATAAAGAATAAACTGATCTCCTCACAATTCTGACCCCATTCTTCAAGGATTTTTTACATTTTTTTATTCCACCCAACCTTTGAACAACAATTGAAATTTAATGATTAGCAAATAAACTGGAAACGAGCCTAAGGATGATACAAATAATTGTTGTTTATTACAACGCATGTCAAACTGTTGATTTACCATAGAATTTTCACACCTTAGCAAAGACTGTGGATAACATTTAAAAGGTTGGAATGTTTCTTCAGTGGAGAAATATATCAGAGATTCAAAAAAATAAATAAAAAAATAAAGAAGATCAAGTGGAACTTTTTCACCAAGTCATACCTGCCATAATTTTTCTGGCCATTTCCGGGATTTTGATATTGAATTTCCGGGATTTGAGCCGATTTTCCGGGACATACAACTATTCATATACTTTCAATGCCCTACCGTTGGCAGCACACAAAATTGGACGGGATTTCGTTTTTGGCGGGAAAAGCCGTGCACGTCTTTCAAATACACATCAGTTTCATAGCTTTTATTTTAGTTGCAAGAGCATAGTAATTGACAGGCTTGCAGAAATGTTTCAAGCTCATTCGGTCCGACCATCCGACGATTATTCCCCCACTCTCAACCACTTCAAAAAAAAAACGTTCGCTCGTATTTACGAGTGGAGAAGGTAGGAGGACGAGTATAATTTTCTGATCGATCATCCTGCAGAACGAGTGCAAAAACCGCAAGAAATATACCGATGGATGTGTATATCATACAGGCGCGTAGCTACCAGTACGCAGAATACGCAGCTGCGTACACATTGGTCCAGAAAATCTTTTTGAATAGTTGTTAGTAGATGTTCTATGAGAAAAAGTAAAACAAAAATTGAGTAAAATTGGTGAAAAAATATGGCTTATTTTATGCCAAACCCCGCCAAAACGCTCCTGAGTCGATCTACAGAAAAAGCATGCCCCCGGACCCCCCTACGATTCTGCGTACACCTTCAAAAGCCCTTGCTACGCCCCTGTCATAACGTCACAGTTTACCGACATGTAATACGCTATCAAAACGAAACCGGAAGCGTGAGTAAGGGGGAGCACTGCGCCTTTTTTAATTCAGTAAACCGCACATACAATTTTAAGCGCGTTTGCATTAAATTTAATTTTAAGTAGCATCCAATTACCGCGGCGACAGTCTTTAAAGGGGCAGATATCTTACAAATTAATTAATGCACCGCAAGTCAATAAATCGATAGCCGATAGCGGTCATTTGTTAATTGGTTATCAATGACACGCGGTGTATTCATCGAATCGGAACATATTATCCTAACGAATAATTAAAGGATTAGCGGCGTGTCAAAAATTTGACTGGCCTGATCAAAGGTATGCGCGTTTTTCATGTTTTCCGGGACATCGGATGTCTTTCCGGGACTCCGGGACGGGCCCTCGATTTCCGGGACAATCCCGGATGATCCGGGACGTATGGCAGGTATGCACCAAGTACTTAAATATGAATTTTGGTAACCAATACTCGGACATTTGATCAAGTACTCAATAAACTGGTTACTCATTGCCATCCCTAGAAAAAAATCTTACTTCTCTGAGAATTTTCGTCTAAGATTTTCAAGTCAGCAACATTAAGATCTGTATGTATTTGCTGTTGAGTACCAGCACAATTTGCCACCTCACAGCTGTGTATACCATCTTCAAACTCACTCGTCCAGTAAATACGCTCCTGGCAAAATTAACAACAGAATGGTTATAAAAATGTTGGAGAGATGATGGTATGTGCTTAAATAGCTTTATCAAAATGGATCTGCAGTTTAAAAGTGACAGGCATAAATTTTCATGTTTTAATGCAAAACCAGGATAGCAGTGGGATGTTAATTCATGGAGTTTTAGGTACCAATGTAAAACAACAATGCAACCACTGAACTGTTTTACTGCAAAATGGTGTTATCAAGGGGATGTTATATCATGGAGTCTAAAGTACCAACAGTATACATCACTGTGATTGCTAACCTGTTACACTTTGATTTTGCCATTTACTTTCCCAAAATAAATCCATAAGAATTAATCCCCGCAAAAGAATTTCTTTGATATAAGAGTACTACCAAGACACTAGAAATAACCAGTGTAAAAGTCTCTTACCCTTTCGCACAATGATCTCAAATTTAACTTAGTCACTAACCTGAAACTACCAAATGTGTAAGACAGACTTTTATCAAACTTGATCTAATAAACCATGTTTGTCTCTTTGACATGGGCATTAACACAGCATCACAATCAATCAGTAGTTTTAATTGATTTTACCTTATATACAGCCAGTGTCTGAGCATAATTGATCCACACTACCCTTGATGACAAAGAATGTATTCTGCGATCATTTAGAGATGCATATTTAATGACAGAACCAGTCCAGTAAATTCTCTCTGATAAGAAATCTATTGTAAGACCGCAAATCCAGCTGCTAATGTCAGAATCCGTAATAAATACTTCAATGGAAGAATTTGTACCATCCATCCAAGCTCTCATTATTTTACCAGAATCTGCCCAGTACATCCAACTGAAGAAAGAAAAATGGTATCACAAATACTTATAGAAATATTAAGAAGGCTGTGGGTTCTGATTTCCTAAAATCTCTACAACACTCACTGTTACATTGTTTTATATTTTCATTATTTCTTAATTCATATAATTTACTGATGTCGGTCAGCGCTAACTAGCTAAAATCGTTCTTTGTATATATTGAAGCTCCTTAAATATTCAGTTTTTTTGGGTAAAGTCTTTTTACCCATGGAACAAAATGATTTCAAGTTCTAAAGTTAAACCTTGGTACCATAAGATATTTTGCAATATACTAGCCAGCCAGTAGAGCATTGGACTGTCAATCTTGACAATTCCGGTTCAATCCCCATCAGGGCCGGCAAAATTTCTCCATGGTAATTGATCTTAGACAATGCGTCAATAGGTCATTTGTCCCTCACCTCTGAAGCAAGTGAGGAAGTAATCAGTCACTTGCAGAGAAATTGGTTAGTAAACTGGCTGGATACCCAGGAACACTGGGTTAGGTGGACTGACCGCCTGATATGACCTTAGCTGTTAAAACTTGTGTTAAACCCCAATAAAACCAAAGCAATATACCAAAAACACTTCAATCTATTTGACACTTTAGCCAATGAAACAAGGCAGTCCAAAGGACAGCTATATCCTCTGCCATCAGTGTTAACTGAAGTTTAAGGCTGTCTGAGAAACGTGGATTTGTATTTACGGTGGCATATTGGATTGTGGGAAAGCTTTAAGTATTGCTATGACAATGAGGTGACATAGGTTTGGTTTTATGGAGTATTTAAAATATCATCTTGGCTGTAAACTACATATTAATAATTGGATAATACATGATAAATCTGTTGATCTTGAACTGGTATGGTTTGCCATGTCTTCTGCATATCCTCTTAATGAGTTATAAATCTGAAAAATTTTCAAGAAAATTGGTTCAAAGGTATGTGAGATATTGAGCAGACAGAAAACTGAAGGCTGAAACAAATGACCTTCAAGTGTGACCTGACCTGAACTGACATGGCTGCACTATGCGTTCTGCACACCGTCTCAGTAAGTTAAACATGTGACCAAAGTTTCAAGAAAATCAGTTCAAAAGGTATAGGAGATATGGAGCAGTAATGAAAATATTACGGACAGGCAGACAGACCGACTGACAGACAGATGGATGAAGGCCATTCCTATAAACCCCTCCAACTTTGTGGCGAGGTTAAAAAAATTTTTTTTAAAAATACGTTAATCTATACACAAATGACATAATTTAATCAATCAAATATCTATCTACTTGTGCAGCACTATATGGAAAAAAATTCTGATAAAAAAAAATATAAAACCTAAACCTAAGTTCAGGAAATCTGCTCTGTTTCTGTAATATATCCAACCATGGAAATGGTTTCACAAATTGTGAGGCTTGACAAAACTAGATTGATAATAATTACTCTAACGGTCGTGTCTATTACTTAATTCATGTACATGTATGTCCCTGCTTCCACCTGGAGGTTACTGTATCAATTTGATACCTTACTCAGATGTATCGTTGTTAATTATTTAAAAACGTTATGTCTGTACACTTTTTAAAATAAATGCAATGCAATGTATGCTTTTCATGTTTTCAGTTTTACAAGTATTGCTATTCTTACAAACATGAAAGTCCGTAACAGAAAGATGCAATGCATCTTAGAATACACAAGCAAGAGTTTAAACTCCGAACTCCTGCGTGACAGGCAAACGCTCTCACCACTGAGCCAAAGAATCGATTCCCTGACGCAGTTTTCAGAGGTTGTATTTATACAATTATAGGAAGGTGTGCACTAGACTGTAACACTATGGTCATTTGATATCTGATATCTTTTCAAAGATCTGATGAACTGTTTCTGCTGTTTGTAGAAAAACAAATTATTTTGTTCGTAATATTTTCAAGGCTTCAGTCTGTCTTTATTACTGAATTTACCCTTCATGGCATGTCACTAGCACAATCAAAGCTTTTGTTAAAGTTTGATAACTTGCTTACCTGTTATTATTCAGATTGCACAAACAAGCAATTAACATCACACACAGCAAGTTTTAACTTCAAAGTAACATTTTTCATGTAAATTGTACATGCACAAAATTGTTGTAATCAAATGGCACAGTGCAGCACCATGGCAAATTGGTATAAACAAGTCACAGGTTGCTTGTAACAAATAAGTTCCATACTGGTTCTGCCTTGAAAATAAATTATCAAAATTGACCACAGGAAGAGAACAAAGTGAGGTGCCTTATCTCCATATTGTCATCTATTCAGATAATAATTTTCATTAACCTAGCAAATATACTTCTTGAGTTATCAAATGATCCATCTCTTAAAGCCATATTTTGACTATTTCCATTACCACAGCAACAACAATTGAGATCCTTAGGACAGAAAAATGTGATGTTTCGTATCTCCATACTTCCATCTCTTCACCTACTTAATTTCATCAACTTAACTTATGTTTTTATATTATCACGCGATCCAAGAATTCTTCATAGTCTGTGGGTAAACACTTGCTGGGGCTAATATAAGTTTTGTATTAATTGAAGTTTTGTTATAATACTGTGTTTAGCCATTATATAGCATATCTCAAACATGAGAAGTATAATTCCAGTTTTTATTCCTGGAGTCAAAAGTATCCTGAAAATTAGGAACCAAGGCATTACCACTAAATAGCAGACTAATGCTATGAGCAACCTTAAAAGAATTATTTCTAGAGTAAAAAAGAATTGAAAAAAATATACTTACAAAATATTTCTGAAATGAACCTGTCCACCATTTAATCTAGACAATATTATTTCCAGTTCAAAGGGGTCTTCATTGAAATACAATGTACAATTCCTTTTATATCATCACAGCTGTCTGTTGCATGGAAAAACCAATTTTTTTTTTTTTTTGCTACTAGAATAATGTTAAATTTACCCATGATGTGGATCCAAGGCCAGTGAAGTTGGACTCACTAGAACACTACCATTTATCAACAGTCTCCTGAACTGACCATTAGCCTTGGACACCTCGATAGTTTTGAGACGATGGTCTATCCAGTAAATATTATGACCTTGCCAATCATATACTAGAGATGATATCTGTCCAATATTGGAATAATGTAATACTTCAATGCTGTGGTTACCGTCTTCACAAAGCCGCTGCAACAAAAAACAGAGAACAAGCATTATTTCTGTAAAGTTTAATTGCAAATGACCCAGTGGTAAAGGAGGAGATCTTGTTTAAAGTCAACTGTGGATGACCGACAAAATAGCATACTAAAAGCTACACCTGACCTTTGGCAACTTACTCTATAGCAAAGACCCAAGATCAATGGTAGATCATTTTTCTGCTTGTAAATGACTGAGATATTCATCACATCTACAAAGCACTTATTAATAAGGATTACTTTGGCATTTACTCTCTGTTTGCTTGCTCAACAAACTTAAATGATCAGTTGATGATACAAGTCCAGCAACCAATTCACAGTGTTAATCCAATGTTGCAGTAAGGGTCAGTTGCTCTTAATCTCCCTGATATTCTATAAAGTTGTCAGTTCTAATAGAGTTCACATGTCAATCCCAAACATTATGTAAACACTGACATGCTCTGTAACTGCCACTTTCATTGGCTAATATCATAGCTTGGACCAATGAAATTTTACAACAAGTAAGATCACAGCTGTGGGTGCTTTGCAGATGAAAGTAACAGATAAAATCATGATTTTTTTTGTAATTTATGAATTCTTTATTTTGCTCTGGAAAAAAAGTAGATTAGGCACTACTTTCCATAGACCAGTAGATACCCTGAAATACCAGTAGATTTTACCTACCGGTGGCAGAGTTCACTTGTATGTGAAATATTTAAGTATATTCTTAATCTTCAGAACAGTTAGTTATTTCAACAGACAGGACAGGAGTTATAAATGTTTCTGAAATTGTTTGTTTTTTCTATTTTACAACATTTTTACAAACAAATCTGTTTACCTGTATTTTATGAAGTTCATTATCTGCCCAGTAAAGGCAACCACTTTCTCCCAGCTGGTAATCTATGGCTGACACGTTCTTGGCCTCAATGTCGGTTAGAAGAGAAACATCCTGATGATCACTGGAGAAAATGTGACGAGAAACGGCTCTCCGTGTTGAATATACCAAGAATTCTTCACTTTCTGTGTGTAACAGAGTTTTTATTATAAAAAAATATACATGCAGATTACAACTCTTCCTCAGAAACACTTGTTGCAAAAAGAGAACTAGAAAGGAAGTTCTCTTCTTAAACCCTACAAGCTTAGTCACAAAGATGGATTTATCTGATTATCATAAAAATATGAGAATTTAATGTTGTCTCAGTATTCCTTACATTTTGTTTTAAAAAAATTGACAAAAACCTCACTCAAGTGGAACTAAAATAAAAACTGACAATTATAATTCAAATTCTAAATGGAAAAAAATCCTATAAATTTAGCATAGTGCATGACACAGGCTTAACACAGGCAGCAATTCAGCAGACACTATCTGAATTATTATCTACCTATCATCAAAACACTTTACTAAAATTTAAAAACAAGAAGTTACCTTGCATTCTACATGCATACATGAGTGGTGCATATCTATGCTCCACCCCTCCTTCACAGGTGTCACCTGAAATCTTAGCATACCCACGTGTGTATGGATAAAAAGTGCCCTCTGGACAAGGGCGTGGTATTCTGTGAACAAAACTTGGATCTACTTCAGGATCAGGAATACACTGAGTGCCGTAAAAAAGCAAATTAGGTTTATACCCGAAGTCACTGTAAAAAATAAAAATTATTAAAAAGAAGTAGTTTTTTTATTTCTTTTACAGGAGGTAAATACTTTGTTCAAAAAATTAAGACATAGCATCTTTCATAACCAAATAGATTATTACTTGCTTTTCTGACAGATACATTATTTCTACTTTAATGTCAGTCAATGCTGTCTACAAGAAAAATACCAAGAACATACGAAATCCACCAGCTTCAAAATTCGAAAATAGTGAAGTTCTTCACCCTGATAACTTTCAAAGACTTTGAATGCATTTACTCTTTTCTTCCTAGATCAATTTGCCTTAAAAATACTGCTTCATTTTATCAGTGTGAACATGACAAGCTATACAAACCATTCAAAATCTTCCCGTGTACAGCTACAATTCCTCACTGTCTGTTCTCTCACATAATCCTTACCACTATAACAGTTGGTGTGGGGTATACGCCTCTCAATCATCACCTTACGGCCAAGTAAACAACCTGATTATATATAGAAACAGTAATTACCTTTCTCCATACGGTTAAAATAACAAAAACAGTAAAACAACCACATGTACAATAAAGTCACACTAGTACAGATCCTACATGCAGGCATTGTAATCAATGTGACTTTTAAAGCTAAATAAACAGAAACTCTCTTTCAAACGTAGTACTCAATCTAAAACTATTAAGTTCTTTCAGAGATGTTGTATTTACCAAACATTACAAAAAGAAAGGACCTAGCAAAAGAATACCATTGCAGTGAATTGAATGCAGGGTCTTTTGAAGACACATTAACAAGCTTACCTTGAAAAGGATTATCATCAGGTAGAGACCACTGCTTGTAATCAGCAGGTGTACACTTATAAGCTGTAATAAACAAGTTATAAACACAAACTTAAATATACATTAGTTCTGGACCTGCGTACTATTCTAATAATTCTGTAATAAATGCTCCTAAATTTTCATTTGTTTTAAACTGAACAGCTGCAAGAAAATGTTCTGAAATAAAGTGGGTCAGAAGGGTTGAGTTAGCTAATGATAAACAAATCTAACACACAGAATAGTAATAATCTCAAAAATTAGAAGTTGCTTTGTGCATTTCCAAATGTATCTCTCTGAAACTATGACCCTATTGATTCTATAGTTTTTAACGTACAGCTGAATTCACTGACAAAAATCTCTGTAAAAAGATTTTGAAAAAAAACACAGTATGTACACTGTTCCCCTCCCTCTGCCCCAAGGTAAAAAATTATACATGTCATTTGGAAGATCTCTCCCAAAGGGTTGTTTTGGGCAGACATTAACTAAATAAAAGAAAGTCAAAGTCATTTAGGGATCAAGGTCAAAAGAAATATATATGTATGTCATTAGGAAAAAAATCTCTTCCAAAAAGTTGTTGTGTGCAAGCATGAACTATATCTACTTGGTAATAAGGGAGTTCTTGCCAATATCAAGTATTTCTGACAACTGGACCTTCAAGTCAAGGTCATTCAGGGGTCAAGGACATATAAATGTAAGTCAGTGGAAATGTCATGTCTAAAAGAGTGTTGTGTTCAAGTATAAAGTAAATACATTTACTTATAAGGAAGTGATGGGCAATGTTCAAGAATTCAGATAGTATGTCACATAGACATAGACATGTCACTTAAATGGACTAAGGAGCCATTTCTTTTGTTACTTTCTTTTGATGTACTAAGTGTCTGGTCCCCTTGTTCTACTGAAACAGAATGAAGTCCATTGTTCTCTTTTGTTCTGTTTATTGTTAGATGGCCCCTTAATCTCATCCCGTGGCTCTCACTGACTGACAGTTGGACAGTTTAAAAACTATACGCTCTCCTTCCAAGGCATAAGAATGAAGTGAACAAACCAAAAGCTAGTGACTGATGGTTAAAGACATAGATTGATTCTTTTAAGAATTTGCATTATTAGAACCGTAAAACCTTTACATCCTGTATAGCTACTGTCTTCAATAAATCAGTTTCATAATAAACTGTACAAGAGCCATGTTGACAAGGCCATCCCCCGTCAAATGTGTTTGCTTAGTTATCCTTATTGTGCAGAGCACTCCTCCCCAATGAGATCTATCAACCTATAAAGTTTCAAGTTGATACCACAAATACTTCAAGAGTTATGCACCTGACAAAAATTAGGCATGAAAAATTACAAAGAGCAAAAACTCAAACATTATGAAGGGTAGAGTTATCGTTCTTATGCACTGCACTCCTCCTTAATAAGATCAATCCACCTATAAAGTTTCAAGTTGATAACTCAAGTACTTTTCAAGTTATGCTCCTGACAAAAATTAGGCATGAATAATAATAACAAAGAGCAATAACTCAAAAATTATGAAGGGTAGAGTTATCATTGTATGCAATGCACTCCTCCTTAATAAGATCAATCCACCTATGAAGTTTCAAGTTGATATCTCAAATACTTTTTGTGTTATGCTCCTGACAAAAGTTATGCATGAAAAATAACCAAGGGCAATAACTCAAATATTATGAATGGTAAAGGTATCACTCTTGTGCGATGTATTCCTCCTAAAAGAGATCAATCCACCTATCAAGTTTCAAGTTGATATCTCAAATACTTTTCAAGTTATGCTCCGGACAAAATGTGGGATGGACAGACAGCCGGATGGATGGATGTCTGGCCCAAACTGGAAAGGGGCCTTTGCTTTAGTTATTTTCTTTTGTTTAATAGAGGGCCATTGGTCCCTTATTCTATTGTTATGGAATGAAGTCTATTGTTCTCTTTTGTTATGTTTACAGTTAGATGGCCCCCTATTTATTTTCGGTAGTGCTGACGCACAGAGACTATAACCATATCCCCAGACTGCCTTTTCAGCAGGGAATTTAAACACTGCAGGCCTTTCAGTATTTCAGGCATTTGCTCTTGGCTGGGAAGATCCAAGGTTCAAATCCCAGCTGGAGTGCGAAATGTGTCCTTGGGCAAAGCCACTAATACACAGAATCCTTTGTTCATCAAGCTGTAACCATGTGATCAGTTCTATGATGCCTCCAGAAATGTCACTAAGTCTGAATATGTCTTGAGAGCAATATAGCTTACTGTGAATATGTCTGGAGAGCTATATAACAAAGTCTGAATACGTCTTCAAAGCTATTTAATTAAGACTGAATATGTCTTGAAAGCTATGCAACTTAGTCTAAAAAGCTATGTAACTTAGTCTGAATTTGGCTTGACAGCCATATAACTAAGTCTAAATACATTTTGTATGTCTCAAGAGCTATTTAATTAAGTCTGAATATGTCTTGAGAGCTATGTAACTAAGTCTGAATATTATGAGGAGGAGCAATGGTCAAGAGATTGAGCACCTGACTCCCAATCTGAAAATTGCTTGTTTGAATCCCACCTGGGGTGAGGGTCTACAGTGACATTCCACATTGCTCACTTTTGGCACTTTGAACCAAGGAAGCAGTCATAAAGAAAGATTAATAAAAGTTGCAAGAACTTGCATCCTAATCAATGTAAAATAAATAAGTTTACCCTAAGTCTGAATATGTCTTAGAAGCAATGTTACTAAGTCTGAATATGTGTGGAGAGTTATATAACTAAGGCTGACTTAGACCTTTGTTTTCCCTATTATTTTACCCAAATACTTTTTCATATTACTGATGCTTGCGAGTGTCTATCAAGATTTCATCAGAATTCTCTGAAACAAAACTGTGACCTGTTATAAATATGAATGGGGTTTGAAAATATTCTGTGTGTAACTGTTGAACGGCATTGTTACACAAGATATAAAAAAATACATTGAGATGAATTGATTGATTCCCATCCTATCCCCTTAAAACTTTTCTTTAACAGGAATCTATAGCAAAACAATCTGCCATTCAGACTGAGGTTTGATAAAGGAATTCATAATATTTATAATGTCTGAAATGTCTTAATTTTACTCTTTATTAATTTCCTGTAAAGGAAAACCTTGAATATACTTACAGAAAACTGAACTCATGTTAAGGGAGAGAACTATCCAGGAATGTTTTTCCAGCAAAGATCCAAACAGAAAGAATACAGTGGTTTTCTCCCCTGGTTCTGTAAGCACCCCATAAATCTGGATAGGATATGTGGTAAAATTGTATGAGTGCCATGTTTCCCCTTCATCTGTGGAGTATCTGTAAAAACAGACTCAAATTAATACCAAAATAAATAAGCAAATTCGTTGAAATGATATCCACTGCTAAGTTAGTCCAACTAATCAGACTTGTCGAAGAGACATCGAGAAAATTTTTGATAGGTGATGTCTTTTCCAAGTCCAACCACAAGTTTTATTTTATAATCATTATTATTATTATTTACAAGTTATATGTTATTTTTATGCACCGAAAATGCCCAATAAGAAGTGATTGGGAGCGATAACTAGCATACTTTGGGAAGAATTACCAACATTACCTTTTAGGGAAACTATTTTTATACAAGTTCCTGAAACATCCAGATTTTAAATTTGACTAAATTTCAATCACAACACTAATTGCCTATACAGTCGGCCATTTCTAAATATCTGGAATGAGGTAAACAGTACATAGGTAAACATTAGCCACAGTGTAATACAGGTATCCGGATATCTGTCATTTTGGCGGATATATTTAAAGCGACTGACTCACAAAATTTTGCTGAAATTTTTCATTCTTTCAAATTTAAAAGGATTTAATATACTATGGAAAAAACATAATATTATGCTTCTATACACCATGAAAACTGAAAAAAAAAGTTTTGACTTATTCAGGATTCGAACCCACGACCTTTCGGTCAGTAAAACATAGGGCAACGACTTAGACCACTGAGCCACGGCATCTAGTTATTAGATTCCCTTAAAATTAATCTTATAACTAAAGTATCTACCCCGTGACTAATGGGGTAAATTTTTTACCGTTAAAAGTGTGTAAAACTTTATATTTTGATGTTTTTCTGTAACAAAAACTGAGTCAGTAACTTAGTTTAAATATGTTCTTCACGATTACAGCAAGAATTTCAAGATGTATAAACATTTTCTTTTTATCATTGTGTGTGAGTCAGTAGCTTTAATTTACTCTAAATTAAATACATCAAAAGCCATAAACCCCCCTCTATTTTTTAATAAAATAAGCAATAAATAATTAAAATTATTTCCACTTAAAAATAATTTGCATTATTTTCGAGAAAGAAATACATGTAGTTAGTTTATGACTGCGTCCTGTCTTCACAGTCATAACAGTAGATCGACGTGATGAGCCGTGCTAAAACCAAGTACATGTACACAGTTACCAGCGATATAAAAGCGAAAACCTCATGCTGTCATTCTACTTTCCTGTTAGCTACACGTCGAAGCGGTTGTCTCAACATTTTCCCGCCCGCCACACCTCCATCAATCTGTAGCTTGTACAATTATCGATATATTCAGATCAGCAAAATGACTGTTTTTTCGTAGTTTTGATTTTTCCAGGTGTGCTGTATGTGTTTGTTTTTTGTCACAATGAAGGTGGTTAGAGGACACATGCTCGGAGAATGCACATAGGTTTTCAGTCAGCTCCGTACTGTAGCAGTAACAGTCATCCAGGCCGAGACTCGTTTAGGGCAAGTGCGCTTGAAACGTCTACTACTTGATACACAATTCTATGCCTGCCCAGCTGTACATATCCGAAACATAGTGTCAAATTCAGTGGTACTAGCGTGACTGGTTTCTGTTCTGATTTACGAAAACACGATAAACTAATCTATAAGGAAAGTTTTATATGTGACTTCTCATTGTTAAACCATGTTCGGTATTATTGGTATGACTTGTTCGCTATTTTGTATGTGCATGTATTTTGCTTCCGAGCTGTGAGGTTTATAATTCAGTCGTTTACTTTAGTTTACCTTTCACTTCATAATGTAGAAATCTGCTGATAAAGATTTAATTTAAAGTCGCTCTTGTGAGACTTATGCTGTTTGAGGGGGTCAGGCATGTCGTTCATCTTTAATAAACGTTAGATGCATTTTATAATGTGACATTTTGTCGAGTTATCATGTGTCCAAGTGACAATTTATTTCGTACTGTTCGCAAGGTTCGACAGAAGCAGCTTGTGGGTTCTTGACAAAGAGTTATGGCCAGTCCTACTGTATGCGGATTTTTAGTCTCATGCAGCTTGATACATTACCTATGCAGTGGCTCATCTGGTAGTCGACATTCATCTCTGGATACCTGGTGATGTGTGGCGGCTGTCATGTGGTGCGTGCTGGCGCTGTTTGCTGTAGTACACTTTCACATTCCGTTATGGTCACATGAACATACATGGTTGGGTTGGGTTTTGCACTCAGTCCTTAGCGAAGTCTGGTTTATATTGCGTATTGTTTGTTTTGCATTATCAACCCATGTACAATGCAGTGTCTTGCTCCCTCTTATGCAGTGGCTGATGTGGTGGTCGACATTTACCACCCGGTGGTACGTGTTGGCTTACCGCTCGGTCACTGGCGCTGCCATTGCTGTACATTATTATAAGGTGTGAGTATTCTACTGAAGATAGCACACGGGTTGACGTGGTTTTGCCCTCAGTACTTGGCAAAACCCGATTTGTGTTGCATATTGCTACTGTTGTGTATTGCTTTCACAACCTACATACCATGCAATGTATGGCTACCTCTTACACAGTGTACTGCTTCGCTCCACGCATTGGCTGGTGTGTTGGTCGGCGGGCACTCCTGGATACCCGGTAGTGTTTGTTGGCCGACATATACCAGTCATTGGTGCCGTCATTGTGGTACATTATCACATGTGGGTGTTTATGTGAATATACAATGGGTTGTGTTGGTTTTATTCGTACTTGATGAAACCTAGTTTCTGTTGCGTATGGCTTTTTTGCTTCTTTGTATCATTACGCTTTGCAGTGACCGGTATGGTGGTCGTTACTCATTTCTGGGTATCCGGTGGTGTTTAGCGGCTGACGTAGTTTAGTCATTGGCGCTGTTTTGTCGCTGCATTACCCTGTTATGCCAGTGTTCACGTGCAGGTGGTCTATTCATTAATTGGCGTCATATTTTGCCTCATGCTTGGTTGCTTTCCGTCGAACAGTGATGTGTATGGTAAACAGCATTACAGTGCTGGTTACCTGGTGGTACATATGATTTATCATGCAGAAATTTCCTTTGTTCCTTCGTTGTTCAATATCATTAGCCATGTAATGTCAAAAGTACTTCAAATTCAATTTAAAGCCAGTTTTGGTGATAAACATTTTGTTGAATTTTCTTGATTGTCAGATAAGATATTAGCGTGACATGTCTGGTTCCCTTCTAATGAAACTTTTAGTAATTTTGTAATATTAAGAAATCTGTCGAGATACCTCGACAGGATTTTCAGAGCGGCCAAAACTATCCAACATTACATTTTTTATCAAATTCATATGTTTGTTATTCATGAAATAATGTATAACTTATATGGAAAGAAGTGTAGTATCATTAAATTGAAAATTGTGTAGCATGGTTGTTACTTATTCTTTCTTTCGAATAGTAAAATAATACACTAATATTTACAAATCAAATTGTACATTAGAAAAAAAATCCATTTCATAAAAGTGAACTCCCTCATTACAGGTAAGACACAGTGATTTTCCTACCAGTTTTCACTGCATGTTTATTTTTATAGTGATGTCATGCAACATTTAGCTGCAGAAAGAGTTTCGCAGTGCAAATGTGAAAAAAATCGCAAAAAAACACTTCAGGGCGACAGGTTTTAATGAAGTCTTTCCACTGGAATAGGAATTAAATATATACTCTTTCGATGTTGAGTGGAAATTGAAGATTAATTTATATTTTGACAGAAAAAATTGATCAAAACCATGTGACAAAAATTACAGTTAAAATTAGGTGTAACAGTCTGACAATAATAAAAAAAATATAAAATGGGTCAAACCGTAAATGTCAAATTAATTAGGCTACAGCCAAGTAATACAAATCATTAGAATAAATCAAACCTGTTGAGTGTTATCAACCTTTTACATAGATCTTTGACCTTGGAATCTGAGTGACAAATCAGTTTGATATCTTTATCATTAATGAAACAATGCCTATAAAATTTTAGCTGCGCCAAGCAGAAATAGCTCTTATAGTAAATGATGACATTTTGAGAGAAATGATTTCAAAATGTGTAATGCCTTTGCATCATTCTTTAAAAATACATTACTCAGATATCAGAATTACAATCATTAGTTTTTAGTGTAGTGAGACCTGCAATTCATACTAATCATCAAATTTACTGAATCCGACTAGACCAGGAATGAACACATATATTTACTCTAATAAATTTGGCAACAACAATGAGAGTAAAGAATAACATGTTTGTTTTTGAAACAAAAAGGTATGTCTCCTCCCAGATGAACATATATTAAGCAGCTCCCACAAATGAATTTGGACATATATTTAAAGCACTGTCTAGAGCACTTCATCTCTATGCAGTGACTTTGAAAAAAAAAAGACCAAATTTTTTATCTCTGACCTCTAAGTGTGACCCTGACCTTAGAGGTACAAACCTTGTTCTTATGCATGTAAAATTGTCTAGTGGTAGTTACCATTTCAGCCAAATAATTTCAAAATCCATCAAGAAACGACAAAGTTCATGAAGCGGGCACAGAAAAAAAGACCCCATTTTCATGTGACCTTGACCTCTTGGGCATGATACATCATTTTATGGTGATTAACATTTCTGCCAAATAATTTCAATATCAATCACATAATGACAAAGTTATGGAACAGACTTGAAAAAAGACCCTATTTGTTTTACGTTTGACCTCTGTGATCTTGACCTTGGAGATGTGGAGTCGGTTCTTGCCTATGATACATCATCTCATTGTAGTTAACACTTCTGCCAAATAATTTTAAAATCCATCAGGGAATGACAAAGTTATGGAGCGGACATGAAAAAAGACCCTATATTGACCTCTAAGTGTAACCTTGACCTTGGAGATAAGGACATGGTTCTTGCGTTTGACAAATCGTCTAATGGTGGTTAACATTTCTGCCAAGTTATTTCAAAATCCATCGAGAAATGACAAAGTTATGTAGCAGACACGACTTGTGATATCCAGATGTCCAAACAGAAAGCTCATCAAAATGTTTCCCCAAACCACTACATGCAGGGAGACATAATTATATAAGCTTGAAAGAACTTTAAAAAATACCACTACCCCTCCGTAAAACAAAGTTTTCTATCAATAAGACACAAAAACATACCTTTTATTCACAAAAATAATCATGAAAAGTAAATCATTTATAATTTAATATGATATCTCTGTTGTGCCCATGTTATCCACATTCACTACACACACGATGCATATAATAAAATAGGAGAGACAACAAAATGCAAAAGAAGTTGCTAAGCTTTTTTTTTCTCCTTTGATTTTCATTTTTCATTCATTCTCACATCGTAGAGAGACAACAGCAATTTTTGGTCTAAAAAATGTTTTTTTTTTTAAAAAAAAAAACCAGGGCTATAACTCAATTACGAGGGGACTGCAATGGCATTTGATATGCATCATGTCCTCATCAATATATACATTAATGTCAAGTTTCATTGAAATCTAACACACCAGATCTAAGATATTTCTGCGGAGATGAATTTCCCTTTACAAGATGTCTATCTTAAAATAACTCTACAAAGCACAAGTTGATTTTGGTATTATTTCAAGTGATTCATCCCCTCATCCATATTTACATTCATGCCAAGTTTTATTATAATCTAATCAACCAGCTCTAAGATATGATTCCAGTCAGAAATTTTCCTTTAAAATAGTATATTTTTAAGTAACAAAG
Source organism: Cyclina sinensis (assembly GCA_012932295.1). Lineage (NCBI taxonomy): Eukaryota > Metazoa > Mollusca > Bivalvia > Venerida > Veneridae > Cyclina > Cyclina sinensis. The sequence goes on from JAAONU010000002.1 coordinate 47,432,305, forward strand.
GGCCATAACTCAATAACTCACAGGTGGATTTGGATGGCATTTATCTAGCATCATTTCCTTATTAATATATACATCTGTAAATGATGAAACATGTCGTCGATGCGCGTGCAAAACCTCGTAAGTCTATTTTTTGCGGGAATATGACTTTTACGCAGACAATGACCAGCTAAACCATATGCACATTCTGTCAAAATATCGTGGAAAACGGCCAATTACAAGGTAGTATTTCCCACATGTGACACTACATCGTATTCTGATTGGACCGCCAGAATTAATATCAAAACGTCGTATAATATTGAAGCAGTCGGTGGTATCAACAACGGACAGAAAATAATATTTTTCATAGAAAAGGCGAGTTATGACTGTGAGTATTTACACATGTATAAAATTAGTCATGTCATTTCGTAGTTTCCTATATGGTTAAGTTTGTAGATTTTAATTTGAGCTCATAATATTATCACAAACAAACTTTCGTTGATTTTTATTTGCAAATAAGATTTCTTTACAAGTAAGAATTTATTTTTTAGACAGGTTTTGATAAACACGCTTACCTGCCGTTTATTACATACTAAACTTAGCAAGGTTTAATTTTTAATTCGTTATTTTAAAAGAAAATTTAATTATACGATGTTATGCAATTACCATGCTGCCTCGTTTGTTTTATTGTAGAAATAAATTTACGAGGTTTTAGCATTCACCTTTTTTGAAATACAATGCTACTAGGGTAGTATGCTTAACATGACTGTATCTGTAATCATATTTTGGATATGAAATCAATTGTAGGTAAAACATTTGAGTAATGAACATCAGATATACGTTCAATAATTATAATAAAAAATTATCTATATAATAAAATTGTGCATCATAAGGTACCACAAATACTGATACCAATATTTCTACAACTTCAACTAAAGACTAGAGTGTACATGTGTTGCAGTAGGTAATTAGAGAGTCATGTACACATACCTATGTTTTTATCAAATAATTGTTAATAATCTGTTTCAGACTTCGTCCTGTACACCTCCATCAGAGTCGGATTCTTTTGAAATTAAGTGGATCTGCAAAACCTGTGGTTTTCAAGCCATTGATAGTTTAAAGCTGGAGTACGAATTGCTGCCTGGGGATAAAAGTATTCTCGAAGACGTGAATGGTGAACAGTGGTTGTTTTGTAAAGGCTGCCAACATCCGTATCATTTAAAGTGCGTGGACAATTTGCCAAGAGAGGCCACATCTGAAGAAATAGGGGATTATTTGTGCTCTGACTGTGGCTGGTTTCTCTCAGGCGCGTACGACTCCAAATAAAACTGTGAAACTATTTCTTATATAAAAAGTTGAAAATGGCATCTCGAGGGAAATACATGGTACAGTTGGCACTACTAAAGCGTCAGGCCAAAAGAGAAAATTCAAAGTCAAATAAACTGTCCTGTCCCACTGAAGTTCAGTCAGTTCGGGCTAACATCAGTAAGAATGTTGGCGAGGACATAAGCAATCGTGATATAATTGACAAGGTGAAACAGAGCATGTCCACTGAAGTTCTGTCAGGTCAAACGAATATAAGAATGGATTGTGAGGTCAGAAAAGATCGTGATGAATCCGACGTAGGTTATACTAATGACACTCTGCCTACATCACTGTCTGAGTTTGTGTGCGAATTCAGTCCATACTCTGCTGATAACGAGCCCATCAATTTCCCCAATGATTTAGACACTGAAGAATTACAGTTTTCTAAAACAATAATTGACAAAGACAAAGATGAAAACAATAATGACACTGGTCAAAGAAGTTTAAGTGTTTCAAATTCAGTAAATGAAGCCAGATTATTGTGCTGCGAGAGTGAATTAAGTGATGATAGTACCGACAGCTATGATGATGATGACGATGTACGTGACCCAAGTTGGAAACCTACGAAAAAAGATTTAGTTGTTAGTGAAACTGAAAGCGAGGAAGAAGAGGAGAGTGATAACAAAGGTAATTCGAAGACAGAGATTAATTTATTAGATAGACAAAGTTCATTGCAGATAAACCCAATTGACAATTTAGGAAGATATATTGATGAAGGTACTGAAGGGGATAAACCAGAAGATACCATCGATCATGAAGAAGTTGTTGAGTCAGCTGAATGTAGCAGAAAAAGACAGCGAACAGCAGATCCCCAAAATTGGAAAAGAAATGTTCAGAAACGTCTAAGGGTGGAAGGAAAAGAATTTCTTGGAAAAAAGAAATCTAGCAGTGGCGAATACATTGTAAGAAACAGATCCAGTCGAATCCTCACTGAAAGAGGATGTTCAAAGCGTTGTAAAAAATCAAGTAAAAACAGGCAGTGTACTCTTATATCCGAAAAAGATAGACAATGCATATTTGATGGATTTTGGAACAATTTAGACTGGCAAGGAAAGAAAGTGTTAGTTAATAGCTTGGTTGATTGCAAACCTTGTCCTGACAGTGACAACAAAAGAAGAAAAGTATCCTACATATATCATTTAAAGAGTGGGGGCATAAAGGTTCAAGTCTGTAAATCCATGTTTCTTTCCACGCTTGGGATACGAGAAAAGATGGCGTATGGATGGCTAGAGGATGCAGAACAGAACTCGGGAACTCCTAATAAGCCTAAGAAATTATCTAGAGGTAGGGAATTTGCAACAATCAAAACAGTTTAATGTCCTGCGCCTGCTTTTGCTTCTGTCCGTTCCAAGTCACTACTACTACTTTAAATATGCCATATCTCTTTTCTCTACTACCACCACTACTACTACTTTTACCACTACTACTACTTTTACCACTACTTTCACTACTCCTACCACTACTTCTACCACTACTTCTGTAACTTCTTCTAACAGTACTTCTACTACTACTTCTACCAATACTTTCACTACTTCTACCACTTTTTCTATTACTACTTCTAACACTACTTCTAACACTACTTCTACCACTACTTCTGTCACTTCTAACAGTACTTCTACTACTACTTCTACCAATACTTTCACTACTTCTACCATTTTTTCTATTACTACTTCTAACACTACTTCTACCACTACTCCTGCAACTACTTTTACTACAACTACTACCTCTTTCACCATTACAACCACTTCTTGTACCACTACTTAATATACTACTACTACTACTTTAAGTTAGAATAAATAAATAAAAAATAAATAAATAAATAAATAAATTACGAAAGACAAAAAAACAACATTCACTTATTATTTTGATTGTTCACTTAATAGATTTTTTTATTATTCAGGTGTTCCAACAGAGGTGCGACAGTCTGCACATAGCTTCCTTGACAGTCTACCGAAGCTACCTTCTCATTATTGTAGGAGCAGCTCTTCAAAACTTTACCTTGAGTCTATATTCACTTCATTAGCTGATTTGTACCGTGTTTACCAGGATTATTGCAAAAACAATAATACAACATCTGCAAGCCGAAAAGTTTTCGAGACTGTATTTCATGAAAAGAACCTTTCAATATATCGCCCTAGAAAGGATAAGTGTGACATTTGTTGCGCATATGAAGTTGGCAACGCTGACGAAACAGAGTATAATAATCATATTTCGAAGAAAAGGGAAGCTCGAGAGGAGAAAGATGCAGACAAAGAGATGGCCAAGGGTAATCCGAATATCAAAGTTGTGACAATGGACTTAGAGGCAGTCCTACTTGCACCTAGATTAAATGCAAGTGCTATCTACTACAAAACCAAACTTGCTTGTCATAACTTTACTATCTACGACCTTGCAACAAAAGATGTCGCTGTGTACTTCTGGCATGAAGCTGAAGGGGATCTTTGTGCCAGTTCCTTTGCTTCTTGTTTGACCCATTACATTAAGCAACTACCTACCGACGTCACAGAAATCATCCTGTACAGTGATGGTTGCTGCTACCAAAACAGGAATGCAATTCTCTCAAATGCCTTGCTGTGTTTAGCCAAAGAACGAAATGTAACAATTACACAAAAGTATTTAACGAAAGGCCATACCCAGATGGAGTGTGACAGTGTGCACAGTACAGTTGAAAACATGCTCCGCAGTAAGCCTGTGTACAGCCCATTCACATACGTTGAAATAATGAAAGCCGCTAGGCCACATCAGAGGTATACTGTACAATACCTTACACATGACTTTTTCTTGGATTTCTCACAGTTAGTGTATTACTCCTCCATTCGCCCAGGTACAAAGACAGGTGATCCTGTTGTTACAGATGTTGTCTGTCTGAAGTATTCGTCTAACGGAACGGCGCAGTATAAACTCAAATTTTCTGATGAGTTTAATGATTTGCCTAGACGAGTTACACGGAGATCAAACCAGTGTGCTGCTGGAAATCCTGTATGGCCTTCGCTTCACAAGGGTCCTCTTCCGATCAAGGGTAGCAAATACCAACACCTCCAAGAACTTAAAGCCGTAATTCCGAATGACTTTCACGGCTTCTACGACAGCTTGCCACACACAAATGGCTAAGAGTCGAGAACTATTTTATGAATGCCCTTGTTGTTTAAATTAACATTAAGTTAGTTTGAGTTTGTCTCACCTTGTTCTTGAAAGTTCCTGCGCGTAAAGAACAGATAAACTGACATGTTTATTTACTCTTTTGTAGTGAACCCTAGTAGTTTTTGGTTGATTCGTGTAATTTAACGTATCTGTATTTTCGTAGGAACATCCAATTTTTATGAAACCTAATACTGTGTTCAGGATTATGCGTTAAGAATTCATAGTTTTGCGTTTGAACTAATTCACAGGTGTTGAGGTGTAGTTCGATGTTTACTTTAAACGGTTTCAGTTAATCATATTGATGGATTTCTTTATGTTTGATGAATAATCTGTAATTTCTTGCACTTAGCCTTAATGACAAAACCGCGTATATCTGAAGAACGTGGTTTTACGAATATCGTAAAATAAGATATCATCACATTTATTACGGTGAAATGTCGTAAAACAAAAAATATATAATTTCTTTTTTATCAAATATGATATTAGTATATTGAGTATTACGTTTTAAAACATAGTAGAATCAATAATTTTATCAATTGAAATATTGTTCATAAGTAATGACATATAAGAATTAAACAGTTTTTTTGCATCTACTGAAAAGTCTTCTTTTTTAGTTTACGACATTTTGCACCCTCGACGACGATGTACTTTGAGATAATGCTGAAGCCTGTGTAAATGGTGGAGTAAATATTGAAGCCTGAGTAAATGCTGAAGCCTGTGTAAATAGTGAAGTAAATGGTGAAGCTGTTTAATGGTGAAGCTTGTGTAAATGGTGAAGCCTGTGTAAATGGTGAAGCTTGTGTAAATTGTGAAGCCTGTGTAAATGGTGAGGCCTGAGTAAACGCTGAAGCATTTGTAAATGGTGAAGCCTGTGTAAATGGTGAAGCCTGAAAATATGGCAAAGCCTGTGTAAACGGTAAACCCTGTGTAAATACTGAAGCCTGTGCCATTGCTGAAGCCTGAGTAAATGTTGATGCCTGTGAAAATGGTGAAGTCTGTGTAAATGGCAAAGCCTGTGTAATTGCTTAAGCCTGTGTAAATGGTGGATCCTGAAAATAAAGTGAAGCCTGTGTAAATGCTTAAGCCTTTGTAAATGGTGAAGCCTGCCTAAATGGTGAAGCCTGTGTCATTGCTGAAGTCGGAGTAAATGTTGATGCCTAGGTAAATGGTAAAGCCTGTGTGAATGGTGAAGCCTGTGTAAATGCTGAAGCCTGTGTAAATGGAGAAGCCTGTGTAAATGCTGAAACATGTGTAAATGCTGAAGCTTGTTTAAATGCTGAAGCATGCGTAAATGCTTGTTTAATGCTGAAGCATGCATAAATGCTGAAGCCTTTGTAAATGCTGAAGCATGAGTTAATTCTGCTCTAATGGTGAATGACACAGTTGTAGGCTCAGTTTCCATGTAGAGTGTAAGATATAGAAAATGTCCTGATTCAGACTGCCCCTTCTTCTAATGTGTATAGCACTGACACATGCAACCTCTATTTACTAGTAAAACTTTAAAACTAAGAAACTCTGGAGGGGGAATCAAAATTCTAACCACTGGGCTATGTTAGTCTAGTGAACTGCCACTTCAGCACTGATCTACTTCACTGCATTTAGTACAGAAAATATAAATCATTGCTTTAAAGCCAAGTTTGTTATGAAAAAACAGGCTGTTTCTATTACCACGTTTAGTGACACTGACTCTGATGCCTGATGATCATAAATTTAAATATACCTACAATTTTGTTTAGACAGTTAGTTATACCAATCTTCATCAGAATTTGGCAAGAACCTAAGAATTCTGAGTTTAACGAACCAAGTACAATGTGCAGATGAAAGGCAAGCAACAACAATGTTCTGTTTATAAAACAGTCTTAGCACTGTATGAACAGGTAAGCTGATGAAAGCCATAAACATTCACTATAGCACTTACACAATCTGATTGGTTGGTTCATATTGTTTCACTGCCAAGATAACCCCACCATGGTCAGCCAGTGAAAAGAAGTGAACTCCTTGTAACATCTAAAAATAAATAAAACAAAAGTCAAGTACCGGTATACCCAAAATTTATAAACTGAAATTGAAAATAAACTCACATCTGTATAGTACTAATGCTGTATTATTATTTTTCATAAAGAAAAGAACATATATGCCTCAGTAGAATATTTATTTTCTGTAAAGAAATGGAATTTCTCAGATAGCCTGAGGTAACACGGTAACATTATTTTTTTGTGTTTGAATCTATTTTCAGATTTTAGCCAGAATGAATGTTTGTTCTTATGTTTGCAACCTTCCGTGTACCTGACAACAAGGTGTAGTGTTTGCTATGCATTTCAATAAATCTAAATGATGCAGCATGTTTATATAAACAAGAGCCTTATTACACATGGTTAATCTCCCCGCCAGGAAAAAGTTACCTGAAGGTTGTACTTTCAAAAAGTAAATGTAATATTTGGCATATGCAGTTTGAAGAAAATCCCTCAAAAAATAGGCAAGGAAGTTATTCTTCTTGCACACTGCACTTCCTACCAATGTGCTATGTCAGTGTACTGAGTTTGAAGAAAATCCCTCAAGTACTTTTGGAGTTATGCTCTGGATTTTTTTCCCAAGTAAATCTGATAAAGGGGAATAACTCCAAAAGTATGCAAAGTTGAGTTATTGTTTTTGAACACTGCACTTTCTACCAATGTGCTATGTCAGTGTATTAAGTTTAAAGAAAATCCCTCAAGTTTTTTTTTTGAGTTATGCTTTGGACAAAGTTTTTCAAGTAAATCTGATAAAGGGGAATAACTCTAAAAATAGGCAAGGTAGAGTTATTGTTCTTATACACTGAACTTCCTCCCAATTGGGGGGGGGGTGAAGAAAACAAAATCTGATTTGACTGATGTGACAAGATTAATCAAATCTGACCAATTGTTATTTTTCTCGTTTCATTTTTCATAACTGCGTTTTCTCACCTGATGCCAAGACAGTCCAGCATCTGTTGACATATAAACACCTGCAGATTCATCAATGTGAATTTTGTTTCCTGTATTTCCAGTGGCCAGGATAATGCCTGGGGCAGACTCCTTTGACAAGATCGGTGTAGCCCTACTTCCTGCATAGAGGCGATCATATGTCTGGGTGAGGTGAAGAGAACAGTTGGTATGCTGCCAAATATAATATGATATTATAGAATTGGAAGAATATGATTGAATCAATGTTTCAATATAATGCAAATTACATGTTCCACATTTAAAGCTGATGTATACATTTTTTGTGTGAATAAAACTTGTTTGAGAAGTGGACAGAATAATTTGAAAGCAATAAAATAAAACATGTGCTAGTACAGGTAAGATTGGAAAGGTGGGAGTGTTGTACAGAAGGTGTTTCAGATAATTCACTACTTAGCTGTCAAACATTTGCATTCAACAAAGAAATATCTTTATTTTAAAAAATTGCTATACTAATATTAAGCATGACAGACATTAAATGTGCACACTTCTATAAAGCAGAAACATGACAAATTGCAAATAAAACAAAACTACACATAGTTCAGCAGAAATTAACTTAAGACATCAAGCACATGTAGTTATTGTTTTTAGAATATCAAGCTAAAGTGAAGCCTGTTACTGCATTTAATTCTTCTATCTAGTAAACATAGCTTTTTAATTTCACTACAATGACTAGATTAATTAAGTTCCTTGTGTAACAGTCTGTCTTGAGTTCAGTCTCCACTTTACTTAAATATGACCATATATCATCAGTTGTAAATAAGATATAAAGTTACAAAGATTATCTTTGTTCTGTACAATAAAGAGTTATGCTTTGACTCTGCAAGTGCTTAGGCAGGCCACTGGGAAAATACAACATGGTATCCCTAGTGATAAACTCCTTTCTAACATGAACAGAGCAAAACAGTGAACTTCTATCTATAAATCTTTTCTGTAATAAGACCAATGATACATAGTCATATTACTTCTTAATAAACTTGCCACCAAGTTTTATCATTGTAAACTGGGAAAATCAAACAAGACAAAACTAAACTGGGAACAGCATAATTGTTGTGACTTCCAGAAAAAAGCCCCTAAATACCTATTTACTAAAGAAATTAAATTTCTGAATATACTTTTTCTTTTTATCTTAAATTTTACAAATTTCTAATATTCTAACTTGTTGACTCTTTTTCTATAAATGCTGATTTTTTTCTTCTAAAAAAAGCTATGAGGAAATATAATCTATCCTAGCACTTAAATAATATATAAATACAAATTTATTATGGTGTCTTTGTTGTAAAATTAAATTTCTCAGAAACAGTATGGGTTGTCTCCTTGTAAGGAGCAGCTTTCTACTATTTAATAATAATTGAAACATTACATTATTTGTGCTAATTACAGAGGCCTATTGTCTGGAAATTACTGGACTAATTACATCAATCATTGTACTATTTACCTCAATTATTGTGTATGCATCCTTTTTCTGCATGAAAACGAATAAAACAGAATGAGTTATACACTTGAACCAAAACCTAAGTGCCTAAGATACATCTGTATAGAAATAATTTCAATGGCAATAAACCATTAGAAATGTAAAGGATAAAAAATGAAAATCTTATTGTACAAGGAAAACAACCCTACCACCACCAACCTATAGATTATATTCCTTGAATTAAAGCCATTATTATATATATTATAATCTATAACTGCTATTAATATAAAGCTGTTTGCAATCTTTATTTACATAATAACCTTTGAGTGTCTGTATTGCTCTGGTTTTTGCTATTATAGGATTAAAAACCTCAACTTAAAATAAATGGATCTATCCCAATCAAGTGATAGGACCTGTCAATCTTAAAGCATCAAAAAGTTACACAAATTTGTATTCTCCTACTTGCAGTGATAGCATCTACAATTTTGTGTAAAAAAATACCTTGTAAGAAATATTAAACCCTGTAAATATTTGAAAGATACTATGAATTAAGTGATTTACATTTAAGCAAAGCAGCAAGACAAAAGAAAATATACAAAACACTTACCACAGAACAGTTTGTGGGTCTGTTATACATGTCTCTTTCTGGGGCCACCACAAGCTGCCATTCCCCACCCTTGTCAAATGAAATAAGGGTCCTTTGATGGTCTGTAGACAGTGTTTGATTGAGCAGCTGTGTCGCTATGTAAACACCGCGCATCCCGGCAACTTTGTGAATGTCAGCAAAAGGTTCATCCATGTAGTACCTGAACATTTGATTAAAGGGTTTTGTGTTAGGGTTAAGTCTTTACATCTTTGCATTCACAACAGATAACAAAGCATCAAAAACTTTTAATTGTATCTGACTCATAATGAACTTCATAAAAACAGCAAATTATCAAATTGTTCCAATCACCAACCCCACCTCAAAGTCCTGTCCAAGGATATTATCTATGCACTACATACATGCTTCTATTTCAACAAGCTCTTATATTAAACTGCTTTTGATATTTCAAGGGACATCACTCAAAAGTGACTGTGTAAATCCTGTTAGAACAACAATAATATATTGACATTAATCAAACTTGAGTGAAGACAAGACAAAAAATTGTTACTCACTTAATTATTTAGTTATCAAGTATAAAGTGGGAGACTGCAAAAAAAGAAAAAAAAAGAAACAAAAACCAGGAAGTAAATATGTGCATCCATGTCTGAACACTTGAATATCAATATTATTATTATACAAAATGAAGTGTACACGACTTTATAACTAGACATTTCACGAGTGCATACTTAAGCCAGCTGTCTTTGTTTGAGCCATTAGGGTTGAAGTACAGAATATTTTCCAGTGACTGACTGAACCGTGTTCCATTAACATCTGAGATATACAGGTGGGTGGTTTTCTCGTCATGGTTAATACACATGAATATCTGGTCCTCGAATGCATCTGCTACATAGTAGTCCTGAACATAAAAATCAGTTTACTAACTTTTCTGAGACTTCTTCTACTTTTATTAATTCTTACTATGCTAAATATCTAAAATGGACTTGTCCATCTTTCAATTTGGACAGATCGATTTATTGTTTATAAGGGTTCTTATTGAAAATTTACTGACTGAGAGGCAAATAGAGCAAACCATGATCAGACAGCATGGATGTGCAGACTTATCTTGGTCTGCACTGTTTGTAAAGGAAAACATGATTGCCACCAGCAGGAAAAAAGGTTAAACTGCAAAACAAACAATCCAAACTGTTTGAAAGATTTTAAATACAAATGTTTTCTAGAAAACTGAAAATGAGGTTTATTCTTACCAAATGTGTTAACTGATGCGGAAACTCAGCATTAATAAAGCGCCCTCTGTAATACGAGACATAAATCTGATGGGAAACACCATTCCCTCCAAGTAGTCTCTAAAAATAGATTACAGAAAATACACATGTACAACATGACCCTGCTTTATTATTGCCTCAAAATTAGCAAAGTAATGGACTATACTTTATCTGCTTAAATATGAGAAATGCTTAATTATACAACCTTGTTTCCCTCAGGTCTACCCTAGAAAGGTATATTAGCTAGAATTTCATTTACTGAAGAACTTTTATAATGAAAACTTAAAAAATCTAACAGTATACGTATAGCATGACCTCAGTAAGAGGTGTACATAACACGTTACATTCTGTCTGAAAAAGTCAGGGTAATTACTGGCTAAAAGTCACAACTCGGTAAAGTTCTGAGTAGTTACATACATAATGAGGTGGACCGTTATAAACTACTCCATTAACCTGCCCCCCATGCTTTTTTGAGATTCCAAAGTAATGGTGAATATGCACATTACACAATTTGTAACAAGTTCGCAAGCTTGAGGTACTTACCAGATTTCTTGTGGCAAACATGTATGGCCCTTGTATTTCAAAATCATGAACTAGAGTTAGTAATTCTTCTTCATCATATTCGAAGAAATCACAACTGCGAATCACCGTACCCAGGTCATTGGATGTAGATGACAGTCGTAAAATATACATACATGGAAATGTTGAGTTCAGACTATAGTTATTATCCTCCCTGCATAAAGAAATATATTGCTACAATGTATGAAATATTCTCAAGATGTGTCATACCATGAAATATAGAATTCAACACAACTAACTGGTTTTTATGCATAAAAAATACTTATGGCAAAAACTGTCTTGTTGCATTTGGAACAAATGCTTCTTCTTTTTCTTTTTTTCCAATTCAACATGTGAATTACTACAAATTTGTTTCTAAGAATTATAACATATGCATACATGTGAACTTTTTCACCTTCACTAGTAAGTTCTGGTCAAAATATCATAGATTTTATGTTTATCGTAAAGTGCCCTAAAACATGTGTCACTAAAATGCACAAAGCACTACTTCTTTTGGACCTTATAACATTATAAAAACACTGTTCTGCATTTTAACAATCATTAACATTTATGTAATCAATAAATAAAGGTTTTGAAAAAAATGAAAGATAAATTTTATGACATGTTTAGTATGATCAGTGTCAGATGTCAGATCATTCTTCGAAATTTTAGGGGTCAAAAATCACATTTTCAGAAGCTTTGTTTATAGTATTTATCTTCAACAACTAACCCTATATCAAAGTCCTAAGATCAACCATAGATCACCTTTCAGATCATTTATAACTGTGATATTCATCTAATCTACAAAGTTCTTCTGAATTACTTTAGTTTTTACTTTTGGTTTGCTTGCTTAACAAACTTTCCAGTTTAGAAAACAGTGTAATTAAATGATCAGTTCATGATACAAGACCTGCAACCAATTCACACAGTGTTAATCCAATATTGAAGTAAGAGTCAGTTAGCCTTTATCTCCCTGATAATCTCTAAAAGGTGTTAATTCTCACCAAGAGTCCACATATCAATCTCAAACATTATTATGTAAACATTGACATGGTTATGGTAGATCTGGCACTATTGTTTGTTTTGGGGTTTAACGCCGATTTCAACATTTGTTATATCTCGGCGGTCAGTCCACCTAACCGGTTTTCCTGGATAACTAACCAGTAATTGCCAATTTCTCCGCAAGTGACTGACTACTGTTTCCACATGATCTACTCTGAAACAGCGGTGAGAGACAAATGAACATAAGACACAATGTCTGAGAACAATGGTCATGGAGAAATTTTGCCCTGCCCACGGGTCGAACCAACGACCGATGGATTACTAATCCAGTGCTCTACCTATTGAGCTAAGTGGGCGGGCTCTGGCACTACCATCAATGAGACATTATTATGTAAACATTGACATGGTTATGGTAGATCTGGCACTACCATCAATGAGACATTATTATGTAAACATTGACATGGTTATGGTAGATCTGGCACTACCATCAATGAGACCAGTAGATATATTGAAATACCAGTAGATTTTATCCACTGGCAGAAGAGTTCACATGTATGACCTACCAATAGAAAGCTCTGACCCCACTCTGTAATATCCTCCAAGTCTCACCAAAGTTTTCTGATAAATACAACTGTAAAAGATAACAAATTGTCAAACTAAAGGGTTAATCTTCCAAACATTTAAAATCTGTTAGCAGTGAACAAAGATATAAGTAATTCTGTACAATGCTATAAACAGATGCATATTCTTATCCACTATTTTCCAGGTGTGAACAGCCCTGATAAATCATGGTCAGTATATTTTTTGCAGACAGTCGCTAAGAATGTTAAAAAACTAAAAACAACTAACATAGCCAATCTATTAAGGGCCAAAGATAAAGAAAAATTTTCAAAAGCTATTTTTCCATCTTGTCTTTGAGAAACTGGGCTATAATTAGGCACTGAGGTACAGTGTAAGTAACCATGGAACATTTATGATTTTATGAAAACAAATGGCATAAATTTTGTCCTTTAAACATATCACCTAACTGCAAATAAGGGCTTGCTATTGTGTGAAAAATGTAGAAATGATAATCAGGTTTGAAGCAACATTCAACCCATGACCGTCGTTTCAGTAATGGTTTAGCAATTCAAAGCAAACAATGTGTTGTTACAAATACAGAGATAAAACTGCAAAACCATAAAATCTTCACCCTGCCATTCCCTGCTGGGCTATCATCCATTCCAAGAACAAGACTGAAGTTTTTTCGGTGAATCAAAATGTTCGATGGTTTAAATGGTACACTCATTCTGGATATTGTGGTGCCGTAGTTACGAGTTGTAAACACATGCCTGTTAGCTTCATCTACGAAGATGTACTGAAATGAAACAAACAGAGATTATAACTACGTGCTAAAATTCATATAAATCAAATTATAAATAAGCAGTAACATTTAATAGGCTACTTAGAAAAACTTAATACACAAGCATCTTTTATGTAACTGTTTACACATCTACTGTAAGCTGTTGTTACCGTACAATAATTGTGGTGGCATCGATGAGAGATAGTTCCTTCCTCTAAGAACTTACATGGCTGTTGAGAGAAGGTGCATTGAAGAACTTAGAGATGACAGCTTGTGTTCCATTCATTAACTTCAGTTTGTCACTCAGTGTTGTGAAGGTGCGACCATAGTCATGTGAAACAAACACCTTACTGGATGTTTGACCAAATGGGCCTGCAATCACAGATCCTGAAATAAAACATACCTTACTGACTTTCAAAATTACTATGCGAACTTTTATCTTCAAAGTACATCAAAAGCAAATGCATTTTATATCACCCGTAACATGCTCCTGAATTTCACTGGGCAGAAAAATATAGTTTTATTGAAATTACATAACTTCCCACAAAAACTTAATGATGTCACCTGAGAGCAAAGCATTTCCTTTTTTTACCTACAAAAAATAAGGTGACTCAGTGGCCTGGTGGTTTAAGATGGGCAATTAAGCTAGTGAGCAGGGTTCAAATCCAGTAAGCAAATGAGTTAACATCTGGTTTCCGAGGACTTGGTGATCACCTAACTTGGTACTGTTTTCAGCAGTATTGGCCTAGACTGGAGGTCAGGGAGATAAAAGACACATGCAGTGGGCTCTTCTAAAAAAAATAAATCTAAAATAAATTCACACCAGGGTGGGACTTTCATTCACTACTCATGTTGAATAAGGAAGCTTAACCTTTTTACCTTCACAGGTGAGTACCTGGATATCATATACTTTCATACCTGCACATTCCTGCGTACTTTTCAAGATACAGGGCTGATTTCAATGGAACCCAATTTATGAGTGTATGTTCTAAACAATATAGTGTTTATGTGGTAAGCATTACTACCCAATTTATGAGTGTATGTTCTAAACAATATAGTGTTTATGTGGTAAGCATTACTAGTAATCACGAACATTAACAATGTAAATATAAGGAACAAACTGCAAATTATTATGTTTTCTTGGTCATCTTTCATATACATATTGGTGTATGTGCATATATAAATATGGAATATACATACAGCAATTTATCAGAATAAAAATTTTTATTCCTTAATCAAAGAAACACATTCCCAAGCATGCAATAATAATGTCTGTGTCAGGAATAGCACTAATCAATATAATCTAACTTGTTTGTAAGTTTACATTTTTTTATTCATTGTTACGGGTATACACTGGACTTATTCATTGCAAAATATTTCATTTCAACTTATTTGTTGTCATAAGTATTAAACAAGCTTTATAATGAAAGAACTCATACCAAACCTGAGGCTTTATAAAAGTTATAAATAGAATCAATGCAAGAATAACTGCACTGTCAGTGTCATACTTTGTTACACAACTTGTCAGTTTTCAAACCGCTGAACTGTACTCTGTGTCCTTACTTAACTTTATGTTCAAAATTTATCAAAAAATCTTTCAAATTATACAGAAGTGGGATACTACGTCATCATGGACCTGCTACATGCTCCCAGGCGGCATCTGGACATCCAGAACAAAAAAACTTTCACCCGTTTTCAGGACTAAACTAGAATTTTTAACTTTAAAATTTCTTTATGTATATACAAAGCACAGAAGCCAATCTTCGGTGCAACATGTTTTTTATAAACCTGCAGATTTCTTGTCGAAAAAGACCATCTTACCTTTCAAGCAAGAGATTGCTGAACAGTCCACATGGGAGCATGCAGCAGATGCATGATGACGTAGTATCCCACTATTGTTATACTTCCAGTTTATTTTCAAGTACTGTAGATTTTTACTAGTAAAACCAGTTAAAAAAGTGGTCTTAATTAAAAACTGGACGTGATAGCAGACCTTTATTGTTGTTTTTTATTAGGGATGGCAACGAGTACCAAAATCAGTACTCGAGTACTCGGTCATTTTTCCGATCGAGTACTCGGTTACTCGGATGATTTCCAATGATCTTCAAAGTTTTATCACACAATATCAACACCGTCTGCAGGCTACTTTCGGTTTCTATTTGAATTCATAGAATTCGTATCTATAAATAGGACTGCAAGGGAGGTAAGTTAGAAAAACCAATAAACAAATTAAATCAACAACATAATATTTTACAACGTTTATTTCATGCATATCAAGTGTAAATCATGTGTAACAGTTCATATATCATTTTTTCTTCTTGAAATAATATAGCCTGATCGGCGGCAATGAATATATCTATCACACAGTCTATACAAGCACATACGTGTTACAGCACTACGCTGTACTATTGTCTACACATCAGTTTCTTTTCAATATATTTCACGTCAATATTTAACAACACTGACTCTGTTTTTATTGAGGAAAATGATCTTGTCTACAAGTTCACATGAAAGTCTGTTTCTCAGTTTATTCACAAGTAACCCAGCAGCAGAAAAGATACGCTCTGACGGCACTGATGTTGTGGGCACCGCTAGCACCTGTTTTGCGATTACGGCGATTCTCGGAAAGTTCTTTTCATTTTCTTTCCACCAGTTTAGTGGTTCTGAATCACATTTGCTTAAAAGATAGCGTTCAAGTTCATCGTCGGTTTTGTCACATTTTTCTGGTGAATAGCACATTAAAAAACCCAAAGCACTCTTCTTTTTTTGCCGCTTTGATGGCACACTGTCACTTTCACTCTGGGCGCGAGAAGGTAATTTCAGTGGAATTTCATCCAGGCGCGATTCAAGAGCTTCAATAGCTATTTTTCTCTGCTCACTATTAAAGAAAGGTAAACGTTTGTAACGCGGGTCAAGAATAGTGGAAAGTGCGGCTGTAGAATAAAAAATCTTGGTAGATTTTGGCTGACAGCGTCTTTCAAATTCCCCCGCGATAGTTTGCTTCACTTTTTGCACTAACTGCGAATCACTGTCATTTACTTTCACACTGGTATTCATAAGCCCACAAACGATTGGATAAATCTGAGAACAAGAGACATTTGTCTCTGTGGAAATGTAAGTGGTTACCGCGGTAAAGTCCTTCAACACGTCTTTGAGATCCAATATATTATCCCACTCGTGATCTTTGAGCAACAAATTGCTATCACTTTTCTTAGTGAACTTATCGTCTAACATAATATCCGTGATCACGCGTCTTTGTTCACACTGTCTCTCTAACATGAGATGCGTAGAGTTCCATCTCGTTGGCACATCTTGAATAAGTTCATGCACAGGCACTTTGAACACTTCCTGTCTATTTCTTATCTCTGCTGTTAAGGTCGTGAAATGTTTAAAGTGTCCAACGAGTTTTCTACTTTTAGCCACTATTTTGCTAACATTTGGTAATTCAAGTGCGGGTTTTATGCACAACTGAAGCGTATGTCCAAAGCAGCCTACATCACCCCAATCCTCGCACTTTTCACTAGCACTTTGCATATTTCTCGCGTTATCATGCACAATCGACCCAACTTTGCTTTCTAATCCGAACTCAGATACACAGTCATTCAGTTTATTTGCGAGATTTTCACCGGTGTGTCTCTCTTGCATTTCGCGAGTCATCAACACGTTAGATTCCATCACCCAGTCATCAGTAAGATGATGTTCAGTAATAGTCATATAACTATCAGTAGCGTTAGATGTCCATGTATCAGTGGTAAGTGAAACTGATTGAACACTTTCTAGGTTTTTGACAAGAGACTCTCTTCCGTCATCGTATCTCTTCTCAATACGCGATTTTACTGTGTTTCTACACGGCACTTTGTACTCTGGCACTACTATCTGCATCAGATTAAGAAATCCTTCACTTTCTACAATACTTAAAGGTATATAGTCCTTTACAATCATGTTTGCTATAGCCTGCGTGATTTTTTCACTTTGCATTTCAGTTATTTTTTTTGGCGTGTTCACAAATATGTCCATTGAGTGTTGTTTCTGTGTGTCAGAGTTTTTGTTTTCAGAAGGATGCTTTAAGCGTAAATGATTTAGCATGTTTGTAGTACCACCAGTATACGTCATTTCACAGCTACATAATGTACATTTAACAGTCTTGCTATCAGCACAGCGTTTGAAATATTTCCAAGCATTAGATTTTGCAGGCGGCATTTTGATTCTATGGAAATTTTAATATCTTATTCTAAGCAAAAACTTTATCAAGATATAAAAAGTTAATGATATTTCTGGATTTATATGCTTAAAGAAGAAAAGGGAGTTACTCTCCTTTATTGAGTAAAGAAAAACAAACGTATAATCGGGTCTAATTACAACCTTTAATCTTAATCTAACATTCATAATAGCAATCTGGCCCTTTGCTGTTTTCAAAACGGTTACCAGCTTACCTTAAAACAAGTTTCGGCTACAAACTGTTACACAATTAAAGGTAATTAAATATCATAAGAGGCCGAATGACGTAAGCGACACAGGTGTTCAATCCCATGCGCGTGTCAAAATTTTTGCACCTCTTCAAGGATGTTTTGATTGTATTTTACAGGTATTTATGAAGATACATGTATATCTCCGAATTTCTGAACTAATTGGATACAACAATCTCATTAAATCTAAAATAGATAGATATTATATTTTTTTCCGAGTAATCGAATATCAATTTTCTTAACCGATATTTGGACGTTCGATCGAGTACTCGGTTAACCGAGTTCTCGTTGCCATCCCTATTTTTTATTGTTTGATTTGGTTCGTTAAAACTGATTTTCATATGCTTTTGAATTAATTGATAGCGGAACTTCACTGTAGTTGAAATGTTACATCCCTTTAAAATGTTTTGTCAGATTCTTTCATGACAGTTAATATTCAATTGATCAAGAAAAAGTTCAGTTTATAGGACATAATTCATCCTAGGGTTGCTATACACATGTACCTTTGGTGAGGGCAATTATAACATCACTGTTCTTCCCTGCCCAATGTACCACCATCTGGGAGTGACTGTCATTGAAGGCAAACTGAAACAGAAAGTATTTAATATATATACTGTGACTAAATTTAGTAAAGGCCAATTTAAATCATGCCTAAATTCAGCAATGGAATTATCTGTACATTGGTATTATGACTGGTGCCCCATATGAGTGCAATGTTTACTTTTTAAAAGTCCTAGGAAGGAACTTTTTCCTGTAAATGTAGTTGCAAGCCTTGACATGATGCATAAACATAAGTACATGTACAAAGAAGATGATCTATTATAGAGCTTTTAAATTTTACTTCAATTTCCTTTTCATGTTTCAAAAAATTAATTAAATAAAATGAATTGCTAATTCCCAAAAATTACAATGGGAAAGAATGCACATGATAAGGCAATAATTCAGAAATGTTAGCTAGTACAGTACATATTTAACAGGGTTATAATCATTTAAGTATCTTATCTCAACTTTTTAAAAAAAAAGTTACTTTTCTGCATTAAATGTTTTAAACTACTCGGAATTGGGTAAACGGAAGTAGGTATATTCTGCGGTTTTTATCGTAACTGTATTTGAGGTATTAAATAATTGATTAGAGGAACAGCTGTGCAAACCCTGTTCTTACTACAGTCTGTCTCTATTTTCTACTGCGACCGTATCAGTGCTGCTCAAGTTTGACATCAATGCTTTGCTAGTATGGTCTTAGTTTAGTTTATACTATAATATTTTATATTGATTGGGAAACAAGATCTTGAAACATTAATCCCCCTTGATGACTGCTTCCTGGGTTCAAACCTGTACTTGCGCCAAAACTGTGGAATGTGGGAAGTCACTTGAGACTCTCATCCTGATGGGATTCAAACCAGCAACTTCCAGACCAGAAGTCCAGCACTGTATGGTTTTACATTAGCAGAATCTATACATTTGTTAAAATTTGTAATATAATGTTTCAGTGCAAAAAAACTTTGAAAAGAATGTGCAATTTTGACAATTATTAATAGAGGATTTTATTAATTTAACACTTTTCAGACTTGTTCTATCTAAAAACAAAAATGCATCAGCACAGCATCACTTAACGTAACTTGTAAAAACAAACAAAGACTTTAATCCTTTCCATTTAGTCCACCCAGTCTGACAACTAAACCAGTCCTTCACAGGAAGACGTCACATATGCTTATTTAACAATTAACATTTGTATTTCTTTTTTTTTGCATTTTGTTCATGGATTAGTTAAAGAACAAAAGTATCAGCAAATCTATTGTCTACTTCAAAATATTTGGACTAAGAATCAAATATGTTAAAGTGACATATGTGTTCAAAGAGACCATCACTGTTTTGAAATATACATTAACCATTTGTTTCTAATCACAGAAAAACAAAAATTGTTTAGGTTATAGCTAAATTAAATGACTGCATATAATAACAGTTTCATTCCTATTAAACATAGTTGCAAAATGATAAAATCTTTTTTGACTAGCCCAGTCTTTTATAAATTTTCAGTTAAACTTTGTATGATAATGTTTAGTATACTTAAGAAAATAATAGTATGTTATTATTTGGTGAAAGTTACAATATTTCTAAACATATATAATGTTTTAAACATTTTTCATGACCATAAAATTTCCGTTTTTTTTTTAACACATATGTCACTTTAATATATATCAAATATGGGGACTGCGTATTACTCTCTCTACCTGTTGTACTTTCATACACATTTGCACCTTGTTATGTTTGTTATATAGATCTACAAAAGTTTTTGTAACTACCCATGTGATCATATCTAATTTGCATTTAGTGGATGTATCAACCAGTTAGTGAATCCATAGGTGTTTTCTAAGTACCTGTAGAGATGTATTTAGCTGTTTGAACTTTGGGAATGCTCATTAATAGCAAAGTTGTCACATCCCTTATTTTAGTCTTTCTTATCTTTATATTAACAGCCGCGGATTCAGCCACGGGCTTCAGGGCTGCAGCCCCCACATCTCGGCCCAAAGATACGTTTTCCAGCTGGGCTGGTATATTCTAATGCATTTATGGTCCGTAGTGTATTCCGTTATCAAAGCAGTTAATTGCTATCATCCGATTGTTGATCTCTTGCCTGGGGGCTTGGTTGAGAGTGTCATTATCGATCAACAAGTTGTACACGCCTGAATGACATGACCGTTGGAATGGTGTATTTGATTGGCTGATCATTTTACAATCATCCAATGAAAGTAACAGTTATAAAATGCGGCGAAGCTTTGATAAAGTTAGTAGTTTGTTTACATGTGAAAATGGAGTTGCAAATCTCTTTAAAAACTGATAGTTTCTAGCCAGATTGCGGCTAATATCATTTTGTACGTGTTTAATAAAATGTGTATGTTATATGAATAAGAATATTACATTGAAACAAACAAAAAATTACTGAACTAATGTAATTTAATTGACTTGTCTATTTTTTGTTCAAAATACTGAAAAAAATAGAAAAAAGGTCAATTGGTTTTATATTTTTGTTGCCAATATTTTTTTAACTCCATGTATTAGATGAATTATGAATTTTAAACTTGAATATAAACATGCTTTATGTGAAATTTCATAGGGAGTGTTTGTCAATTTGTAATTTGTAGTTCTTAGCAGATGAATTAATTTTCTTGGTTTTTTTAGCATTTATATCTGAGTATTAAAGATTTATAAAATTGTATATAATCTTGTTGTCTGTTGTTTGGTAATCTGTGCTATAATGAATGCAAGAAAGGCCCAAAAATGCACCAGAATGCACCATTTTAGACCTTCATTTTTCAAATTTTCCGGGGGAGACCCCCCGTACCCTCACCAGGCAACGGGAGGAGACACCCCTCCCGTACTCACCCCAATGTGGTTCTACCCTTCATGTCAGCCCCACCAGGCAGCCCTATTCAGTATCCGCCCCTGATTAAAGAGAAAGTGGATCTTAGTGCCCTTTAATCCCTACATATATCCCTAATTTCCTACATGTCCACCACCTATAAAACAGGATGGGGTCATCATCATTTTATATTTACTTTACTAACTGTTGTACCAGTGTGTAATAATTTTTTCTAGTTTACACAAAAAACCATTGAAATTTTATAAAATAAACTGCAATGAATCATAACATGTGACTGCAAAACCGAAACAGGATACATTCAAACATTGCACACATATCCATAAACCTTGTAAAAACAAAATATTACATTACATTGTATTCTGGACTCTTACCAAATAAGAACATACAAGTAGTAATTATGCGGTACATGTTTCATTTCAGGCTTAATTATACTTTCCATCCTTGACTTTTGTTACAGTTTTCAGTGTCTTTTCATCTTTGAATTTATTATAAGCAATCCATGATAAAATTAAGATTCTACCTAATATAAATCATAAAATATGTACATGCAAAATACAAACATATACCCATTGAATCAACAGGTATTTCCTATCTCTAATTAATCTAATTGCATTACAGGATTCATGTTTATAAAATGTATTTTAAGACAGAAGTTTTACATCTGTCTCATAATTAATTTTGAAAGATTTAAACTGTATACCGGTATACAGTATGTGATACAATACATAATGTTACAAAATTTAAACTTAAAATATAATGTAGGTTAAAGATGTTCTATATTGACATAGTTATATAAAGTACAGGTACAATACTGAATTGTTACTTATATAAACAAAGTCATATGCTAGTCAATTACTGTTTAAGTTAAGAGAGCAGAACACACTCTAATTTTTCTATTATTTTACTTTATTTCTTTACATGACATTTCTGTATTAACAGTGTCCTCATTTATAAAGCATAAATTAGTTTAATGCAACCAAGTAAGCACAGGCTACACAGATAAGGGAAAATTCCTGTATCAGGAATACATTAGTCATCAATCTTTTTTTTTATAAATAGTTTACATAAATTTTAAGCTAGCAAGTACATCAGAAAATTAACATTCCGCTGACATGACTCTAAAATAGAGGGATGATTACGAAAGCAAAATGTGTGCCTCGGCAGGAGCCTTTACCTCTACTCAAGCTGACAGTCTTTCAGTGCTTTCAAAGCTTTGATTAGCTTAATTAAAATGTTGCTGATTTTTCACGATCAACACATTTTGAGATTCATATAATAATGCAGATAAAAATATTCTAAGACTTAATACAACAATTTTTGATTTTCTGACCAGTAACACAGTACAATGTATAATTTGAAACTGTCTGAGATTGTTTTGCATTTAACTGAAAATGTGTTGCTTGGACTGTGAAAATAGGAATTCAAGTCAGTATGCTATTTTGAGCTTGAAATATTTACCAATTACAGAAGTGGTACCGTACAAACTGGTCAAGATATACTGGGTTAAGCACCACACTGTTCACCTTAGTTTAAGGAACCACATACACTCCAGCCATGGACAACTTTTTACAAAGATAAAATTTAATTTGCAATTGCTTTATGCTACAAACCATGAGCAGATCAATCTGAGACAGACTGAGAAACAGTTTCTGGTATTCATGTAGGTGCAATTCTGTTCCAGAATTAAAAAAACAATAAAAACAACATTTTGTGTCTCTGTACAAAATACAAATACAAAATACAAATTCAAACATACAGTAAATATTTCAAAATAAAGTTTAAATTCACCAATAATAACCAGGAAGCATTGCACAAAGACAAGATGTCAACTGAGGTGTTTAATATTCAAATAACAGGATAACATAATATGAAATAACTTTAAGTCTTTATGCACTGTCACAAAACAGGGTGAAAATTTCCCTTTCTTTAACATACAATGCCAAGTAGAATCTGTTGTGCAATTTTACACAAAAAACCATTAATGTATATTTTTTGATAGTGTTACTTTTTCTGCTTACAAAATATCTAAGATATCTGTCAATAAATGAAGGCTGCAAAACAAAAAGTAGAAAAACCCTATTTCAGCCTTGGTGACCTTGACCCCACTGAATGGTAGAGGTTCATGGAAAGTGCCTATAAACCAAATACCTGAAATATTGGTCAATAAATTAAGGCTCTATGACAGAGAGAAAAATCTATTATTAGCCTTGACGTAGCCAGTACAGCCAGTAACCTCAAACCCCACCTTAGTGCAAAGGTCCATGCAAGGAACCTATATTCTGAATATCTAAGATATTGGTCCATAATTGAAGACTATGAGGTTAAGAAGAAAAATCTACTTTTAGCCTCTGGGACCCTGGCACCAGTGATAGGGAAAGTCATTTGCAATGCACATCTGCCCATTGTTTTGAAAAAAATGCCAATAGATTTTACTACTGCAAGTACAGTATCCAGAATAAAGGTTTATTTATAAAAAGAAACTTGAATTATCTTCAAATGATCAGTTTTCATACTTGACTGGAAACCGGAGATACTGTTACAGTCTAGTGCATACCTTCCTACAATTGTATAAATACAACCTCTAACAACTGCGTCCGGGAATCAATTCTTTGGCTCAGTTGCTACAGTGTTGGTCTTCAATGCACTAAGATTGGAGTTCAAATCCTGCTCTGGGTTGTGTATTCTAAGATGCATTGCATCTTTCTTTTACAGACTTTCATATTTCTAAGATAGGGGCTTGTCTGGGATAACCTCTCCTGGACTTAGTTATTAAAATTAAATAAAAAAGAATCTTTCAAGATTTCTGTCTGATCTTCTGATCTTAAAATACACAACACCATTCATCATCATCAATGATGACTTTCTCAAGAGGGGATGTGTTACGGTCTAGTGCATACCCTCCTATAACTGTATAAATACAACCTCTGATAACTGCGTCAGTTCGAATCCTGCTCTGGGTTGTGTATTCTAAGATACATTGCATCTTTCTGTTACGGACTTTCTGTTAGTAAGAATACAATTTTTTTCATATTGTTCTGCTTCTTTGATTTGTTTGTTTTGTGTTTTGATATTTCGTCTGATGAACCTTGAGCTGTTTTTTGCTTTGTTTGTGATGTTGTTTATGTGGGATGACCAGTTCAGGTTACTAGTACTTATAGTAACTCCTAAGTAATTTGCATTTTTTGTGGTTTTCAGTACAGTGCTATGTAGGGTGTAGCGAAAGATGACAGGATACTGATGTATACTTTTGACTGGCAATATCCTCACATTATAAACATCTAAACGAACGTTACCAAACAAATCGGTAACACGACAAATCGATAACATGATTTTATATAGTAAAAAATGGAGAAATCGGTAACAATAGGAATATTGTATGTACCAAGAAAGGTGATTAAGTAGGTGTGAAAAGGCATGCTGGTGTACATTGCTTAGTGTTGTACTTAGACCTGGAAAAGGGCTGGGTGCTGGGGGAAAAGGGCCTGGGCTAGGGGGGTACAAGCATGCTTCTCCAGAAAAAAATTGAAATCAAGCGTGCGATTTCCTGCATTCTGGGCAATTCGAACACAATTCTTGAAGGTTTTTGACATGCTGAAAGATGTTTTTGAAATGAAACACAATTTTTTAATGCATGCAACATTCATGAAAAGTAATCTATTGTTGATTCATATATTTTGACCATCTGAAAATTTATCAAAGATATCCAGTTGATTATCATTTATTTCTGTCACCAAAAAACATTAATTTCAAATTTAAAAAAAACTATAATTATGCAAAATGTTTGTTTTCATTAGAAGATCTATAATGTAAAAAAGGGAAGATTACCACTCGTTTTCGAAAGGGGGGGGGGGGGTCAATTTGGATGATGTTTTTGTTGAGAAAGTCACTAAGAGTTAAAATTTGTATCCAAATTGACAAAGGAATCGTGAGTGACAATTTCATTTGTCGACGATATTTCAACCTATTCGGTTACATTGTTGTTTTCAGCTAGTTTGGGTTCTTTGGTTTGAATAAACTGGCGTAAAGTTGATTGTTTGTCATTCTTGACTTTTTTCTTTGAAGAAAAGTTTGAAAGTAAAACCAGAAACATAGTGTGGCGGCGGCGATGCCGTTACCTATCTTGGCAAATAAAAACATTATATCTTGGCAAATAAAAACATTATATTCGTACACGCAGAAAAACTGTCTTTCTGTCAGTTATATATGAAACGATACTCCTTTTTTTAATGATTTTGATCATGATTTATTTTAGCAACGGAGTAGATTTTACAGCAAGCGAATCTGCATACTTCTTATTCATCGCAATGTAACCCTGTAATATACCGTGTAGTACAAATAGTTCTGAAGAATGTTTACAACTGGATTATGATTCGTCGAAATAACTTCGACTTGTCGTCAGTTTTTCTTTATTTTTAGTTTCTGTAAGATTCTGAACAAAATTTACTTAGGGCCTACTGTGAATCAAAAAGTTAACTCTATGGGCATTTTTTATACACTATGCAGATTGCCCGTCACACATGATATTTCAATCACTTGTCACTGACCACTTGATCAATACACACAAGTTAGCTGAGTTTATCGCTTGACTTGACATGCTTAAGGTCTATGTGCAGTAAAAGAAGGTATCAATGGGCGGAGTTACAAACTATTTATGTGCTAGACTATTTGGTGTGAGATAATAATGGGCGGAGCGAAAAAGGGCAGTTTTATATTTCCGGGGTGTAATTAGGGCAGCTGGGTGGAGCTAAAGAGGGTCGGGCGCCCCGCCAGGCTTAAAAGTGCTAGATGAAACACTATTGCTCGTCAGAGAAAGTGATGGAGTAGGTGTGAATAGCACCTTTGATGACCGAGATTGCTTTAATTGGTGTTCTGCCATGGTTAGTCAAAAGACTGATTGTTTTTTGGGGGTGTTAACGCCGATTTCAACATCTAGGTTATATCCCAGCGGTCAGTCCACCTAACTGGTTTTCCTGGATAACTAACCAGTAATTACCAATTTCTCCGCAAGTGACTGACTACTGTTCCCACATGATCTACTCTGAATCAGCGATGAGAGACAAATGAACATTAGACACAATGGCTGAGATCAATTGTCAAAGAGAAATTTTGCCCTACCCAGGGGTCGAACCATCAACCTATGGATTACTAATCCAGTGCACTACTTATCGAGCTTAACGGGTGGGCTAAAGGAAGATGGAAGACATTATTCAGACAGTTTTTATTTAAAAATCTGTCTTTCATGAAAACAAGTGAAAAACATACTTCTTAAATTTAAAACATAAAAGCGCTATCACAAAGTTTTTTCTTTTAAGATAAGATAAGATAAGATAAACTTTATTTAAAGTCGGCAAGACAGGAACAACATAACATAAGCTCTTATGAGCTTTTAAACCGACTATACAACATTATGAATAATATCAACATGACAAAAAGCAGCTAAAAAGCAGAAGTGTTAAAGAGAGCACATAAAAACTATATATTGAGGTCTGCTGATCATGTCTTAAACAAACAAGAGGGCCATGATGGCCCTGGACCGCTCACCTGAGTACTTTGGCTGTAGGTTTGCTGTTAAGCAGTATTTCATTTTTTAATTGAAAATATGTAAGTGCCTACAAACCAAATATGTAAAATATCAGTCAATAAATAAAGGCTCTACGACAGAAAGTAGAAATACCTTTTATAAGCTATGGTGACCTTGACCCAGTGACCTCAAACCGTACCCATGGGTAGAGGTTCATGCAAGGAACCTCTATACTGAATATCAAAGATATTGGTCAATAAACGAAGGCTCTATGAGGTACAGTAGATAAATCTACTTTTAGCCTCCGTGACCTTTAACCTAATCCAATAATTTGAAAAAGCTTGATAAAGCTTGCTTCATGCCAAATTTTAAAATTCTAGGTCTTGTGGTTTCAGACAAGAAGATTTTTTAAGATTTTCTTCTATATTGTTGTTTAAAACTTGTGACCCCTCAGGCGGGGCCAATAGTGACCCCAGGGACATTTTTCTAACAAACTTGGTAGAGGTCCACTAGACAATGCTACACACCAAATATCTAAGCTCTATAACTTACGGTTTCTGACAAGAAGATTTTTTTAGATTTTCTTTTATAACTCTATGTAAAACTGGCGGGGCCATTTTTGACCCAGAGGCCAGGATTTAAACAAACTTGGTAGAGGTCCACCAGACAATGCTACACACCAAATATCTAAGCTCTATAACTTACGGTTTCTGATAAGGAGATTTTTTAAAGATTTTCCTATATAACTCTATGTAAAACAAGTGACCCCCGGGCCGGGGCCATTTTTGACCCAGAGGCCAGGATTTGAACAAACTTGGTAAAGGTCCACTAGACAATGCTACATACCAAATATCTTTACTGTAGGCCTTCTTGTTTCTGACAAGAAGATTTTTTTAGTTTTTCCTATATAACTCTATGTAAAACAAGTGACCCCGGGGCGGGGTCATTTTTGATGCAGAGGCCAGGATTTGAACAAACTTGGTAGAGGTCCACTAGACAATGCTACACACCAAATATCTAAGCTCTATAACTTACGGTTTCTGACAAGAAGATTTTTTAAGATTTTCCTATATAACTCTATGTAAAATTAGTGGCCCCTGGGGCGAGGTCATTTTTGACCCAGAGGACAGGATTTGAACAAACTTGGTAGAGGTCCACTAGACAATGCTACACACCAAATATGTAAGCTCTATAACTTACGGTTTCTGACAAAAAGATTTTTTTAAGATTTTCCTATATAACTCTATGTAAAACTAGTGGCCCCTGGGGCGGGGCCATTTTTGACCCAGAGGACAGGATTTGAACAAACTTGGTAGAGGTCCACTAGACAATGCTACACACCAAATATCTAAGCTCTATAACTTAAGGTTTCTGACAAGAAGATTTTTAAAGATTTTCCTATATAACTCTATGTAAAACCAGTGGCCCCTGGGGCGGGGTCATTTTTGACCCAGAGGCCAGGATTTGAACAAACTTGGTAGAGGTCCACTAGACAATGCTACACACCAAATATCTAAGCTCTATAACTTACGGTTTCTGACAAGAAGATTTTTTAAGATTTTCTTATATAACTCTATTTAAAACTAGTGGCCCCTGGGGCGGGGCCATTTTTGACCCAGAAGACAGGATTTGAACAAACTTGGTAGAGGTCCACTAGACAATGCTACACACCAAATATCTAAGCTCTATAACTTACGGTTTCTGACAAGAAGATTTTTTTAAGATTTTCCTATATAACTCTATGTAAAACAAGTGACCCCCTGGGCAGGGCCATTTTTCACCCAGAGGCCATGATTTGAACAAACTTGGTAGAGGTCCACTAGACAATGCTACATACCAAATATCTTAACTCTAGGCCTTGTGGTTTCTGACAAGAAGATTTTTTAAAGATTTTCCTATATAACTCTATGTAAAATCAACTGACCCCTGGGGTGGGGTCAGTTTTGTCCCCAAGGACATAATTTGAACAAACTTGGTAGAGGTCCACTAGATGATGCTTCATACCAAATATCAAAGCTCCAGGCCTTGTGGTTTCGGAGAAGAAGATTTTTAAAGATCCAACTTATAAAATCTATTTTTAGCTCCAGTGAACCAGAAATGCAATGGACCAGAACCATTTGAACAATCTTGGTAGAGCTTCATGCAAGGAACATCCCAGGCAAGTTTCATTAAATTTGCCCCATTGGTTTCAGAGGAGATGTCGTTTGAATGAAAAGTTGACGACGGACGGACGGACGACGGACGACGGACAAAGACCGATCAGAAAAGCTCACCCTGAGCACTTTGTGCTCAGGTGAGCTAAAAATACCTCCGTCCGAAATAACCCACATGTTGTTCTGAATTGCCATTATGGTATTTTGTTCAGAAATACAAGAGATGTTTTAACACATTGTACTGACTTTTGCCTGGTACAAAAAGAAATTTCCCCATTTACTCAGTGCAAATTCAATATGACGGAACGTGGTCTCAGAAAATCTCACAAAAATAATGAACTTGCGGCATAATTAAACGCTGATACAGATTTTAAGTGTATGACGCTTTTATATCTTCCTATAGCTCTATGTGAATATGTATACATTCTATGTATACAAATAAAGATAATTCTCTAGGAAAATAACAGTATTAACGACTCGCATACATGTATTTAGCTATCCCATAACATAATTAAGTTTAGGTCATATCATCCCTTAATGCTAACTTAATAAAATCTTGTAGAAACAAAGATAGTCCCCTTTTCAATTGGCTGCGTTAACAACGGATTTCCCGCAGTACATATTTCAACCTGTTGAGGTTTAAAAATATAACCGATCGATAAACTGCCGTCAGGTAGAGTTTTAGCGGTGTCCAACAAATGTTGACATGTGTAGAGTTTATAAGTTTAATGCATAAAAAACATAAAATTTTCTTATCTTTTTTCTCATATATTGATTCAGTTTGGAATAAGCTTTGAAGCTATGTATTTTATTTCAAGAAATATTGAGGGTAAATATATATTTGAGGCCGTCAAAGTTAGCGACGAGATTCTGGTCGCTGGCATATACACATAGAAGAAAAACTTTCCGCATTGTTTTGAATCGTAAGTGGGTTGTGCGCAAAGGGCGACCATCGTCAATACAAAAAAGAGCCCTGGCGCACAATTTGCTGGGCTACACCTTTCTATGAAGAGCAGTGTAACCCAATACGCCTTTTCACACCCACTTAATCACTTTTATTCAGGGCCTCCGCTGTCAATCGCCAATGTCGCCAATGGCGACAAAATTTAAAAAATGGCTCCAATTTTTCCCGATTGGCGAAAATGAGTGGCGCTAACATTTTTTTGTTAATTTTGGTTAATGTTATAAGTGGCAGAGACTGGTTTACGCTTTGCAGTAAATGGTAAACCGAGCACAATAAAAAAATCGATAACCGCTCAAAATCATATTTGTATATTGTAATGGATGACAAAATTTGTTCACAGCATGTTGCATACAGCGATTCTAACAGGTATGTATGTCTTAGTTAATTATTGTTGATGTGTGAAATCATCATTTTATGGTAAAAGAGGATCGCTGATTAGATTGTCACACCCGCAACAAAGACAAATAGCGTTATGTCAAATACGAAAAATACCGACTTCATTGTAATTACACTGAAAAATCGTAATAATTAATTATATCTTATTGTTTGCAAGTAGTGTTGATTGCTAATTTGTCGCATTGATTGCAAACACAAAGAAGATTATAAGGTCAGTTTGCAATAGAAGTAATTTTATAAATAAATGGAAATTAACGATAAATCAATCAATTAATTTAAAGATTAATTATGATTAAGAGTCGCAGAATTCTTATGTGAAGAAATACAGACAGAAAAGTGGCTAGGACTGAATAACAGTGCTGTGAAATTTTCATTTTTTAAAGTACAGACATGTTGAAGTGTTTGAATGTATATAATGTTTTATTTTAAAGTTTATATAAGTTTTTGTTATGTTAGATAAATGTTTGATAAATGTATAATAAACACTTACAAAGTTATTCTTTGTTTATTTTGATTTATATAAAAATAAATGATTATTGAATCCTTCAAACTTGGCTCTTGTGGCTCCAAGGTGGCCACAACTTTTTCCATTTGGCGAATTGATTGGCGACAAGTAAAAAATTGCCAGAGGAGGCCCTGTTATTGGTACATACAATATTTCTATTGTTATCTTTTTCTCCTTTTTTTTACTATATAAAATCATGTTACCGATTTGTTGATAAATCTAAACGGAAAGGTAGTGGCTACGGTTACGGAACCGTAATCCTAGCCTCCGAGTCTAGGATTACGGTAGTTCCGTAATCCTAGACAAACCCACTGGAAGAGGCTACGTTTACGGAAGTTTCTTTAAAGAAGAGTTACATACCAAAAATTCAGTGATAAACCGTTAATTGTCTCAAATATTACAAAACGAGCCAACACTAATGTTATGATATCTTGGTTGTTGTTTTATTGACTAAAGTTAAATGTCGCTGTCGTCATCTACAGACACTTCAAAGACGACTGGGGTTGGGGTTATATTTGTCAATGAAACTAAATAAATTTCCTTCGCCTATGTAACTTGGAAGTTATCAATGAATATTTTTTAAGGAATACGACAATTCAAGAAGGATTTTCTTTCAATAATTTGAATGGTCTTAACAAGGACCGTTTTAGTTCTTAAAGACTGTTTACAACCTGTAGTCAGATTTTAAAAAAAGAAAAAAAGGATAGAGAATGATCCAAATAAAAATGAAAATGGATGGCAATTAAAAGAAAAACAACAACAAAACATAACATATTTCATGAAGAACGAACGCATATTGATGTGTGCAAATTATAATGCAATAATATTTTAACAACAATAATTCCATTTCTTAAAAATGTTTATGGAAAAAAAAAAAATAAAAATAAAAATTTTGGTGGGTGTGAGCACCTCCTCGAGGTGTGGCCTGGATGAAGATGTAGTGTTGTATTTATAGCGTGATAGCGGGGCGCTGCGCCCCGCCCTTTTTGAAGAGCACCCTTCTGCCCTAAATCTCTAACACTCTGCCCTTTTCCCACTAGCTCCCTTCTGTCCTTAATCATAAATGTTAATCACCACAAATTCTGCCTTTGTTTATTCAGTGTCTATGTTTTCCTAACTTACTTGTGTAGTCTAATTAGCAAGACACGCAGCGACGCATGTATACATACCCTACAGCGACTGCCGAAAAATCAATAATCAAGCGTGCACTGGGTCCTGTATCATTACCAATCAATTAGCGGATTAATGTCTGGATTGCCATTACAACAAGCCTTCAGAAGTTAATTATGAAACATGTTTGTTTACAAAAAACTATACATGTGTAAATTTTCACAATTAAGCGTCCCAGATTGGTATCGGTTGTGTCAAAATGCACGTTTTTAGGACGCACGTGCGTTTTTGCGCCAAAACACAGGAAAGTTTGTTCGTTATAAATGTTAATAAGAAATAAACATTTCACCTATATATGTAGTTTTAACGAGCGGACTGTTAAATGGTCATTTACATATCGAACTGTAATTGATAATTTTGTCAAATAAAACCGTTGATACAAAACCGAACGAGTATTCCGATCCTAATTTACTTGAACTCCAGCGTAGCGCTGTTTTTGCCAAATATTTATTCTGTCTTGACTGTTTTAATGACCGAGGATACTTGTTGAACATAAATCAAGAATAAATTAAATAAAACCTAAGAATAGAACTAAGCATTTGGCAAAATAACAATTGAAAATAAACGTTTATTCGTCGATATTTTTGTTAACTACAATATGTAAGCCACGGCGCTTTAGAAATAAATTGATATATAGGACTGCAAAGGAAACATCTATTTGTCTTGATACTATTTTATTTTCTGTACAATTTATCATTTGAACACTGCATATCACCATCGTGATAAGTGTATGATATTTCGGATAAATTAATTTCAGTTACGATTTCAATTTATACAAGATTGTACTCTTGCTGTTTTATTGTCAGAATTAGCACATTAAAACATCAAACTGATTACAAGTAGATAAAAACAGTCTTAAAAGGTTACTGTGCATTATGTTATCGTATGCTGTGTTACTTGAATGTGTATACTGTTCAATTGCTAGCAATGATCTATATGATTGTATGAAATGGAGAGATTAGAAAAATAAAAGCTGTTAGAAGTTTCTTGCAGTATTTGTCTGTTTTCAGTAACATATACTAGTAGTTATACAATGATTAAAAAGTAAATTAAATAAAACAAATACCTGTATTTGATTCACACTTTACAACACTATATAGTTTTAATGATAACAATAATAATAAAGAGACGATGCTTGGCATAATATAATGCTCGGTGTATGGTGAAAAATGCCCTTTTGCTAGCAAAAGACGCATATTTGCCCCCTGCCCCTTTTTGGCAGCACCCTGCTCCTTTTTCACAGCACCATGCCCTTTTTTAATCCTGGATACAACACTAAGATGGATAAGTAAAATAGATTTACACAATTTTACATTACAACATTTTGTTAAAAATAATTATATAACTTGTCCAACTACAACTGAACGCTCAAGTGACTGACAGTGTGAAGATGACAACTATATTTAAATTTAGTTTGTTACTGAAACAACAGCAATCAAAATGGCGGGCCGAAAATGGCGTGCAGAATGACAGTTTGATAATGAAAATTTGGTAAAATGGTTTGTTTAATAAATGAAAATAAATCTGGCATGCTATTTGATATTTAACTTTTGAAAGTACGCTTCTTAAAAGAAAAACTCCCGTAACCGTAGCCTTTTCCATTGGGTTTGTCTAGGATTATGGAACTTCCGTAATCCTAGACTCGGAGGCTAGGATTACGGTTCCGTAACCGTAGCCACTTCCAAACGGAAATGGGTGGCCAAATGGTTTGTTTACAAATGAGACTACAAGTATCAAAGCTTTCAGATTAATGAATATAAAGTTATATACATGTAAACATAACCATTAATTGCATTTACCGTTGTACTGTTTGGCTTCCGATCATTGTCACTGACATCTCTCTTTAGACGAGTATCGTCCAGGTGTTTCAAAGCTTTATCCAAAAATTGCGGAACATTTTTTGCCTCACGCTTATTTAATGGAATACTATACGTCAAACCTGGCAAGTCTTTTTCTTTCAGATGTTTTGCAATATGTATCGACTTTTTAAAATCTCCAAAACTGAATGACAATACAACGGTAACAATATTTGTGATCAAGAAAAGAACTAACAAATTGTTTGCCATTTTTCGCGTAAACAGGAAGTTTTACTTTGGGTGAACTCGTTTGTTTTGGTTATGACGTTTTGTCATGTGACATCTTATTAACAGTATGGACGGAGAGGTCTTACAACGAAATGGAAACATATTGCGGAAACTGAATAATATTTAGTCTGGATTACCTGCCCCTAACTGCTAAACAGAGGGTCAGGCAAACGCTATTAAGTAAACGCCCCAGAACCAGGCTAAATAATAATTAAGACTACATGCATTTTGTTTAATCTTAACACGTTAATTATCAGATAACAGATAACCATCAGTCAGGAAAATGTAACGATTCGCCACTAACGATTCGCCGCAGGTTCATATAACGATTCACCCCAGAGTAATAACGACTCGCCACAAAGAAATAAC
The DNA here is from genome assembly GCA_012932295.1 of Cyclina sinensis. NCBI lineage: Eukaryota > Metazoa > Mollusca > Bivalvia > Venerida > Veneridae > Cyclina > Cyclina sinensis. Next base: position 47,466,960 of record JAAONU010000002.1, read on the forward strand.
GATTCACCACAAAGTAATAAAACAAACTATTTATCAACTTGTGATTTTCATTTATATTTGTTTGGTAATTTGATGAAAATAGATATTTAAAAAGAGAAATTTTGGTTTGTAATAGCTTCATTATTATGAAATCTCGCACATTTATCTCATTATTGATACGGAAAATATGAATACCAAAAATATCACATTTATCCGCATGATCAATCAGTTCGATGACAAATCAATCAAAGTTGTGTTTTTAATCATTGTACATTAAAGTTTTAAAGTGATAATCATATTCCTTATTATTACTATGTTAAAAAGTACCTTGACTGAAAGTATAAATATACAAATATTCAAATATACCTTGCGCACAGTTTGTTATATAATTAGGAATAATAAAAGGAGCGTGCAATACGTTTCTTACTGGCGAAGTAAATGTATTTAGAAAGTGCAGGGACTATTTTCTTTGATTTTGTCGGAATCAAACTATTAAATTTAAATAGAGTCGGCCAATGACAATAAAATGTTCATTAAATGTAAGAGTTCTGTTTTAAAAAAGGCGTGAACAAAACACAAAAAAGACTCAAGTTATAAGACTTTAATTATATATATTATACAAATTATCAAAGGTTTTCATACTAATTAATGTACAAATTAATTTTTAAATCAAAATAGGTCATTGGTTTTTGTTTTGATGAACATGTTTCTGCTTGTATTAAGGTAAATGGAAACTTGAGTGACTTTTTTTAAATATCCCTCGGTTTGAAACAAGGGGAGCCACTCTCGCCAATCCTATTTATTCTTTTCGTAAATGATGTCTCTGCAAATTTGAATTTTAATGCATTAACTGAAAATGTCTTGAACCAGCTATGTATTTATATGCTACTTTTTGCAGACGATATGGTTCTTTTTACCACTGATCCTGTTAGTCTTCAGTCACAGTTAGATAGCTTATATGTATACTCCCTTACTTGGGGATTGAAAATAAATATTAACAAAACAAAAATTTGTATATTTAGTAAACGTAGACCGGTAAATGATTATCACTGGTTTCAACAATGAACGACTAGAAATAGTCGATTCGTTCTGTTACCTGGGAATTAAATTTACCAATAACGGTTCAATGAATCAAGCTTTAAAAGATCTATCCGATCAAGTCCTCGAGGCAATTAAAGGTTTATACTCTGTATTTTCAAGACTTAAGTTTAATATAAAATCAAAACTTATGTTGTTTGATCGTATGGTCTCACCTATTTTGCTATACTGTTCAGAAATACTAGGAACTTGTAATACGTCTTTAATAGAAAGAGTTCATATTAAATTTTGCAAGAAAATTTTAGGTGTTAAAACACAAACCCCAAATATGACAGTTTTAGGGGAACTTGGTAGATACCCATTAACGACTATATTTAAAGAAAGGGTTTTAAAATATTGGCTTAGAATTATTACAAATCCAATTATGTTTAAAATCTTTCAAACCCAGTACGAAAGTGTTGATTCACCCCTATGTAACCCTTGGGTTAAAAAAGTAAAGAATATTTTAGATGATATTGGATATAGCTATTTATGGTTTAACACAAACCCGAATATAAATTATTTTCCAATGCTTCAAAAAAGAATCAGGGATCATTTTCAACAAGACTGGCATTCATCAATCATAAGTACCACTAAATTAGATTACTATGTTAGATTTAAAAAGGAATTTAAATACGAAGAGTATCTGGATTTTGTGAAAAATTATCAATACAGAAAAATATTAACATGTTTTCGTCTCTCATCCCATTCGCTTGCTATTGAAACTAGACGCTATATTGGTACACCAAGAGAAAATAGAATATGTCAAAATTGCAGTAAAAATAACGTAGAGTCAGAATACCATTTTTTTATGATTTGTGACAAATATAAACTTATTCGAGATACCTACCTCCCAAAATTTGCATGGCCCGATCTTAGAAAATTCAAAAATCTTATGTCATCGAAAAAGAAGAAAACCATTTTAGGAATTTGTAAATTTTTGAAAAAAGCGTATCATATAAGGAACACTATTTAATAAATACATATTTCGTTTATTACATTCCCATTATAAACTCAAATTACTTGTTAATGGATACCATATCTATCTTTGGTTTATATGTGCGCAACACGCGCATGAACTATATTTGTAAAAATGTTTCACTGTGCATTAGCCAAAGACATGTGTTATGCCGATTTGCTAATAAAGTTTGTTGTTGTTGTTGTTATTGTTGATGATACTGCTTTCATTTGAAGGGATTAGTGAAGTTAACCAAATAACATTGTCATTTATATAGGTGTTGATTGGTACTGTAGTTTATCTTTATTACTCGTGAAATGTCACAGTACGACTGCTAGGGTGCTTAATCCTTGACGTAGGATCATATTTCCTTTTGAAAGACCCCGAGCTAATTCAATAATCATGTCTTTAATATAGGTGTTGATTGGGCATTGTATATCTGTGTACATATGTCATCCATCGGTGAGATTAAGGGGTAAAAACATAATAAATTTATGGACATGGACTTTTTTCTGCACTAGAAAAAAATGAGAGTTTTATAAAAGGCGACTTAAATTTTTCATGTTATATTCGCGTACATAAAAGTTTAAAAAAGCAATTAATTTATTTACGGCATAAATATAAATACAATTGGACACAACTGTGACAAGGTAAATTGCACACACACACATGCGCGCGCACGCACGCACGCACGCACACTTACACACACACATCTACAAATTCATCAATTTGTAATTATTTTTCAATTTTTAAAACTGATTAATCGTTATATTATTTTGTGGCGAGTCGTTAATAGATTAAAATGTGTACTCCTTACACTTTTTGAATACTGTGGCGAATCGTTATTACTTTGTGGCGAATCGTTAACTGACTTGTGGTGAATCGTGAATTCCTGTGGTGAATCGTTATTGTGGTGAATCGATATTGTGGCGAATCGTTACATATTCTCAGTCAGATATCTCTTTTATTTCAGTTCAGAATCAAACTGAAAGAAAGTTCTGTATGTGACATTTTCAATGTCCATCATCGAATGCATAATTATCTAATTAATCTTATTCTGATTCTCTGTATTTCAAAATATCAAAAAAATGGGAAAAAAGCATATCAGGGAAAAAAACAGTAAAAATACACAGTCTCCATACACAATTAAAAAGTACAGGAAAAAAATGCCAACACGAAAAAAAAACGACAAATGAATACCCCAATAACTTCTACATTTGTCGTTCTGTCGTTTCTTCGTCTCGCCAACACAGCGGAACAAAACAGCAGAAATCAGCCAGCATAGAAAAAGAAAAGGAAGAATTATGTACAATGAAAGAAAGAAAGACAAAAGGAAAAAAGAAGGAAGACATTGGCTAGAGGATAAATGTTACTTCATAAACAGACAAGAATCATAAAACCACGAAGAGAATAAATTACTTCGGGTAGAGATAGAAATAAAAACGCGTATTGATTATGTGCAAATGGTCCTTAACGCGCACCTAAAATCCTAACGGTGCTTCGGGTCAAATAAGGTCAAATATATATGAAAAGGTTTAAGAAATAGCTTCTTTTTATGTCTAATAAACCATTTTAATTCTCGGTAGCGCTTTCGATGTATTGTAACATATCTTCAACCGAAATGCGAAATTCTTCAGATATATTATCGAAACCTGAAGCATACGAATGACGTCAGATAATTTACCCTTTCCAGACACATGAATTTGAAACGTAACTGGGACCTTTATATACTTTTGAATGGAAAACACAACTTTCAGTTCATGTAATAAGGTAAAAATCTATAATTTCACACCGACCTCGTTTCAACGGCTGTTAATTTAATGGTCATAATGCGTATTCATTAAAACATGAGCAAGCAACTGTTTGTAAAATTTAAAAAGTAAAAAAATCGTCTAAAATTTTGTCAAATTATTAAAAAAAAAAAATTTTTCACAATACAAAATATTTATGCATATACATACAATATATAAGGATAAATGTTTGAAGAGGAACAAAAAGTTTCTTTTAAGATTCTACAAAGATTATAAAGAAAGTAATTCAATAGTATCTTACCAATATTCTAAAACGTTATTAATGTCAGACCTATTTTTAATATAACATTAGAAAAGATTCCTTTTCAGAAGTTATTAAATTACGTTATCATAGAACTTTTTTAATATAAAGGAGAAATCCCAATATAACATTAAGACTTAACCTAACTTAAATCTTTTAACAAAATAATAGTTAAAATTATTAAAAAATAATGATAGATAAAAAGATAACCCTCCCCCGAATGTTTGCTTTTCTAGTCGCAACTCTGTCGCCAAACCATTTATATATAACTCATTTGAAACACGGCAACGATAGTACCGACCTTTAGGTAATGGAAAATTCACTTGGCAAATTAAGCAACTATTTCCATAAATATTTTTTTACTAATGTACTCAGACTTAATCCTAAATATTTGGATATATTTTGCACTATGCGGAATGTCCAGTTGCAGAGAAACAAAAGGCGATACTGTGATTCTCACTGAATCTGATCTCTCTATCTATATCTTTCTTTATTTATCGTCGGTACTGATTGTCCATATGGCCGACGCCCCCTGCAGAGATCAGTTGTTATTATGTTTTGGCGGATAGTGCAAGATACAGAGAGCACCCATTTCTAGAGACACTTCTGGTTCTTTTGCATGCTCAGTGAACGCACTGATACATGGGAATTCGGTTTAACGTCTCATTCAAAAGACAATCAGTAATGTTGGTGGAGGAGCGGGAATCGATCTCGAGACCCCTGGGTTACCAGTCCAGCCTTTTCACTGGACCCCTGATCGGCTCCACTGAACCTGACAGTTTCTGCTACCATTTCATTGCAAAAATTAGGAACGGACACTGAAACAGGGTCTCACAGATTCGTCTTTTTTCCTCATACTTATGAATATACTTGGTCTGTCTGCAAAGCGCTTACAATGTGACGAATTCTTGAGATTTAACATTAGAATAAAAAAGGATCAGTAAGATGAATCAGTATATAAATGTATCCAAAGAAATAGTTGATTTTTCTCTCATTTTTTCGTTGAATAACCTTAGGTGTATTATAAATTGGCAACTGAAAAAAAAGAAAAATGTTGTCATTCGGACATTGTTTATTCTTAATCTTTTTCTAATTTGCAATTCGTGGTCACGAAAAAAATTGTAACTCGTTGTCACGCGATAAAAAGATATATATATTTAAACGCCCCCATCCATGCGTCCGTAGTTTATGGTATTAAATTAATCAAATAACATTTCCTTAGACATTAGTTAACGAGAGTGACCAGAAGACAAAAATACGTACAAATTAAATTAGGTGTACAAATACAAATAACATTATATATGCATTTTAGTTAACTTTGATGACTTATTACACCATTAACCTAAAAAATTAGTTAAATATTTTTCTATCTGTTCAACTAAATCTGTATTAACTCGATTTCCACTGGGTCGTGCACCTAAAAAATCTAATATTCTACTATTGTGAATGACGATAACGCTTCATTTTCATTCGTGCAATGTAGCAGGTGCGAGCTACTTCCGGTTATTTTGAACAAAGCAGGCTTTGTAACTTTAGCGTTGTTTTTCTCCCATTTATTGATTAATTTATGCATAATATGCAAAGTGTACATGGTTTACACACATGAAGGTATATTCTTTGATATCATCTTTATCATATGCAAAAGTATTAGACCGACATTATGTTATAAACATTGAATTAATTTGACAGTTCGAGATTCTGTTAAGATGTCAAAAACCGCATCTTATGAGAGCAAAATATGTTACTGTTTTGACAACAAGAATATTCCACAAAATAAGAGAAATTGAACAAATTCTTTAAATGTGTATTCTTGGCATTCATTATATCAGATATTTTTTGTAATGAAAAATGAAAACTACAAATTCCTGTCTCGAAGGCAGTCTTGTAACTCGTTAGTCAGAATCATGGGGCTTGCCATGGATTACAGTAACTAAATGTAGTAGATGTAAGCAATAGTTTGTCTTGAAGTAATAATCCTTGACAAGAAAACGTATCGATAATGGTAAAAATCTTTCTTTCCTTTTATTTGTCTCTCTCCGCCTTAAATGGGTGACGGTCGTTTCGTCGACCATCCGTTTTACCGAACTGATTGTGTATAGTAAATGAGAAGTGGTTTCGTCACCCTTATTATTCAATACTGAGAAAGAAAGTATGAAATACTTTATTCACACCTTTTACTTGTGATTATTATTAATAGTTGTTAAATGCAGGTGTTTTGGACATTAAACTAATCAGCAGATGACTAATCTGGTATTGAGCACATATAATTAAACAAATTATCTCTAATTATAGTTGTTTATTGCCATTTGATAAGTTTTTGTTTGTTTATTCCTCTGAAACTAGTGTACGAGTAATAATGTATGAATGATCCTCCATTCCGAAAGCAAAAAACGCAGCGCGGACTTTGACGTTGTTAACATTGTCGCGGGTGTCCGCTAAAATGATCACCCCGACAACCGGCGAGGGGTACGATCACCGCGTGTCGCGGTAACAGAACGCGCGTCGCCGCCATGTTCTGACTTGGAGATTACTGCATTTAAACATACTCAGCTTACAGTACATGTAGGTGGTTTTCATTTTACTCATTCTTATTTTACTTACATGTATTTTATGGCTAACTTCAGTTGGTCAAATTAAAACCAAATTTCAAATACATATGCGCGGTACTGATCACCACGGACGACTGTGCTTACCACCGCGTTTTATACGAATGAACACTGGACGCGGTGGTCATTTTGGTCTTCAACGCGGACAGTAAAATGGCGGGGACGAGTGTTCGTTGTCAGAGTCCGCGCTGCGTGTACTGTATACGTACATTAAACAGCTATTGTCATCATCATCATGAACAACAAAAACGGAATAAAGAGGGATAAAAAAGTGTTTATTTATCCTAAACTAGTTATTATGTATGAATGTTCCTCACTTCGGAAAACAATATTCACTTACATTAAAAAGAAGAGAAACAACTATCATCAGGGTCTCAATTAAGGCCCTGCTGTCATTGATCAATATTATGTCTAATTAGGTTAAACAGTTACACATGCACAAGTAATTGGGTGTAAATGACCCTACAAAAATATTTCACACTTTCCGCTTATTGAATATTTAGGGTGACAAAATGACTTTTCATTTACACCATTAACATTTGATGAGACGGTTTGTCGACGAAACAAATGTAAAGCCGTTAAATCATGTATAGTTTCTTATTAGTTCACCTTATAACTGTAAACAGTCAGTACTGACTAAACAAGGCAGGCAAGTTCTTGCAACTTGTATGATGACTGCTTCCTGAGTTCATACCAGTACTCGCGCTCAGGGCTCCTAAAATTTTGAAATCTCAATCGGTCCAATAACCAACAGAAAAAATGGAAACGATTTAAGGGCAAAGAACAATTTGAGTTATGATAGTGTTGACGTCACGAAAATATGTGTTTTTCAAAGCGAAAGTAGAATTAGAGCTAATTTAACAATGTCAAACAAGTCACTGATATTTTAAAGTGTGCTTTGTACTGCAGCTTGCCACTACAATTACTATTAAGCCCTTAATGAAATTAAGCAGACAACAGTTATCGCCTATTTCGATGCACATTCCTCGCACCGGTTTCGTCACGCTTTTCTTCTTAAACTGTTTTCTGTACTGATCAGGGGAAGTAACCGATGTGGGGAGTTTGATTTCGATGAAATTATATTTCACAGTTTGAGCCGGTCAACTTTAATCGATTGGTCAGCTGCAAATCAAGCACACTTTTACTTGTTTACAAGTTAATTGGCGATAATTGCCACGGGCAACAGTAACAGTTTTATGGTTTTATGATAGGTGTGAAGTACCGGATTAGCGATCAATTGAGGTTTTGGTCTGTGATTTTGACTGTTTTATGAAAAGTTAGACAGATTTTTTTTGTTTTTGGAAATTATCTGGACCGATTATAAGGACTTTTGGACATCGAAATCGGTCCATAGAGATAAAATTCGGTCAAAACCGACAAATTTTCGGTTTTCGGGAGCCCTGCTCTCGCCTAAAGTGAGGAATGTGGAATGTCACTGAAGACTCTCCCTCTGGTGGGATTCGAACCAGCAACGTTGGGATTGGTGGCGTAATTTATTATGCTTAAAGTGTAGAACCACTTTTATAGATCTGATATCTTTTAGTTGTTCAACCTTTAACTTCTAAGTTTAAGTCTAATTTTAAACTGCATATAACCAAGTGGAAATCTCGCAAAGAAACACTGGCCGATTTTCTCTGCAACAATCACATCATTACTTTCAACCTTAAAGAATTCCAAATGCATAACATTGAATAAAATTTTCTTAGTTGAAAGGGATGGTATGGTTGAAGTTATTTTATCTTAACGTCATCATTTTTGTTGTAAACTCTGCAAAATATGGGACAAACGAGCAACAATATGTGCCCAGTTGCATTCGATTTGGCAAATCTGCTTGATCAGCAGCACTACTTAAAAGATAAGAGTTAACATCAGTTACAAGAAACTCTGATAATAATCTTAGTGATGTGATTGTACAGAGAAATTTCATTAAATTGATACTGTTACAGTCTAGTGCATACATGTACCTTCCTATAATTGTATAAATACAAACTCTGACAACTGCATCAGGGAATTAATTCTTTGGCTCAGTGGTTAGGGTGATGGCCTAAGATCGGAATTGGAATACCGCTCTGGGTTGTGTATTCTAAGATGCATTGCATATTTCTGTTACAGACTTCCATGTTTGTAAGAATACAGTTAAATTTTATCAAACTTTAACGTTAATTACATACATATAAAAGTAAAACCATTCATCATGATCTAAGGATCTGCCAAGTAATTTTTGTGTGTAGTTACATTTGCACTCTGGTCAAACATAATTTTAAAGTCAAAAATAGTTTCGGACTGAAGTTATAAAAGTTTGTCTTTGTATTAACAGATTTTCACTTTTGATACAAAATGTACATTCTTCACAAAACTCAGTGAAAGTATTCAAACATGGAACAAACTGTTAAAACATGTAAAAGATCTTATATGTAATAGAAGTTATAAGGAAATTATTTGGACCTTTTCGGGTAATTGAAGTTAACATTATATCTTTACATGTGTTAGAAAAAATAAATGCATTGCATAATTCCAGTTTATTTTCCAACCTTTTGGGAACACTGGGTTTGCACAATTGGGATATTACGAGTTGCAAATTGCAAAATTGGGAAAAACGACAGCCATATTTGGAATGTTGAATAATTATTAAATGAACAACAAATAATCAAACATATGTTTTGTTAGCTTTTACAACATCAGATCTCTGTTGCTGGGTTTTCAAGAGCTAGTTATTCAGAATAGAGTCCAACTGGAAGATGAACAATTTTGTCATTGGGAATTTTGAGACGACTGGGGAAAAAATAGAATTTCTAGCCTGTGGGAACGGGTCTCTGTACTGGACCTGTCTAAAGAAGGGAAAAAAATGTATCCCTCCACTGTTTTTTGTCCTAGCAACCCTTAACATTATCAACATTTGTCTTTATCATTAAACAAACTTTCCATTTCAATGCAGGGATCAGCCCAGAGGGAGACTCAAGCAAAAAACTTGTCCTGAAGGTTTTAACTTGGCTTAATTTTTACATCGAAGCACATCTATTTCATCCAGTGTCTGTCAATGTGTTATAAATTGACAGACACTTTTTGTATTATAAATTGATAGACATTTTTTTTATTATAAATTGACAGACACTTAAGTCATTGGGAGAAACAGCAAACTATCATCTTGAGCAGACAACCCTCTTGTCTTAGCTTAGTATTTTTTTTCTTCTGTTTTAATTGATACATTTGTTTTCAGTTTGGACAGATAAATACATGTAATTTCTCCTGTAATGTATATAGTTAATGAAGTTTTTCTTTAGAAGTTTTGAAATAATTTTGTCAGATATAAATCAGATGAAGCTATAAAAGTCTTTTAGGAACAGACCTTCACGTTCTGGTCTTGTGAATACTAAACATAAGTAACGAAACTGCTATACACTATCTTAATGTTCAGATAAGATTGACCAGGCTAGAATGTAACAATGATTATTGTTTTTGTGGTTGTTTTACAGATACAGATGTTACGATGATGGACCTAGGTTCTGTTAAGAAAGACTTCAGCAACCTTCTGTCCCAGGTGCAGCCATGGACGCTGTCACATTTTGTTATGTGGCTAGACATCAAGGTGGCAGAATACAAGGTGTTTGGACGAATGATTATGGGTAGGCTGTTTTCCTAAAATATTTGAAGCAGTTGAATTGCCACTGTATTAGAAAAAGTCTTACTTTTCACTGTCCTGAGCTAATCAACATTTGACTGATTGTAGTCGTCCTCAAACAAGTAGGCTGAAGTATAATTATATCATTATATATGCAGTAATCACTTAATTAGTTCTGCAATTTAAAGAAATAAGTTTTTACTGGAATTTAATTTGTTTCAGATAATACACCTAATGACACACCACAGTGGCTGAGAGCAAGTGCTGATTATCTGGAGCAGCAACAGAAAGAAGCACAGGCTCAGGCTGCCGCTGCTCAAGGTGACAAAGACCTCTCTCCCACTGTGCCATTGATACCACCTCCACCATTGTCCCCACGTACAGCCCATGCGATGGCATCTTTGAGACCATCATTACAACAGATTACCTCCACATATGAACCAGTAACATCATTTGTGACAACTAGTGCTAGTACATTATACACAGTGTCAACAGTTAACTCAACGGTAGTGTCTCCATCAGTATCACCAGCATATTCTGTAGCTTCTCAGGTGCGTGCACCAGCCCCTGTTGATTCATTTCAGAAGTCTACAACGCCGATCTCCACGCCAGATGTTTACGCAAAATCAAACTCTATGGCCCAGTATGTTGGGTATCAGGCTGGACCTCAGCGGATTCCCCCGATCTCACACCTTTCACCAAAGCATATCAGGCAAAGCATTGATCAAGGCCTATCCATGTCATTACCGGTGTCCCTGGCTGCTGGTAAAGAATCTCTCACCACAGCTGAAGTTGAGTCGCAAATTGCTGTCCTGGAAAGCCAGATAGCTGCAGTAAACAGAAGCCTAAAACAGTCTGCACAGGTCACAGGAATTGTAGAATCTGCTACACCATCTTCATCTACAGGCAAAGCTGGCAGACGTAAAGCTGACACTACTACTGATGATACTAATGCATTTGTTCCTCCACCTTACCCGAAGAAGTCCCGACAACAATCTCCTGTAAGTGCTACCCGTACAGCTGTGGAAAGCACTGCTCTTCCTCCATTACACTCCAGCATGGATATGTTGGCTAGAATGCACCGACTGGACACTGAAAGCATCCCAGAATCATTACGTTCACAAAACATAACATCAACACTTGAAGCCTTTGAGGCATTGAGAACTCAAACATTTCCACCTACAACACAGATGAGCAATGAGGTGGAAGCCATACAGAACACTGCACAAGACATGAGTATTCACCATGTAACTTCAGATCGAGACCAGCTTGCTGCCTATACAGCGGCAGTGGAAAGAGAACAAGCTTACACTGTACCAGACCGAGAACAGACCTATACCCCAACATCGGATAGTGCTACAGCTAATGCATATAACATGCAGTCTGCCGAAGTCAGGGTCAAAGGTAACATTTTATTTTAATATCTGAAAGTCAGTCAAGACCAGTATGCTTATGCAATGTTAAATTATAAGTTGCCAGATTAGCCATTGGCTTCTAAAAAGTTGAGGTAATTTGAAAATGAAATATATTTAGCAATCTCTTTTCAGGGTTTTAAAATGACACATATTTTGAACTTAAAAGGAAAATTTGGCTACTACTTCTTATATCTTAATCCCAGCCTAGGTTATGACTTGCAGCTAGCGTGTTTGCTTATTAAGTTTGGTAAAATGTTTGGTACAGTTTCACATTTCAAAATGCAAGTCATTCCTGTCACGTACAGTATGTTGTTTCTACAGTTAATAAAAGGTTCTCAGAATGTTAATTGCCAATGAAACTTTAACGAAATATGCTGTTACAGACATCATTTTATTGACACTTTTTAACAGATTTGTTGAGTAGTATCTTCTTTTGATATTTTTTTTTTTCACTAGTGACATTTTGTTGAAATATTTTACTTTTTTGTGCAGTGGAAGCAAGCCAGTCAGATGAAGACAGTCATGGGGGAATTGAAGGTCTCAAGTCAGTTCCACCAGACATAGGCAGTCAGCAGGATGTCCAAAATGCTGAGGTAACTGGTGAGGATGGACACACCTACCCAGTGTCAATGTACGCAGCTGTTGGTAACAATAATTCTACTCCAGGTAAGTTTACAGGTTTATCATTCCTACTCTGTAATGGTTTTTAAACGGTCTGCAAATTTATATTATTACTATTCTGTTCTGAAATTTGTTCACCTAAGCAACTGGTCACTTAAATCATCATCAGTGATGTGTGTTTAGTTTTTGCACCTTGCAGTGTCCTTTCAGTGTTTATTTTCTTGCTAATTTTGAGCTGAAATAGAGCCCTCTTGCCACTTCTGAGAAGTATATATTTTTTCCATAGTTAAAAAAAAATTCCTAAAATGAAATGAAAGTTGGGTGACATGTATCTTACATATGATGTGAACAGAATTTAACCTTAGTCAATTTTTCCTCATTATAGTGTGGTTACTGGCGCTAACTTTTGATTTACCTGAAATTCAATCACATATTGTTTCTTACCCTTGTCATCTTAGTATTAAAGCAGTATGTTAAATCCCATTTTTTTTTAAATCAGAAAGACCCTGACCCCTTTCCCAAAATGGAGAAAGAAAACTGCCTATTAACAGATTTGCAAATGACTTAACCTATTGATTTGAGAAAGATTCGGTATCAAACATTTGGGTACAGGTCACAATAAAGGCATATTTCTAATAGTACTTGTATGGTTGCAGTGATAAAGAAAGGTAACCTTGCAGTTTGGTTCAGTTTTGGATATAACTCTTCCAGTGCAATAGTGTTACATGACAAAGTAAATCAAATGTACAATACCGTTACTCTTTGATACTTATGTTGACTGAAAAAAACCCAACATTTTCACTTCACTTTGAACATAGTGTCTGAGCAATGTAATTACAGTATATACATCACTTATCCACTTTCTGTTCACTGGAAGTTTTCTTATAAAATCTTGTAGCTGTTGTAAAATTTCAAGGCAAATTTTATGGGGTTGAATGATATGTTGCAATGTGATTGATCAGAGATAGAGCACCATGGACCAACTAAGGCTCCATAATATACTCGACTTAATTGTAAATGGCATCAAAAAAATAGAACCAAACATCACATCTAAGTTATATCTGAACTTCTCTGAACTTTAACACTCCATCCTACCTGTGAGTGATGTTTTGTAGGTCCTAAGTAAAAGAATAGTTTAAATGGTTTGGAGGTTAAGCAGTTGACTTTTTGCAGCATGATTGGTAGCTAAATACATCTAATCTTAGTACTGCTTATTTATCTTACAGATGATAAGCTAGCAGCAGAAATATCCACCAAGAAGATGCGACGCAAATTCTTGGAGTCGATGAAAAACAGCAACCCGAAGTACTACTCCCATCAGATACAGCAGATTATACCGTTTCCAGACAAGTTTCCAGTGTCCAACCTTGACTATGGACTCAAGGCTTTACAAATGATTCAGACAGGGGAGATAACTCGAGCAGGCAAAATTCAGCTAATTGACACCATATTTCATGAACTTATCAAGTACACTGGCCTGTGAGTACTTTGTTTTTTAGAATGTTGTAAATGTCTCATCATTTTTGTGATACACATGTATGATGTTGTTTCGTTTTCAAACTGTATTAAACTGTTTAGCACATTTTGGAATGAAAATTGTACTTTAAAAAATCACTTACTGACACTGATGTTATTAAAAACCTAAGCTGCACAAAGTACCTTTTTTGCAGATTGATTGATTGATTGTATTACTAAAGTATGCTTTCAGTCCAAGACATTTCTTCCCTAGAAACCTTATATAATTTCCAGTACTTCTGTTCAGGTTATTTTTATTTGAATTCAAACATTGTTTCTGTAAAATAAGATCTACTGAAAGTTAAGTAAATATGCAGACATCCGACAGATAACTAAAATGCTAATATACCCTGTGGCCAGAAGAGAAGCACTTGCCATTTGTTTGTTTGACGAGTGCATATGATTAGTGAAAAAAATGAAAATCACTTTGAATATAAGTCTGAAGGATAAATTATATCTTAATCTAAAAATTTTTCTGGTAAAATCGTAATTGTTGATCTTGCAGGTGGAATAATCAAGTAAAATCACTTTCAGGACATTGAATCAGATTGGGGTGAAAGGTCATTGAATCAGATTGGGGTGAAAGGTCATTGAATCAGATTGGGGTGAAAGGTCATTGATTCTGTTTCTCATCAGAGAGTGTGGAAAGACTGTTACAAAATTAAATCAGAAAAAAAAGTTATGTTCACTTTTTTGGAATCTTAAAATGATTATTCTTGTGTATTCACCATGAAAATAAGATTTTAAAATTTTCAACTAAGATTTACAAAAAAGCAAACCAAAAGCAGAATTTGTAAAATGACCATATATAACTAGAGAGAAATCAATTATAGACTTGTTTATTTCTGCAGATACCCCACACCTACTCAGAAGATGGCTGTTGCCAATGCTATTGTAGAAACTTTTCCAACCCTAGCAGCCAAGATGAAAGCCAGTCATATATCACCAGCTGTAAGTTGGATCAAGATTTATTAGCTTTACTTTTACGAAAAAGCATTAAAGCCATGACAGTTCCTCTCAAAATAACAATTTTGAGATAACAGTTTAACCTGTTCTGCCTTTATACTTCTTATGGTTTTATGATTTTAGATATTTATCATTGTAATTTAATGTTTGATTTGTGCTTTAATGATGGAAAATAATTCAAAATTTGTGAGGAAAAGAAGGGAAGAGGCCTGTTTTATAAACTACAGACATTAAATATGCGAGTAGTGCATTTTGAGATCAGTTATAATCTGTTACTTGCTTTGGTAGGACTCCTGGTATGTAATTCTTTGTGACAAGTTCCGTAATGAAAGGAGAGGACTTAGTGGAGCTGGGGCTTCACCTCGAGCTGGCAAAGGGAAGAAGGAGCACCATGATTCACATATGGCTGCCATGGCAACTGATCAGCATGTCTCTATGGAAACTAATGAGGATTTAGAGATTAGGACTTCGGAGGAAGTACAGGTCTGTAGGCTTTATTTCATATTATAATAATGTGTTTCTCCTTCTGAAAAATACCTGGAGAAGTTTGGGTTTTATATTTTAAAACAGCCAAAAGTGATCTAATTTTAACACAGCCAAAAATGATCCTGTGAAAAGAAATGCCTTTTGTAGATTTCAGTTGTTTACAGGAGAACTGTAGTACTCTGAAATCATTTTTGTTTGCGTGGGACGAATTTTCGCGTATTTCGCGCTAGGAACAATGTGCAAATTTAAGACCGCACTTTTATAAAACTAATAAAACATTTACGTTATCCGAATCTTGATCCTGTCCGATATACCTGCATATATTTTTCCACTCACTTTTGACCATTAGTTGTATTTTTAGCCAGTATAACTTGAATAATCGGATGTTTTAGCAAATTCTAAATATCTAGCAAAATTAAAATGAAACTTATTTTGTTTTCCTTAAAAGAATGTTTCGTTTGCATTTCCTTGAATTGTTGAACGCTCGTCTGAAGCGTTTACTAATAATTATTATATCGTTGTTATCCACTTTTTCGATAATTCGTTAAATACAGTAATGAAAAAAGGTATTAACAACTAACTCATAAATAACACATTTTATTTTTTTATGTATTTTATTTATATTTATTTTCTGTGTATTGGAACGTAAATATAACTTTGAAATACAATGACTTTCAAATACCTATACACTGTAAAGAACGTCATATTATAATACACAAGTTTATAAAATCTCTGCATTTCGAAACAAACACTTTCAATGTTTTTTTAGCATAATTGATTAGGGACCGGTCGGTATCAATCTTTTAATCTGTGCACACTTAACCTGTGACAATTAACATCAATTAACAGTTGGACCTGTCAGTTTGTATATTCGAAAGCGGACCGCGGTAATTGACACGTATACACATGTCGGTGGGGATCCAGCGTCATGCAGTTGTTGTCTGCTTTTTATGCTGATAAAAAAAATTGAATCTGAAATTGAAAATGCGCGAATTTAGGACCGCGCGAACATACTTTTTTTGCCGTTTGCTCGAAATTTCATCCCAGCGAATTTAAATGATTTCACAGTATGCAGATGTCTGTAGGGGTTGATGTTAGCAGTGTTGTGAAATTTTGTAAGTGTTGTTAGAAATGCATTTTCAGTATGAAAACTTCTTCTCCTATGTGAATACAAAATGAATGGAATGAATCAACTTTATCTCGTATACTCTTTAAAATATTGTAAATGTTAAAAGAGCTTTGAATTAAAGAGTAGCTACCATAATTGTAAAGTAGAAGAAAACTGTATCACTGCAATGAGATGATAATTATTATTTCTGTAGCAGGAGGCTGCTCATGATGAAACAGTACAGCAGGTAGCTGTAACCCCACCCATTCAGACAACACAGGCCACACCCCCTCAGTATTCAGAAGCTGCTAGCCATGCAGCTTACCATCAGACTTACTCTGCCACCCAGGTATGAATGGCTGGTGTGTGAATGTGTGTATCGGTGTATCTACCATAGCTAGATGTTCTCTGCATACCTCTACTATATGCTCTTTTGGTGCGGTCTTTTACCTATAAATATTTACCCTGTACATATAGTGTTCAGTGCAGCCAGTTTTCAAAATAGTGACAGTTTTTATCCCTGTGTAGAAGTACCAAGTATCTAACAGCTTATTGGAGCTGACCCACCTTTGTAATGAAACCATTTGTTATAGACTTGAGTATGGTTTTGTGTTTTCTTTGTCATGTATTTTGAAAACTGGCTGTAATGTTATGAAACTTATGATATTTGTTGTCATTGTAGAAGTTTACAGAGTAGTGCTTTATGTATATAAAGGAAACCTTTTAGATTGAATGATAAATGCAAGGCAGTCAAAGTAACTTTTTTGGCAAAAATCTTGAAGGAACAAGTTGAACTTTGTGATTTAATATCAGTTTTATAACTGTAAGGCAGTTCACACAGCTTTGATTTGATTGTGCATAATAACTAATCTTTTTCACCAGAATATTTTCACCAGACCTTTTTTTAGCTAAAAAAACCTTTTACATATTTGCCATTTTCTACACCTTTAGTTTGAGATCAAAATCTATATGTAGGATGAAGGATCATTATTTAGAGTAGAAAGATTTAGACAACTGCTTTTTCAAAGTTTTAAGTTACATTAGCTTGAGCTTTTCAGAAGTTAGGTTTATAGTAATTATGGCTGATCATTGTAACATTTAGTTTATTTTTTTGTCTCTATAATTTCAAGTTTCAGTTCTTACACATTTGTATTGGCAGAGTTTATTCTATCATAATTTCTACACTTGACTGTTATTTATACCTTGTTCAGGGTAAAAAGAAGTTGTGTTACTGCATTACATTGAGTTAGAAAAAATAGGCCTGTATAAGACCATTAAATAGTGTAATATGGAAAACATATATTTTCTTTGAAGAGACAGTGTTAGAATCAAGCTATTATTTGACAGTTTGTGAAGATAGTCTCTTCTAGCCTTTATAGTGCCAGTAATTTTAGCTCTGTCTCACATGTGCCCTCACTTTACCTACAGTCATAGTGATATCATGCCCTCACTTTACCTACAGTCATAGTGATATCATAAAAAGTTTCTTTTGATGTTCTTTGTTTCCTTCTTAGGAATTTGTAAGAAAGTGTTTTGTTTTCATGGAGGGAATAAGGTTATAAGTTGAACAAGCACCAACGAAAGTTTCGTTAATTAACATTCAACGTTCCTTAGGAATGTAAACATTATTGTTATAATTGTGATAACCTATCATTAATCACTTCATCACATTAGTCATAGTCATTATCATCACCATTGTCATTATCATCACCATTGTCATTATCAACATCATTTCATTATCATTTTTGGTAGTGCTAGTTTGGTTTTTTCCTCATTTGCAAGGAGCATCTTAACGTATCCTTTGTTGTTTAGTTATTATTGGTTTTGTTTCTTTTTCCTCATACTCTGTTTATAAACAGTCATAGCGGTTATAAACTCACCAAGATCCGCTTAGTATTGGTGACCGTTCAGAATCAATCAGTGTCTGTCATTGATCCATCTTTGTCAAAAGTTTGTTGGTTAACACTGCTGATTGTTATATTTTTGGTCACCCTATGTTCACTTGTGAATATACTCAAGCAACTGTTTTGATGCAACCTTCAGGAAACTGTTGGAATGTTCATCTTCATCTCTAGGATAAGTGAAATAACAGGTCATCTTGGAGCGAAAACTAGTTTCGAACCTAAATCTAAGGAAAGAAATACTCCAGAGATGTCAGTATATTTGTCCAATGGTTACTAGATAGTGTTTGGAGATAGGTCATGTTGTGTTTGAAATACATGTAAGGTAACCAGCTTAGAACAAGACCTGTAACATTCTGCAGGCCACAGTTTTGACCCATTCTACTTTATTAATTTCAGAAAGTAGGTCGCTAGCTTATTTCAGAAAAAGACTTTCTAAAAAGCATTTTTTTCCTGTCCCAAAACATTTGTCATAAGCTTCCATAGATCTAGTGTGAAAATGAATCATATTTTGTCAGAAACTAAGTAACCAGCCTATTTCAAGTTAAAAACTGTAATACACATTTTACTGAACCTTTATAACACTTTGTCAGGCTCTTTACAAATTATCTTGGTCTGTTAGTAAAGGTTAATATTGAGTCAGAATATACTTAAAGAAACTATCTTCAGTCTGCATTTGCCTCAATCCTCACTGACAGATGAAATCTGGTCGAAACTTTTCATTTTATTTAGTTCTCTCAGTTTTTCTCAATTTTTTTTTATTTCTCACAATCTTGTGCCTTCATTTCTACTCCAGTTTCAGATTTTACTACATGTGACCAGCAAGACATGATAATGCAAGAATTGGTCATGTCAATATATTATGAATGGTATAACAAGACATGAATACGTATAGATCTTTTCATAAAAAGTGTGATTCATGTAAAGCTCATATCAGTAAATTTCTCTGTTAGAAGCTTATCACAGACAACAGTGGTTTTAGGTAAATAACACACTTCCATCTTATGTCCATATTACATTTCTGGTGTGTAGCTTTTCAGCTGTGTGTTTGCACCATCTAGCACCTATGCCCCATTCAGTGTCCCCTACAAGGTTTTTCGACCTGCATATGAATAAGCATCCTTTTTTGGAGTAGGTAATTCATAAATAAACATGTTCTTGCATTGTTGTTTCCTTTCTGTTTATTTTTTTACAACACATACAGACTTTACTACTGTCTGGCAAAATAAACTTCTGGTTTCCATTTTACAAACTTTTCTTACATCTTGAACTAGACGGTAGGCTTTATATTAGAACCCCTTTAAGCATCCCTCTTCTCTCGAATTTTCTAAACTCCTTGGGTGCTGGATGGGGCAAAAAAGGTGATTGGTCATTTTCATTGTAGCAGGAGTTTAGTAGACAAGTTCTATAAGGCTTAGTCATGTCTATAAATAGATACCATGCATTGAATTGTCAGGGACCTTTATGCATAATCTTAGGGAATTGTCTAAGTCAGAGGGTACACATGATTTCACAGGGTTAAACCAATAATAGCATTTGGAACTTACCAGAAATTAAGAAATGTTTATGCAGTACATTTACTGATTCATTTTACACAAGCATATTAATTTTTTTATAATCTATACAGATTCTGAGTTAACTACAGTCTCTACCTGTGCTTGATATCTCAGGATTTTAACGGTCTATTTATCAATCTTTATTTATTCTGTATTAAAGTGTGTAAATATGATTCAGTGTTAAATTGAAGAAATACCATCTAACATGCTTATCAGATAAGAAAAGACAGAAAACTCACTGTTTAAATTGTTCTTGTTGAATTTGTCTGTTTGATACTTTCCTTTTAATAATACACTATTTCTTAAATGTCACTCACAGTTTAAAAAACCAATGTATTTCAAGCACTTCAAACTGAAAAAGAAAAATCAGAAATTTTTAAACTTTGTTGCCCCCTGTCAGTTTACATGATTTTTTTTACATCTTTTGTATTGTTAGTTAATGTTATACATATATAGTTGATCTCTTTAATGTTGTTGGTATGTTGTGATACTGTGCAGAGTTATTTCTAATTTATACAGAATGTCTGAAGTTTTATTGTGTTCAGTTGAGTGAGGAATGAATAAAAATAGTTAACTCTGAAATAGTTAGAATGAAGTAATAGCTGGAAAGATGTAAGGTATGTGGTATTCAGGCATTTGGTAATGAATAGAAATTTTATCTAGAGATGAAATAATCAAAAAGAGTTTGATATTCTTAAACCTGTTGTGCCAATTACATGAAGTATGTTGAAATGTTACCTTAAAGTTTATTTAAAGCAAATCATGTCTGCCAACTTTAATATCTGAAATAAGATGGTGATAACAATAATTTTGTATCAGTTTTCATCTTCCAAAAATCTTGAGAAACAGTTTTTGAGGGCTGTTTTGTATTAAACTTGAACAATAAGGTTTACATGTTTTTTGATAATTGAAACTGTTTAATAATTGATTACTCAGAATCATCAATGACTGAAGTCTGCTCACACAATTATGTGAAAATCTTTGATATTTTGAATTCAAATTTTGATTTTCTGCTAAAAATACATGGGCAGTTTTCCAGTCTCCTGCTGAAGGCATTACCAGGAATAAATTGATAGATAAGCCAGTGTACAGGGCTACAACATTTACAAATAAATTCAGGAAATAAATAACATGGATGTTCAGAGCCGTTCATAATGTTGTCATATATTATTTTAAGGTATACCTGGTTACAGGAAGGTTGTTTTGTAGCCTTTTTATTTGTTGTTGTTGTTATTGTTGTAATATAACTTTTCCTCAGAAAAATTGTTGTTCTTGTCATTATTCAGTGTTAGAAAAGTTCTAACAGTAGGCAGTATGAAAAACAAAACATAGGAAATGTTGAAACAAGCTAGTAAATAAAGACAGATTGTAAAAGAAAGCATATTGTTGTTATGTTTATATATATTTTAACTGGACTGTGCTATGATTGTTAAAAAAATATGTCTTTGTCTGTCTGTGTGCTGGGGTTGTTACAGATCTGCTCGTCACTGCTATCCTCAGTGGTCACAAGTCTTGGCTATAATCTGTTATCAACAGAATTTGTTAAAATGTTTTGGAAGTATTCAAAGATAAAATCTGCACTGGTACAATTTTTCTGGGGAATTGTATATATAAAGTTGATAGTCTTACAACTGTTGTTTTGTGACAGTGTATACTTTGTTGCATATTTTTTTCCAGTACATGACCAATTATTCATTAGTCCTTCTAGAGCCATGTAAGACAAAATGTCAGGTGTATTCTAACAAACCAGCTTATTTTCAAGAATAAGTATATCCATTTCACCATTTAAAGCCTTGCTGTACAGTTTGCATGTTAGTTGAGTGTGTGGTTTATACACACCTGTATATGTTGCTGTACAGATATGTTATCATGGCAGACAAACAGAACAGACACATAAATCTACATTAATGTATCAATGATAACCTAGCTGCCACCCCTCCCTTCTTTAAAGTTGTACCAGTGCAGTTTGTGATTAGCCTATAAAGCACTTATATATTCTTTTTTGGTGGTACATGTATTTATTGAAAACATACTGACTGTGTAGAAAACAGTGTGAACCATGATCAGACTACAGAGATGTTAGGCTGATCATGGTCTGCATGGTCTGCACTGACCATGAAGTCAAAAACAGTTGCCATGAGTAGGTTAAAGGTTAAAGTAAACAGACAGAACAGAATAGAACAAAGCATCAGTAGATAGTAGAGGATGTTACTGTCCTGATATAGTTTCATGTTCTCAAGAAACAGATTTGTTGAATAACAAAACAAGGTATGTGTTCAGTCTTAACTCTGTTCATTCAATAGATAGTTGTTTTTGTATCTAGAATGTAGGAATTAGAGCCAAATAGAACTAGAAACTTTTTGGTTGTTTCAGTAATAAAATGTAACCACTGAGAAGCCATTGTAATAATTAGTTTTTGTTGTATGAAATATTATTTCTGATGTCTAAATAGAGTAGCAACTTGTAAAGGTTAGACACTATGGTATCATGTTAAAAAATTGCAGCAATATTTTGGAATTTAAGCATAAATTCTAACACTTGGTATTCAGTAGATATTAGTTTGCTAAAACTGCTTTTGTCAGATAATATTTTCATACACCTATCTTAAACACCTTCAAAGGAACAGTGAGTTCACTGTCTTAATTTTATGAAACTATTCAGTCATCCTAAAAATGAAACTATTCAGTCATCCTAAAAATGATTTAATGATAATTGGTACCAAGTTGTAAAGCATACTGTACAGTTATTTTCTGACTTTTATAAGGAAGTGTTCACCTTCCATAGTTTAGGTGTTGTTATTGGGAAGAAGTTAATCTTACTATATATTTACAGGTGACAGCAGGAAAGGACTCTGCCCCTGTTGGTGAAATGATGTCAGCGGAAGAAGAGGACGAAGAACCGACAGCCACAGGTGAACATGACAAACTTACTGTTAACACTGAGGAAAGGCGAGGATATACCGAGAAAGCCAAACGTGCTGTAAGAAGAAAGACTCATTCTCCCAAAAGACATCAGAAACAGCCTGCTGAAATGCCGATATTGGATGAAAGATACGCTGCAAGTCTTCTAGAGTACTACAGTAAACATAAACCATACTACCCAGTGGATACTGACATGGGTAGACACATTGATGCTGAAGCAGCAAAGGTTTGTTTTGTACAAAATGTTCTGAACTTTATATAGTTGATTGCATGTTAAGAGGTTATAAACATTATTTTGCAGACATAGGTTGTAGATGTCCTTGTAATCTTCTTCACATACGAAGTTTGTTCATTTTAGTCTATGATAGAAGAAAATAGACACTAGCTTGTGATTTTCATTCTGACACGGTGATGTTAGTTACTTGACTTTAGCACAACTAGTATCCATTCAGATCTTAGACATCAGTTTACATGGGACTGCCTCTGTCTTAGTTCAAATAAAAGACTGAACCAGATATCTCCAGCTTAAAGGCACATACTGTTCAAAAACTACAAAATATTAAACCTCAAAATTCTTGTACCCTTAATTTGAAACTTTTCATGGTTTTGATCATACTCAGAAAGAAATACCATCTTTTCAGACTAACGCAGCTGGTTTGTTGCTGGATGAGAAAGGTGTACCAAACACGACAGTGGGTCAGGCACTGGCACAGGTAGCTGCGAGTCAGCAAGCTGCAGTGAGTCAGGCTATAGCTCAGGCTGTAGCGAGCCATGCTGTAGGGAATCCAGATGAACCCTATAGTGCTGAGGTTGCTGCTATTGTACAGAATGTGGTCAGTGCACATATGGATGAAGTGCTGGCTGCTAGGAATTATCAACGTATGGGCTTTTGTTATTTTATTTTATAATCTAAAGAGGAAGATATGCCACTGATTACCAATATACAGTCCATTCGCGTTGCTACAAATATGCATCGGACCCTGTAGAATTTTCGTAATATTGCATTTTTTTGTAGGATCGCATTTTTATTCTCACATGTTGATACATCGTAAACCATCAGTGTCGTTATATATTGTTGTAGTGATATGTCGGAGTCAGTTAAGACTTAAATGATAAACTAGAACAGAACATTTGATGTCATTTTTATTGGATATTTACATGTTGTCAATACAATCAATCCCGGCTGACCCAGGCCCTGCACTGGATTACTAGGAAATCGTAAATTTTGTATTCGTTGTAATTTATTGCAGATTTAAATTGCAAAGTCAAGAATGTCAATCAACACAACTTTTCCAGATTTTATAACGTTTGAAACTTTTAACATGTTATCACTAAATAGTTTTGTGAAACAATCAAAGAAACCCGCTTGTTGTTTGCAACATATTGTGCCACTATTGCTCGGGGCGATAATTGCTTAATAACAGTAAACAAAAGGCGATATGTGTGAGCAATAGGTACCACTCAAAGAGGTGTGAAAACGCCTGTCTGACGGCGTTTCACTATATTGCATCTTTATTATACTGTTAATTACATTATGGGACCGTGAAAATTGTTCACTCAATTGCATTTTTCGTTAAATCACATTTCGTTAAATCGCATTTTATCTTAATTGAATAAAGAAGAAAAACTGACGGGACCGATCATTTTTTTCATAGTACACCGTTATTTCATTATACTGCGATTGGTAGCAGCGCGAATGAACTGTAGTTACCAATTTTTATTTCTAAACAAACAAAAATGGACATACTGCAGTTTTGAAAGACATTGTGCAACTCTTTTCTCACCCTTTTTGATCAGTAAATCAAAGAGAAAATGAATTTATTAAATAAAGACATGAATGTTTTAGTAACATTTGATAGCTGAAGTTGTTTTTTGATTTCGTAAGACATACTTTTTGTAAGAATACTTTAAGGTCTGTTTTTCTGCCCTGTATAGTTTTGCAACTGGGCTCATTATAACAAGAAAACAGGATTGTACATTTAGTGATAAATCAGAAAGAGGATTGAATTTGAAACTTGTTATTTTAAAGTAAAGTGTAACATCTGTTTAACCTATATATTGTATAATGTACATGTAGTTGGGCCAGAGCTGCAGTACCCTGTGACAACACAGACCCCTGAGATAGAAGGTACAGTAGAGGTGAAAACTTCCAAGAAGAAGCCCAAAATTCAACAGAAAGAGAGGACCCCTGAACAACAACAAGTCACCTTACAGAGATTCAAACAAAGTAGATCTTATTTCTGTTTTTCCATTCATTATTTTTAGAATTCTTTAAAATACTCAAGTTTCAAATTGTATTCAGAACAAAATGTTTTTCTCTTGCACTAGGTCATTCTATCTCTGTTTAAGCTCACCTGTGCACATTGTGCAAATTAAGAGCTTATGTGATGATCTGGTGTCTATTGTGCTGTGAGCATCATCTGTCATCAATTTTTATTTGTTTGAAGATCTCTTCCTATACGTCTTGTGAAACTTGGCAGGAGTTTCTCTGTGTGAAGCTCTATTATAATTATTCAAAGAATTCCATTCCATGCAGAGCTCAGATTGCAGTGGGAACAAGAATGAAAAACTTCTTGTCTAAAACCATTAAGCAAGACATTTGGTGCGTAGCATTGTCTAGTGAACCTGCACCAAGCACAGACATTTGGTGTTTAACATTATCTAGTGAACCTGTACCGTATTTATTCGAAGTGTGCACCTGGGGACGTTGTTGGCTCCACCCTGGGGGTCATGTGTTCAGTGTAGAAGTTAATAAGAAAATTTTTAAAATTATTTTTTGTCTGAAAGCAGTTATGTTTAGGTGCACGATTTAGGGTCATTAAGGCTCTCTTGTTAAAAGAAAAAAAAAATAGACATATCTTAAATTTGCAGTACTTGTTACTCTATCATTTGTCCTCAGATAAGAATAATTTTATGTTCAACTCTGAACAGCTGCATACATTAAGTCAATACAAAGTTCTTTTTTTGTTGTTGTTGATAATATCTCAAGATTCAGTATGTCCATATGCTGATGCCTAATGTAATAAATGACATTAGGTCATATGCTTTTTATCAGAGATTTGAGAAACACTACTATTTTTGAGGTTTTTTAGTAAATTATGTCTGGATAACAATAATGTAGCAGAGGTCTACAGTTTTTGGACAGGCAGAATTGTGCTCTTCTTTACAGCTATTATTTTATCAACTACTGGCAATATTTTTCTTCTGTCAGTTTTTGTTTAGAAGTTGTATAAAAACAAGTTTACCATCTTGCTTTAACATGAGTAATAAAAAGATGACTAATTGACTTGTGGATATGTGGATAATTTCAGAATTCAGTAGTATAAGCATAGGTGTTGTAACATTGAAGTTGTTGATACAAATAATGATATCCTGGTAGCTTGTGCATAGGTTTTACAAAATCTGATAAAGATGTCAGAAAGTTCCATACTGCATCAATATGCCTGTGACACTTGTGAATTGTAGATTGTTTGAAAAATGGTATTTCAGAACTTGCTGTAACATACCCAGGGGTACAGGCAGTGGATGATGCTACCCTGTTGTGCACATGTGGAGCCAAAGTTAAACTTGGAAGAGCGAGGATGCTGCATAATTATTCAAATTGTAAGTTACAGTTACATACAGCAAATGTATATAGTTGGATCCCTTTACTTTTCTACACTCTTTCAACAGGTATAACTCTTTAGACATTGTACAGTTACTTTATGATGATAAGGTTAATATCCCAAAGATTGAGATATTGACCAATTAAATCATAATGTTTTTTTATTAGCTTGTCTTTTTCGAAGAAAGAGTCGAGCTATACTGATCGCTGCGTCGTAGTTGTCATAACCATTCAAAAACTTAAATGTGGCCCATTACTCAAACAATTTAAAAGATATCAATATGAAACTTTGAATGCTTGTTTATCATGACAAGAGCCATTTGTAACACATGGGACATTATTCTGAAAGCTATATTTTTGGAGTAATGCCCCTTTTTAAGTTAGAATTTTTGTCAAAATTGCTTATTAAGTTGAATGATCAAAGGTATCAATATGAACAATATCAACATCTTGACATAAAACGTCAGAGGTATATAGACCTCCTTCAGGAGTAGTTAACAAGAACCATAATAATGGCCCCCATTATCGACATGTAAAACAGACAAGCACTTGCGCCTCTAAGAACATTAATTATAAACTTAAAGATTAGCCAGTATCACTTAAGATTAGAATGAAATTTGTTGGTAATCATAAAATACGCAAGCAGGGTGCTGATTCCATGTTTGTTTTCATTTTTTTGGAGGTAGATACCTTCCTATTTACTCACATATGATCAGCAGTGGACCAATTGGAAACCAAATAAAGAACTTGCAGTTTGAAATATTAATGCTTATGAATGCAGAATTTACAAAAAAAAATGTCCTATCATGTTAGCACCCCTATGAGACAGTTATAGCATTCCTATGTTTTTATGCCCCCACAAAGTGGGAGCATATAGCGTTGCACTTGTCCGTCAGTCCGTATGACCGCGTGAAATTACGACCGTATGTCTGTACGTACGTACGTACGTCCCGAAATTTTGTGAACGCAACTTCTCTTAAACCAGATGGCAGATTTTGCTTAAACTTTCAGGGATGAACAACCTTTATGTGAAAGTGATAGTAAAGGAAGGAATTTTTGCTTCGACTAAATTTAATGGAATTATGGACCTTTGTTGATTTTTTCACTATATACCATATAGCCAAATAAATTTGTGAACGCAACTCCTCAGAAACCGGATGGCAGATTTTGCTTAAACTTTCAGGAATGAACAACCTTAATGTGTAGATGGTAGTACAGGAAGGAATTTTGGCTGCGACCAAATTTAACGGAATTATGGCCCTTTGTTGATTTTTTCACTATATACCATAAAGTGAAATAAATTTGTGAATGCAACTCCTCATAAACCGGATGGCAGATTTTGCTTAAACTTTCAGGGATGAACAACCTTAATGTGTAGATGATAGTAAAGGAAGGGTAATGTTTTTTACGGGACCTGACACACCTGGGGTTTCTATACTTTAATCTATAGTTAACTTTCATGTGTAATATTTTTTAAATTTTACCTGCTTACTTTAATATCAGCAACATGTAATTACTTGTGTGTCTCTTTCTTCGTCTTCGCTAATGTGATTCCTCATAGTACATAAATATTTACAACATTTTTATGTCGACTATTCAAAGAATAAAGAGGTCTATTGTACTTGCGGCGTGGCTATCGGGTTAAAGTTTTAGGGCAAGCTTCTCATTTTCACTATTTCTTCCCTTTCTACTGCAGATATTTGGTTCAAACTTGACCGTAGACTGTGTCATTCCATCAAGGCCCATAACTCTGTTAAGCATTTTTATTAGTTATTCCCCTTTTAAGACTTTGAAAAATCTTTAATTTCAGGCTTTTATTATACCTTCAAGCACTAAGAATAGTCAAGTGTGCTGTCCATCTGACGGCCCTTGTTTCAGTATAAAATATCTAATTTTGAAATAAAAGGACAGCATTAATAATATACAAAACACCTCAATTCATTTGCAACTACAGAAAAAAATTGTTCCCCACCTAAATCTTACATACAGAATATACATGCTCTTGTTTATGAGCACTTATGCATAGTGGGGGCATCCGTGTCCTATGGACACAGTTCTGGTTTTAGTCTAAGTATGAATGGAGAAGGTATTGGTTGGACATTTTTATTAGAAAACCCCACTGTGTATATTAATCTGATTTCCTGTCAAATACATATGACATTCCATATTTCAGACCATTTGAAGAGGTGTAACAATCCACCTGTCACAGTTACTAGGCTTGAAGGTCATTCCCCTTCAGCAACTCCACTGTCTTATCAAAATCTGTATGGTCAAGGCTCTCCTGGGGAAATAAATATCCCAACCACAGGGCCTAAGGTCATTGCCAAAGAGATGGAAAGTGCAGCATTTGCAGGGTTGTCTGCTGCTGACAGGGAAACAATTCAAAAACATTTCTTGCTAAATGTGCCCACACCTACATCAGAGAATACGATTGTTGCTGGCTCAACATCATCGACACCTCCACAGAGTTTGGATTTAAGTATGCCTGTGTCAGGGCACAGTGTTTTAAATATCCCTGCATCAAGTGCAGGGCCAAGTGATTTATCTGTGTCAGTTTCAGGGCAGAATGGTCTCAGTGTTTCAGAATCCATGGCAGAGAGTTTGCCGTCAACTATGGTCAGTGATTTGACTTCCTCAGAGTCATCTGTCAGTGTTTTAAATGTGCCTCTACCAGGGCAAAGCACAACTTTATTGGAGAATTCACGGGTTGTGACAGAGAGTGGGGAGTCAGCCTCTGTGACTGTGAGAAGAGATTCAGACATTGGTAATGCCCAATCATTAGACTTGAGTATTCAGACTTCTGGACCTTCGGTTCTAATTGAACATCAACCAGGCTCAGACTTGAGGGTCCAGATCCCTGGGTCTATAGCTACAAGTATTGCAGAGTATAGTGGGGAACTGCCAGATCTATCTGCTATTAATGCCTTGGCATTAATACAAGGCAAAACTGACCAGCCAATAGAGACGTCTGACACAAATGACCAAGACAATACACCTAGTGAAGAACCAATCAATTTGGCTGACTCATAAGGAGGGGTGATTTTCTGAAGGATATTTTTGCTATCGTTCAAATGTAAAAGTACCATTAATAAAAAAGTATATTTTTGTGTTATTTTGTATTTTATTATGGAATTCAATGTTGTGATATTTATAAATAAGTGTGCTACATGAATCATTGTTAATGATATTTCTTGCTTTTTTTTTTTTTTTTCCATACCAAAATTTGGGTACTGTAATCAAAACCAATGTTCATAGTAGACTTTTAGAGTAAAGTTTAACTTACACTTTATATTTAAAGATTAGATGTCTTGATCCAGAAATAACTATGTTAGTGTCTTGTAGTAATAGTTAGATTGTTATTCATCATTTATTAGTGGTATTGGAAGCTGTGCTGAGTGAAAAACCGCTGTTACATGCTTTCTGTCAGAAATTAGAACATCTGCACATTGGTAATATTACTATAATTATTTTTTAAGTCAGTAAGGAATCATGATAAATATGTGACCTGGTTAACTATAAGTACCTACTGTGCTGCAAGTGTTGAATGTAAAACCTTTTCAAAAGATATAATGTGTAAATATAAGGGAATTTAAAGATGCTATCAAGGCAGGGAAAGTGTCTAACATTACTTCGTTAACCTTATTAATCCATGGATTCAAATCTCAGCTTATCAAAGAAACTTTTCTGTATCATTTTTACAGAACTTATCAAAACAAAAGCCACCTTAATGCCTGGTCCTAAAAAAGGTGTATAGTCAATAATGGTACAAGTGTGAAGAGTGTTTTCTGTGGGCAAATTCATTTCTTTGTATTGATTAAACCTTCCTTAATTACTTGAACTTACAAGTTGTGTCACATGTTACTGGTATACTGGCATTTGTTAGTTGAACAGCTGTGGCTCTTTTAATAGAAAAACAGATGATTTAAGACTTAGATAAGAGCATATTTACAACGGAAACCTTCATTAGGTAGCACTTCATAAGACCTCTGTCAATTTTTGTTGATACCTGTATATCATTTTATTTTATGTTAACCATAGAAGCATTTTCCTTCACATAGAGGTTCCCTTTTCCTTCCTTCTTCAGCTTACCTGAGCAGTGGGTGCTCAGGGTAAGCTCCTGTGATCTGTCTTTGTTCTCCATCACATTTTGTGTTTCATCATCAGTATTTTAGCTCGTTAACATGCTAAAAAATGAAAGCCTAGATAAATTTGGCTCAAAGTGTAATGATTACTCTTCCACTGCTTTCTGTGACCATGACCTTGACCTTGTCCTTGAAATCAGTGATACTCAGGTGTGTGATGCAGGGCCAGCTTAGCTCTCATGTGGATCTGTCAACAGTTTGAATTTTCATGGTTATCTCAGATCACTTGAAATGTCTTCATTCATTGTTTTTGTTTCTCAGCAAGTCTTTGATAAGAAATTGACATTTTTTATTATAGAAATAGAGTCTTCTGTCCCTGTATGTCCTTTGTAGTGTTGAGATTTACAGAAGTCTGGTCTGGTCGAATTCTTTTCCAAACGTAGAATTAAAATGGAATTATTTCAGTTTGTTTCTCATAACTTCATCAAATACCATATTGAATATCTTTGAAATGGTTGAATGAATTTCATTTTAATCTTGTATGCTTAGTAGTAATTAATCCATTTTTAACCAGGTTTTCAACAAAAACCGGTTATTATAATGCTGAAGTTTGCCGGCAGGTCTACTTTTGGTTTCTGCTCAATTACTTGGGTTTGCTTTGCCCAAACTTGGTGTATGGGTTGCTTACATCAGGAGGCAGCTTGGGATTGCTACCCAGGTGTCTGTGATCAAGGTCAAGGTCACTGTTGCTAAAAATAGAAATTCAGTTTCCGCTCAGTAACTTGAGTTTGCTTTGGCCTATTGATGCCAAACTTGGTGTGTGGGTAGCTTATATCAAGAGGCAGCTTGAGGCAGGATTTCTACTAACCCAACATAGATCACTGTCTGCATGCAACCAAAATAACAGCATCATTTTTTCTTCACTGTCATATCATTCCAAATTCCTGTCACATCAATACTTGGTCGTTGAAAACCTTGTTTTCGTCGCATTGCGGTGCTTCTTGTTCATTTGTGAGCAGCAGAATTATTTTGCCAGAAAAATTGTTATAGAAGGGCACTTAAAGCAGAAATTTAAGAAATGTTTTGTACTTCTAGTTTCCATTTTTAGAGAACCTGTTCAAGCATTTCTGATGGTCGGGTAAGAGATCATAACCATTCTGATGTGATAGCTCTGTCACTAAGTAGTTGACAATCACTCCATTGTGATATGGACATCTATAGGTTATTGTCCCTCACCTCTTAAGCAAGTGAGGAAGCAGTCACTTGTGGAGAAATTGGTTAGTAAACTGGTTGGATACCCAGGAATACTGGTTAGATGGACTGAATGCCGGGATATGACCTTAGCTGTTAAAACTGGTGTTAAACCCCAATAAAACTAAAACCAAACATTGTGATATGGAACTATTTCACCTGATTGTTTTGCACCTTACTTGTTAAACATTCAGACTATGATTATTACACTAGATATACTACTCAGAAATAACATCAGTAGCATGTATTTTCTATCTACAATTCATTGGGAGAAAAAGACTAACAGTTGATTATACGAAATGGTTTTATTTTTGATATAGTAATTTATCTTGTTACAAGTTCAGTTGATGTAGTGTGTATTTACATTTAGTGCTAAAAGTTGTTTTACCCAACAAATGCATGTAAATGCATGTATATGTGATCACCAATATTTTTATCCTTTTTACAGTCATTGTTCATTGGATATTCTGAGGTTGCGTACTTTCTGCCAAAACAGAACCCTGACATTTGCACATGTATGACACCTTGACTGTTTTCTGAAAGATTAACAAATGGCTATTTCATCTTGGTCTTCTACCATTTTTGACTGATGCAAACCATTGTCAGCTTGAATTACTTGAGGTATTGATTTTCACATATGCTTGAATGAAAATGAATGAAACTTTCAATTTTTGTCAGTGTAAATAATTCACTAGCAAAGAACCCTTTAGTTGTATCTGTTACCTTATGTGAAGTCAAAGTTTTTCCTAACAAACAAGTTATTGAAAACCAATTACAACTATATCTTATTTTGGTCAGATAATTAAAAAAAGAAAAACCATCTTATTTTTATTGTCATCACTATCATAATCACTTCCATCATCTCCATCAGCAGCCACTGTAACATTATTTCTGTCTACTACAACAGAAACATTATCATCATTCTCATCATCATTAGTATTAGTTATATTAACATCAAAATATTCACTATCATCATGGATTATAGTCATTATTAGCATAGTAAACATCTTGTATAATTCAGGAGTATCTACCATTTTTAAAATTGTATTTTGTATGACCATCATTGAAACCATTATATCTGTTGTTGTCACCTGTCTCACAGAAATTGTTGGACTATCACAAAACTTTTTCAAAGTGATTGAGTACTATTGTAATTTGTGGACATGTTTTTTTTTGATTGAATGGAAATAGCAGTCGATGAAAACTTGGCATTTGGATCCTGTTGTATTTATTATATTTGCTGGTATGTCAGAAAATTGTCATTTAAGAAATCCTTTTAGAAATATATTTCTCCTGTGTCAGATTAGTACAATAAAACATGTTGGTACATTGTTGTGAGAATTATATTGAACTAGCATTCTTTTAGGAAATTGAAGAATTTTTTCTCTTTTTGATTGAGATTCTTCATGTTCTTGATATTTCATTATTGTGAATTGAAGTCCTGCTTTTGATGGAATTCTTTACAAGTGTTTAAGTATCAAGCATTTACTAATGTTGAAAACAAACAGTGTTTGGTTCTGTTTTTTGGCTAGCTGTTAAATGTAAGGGTAAGAAAGGGGTAAAATATTTTGCTGTCATGGCCACTAAGAATTATAAGAATTTATGGTGTTATGTCATTTTTAAGCATTCTTTATTATATAAGTGTACTCTTTTTTTATGTAGCTAATTAAAGCCATTGTTCCATGTCCAGTGATTTTTAAAGCATTCATGTACATAGTAAGTAGGTTACAGAAAACATCACAAACAAACAATTATAGGAGTTTTCTATATATTTCATGACAGCATTATTGTTGCTGTTTTTTTTTTAGCTCACCTGTCACGTAGTGACAGAGTGAGCTTTTCTGATCACCTTTTGTCCGTCATCCATCCGTCCATCCACAATTAGTTTGTTAACACTCTTGTGGTCACATTTTTGCCTCAATTGTCATGAAACTTGGTCAGGATGTTTGTCTCATTAATATCTTGGATGAGTTCGAACATGGGTTATCAGGGTTGGAAAACTAGGTCACAGAGCCTAAATATAGAAAAACCTTGTTAACATTCTAGAGGCTACTTTTTCAGTCCAAATATCCTGGAACTTTGTCAGAAAGGTTCTATCGATGGTTTCTTGCTCAAGTTCAAATATGGGTCATCTGGGTTCAAAAACTAGGTCATGGAGTCCAAAAATAGAAAAATCTTGTTAACACTCTAGAGGTTACATTTTCAGCCCAAATAATCTGGAAATTTGTCAGAAAGGTTGCTTTGACGATTTCTAGGTCAAGTTTAAATATGGGTCCTCTGGGGTCAAAAACTAGGTCACATAGCCCAAATATTGAAAAACCTTGTTAACACTCTAAAGGTAACATTTTTACTCCAAATAATCTGGGAATTTGTCAGGAAGGTTGCTTTTATGATTTCTAGCTCAGGTTTGAATATGGGTCATCTGGGTTCGAAAACTAGGTCACAGAGCCCAAAAATAGAAAAATCTTGTTAACACTCTAGAGGCTACATTTTCAGCCCAAATAATCTGGAAATTTGTCAGAAAGGTTGCCTTGAAGATTTCTAGATCAAGTTCAAATATGGGTCATCTGGGGTCACAAACAAGGTCACAGAGTCCAAATATGGAAAAACCTTGTTAACATTCTAAAGGTAGCATTTTCAGTCCAAATAACCTGGAAATTTGTCAGAAAGGTTCTATCAATGATTTCTAGCTCAGTTTTGAATATAGGTTTTCTGGGGTCAAAAACTAGGTCACAGAGCCTGAAAGTAGAAAAACCTTGCTAATGCTCTAGAGGTTACATTTTTAGTCCAAATGTCCTGGAAATATGTCAGAAAGGTTGTTTCAAGGAATTCTAGCTCAGATTTGGATATGGGTCATCTGAGTTCAAAAACTAAGTCACATGGTCCAAATATGTAAAAAACTTTTTAACACTCCAGATGTTACATTTTCAGTCCAGATATCCTGGAAATTTGTCAGACAGGTTTTTTTGATGATTTCTAGCTCAAGTTGGAGTATGGGTCATCTTGGGTCAAAAACTAGGTCACAGAGCCCAAATATGGAAAAACCTTGTTAACACTCTAGAGGTAACATTTTAATTCCAAATAACCTGGAAATTTGTCAGAAAGCTTAATTCTATGGTTTCTAGCTCAAGTTTGAATATGGGTCATCTGGAGTTGAAACGTCACAGAGCCCAAATATCGAAAAACTTTGTAAACACTCTAGAGGCTACATTTCAAGTCCAAATGTCCTGGAAATTTGTCAGAAAGGTTGTTTTGATGATTTGTAGCTCAAGTTTGGATATGGGTTATCTGGGGTCAAAAACTAGGTCACAGAGCCTAAATATCGAAAAACCTTGTTAACACTCTAGAGGCTACTTTTTCAGTCCAAATATCCTGGAAATTTGTCAGAGAGATTGTTTCGATAATTTCTAGCTCAAGTTCGAATATGGGACATCTAGGTTAAAAAACTAGGTCATAGAGCCCAAATATGGAAAAACCTTGTTAACACTCTAGAGGTAACATTTTCAGTACAAATAACCTTGAAATTTGTCAAAGAGATTGTTTCAATAATTTCTAGGTCAAGTTCGAATATGGGTCATCTGGGGTCAATTAACCAGGTCCATAGCAACTTTGTTAAAAGCAGTCATACTCAGGTGAGCGATACAGGGCCATCATGGCCCTCTTGTTTGTTTTGTTTTTTTTCTTGATACAGGGCACAAGTTTAGCAGTGAAAAAATTGAAGGAGGAGGTAATTTGAAAACTTTGCAATTTTCTGCATCAAAGTATACAAACTATTTATAATACATGCATTACATCATTGATTAAAATAGAAGACAGAAGTACAAGGTCAAAAGTTCAAAAACTGGCGTAAAGTTTTATTAATTGGTTCTGTTGAACCAGAAGTCATCTACTTGGCTTTCTTCTTCTGTTACACTCTACCTCAGTGAATCAAAGATTATGTAAGTAAGTTCACCCAGAGGCTATTCAAGGATACATCTGCATGTCATTGCATTAATTTTGTTCAGTATCTGAAACTCATTCACAAATAAATTTGTCTTGTTTTTAACCATAGCTGCAAACATATACATACGTCATTTCTTTCACTAGTGAAATCCTGCATAATGTTATTTCATTTCTGTACTTTTAGATACAGTATATGTTCTGTTATTGGTGGAGGTCTTAGTTTGGCTATATTGGTTGTTGTCACTGATTACGCCAAGTCTAAGGCCACCAGAATAAATCAGTATAGGTATAAATCTGAACCAGTTTATGTTATTAAAGGGAAACTTATTCTAAAAAAGGAACTGATTTTTGATTTCTGTCAAAGGTAACATTTGCTGTTATTACGTAAACTTCACGTTGATACATAGATTGATCCTACAGGGATAATAATCAAATTTATGAAATAAAATGACAATTCTGAACATGACATTTTGAATATGGCATTACTAACAATAGCTTAACTATAAAACTTTGACATTAAGGTTATGTAAGAGATTCTTTTTCTGTTATTAGGGGTATTTATATACATTGCCTCTTATCTGGTCAGTGTTTAAACCAGTTACATAGCTGTCATACATTTTTGTCATAAATACTCTTATTTAATGTTAGCAAACCCTCATGGCCTAAAATAAGTTTTGGGTAGTTCATTCTTTCTTAAGAGGTTAAAGGCAATGAAAGGTGGGTGGTGCTAGGCTTGTTTTGATTGTGCTGCACAACTAGGCCTGGGCCTCCTTATGTGATTGCAAACTAGTTAAATCATGATTGATATGTTCTAATTTACTTTATATTCAATACTTAATGTGCAAATAAATTCGGCCTCAGTTTTTTGTATGTAGAAATGTTTTTTTTTGTATGATGATGCCTGTATGTTTTCATGCTTCACGTTTCTTGTTGAACTTCTGTGTATATGATGTTATTGTATATCTATTCTAGAGTAGCTCAACTCTGAAATATAGACTACTTCAAATAGTATTGTTTGTTTTGTTTATACAACTATACAAAGTATGTCAAGTTATCCTACACCCCTCAGCATCAGCAATGTCACACCTTGGTTTAGGTTTCACCTGCAACTTACTATCATGCATATATCTTAGTAACCTACAATGAGTATTGATTTAATACTTCATTAATGTCTTCAGGGGCATGAAACAAACAACAAAGAGAACTTTTACTCAGTTTGAGGCAAATTACGGCCCTTTTTAGCAAATGCTCAGTTGAACTCTTGGGATCACAAAGTGTCGGGCATGCATTGTGTGGCATGCATTGTGTGGCATGCATCTTGGGTTGTCCAGTTTTTACCTTTAAACAAACTTCTAAACCCCCAGGTTAAAACTGATTACACTTTGCTGGGATGTTCTTTGCATGCTCTACCAAAGTTGTTCAGAGTTGAATTCCATCAAGAACTCTGGTTGATTTGGCAACAGAAAGGAAAAACATTGAAAATCTTCTTTGAAGAAACCAGAAAGCATAGAGCTTAGATTTTGCAAAAAGGTTTACCTAGAGGTCCTTTACCAAGATTATTCAAACTATGCCCCTGGAGTCATGAGTGGCCCTGCCTTGGGGTCAGTTGAATTTACATATGCTTTTATAGAGAAGGCTTAAACCAAAAGCTCTAGAGCTTAGATATTTTGTATGTTGCACAGTCTAATGGACCTTTACCAGGTTTGTTCAAATCATGTCCCTGGGGTCAAAATTGGCCCTACCCTGGGGTCCTTTTTGTGTAAGTTCTTTAATATTTTAGAATCTTCTTAAGAGAAACCATGAGCTTAAGACCTTAGTTATTTTGCATGCAGCATCATCTAGAGTTCTTCTACCAAGATTGTTCAATTATGCCCAAAGGGTCATTAATAGTGCTTCCTAGGTGTCACTTGATTTTTATGCTCCGCAAAGGGAGAGCATATAGTTGCTGCCTTGTCTGTCCTTCCATCCTTACGTCTGTCTGTCCATCACACTCTTGTCCAGAGAATAACTTGAAAAGTATTGAAGGAATTTGATTGAAACTTAAAACATTAATAGAGACCAGTGAGAGGAAGTGCAGTGTCCATGAACAATAATTCTACCTTGCATAATTTTTTAACTACCTCCCTTAAGTTATTAATGCTTGTCCAGAATGTAACTCCTAAACTCTCCAAGATAACTCATTGAAACTTCACACAATTATAGAGACTAGTCAGAGAAAGTGCACTGTCAAAGAACTATAACTCGTATTTACTTAGTTTTTTAATTATCTCCCTTTATAATACTTAATTAGGCTTGCCAGATATGAATTTGAAAAGTATTGAAGGAATTTGTTTAAAACTTCACACAGTCATAGATACTAGTAAGTGGAAGTGCACTGTTAAATAACCATATGTCTACCTTGCTTAATTTTTGAATTATCTTCCTTAATGATACTTAAAATGTTTAATAATGCTTGTCTTGAGTACAACTTCTAAACTATCAAAGATATCTCTTTGAAACTCCATACAGTTGTAGAGACTAGTGAGAAGAAGTGAAATGTCAAAGAACCATAACTCTACATTACTTAGTTTATGAATTATCTCTCTTGATGGTACTTACTCATGCTTGTCCAGAGAATAACTTAAAAACTATCCAAGGAATTTTATTGAAACTTCACACAGTGGTGGAGAACAGTGTTATGAATTAGAGTACCAGCCTATTCAACCTATGCATATAGGCAGTTCGGGAAAAATTGATGTGAGACATCCATGATTATTCTATATTTCCTCAATTACGGGCACTTCGTTACATATTTACGTAATGTATAAAATATTAGCACTGGTTCGGTTACAGTCATTGAAAGCAGAGAGCATTATTAACGATATATTGGCTACATAAAGAGAACAGAGATGTTCTGTTGACATACGAGATACATTGTAAACGAGACCTTTTGTAACGACTTGTGATACCTTAGACGGCGTAACAAAAGCCATGTCATTGTTGATACTTCGCCTGTTTTCCTTTGTTTTGTTCCTAGTTACCTATTTTAGAACATACGATATGAATTCATTTCTAAATCTCTGTGATACAAAGTGGAAGAAATAGAAGAATAGATTTCTGAATGCATGTATTCATATAGTTCTCTGTTAATTTCTTTGTCTCATGAATACAAATTTGAGCACGATATTTACGTGAAATTCGAAGATTAAAAGCTGAAGGTTTTTACAAGAAATGTTAAATAAAACATTCGCGTCAGCTTTCCAGGAAATATACGGATTTATTTTATGCCTACCAATGAAATATAGGGAAATATCAGTGAGATAAAAGTGATAATACACTGTTTTGAATCAGTTAATTACCATTTTGATAATACATGTTTGTGCCCGAACTATTGAATATTGAGTATTAATCCGCTTTTATAATTAAAGTATGTATGGCAAAATTCAATAAATATTGATAAACTGTGTAGACAAAAATAAATATTATTTGATGAAAGTGTATTCAGTTTATTTCAGCAGAAGTAAAGTTATCATATGTATTGGAGATTGTCTGCACTTTTTTTTGTGCGGAGTTACCAAAGTACGCATTAACTGATTTGGGGCTCACCATGGGGAATTTATTGAAGGCCCTGATTAAAAATGTCATAAAAAACCCATTTTTGACGTGTTGGCATAAAATAAAAAGAAAATTTGTTTGTTTTTTAGTGGAAGATGGGAATTTATTTCATCTCGTGAACACCATATGTTGATATTTTCACGAGTGGCGCAGCCACTCGTGAAAATATCACATATGGTGTTCACTCGATGAAATAAATTCTCATCTTCCACAAAAAACAAACAAATATCCTCTATATATTGTGAAAGTAGGTGATGAACACTAGAGCGACTGTGTCGAACGAAGATAAAAAGTTCTGTAGAACGTACTGTTAAATGGAACGAAAAAAAATAGCAATGCACAGTTTTGTTGTAAAATTGTCGGCTTGTATTTCGATTCGATACATTCACCTAAAAAAAATGTAAAAAAAACCAGTACTATTATTACAGAATTCAGAACTTTTTTTGTGATTATTTAGGAAATATTGCCTTGAATATACCGGCTATAGTTCTGTTTTCCATGGATATTTATATCTTATAGAACGTCTAGCGAATCACATCCGGCGACTTTTATTTTGTTACTTACTTCGACCACAGCCACAATTAGTTTGTCTTTAAAATATTGTGCCTGTAAACTATGATGTCGGCTCATTTGTTTAAGAACCATGGGGTTTGGAAAATAACTTTTATCATATTCACAATGTGTACCTTCCTGCTAGGATCAGTGTTTTACAAAAAAGTTGTGGGTAAGTTGACCTTCGACATGTTGCAAGTGAAGACCACAGCCTGGCTTTGTCATTCGCTGATTGTAAATTTTATTTTAGGGCAAAATATATTTTTGTACCAATCAGTAATCTTGTCTAGACCAAGCGAGCAATATTTGCCTTGTTCAATCGTTTTAATTTTAATGTAACTTATTTCGATAGGAATCTTTCGAAGCATTTTGTGCAGAAAACATAATTATGTAATTATCCTCCTGAAATGATTAATTATCCAAAGAGGGACTGTTATAACTTATCGAGAGACAGCAAGTGTATTTTGCGAACTATTTTACTTAATTCCTAACGAGATATTTTTTCTGACATTCATCTCGACATTCAAAGAACAAAAAATTCGAATGTTTCTCTTTCACTTCATTTTATAGCATTGTCAGACACCCGTTTAGATTTTTTTATTCATCTTCTCACTTGTTTACAGTTTTTTTCTTTCACTTGTTTACAGTTTATTTTTGTACTTACTAATTTATAGTTTATTTTTCTTCTCACTAGTAGCAAGTTATTATTTGTTCACTAGTTTACAGTTTATTTATCTACTCACTAGTTTACATATTATTTATCTACTCACTAGTTTACAGTTTATCTGCTCACTAGTTTACAGATAATTTATGTACTCACTTGTTTACAGTTTTTTTCTTTCACTTGTTTACAGTTTATTTTTGTACTTACTAATTCATAGTTTATTTTTCTTCTCACTAGTAGCAGTTTATTATTTTCTCACTAGTTTACAGATTATTTATCTACTCACTAGTTTACAATTTATCTGCTCACTAGTTTACAGTTTATCTGCTCACTAGTTTACAGATAATTTATGTACTCACTTGTTTACAGTTAATTTATCTGCTCACTAGTTTACAGTTTAATTTTGTTGTCACTAGTTTACAGTTTATTTTTAATGTCACTAGTTTACAGTTTATTTTTATTGACACTAGTTTATAGTTTATTTATTTTCTCACTAGATTACAATTTATTTATCTTCTCCTTAGTTTACAGTTTATTTTTATACCATTAGTTTCCAGTTTATTTTCATTATCATTAGTTTACAGTTTGTTTTCATTATCATTAGTTTACAGTTTATTTATCTACTCACTAGTTTACAGTTTATATTTATCTTATCACTAGTTTACAGTTTATTTCCCATTACATTAGTTTATAGGTTTTTTTTATTGTCACTAATTTACATTTTATATTTATCTACTCACTAGTTTACAGTTATTTATGCTCTCACTAGTTTACAGTTTATATTTATCTTCTCATTAGTTAATAGTTTATTTATCTACTCACTAGATTACAATTTATTTATTTTCTCCTTAGTTTACAGTTTATTTCATTATCATTAGTTTACAGTTTATTTATCTACTCACTTGTTTACAGTTTATACTTATCTTCTCACTAGATTACAGTTTATTTATCTACTCACTAGTTTACAGTTTATATTTATCTTATCACTTGTTTACAGTTTATTTATCTTTATTTATCTCACCAGTTTACTTGTCTGTTGTTTAGTGTTTGCCTTACAGTTCTACACACCTCTGCCAAGTTACCCCACGCTGAGTCTGATTATATACAGAGTCATTTACATGTTTGTAGTTAGCACTGTCCACTGGTGTTTCATAAGCTTCTGATTACGAGTGTATCTTTTGACTATCTACTATTAACAGATAACCGCGTATATATTACCTACAACCGACCTGTAAAACACTTTGATGGAAACTTGCGTCTGGTCGAAGAAGTCAAAAGAAAAGGTGAAGAAATAAACAGACCTCTACCTGAAAATTTTATCAATCATGTGAGTAAAGGTATTAGATGTAATTCAATCTATAAAACTATTCAGTGATTCAATGTATACAAGGGCTTGGTCAAAATTGACATGTTGCAGGTACAAGCAATTTACGAGAATTAAAACAAGACAACACAAAACCTTAGAGGCTTTACAATATTTCCCCGCTTAGATTAAAAAATGGAACAGCACTATAGAAAAAAATCTGCCTCTCGGGGCAAGAAACGAACTTTTAAAATTCAGATAAGTACATAAGTTCGTAGAAATATTTATCGAAATGAATGCGGTTGAAAACATAATGAAATAATCAATAAACGATATTATAAATTCTAGTATGTCTAAGATCTTTAACAAATGAAAAAAAACAACAAAACGAAACACTCTCTGTACGAACCTTAGATCAGTTTTAATAATAGAAACATACTGCATTATTCCGCTTTCCAGGAAAAAGAAGACCCGTATTCGATAAGTCTTCTTTCGAATTCAAACAAGACCGAAGGAAAAAAAGACAGACATAGAGAAGAGCAGATTGAGAGGACAAATAGAACAGAAGCAGATGCCAAGAAATGGGACGTCTCAGAAGTGCCAAACAGTCAGGTATTATAACTGACTTGGTTGACGATGTATAAAATCTCGCTGTATTTAGGCTTTGTAATAATATAAAAAGAAGTTGCTTTCATTTCTGACAATACACCTCTACCAATAATTGGTGCACCTTAAAGAACCGGAGAAAAAGTTTTTCCAGTCACTTGATTTTCTTTGAAGAAAACAAAACATAAATTGAAAGGGACTGTGATGGGCTACAAGTGTTCTATAAATAGTTTCTGCTTGATTTATTTTTCTTGTCCCCATTTGTTGTCTTTCTGAATATCGGACCAATGGTTTACAAGTTCAAACCGGTAAACTATGAGAGAGAGAGAGAGAGAGAGAGCATTTTTAAATGTCATTCAGGTAAGAAGTAGGGTTTCAATAACCGGATGTCTTGCAGATGGATACTACTTATTTGAATAGAGATCTATTTATTTGATCATACAACTATCGTTTAATTACTTGAAATAATTTATCTAATAAGCTTAATTTATATATTTGGCAATACGGAATTGATTTCTGTTATCAAAATGGACATATTATGTCAGAGGAGCAATGTTGCGCTTACTCACAAGTAAACTAAAGTTTCTGACTTATTTCTATAAATATTTTAGCATCACACTGGTAAATCTAGAAGCAGAAAAGTACCAGAACGTAAGTTGCTGTTTGTGTTGTTCATTAATCTTGAATATAGAACATAATGTCCCTATTACAATCATGTAAACGAGACTATCAGATATAATACTCAATATTCTACAGTTGCTTTCAGAAGGCTTAAACATATGTGTAGTCTATTTCAGTGAAATATGAAGAATTGAACTTATCACATGAACTTTTCAAATAACTTTATTAAATACGTACCAACTGCTGCTGCGATATTGTTCAGCTTTTGTCTTGTACATTTCATTAATATGCTTGTAGATTATAAAATCTGTGAAAACTATAAAATGTGGAATATAAGAAATTTTAAGAAGCAGCCAAAGTCTTATCATGCAAAAATTGACAAGGACATATATTTTTACAGACAAGGCAAATTACTGGCGTCGTTCAAAGCTAAGGTTTGACATACCCGTTGGCAAGACTACTGAATACGCTATTCAGGACCTCGAGACGCTACGAATAAATGTTTCAAAGAGACCGACATTCATTATGCTCGTAACATATGCTCGTACCGGATCTTCTTGGTTGGGTGATATCACAAACAAGGCTGACGAGACGTTTTATGTGTTTGAGCCGCTTCAGAATATTGTGAAACAAGGTTATTACGAAGAGAATTTGGTATGCTTTAATAATAACACTTGTCGGTAAGATCCATTCTTTTAATCTTTCATTATCTAAAACTGACGCACGTACTGAGGGCGTAACTATACACTTTTTAATGTTAGTAACTTGTCACTGGTATCGTGTTTTCAGATTTCCAATACCAGTGATACGATGTACTGTCACATTCTATAAGTTAAGGATGTACTGTCACATTCTGTAAGTTAAGGATGTACTGTCACATTCTGTAAGTTAAGGATGTACTGTCACATTCTGGAAGTTAAGGATGTACTGTCACATTCTGTAAGTTAAGGATGTACTGTCACATTCTGGAAGTTAAGGATGTACTGTCACATTCTGTAAGTTAAAGATGTACTGTCACATTCTGTAAGTTAAGGATGTACTGTCACATTCTGGAAGTTAAGGATGTACTGCCACATTCTGTAAGTTAAGGATGTACTGTCACATTCTGTAAGTTAAGGATGTACTGTCACATTCTGTAAGTTAAGGATGTACTGTCACATTCTGTAAGTTAAGGATGTACTGTCACATTCTATAAGTTAAGGATAACCATTAATGAAATAAGTAATTTTAAGACGTTCAGAATTTTTTCTGGCATATTCATTCATGTTAAATTAAAGCAGAATGCCTGGTTTATAATAACACCCTGCCTGAAGCTTTTACTTTTTGCTAAATTTACTAATGCCTCTAACTCCTTTGTTTGTGGTGGGTGTTGGAAAGTTTCTTTGCCCAGTAACAGGTCAGTTAACTAGGATGTTTTGTGGACCACGCCATCACCCCTATTTATCATGATTAAGCGTGGTGATGGCTGTATCTAATCAATGCGTGCCAGTGTGTCGTGTGTAGAAATATTTGAGAAACACCAAACCCTTTCCATCGTTCATATATTTTGAAATGGGCTTTCATCTGTTTATTACAGACGACCAAGACAATTCTTTGAGACACATAACTTTGCCATTGCAACATTTCATCGACTGTTTACA
The DNA here is from genome assembly GCA_012932295.1 of Cyclina sinensis. Taxonomy (NCBI): domain Eukaryota; kingdom Metazoa; phylum Mollusca; class Bivalvia; order Venerida; family Veneridae; genus Cyclina; species Cyclina sinensis. Next base: position 47,511,599 of record JAAONU010000002.1, read on the forward strand.
TGCCAGTTGACGAGGCTTCACCCGAAGACAATTAAGACAATGTTATCAAATGCTAAAACTGGGAAATTCACGAATTGCGTAAATTCGTCTTTCTCAGTAAAAACATGCCTACAAAAATATGAGAAAATCTGCATGACATCGACGCATCGGGTTTCGAAAACTATACGGATTTCTATGGAACTTGTATATAAGATGATGGACTTGTGGCCTAATTTGAAAGTTGTGCATTTAGTCCGTGATCCAAGGGGGATAACTAATTCTAGAATCAAAAAGAAGACATTCTCGATGGTGAAACAACTTGTCCCGCATTCGCGCGATATGTGTGTCCGGATGAACGACGACGTTGAATGTAATTTAGAATTAGAAAACCTTTATAAAAATCGGATCAAACTTGTCTTTTATGAAGTATTGGCCGAAAATCCACTAGGAGGTGTTCATTTTGTTTATACATTTTTGGGCTTGAAGATAACACCAAATGTAGATAAATGGGTGTACAGCAGCACGCATGCGCAAGAATCATCCGGCTATTATGGAACTATTCGAGCGGATGCAGCAGAAAATGCATATCGGTGGAGAACAAGTTTACCTTTATCTAAAGTAAAAGTGATTGACAAATTATGCAGTGAAACTTACAAAAAGTTAGGTTTTGTTCCCGTGACGTCAGCAACTTCATTGAACAGCTCAAGTTTTCCTACCAGACGATCAATCACACATGAACACTGGTTTTCGTAGTACATGTAGGCTGTATCATTTTTTAGTTTATCATCTCTTCTCTTTTCATAATGATAACAGCTGTATTCATTACATCAAAAATCTCCGTTGTTTTAATTTTGTTGTAGAAGATTCATGTTCTTGTGAAACAAATACTTCTTCGTTGTTTCGTTGAGTCGTTACTGCACAAATAAATACGATGAAAATAAGTGATGAATTAGACAAATCAAACAAAGGTGTGTCTTAAGCCGTTTTCAGGTTACATTTATATTATTTTGAATGAAAAGTTTAAAAAAAGTTATACTTTTTTTACACAAAATAGTGGTGCTAGTCGATTCACTTCTCATTATCTGTTACGCGAGTATCTCAACAAAATGGGTAACTCAGTCAAGTTTAACATTAAAAATTAAACTGTTGCAAATTACTAGACATTCTAATATCTGTTAATATCTGTTGTTTAACCCAAAAAAGAGGTGTAAAACATACAGATAATGAATTATATATTTTTAAAGACTTAAAAAATGACATTTACATATAGATTTTGTACTTGTTCAGCAACTTTTAATTAAATACTAGTAACGCATTCCAGGTTATACACAGTAATCTATTGTGTAGTGTAACTGTTTCAGCTAACAAGCACAAGCTAAATACAGTAAGTCGGCTTTATCGACGGATTACATTTGTCAATACAATTACATGACAATTATGCTGAAATTGAGCTTAATATGGTTGCACCGAATAAAGATGACAAAACAGCTGTTCAGATGAATGCTAGGTCAAAAAACATTTTTTTTTGTTCTTTACAGCAACATCTGACTCAAGACAATTTAATATACATGATGTTTTGAGTAACCGGTTTCCTAAAGGACAGACACCTCCTAAAAGTTTAGATATTTAAAAGTATAAAGATTAGTTCAAGATACAGGAAACATCCCCTTCTAGAGATACTTCTGGATCCTGGTTCCTTTACATGCTATTTGTAATGCTCCGATCCATGCTACTACGGCTAAACGTCTCATCCGAAAGACAATTTGTTGTTTTAGAGGAGGAGCAAGGGATCAAACATATTGGTTATATTCTTTGACCTTTCTGTTGATAAATCGAGAGTCTATTAATGACTTGTAACATTGCCGAACATCACCCAAAAATACCGCGTCATAAACTTGATCGATTCCCCTCTGATACCATAAAACCTAAACCCAGGGTGGCCACACCACGTGGTATATGATGTCATTTAGGCTATCGCAAGCAGCACTTTTTGACTCGACACGGAGGAAAACCCTGCTTTAAGTATTTTATTCCTTCGTCAATTTTAATTGTTTTATAGCGCATGCGAAGAAGAATATAATGTCCTACACATTGGCCCTGATGAATTTTTTTTTCATGTACAGAATTTGATAACATTTGGGAAAACTGATGCGCTTTTCGCGATAGCAAACATTATTGTTACGAACTCTTTATTTCCCGAATGTTAAGAAAAACTGTACATCTGGCAAAAGAAACATTAGGACTGTATGCAGGGCACAATTTTCCGCTTTGCATGCACTATGCGCCCTTTATATTGATGTAGAAATAAAACACTAACATCAGTTTTCTCAACCGAATTGAGTTAAAAAAATCCTGCTCGCGACCACAGACACTTGGGGTAAAGAAATAGTACTTGTTTCACAAATGCGAAGACATAAGGCACTCATATACCAAGTTTGGTGCCTGTCAGAGAACGTTTCAATAATTGCTAAAATTCACTGAAATACCTTAAAAATATAAAGATATAAATGTTTGTCAGATGTAAACATTCAACACCCGCTGATTTACATCGCGTATTTTTCTCGTTCAATGTAATTCACATACAATACTGATGTCATGCGACGCAGAAATGATTTATCTTCACGTTCATGTAACTCAAAATACCTGTTATCCTTGTTTTCCAACAAAATTCGTAATGAAACTACAATATTTCAGAAAAGTTCCTAATTTTACACAATCTTTGCAGAATTGGTCTGCTTGAGGAGAATTATAGTCAAACAGAACATATTCTGTGAGGAAACTGTCAAGTGTGCAAAATTAAAAAACACTTTAAACATCATAAAAACTATCACAAAAGAAAAAGATAATCTTGTTTTTTTTAAAAAAAAAAAAATCAAAGTCAGTGTTTATTAGTGTTTTCTTTTAAATTTTGAAATGTCAGTGCAAGAAAGAAAAAAAATCGATTTACATAGTGGTTACCGCATGGGTTCTTCTATTTCCTACGTGTACTGCGCTCTGTGTATTAAAGAACTGGGTAAGTTAGGGAACCAGCAGAGCACCTGTCGAAAGATTGTGTAAAATGGAGGAAATTTTGTGAAATTTTGGAGTTTCGTTACGAATTTTGTTGGCAAACAAGGATAACAGGTTTTTTGAGTTACATGAACGTGAAGATAAATCATTTCTGCGTCGCATGACATCAGTATTGTATGTGAATTACATTGAACGAGAAAAATACGCGATGTAAATCAGCGGGTGTTGAATGTTTACATCTGACAAACATTTATCTTTATATTTTTAAGGTATTTCAGTGAATTTGAGCAATTACCGAAATGTTCTCAGACAGGCACCAAACTTGGTATATGAGTGCCTTATGGCTTCGCCTTTGTGAAACAAGTACTATTTCCTAACCCCAGGTGTCTGTGCTCGCGACAGCCTAAATGACATCATATACCACGTGATACGGCCACCTTGAAACCAGACACCGTTTTGTCGTTTCCCTAGTTGACTGTATATTCTAATTGAAAATAGGGCGGCTGTCTTTGCTGTTTAAAGGGTCAAGTTCCTATAAACATGAAATAAAAATATATTTCAAAATCCACCTTTTGACGAAATATATCAAATGTTTTAAAAGTTGAAACAATGCGTCATAGTTATGGATTAGGGAAATATGGATTTTTGTCATTTGCTGAAACGTGCAAATGCCATATCCCTGATCAGTGCCAGCTGTAAGCAAAATCAGATATCTAATACATATACGAGTTTTCTCATTTTCTCAGACGGCGCACACGAAAGGAGTGTTTCCGCTTTTATGAGATTTTATGTTTAAGGTAAGGAAAAATAACTAAAATGATTTTAATTTTCGTATTTTCCATAAATTTCAATAATACGAATCTGAACGTACATGGTCTTCTAGTTGTTTAATTTTTATCATGTGTATACATATACGTATCTTGTTAGCTCGTATTTTTTCAACAGATCGGTCCCTCCTCTCAACACAGAGACTGTTGATACAATATGAACAAGGAATTGTATATTTTGATAATGTTTCATCACAAAAAATGTCTAGTTCATAAAAGTAAATGAAGTTTCTTACGCTTTCTAGAAAAAGAAAAATGTCAAAAAATAATTTCCAGATGCATTGTATGTATGTAATTGTTTTGAATGCGGTTTTAAAAAGCGTCTCTAGATGGCAACGACTTCTTTCTCCTTAAGCTCTCGTATGACAATATGATTTAAAACAAGAGATTTCTTTAAACTTTAAAAAAATGGCATTTTTTTGTTATTGCACTGGTGAAAAAGGCACCCTGGACATGTGCATTAAGTTTTACTGAAAGTCTATCTTCCGTTCGTGAACAGAACTCCTCTACGTTAATAAGTCGTAATTCATCTTTGCACATAGCAACTAATGGGACTTGAATTTAATGAACATCCTTAACTTATCGTTACAGCCTTGCCTCTACTTTCATTTTTGCATCATTAATTTCAATAGCATTCATGTCCGTCGATTACACTGATCGCTAAAAAAGAAGGAAACTTTGGCTATCACCCATTTGTATGAGCGTTTCGAAATTGTTACGCCATCTTTTCTTTGCAGTTTAAGATTTGACCAATCAAATAAACGAAACTCGAATTTGGTTACATATATGATTGGCCTTCAGAAGAATTTTTTAATTTGACAATAACATGCTTATAATCATTATCTTATATAAAATAAAAGATCAATTGGTAATTTGTGAGTTATAACTATTCTTTCACGCCTTTTATATGTTTTTTTCTTCAATGAGTATTGTCCTCTTAGGTTATGTGCAAATGTTTATACGTGAATGTATATCTCAATAACAGGGATAGTTCGTGAAAAGAAAATTGCTATTTGTAGGCTACTAGCAGCGCAGCAGTCTGAGATAGACGCTATGTTTTACAGTAAAAGAAGTATTTCAGCACTCAGTTTCAACAAACGACATAACTATTTACTTCTTATGATTTTAAAAAGAAAGAAAGAAAGAAAGAAAAAAGGAAGGAAAGAAAGAAAGAAAGAAGGTCGTTCGGTCGGTCAGAGAGTGAGTGAGTGAGCCAATCAGTAAGTTAGTAAAAATATAAATATATTTAAGGTAGGTCGGATTAAAAGTATTCGTATTAACTTTCTTATTGATGACTAACTGACCGACCGACTCTCTCACTTGAATTTCTTTCTCTGTTTCTGTTTTTCTTTCTTCCTCTTCCTCTTTTATTTCTTTTTTTTTAAGATTATAAGAGAAAGATGATGTTATTTGTTGAAACTGAGTTTAGAAATAATTCTCTCGAAACTATGAAACACAAAGTACATCTCAGGTCGCAGGACCGCTGGGCCGTCAGCAGCTAAAACGGTAAAACTTCTTTTCATGAAAAACCTTTTATCTAAAATTTACAAATATACACCAAAGCCCTTTTGTTAATATTGCTTGTTTGAACTTAGTTCAGAAATACAATTTCAGCTGTGACACTCTGGGTCGCTAGCAGCCGAGATCGCTAAGCCACCGGGCCGCTATCAGCATGAAAAGAGAAAATTCTTCTTTTCTTATAAAAACACTATTTTTTGAACTTAAAAAAGTGCACCCCAGACCGCTTTTGTTATGTTGTTTGTTTGTTTTTCATCAGTGATAGAAATCTTTAGATCGCATATGTTTAAAATGTTTGCTTACCTTGTAACACTTTCCCTGAACAGCTGACCAAATGTATCGATTCACTTAGATATTGACTTATCTTCTTTCGAATTGTCGTCTAACGATGGTGGTCACGACTCGTCTGGCCTGGACTAATCCTCGCACCATCCTGTAGGTACCGTAAAACGGGTCATCTCACCACACTTCCCCCGACTTTATGGACTGAGTCCCCTCTGTCGGTCTGTGGCAATCGACAACCTGCTTAGGCCAATCCTGGGTTTCAAAGAATTACCGGCTGAGCAGCCGATGCAGACTATTAACACTACCAATAATTTGCGGTAGTCCGTTAGGTCATCCTGACCAGTTTTAAACTAACAGGAGAATAGGACTTTAAGGCATCTTGAAGATTGTATCTCTGACAGGTCAGGGGCATCAGAGATACTTCTGTCTACCACTGCTTTACGGCTGCCAGTCTCTCGACTCCCAGGCCGTGTGAATAGTTTGACTATTCTTGGCTCTGCTGTCGCTCTTCTGAAACCTGGACCTCCATGCATTCAGACCGTTCTCCGAATAACTTTGGGCGTAGGCCACAGTTTCTCGGAGAAGGTCCCAAACCTCAACTTCTCGCCTTATGGCGACCTCGGCAGCAGAAAGGCCAACGAAAACTGGTAATACCACATCATTGACTTCTAGCACCGTCATCTTCTGGGTGGAGTGTTGTCGCTAACACTTACACCCATGTCACTTGGGTGATTGCTCCATACGACCCTTATGACCTTGGGGTTACCGACGTCCCAATGAATCTGCAACAGCAGTAACAGCAGTAGCAGTAGGAAACTCTGAAAGTCTGAGAGAGTATTTGAAATAGTCACAGACCGGTGTAATCGAACCGGGATAATTCCTACACTTACTAGATTTCCTGAAAGTGTGCAAGAATGTCAGAAACAGAAGCAGACCGCCACAATGGACTCCAGAGGGTCCATCAACATCAAAAATGACATTTTCTAAATTCTGGCACTAACATTCCTGAAAGTCTACGAGAGGGTCAGAAACAGTTGCAGACCGGTAAAATTGACCCGGGAAGACCGTTTGACCTAAAAAATAACATTTTCCCGCTTGGCACCAAAATTCCTGACAGTCAGAAACAGTCGCAGACCGCTTAAATCATCTTGTGAGTGTCCCTAGACCTTAAAAAGTCATTTTCCCGATTGGCACCAACATTCCTAAAAATCTGCGAGAGTGTCGGAAACAGTCGCAGACCGGTAAAATTACCCCGGGAAGATCCGTAAACAATTTTTAATGAGATTTTTCCGAATGGCACCAGAATTCTTGAAAGTCTGCGAGTGTGTCAGACACAGTCGCAGACCAGTTAAATCGACTAAGGAGTGTTCCTAGACCTTAAAAAGTCATTTTTCCGATTGGCATCAAAATTCCTGAAAGTCTGCGAGAATGTCAGAAACAGTCGCAGACCGTTAAAATCGACACGGGAGGGTGCCTAGACAATTTTTAATGGGATATTTCCAAATGGCACCAGAATTCCTGAAAGTCTGCGAGAGTGTAAGAATTAGTCGCAGACCGGTTATATCGACTTAGGAGGGTCACTCGACCTTGAAAATGACACTTTCCCGATTCACACCAAAATTCCTGAAAGTCTGCGAGTGTGTCAGAAACAAGCGCAGACCAGTTAAATCGACTAGGAAGGGTTCCTAGACCTTAAAAATGACATTTTCCCGATTGGCACCAAAATCCCTGAAAGTCTTAGATAGTGTAAAAAACAGTCGCAGACCAGTAAAATCGACTTGGGAGGGTCCCTAGACATCAAAGTGATATTTTTTCCGACTGGCAACAAAATTCATGAAATTTTGCAAGAGTGTCAGAAACAGTCGCAGACCTACCTAATAGACTCGGGAATAACATTTTTATTGTCATTTAAACGGGACTTTTAAGACTTTCTCACTGCTACTGCTGTTACTGCTAGCTTCACGTTTTGTTTTCTGCTACTGTTGTTACTGCTACTGCTGTTACTGCTACTGCTGTTATTGCTACTGCCAACTTCACGTTTTGTTTACTGCTACTGCTGAAACTGCTTCTGCCAACTTCACGTTTTGCCTACTGCTACTGCTGTTACTGCTACTTCCTGTTTCACGTTTTGTTTACTGCTATTTCTGTTACTGCTACTACCAAATGCTGTAACTGCTACTGCTGTAACTGCTACTGCCATTTTCACGTTTTGTTTACTGCTACAACTGTTACTGATACTGCAAATTTCACGTTTTGTTTACTGCTACTGCTGTTTCTGCTACTGTCAACTTCATGTTCTGCCTACTACTATTGGTGTTACTGCTACGTCCTGCTTCACGTTTTTTTACTTCTACTGCTATAACTTCTACTGCTAACTTCACGTTTTGCCAACTGCTACTGCTGTTACTGCTACTGCCAACTTCACGTTTTCTTTACTGCTACTGCTGAAACTGCTTCTGCCAACTTCACGTTTTGCCTACTGCTACTGCTGTTACTGCTACTTCCTGTTTCACGTTTTCTTTACTGCTATTTCTGTTACTGCTACTACCAAATTCATGTTTTGCCTACTGCTACAGCTGTAACTGCTACTGCCATTTTCACGTTTTGTTTACTGCTACAACTGTTACTGCTACTGCAAACTTTACGTTTTGTTTACTGCTACTGCTGTTACTGCTACTGCCAACTTCATGTTTTGCCTACTGCTATTGCTGTTACCGCTACAGCCATCTTAACGTTTTGTTTACTGCTACTGCTGTTACTGCTACTGCCAGCTTTACGTTTTCTTCACTGCTACTGCTGTAACTGTTACTGCCAATTTCACGTTTTGTTTACTGCTTCGGCTGTTACTGCTACAGCCAACTTCACGTTTTGCTTACTGCTACTGCTGTTACTGCTACTGCCAACTTCACGTTTTGCCTGCTGCTACTGCTATTACTGCTACTGCCAGCTTCACGTTTTGTTTACGGCTACTGCTGTTACTGCTACTGCCAGCTTTACGTTTTCTACACTGCTACTGCTGTAACTGCTACTGCCAACTTCACGTTTTGTCTATTGCCACTGCTTTTACTGCTACTGCCAGCTTCACGTTTTGTTTACTGCTACAACTGTTACTGCTACTGCAAATTTCACGTTTTGCCTACTGCTACTGCTGTTACTGCTATGGCCAACTTCACGTTTTCTTTACTGCTACTGCTGAAACTGCTTCTGCCAACTTCACGTTTTGCCTACTGCTACTGCTGTTACTGCTACTTCCTGTTTCACGTTTTGTTTACTGCTATTTCTGTTACTGCTACTACCAAATTCATGTTTTGCCTACTGCTACTGCTGTAACTGCTACTGCCATTTTCACGTTTTGTTTACTGCTACAACTGTTACTGCTACTGCAAACTTCACGTTTTGTTTACTGCTGTTTCTGCTACTGCCAACTTCACGTTTTGCCTGCTGCTACTGCTATTACTGCTACTGCCAACTTCATGTTTTGCCTACTGCTACTGCTGTAACTGCTACTGCCAGCTTCACGTTTTGTTTACGGCTACTGCTGTTACTGCTACTGCCAACTTCACGTTTTGCCTACTGCTCCCGGTGTTACTGCTTTTGCCAACTTCACGTTTTGCTTACTGCTTCTGCTGTTACTGCTGCAAACTTCACGTTTTGCCTTCTGCTACTGCTGTTACCGCTACAGCCATCTTCATATTTTGCCTTCTGCTCTTGCTGTTACTGCTACTGTCAAATTCACGTGTTCTTTATTGCTGTTACTGCTATGGCCAACTTCACGTTTTGTTTACTGCTATTGCTGTTACTGCTACTGCCGACTTTACGTTTTGTCTACTGCTCCTGCTGTTACTGTTTCTGTCAACTTCACGTTTTGCTTACTGCTTCTGCTGTTACTGCTGCCAACTTCACGTTCTGCCTTCTGCTACTGCTGTTACCGCTACTGCCATCGTCACGTTTTGCCTTCTGCTCTTGTTGTTACTATTTACTACTTCTGCTGTTACTGCTACTGCCAACTTCATGTTTTGCCTACTGCTACTGCTGTTACTGCTACTGCCAACTTCACGTTTTGCCTACTGCTACTGCTGTAACTGCTACTGCCAGCTTCACGTTTTGTTTTCTGCTTCTGCTGTTTCTGTTACTGCCAAGTTCACGTTTTGTTTACTGCTACGTCTGTTACTGCTACTGCCAGCTTCACGTTTTGTTTACTGCTTCTGCTGTTACTGTTACTGCCAAGTTCACGTTTTGTTTACTGCTACTGCTGTAATTGCTACTGCCAAGTTCACGTTTTGTTTACTTCTACTGCTGTTACTGTTACTGCCAAGTTCACGTTTTGTTTACTGCTACTGCTGTTACTGCTACTGCCAAGTTCACGTTTTGTTTACTTCTACTGCTGTTTCTGCTACTGCCAACTTCACGTTTTGCCAACTGCTACTGCTGTTACTGCTACTTCCATCTTCACGTTTTCTTTACTGCTACTGCTGTTACTGCTACTGCCAGCTTTACGTTTTCTACACTGCTACTGCTGTAACTGCTACTGCCAACTTCACGTATTGCCTATTGCCACTGCTTTTACTGCTACTGCCAGCTTCACGTTTTCTTTACTGCTACTGCTGTTACTGCTTCTGCCAACTTCACGTTTTGCCTATTGCCACTGCTTTTACTGCTACTCCCAGCTTTACGTTTTCTTTACTGCTACTGCTGTTACTGCTTCTGCCAACTTCACATTTTGTCTATTGCCACTGCTGTTACTGCTACTGCCAACTTCACGTTTTGCCTATTGCCACTGCTGTTACTGCTTCTGCCAACTTCACGTTTTGCCTATTATCACTACTGTTACTGCTACTGCCAGCTTCACGTTTTCTTTACTGCCACTGCTTTTACTGCTAATGCCAGCTTCACGTTTTCTTTACTGCTACTGCTTTTACTGCTACTGCCAGCTTCACGTTTTGTTTACTGCCACTGCTAATACTGCTACTGCCAGCTTCACGTTTTCTTTACTGTCACTGCTGTTACTGCTACTGCCAGCTTCACGTTTTCTTTACTGCCACTGCTTTTACTGCTACTGCCAGCTTCACGTTTTCTTTACTGCCACTGCTGTTACTGTTACTGCCAACTTCACGTTTTGCCAACTGCTACTGCTTTTACTGTTACTGCCAGCTTCACGTTTTCTTTACTGCTACTGCTGTTACTGCTTCTGCCAGCTTCACGTTTTCTTTACTGCTACTGCTGTTACTGCTACTGCCAGCTTCACGTTTTGCCAACTGCCACTGCTTTTACTGCTACTGCCAGCGTCACGTTTTCTTTACTGCTACTGCTGTTACTGCTTCTGACAACTTTACATTTTTCTGCTGCTGCGTACTGCTTCTCCTCACTTCCTCTGCATTGTTTTACACAGTTGTTTATATTACAGGTACTTACTCTGTATCATTTGGTTTCTATAGTTGAATTTCATAAATATCACAACAGTACTTTTTTCTATTTATAGTGAAATATTTATTCTTCTATGAAAATCTTTTACAGTTCAGTGTTATTATTTGTTGTCTTATCTGTGATAAAATGTTGATGTTCATAATTTGAATTGATTTTATATTAAATGTAATGTTAATTAATACATGTAAATACCAATGCAGTTTTAAAGGGATACACAGGCAAATGAGTGCCCAAAAAATTAAAACTGATATTATTTGTTCAAATCACGTTCAATATGAAGAACTTTAAATTCCCAGTATGTTTGTAGTGAAATTCGGACTTGAACGTAAATATTTGAACGTTCTTTAACAAAAAGTAAAACATGAACGAAATCACCGATTTATTTTCAAATAGGTCACGTGACAAAAACAACCAATCGTCGTTTCTCTTGGGTAGTTTTTTTTGCCGTAGATCACGTGACAGGTACTTCAACCGTCCAATCATTCACTGCGAAATTTAGCGCGAAATCTAAATTTTCTATCTAGACCCACGTGGTTCAAGTTAGGTTTTTCATTTAAAAGAGGAAATCTTTGTAACTAGTACAGATCATTGTATTTATTTCGATCACATTTATAGTATATTGATAGAATGAATGAGAAAGAAAGCATAAAACTTTTGCCTGTATATCCCTTTAACATACCTATAAAGCTAAATGTTTGAGACTCTTTTGCACAACTGTTACTGAAACTTTTTAAATCAATGTATGAAAACAATTTATTTTGTTCTTTAAAACAGTTTCAAAATATAATGCATATTTTCACAAAATAAAATTTGTAGACATACCTAAAACAATTTTTCAAAATGCCAAAGGCTCTTTCCACTACCATTCTTGTTCTACTATGTGCATTGTTAAATGCAATTTTTTGTCTAGTTGTTGGGTGAATCTGTATTAATTAAAACAAAACATGTAACTTCACTTTTTGTAAAATAGATCGATATTTGCGATTATGTAATTCTGAAGTTTTCATATCATAAACTTTTGTTGACTGTAATTTTACCAGTAAAAAACCAAAGTTATTAAATACCATGTACGTAGGTTCAATATTACATACATTTACAAGTTCTTTAACGGGATTTTAAAAATAAGATACTGTATTACTTAATACAGACACAATGTGATACTGTTGTTATTATTTCAGAATAGCCAGCAATGTATTATCCATCAATCTGGTTTTGTTGTAATGAGAATATATATCGACACAATTTATGTAATTCGTCTACATTTTGAAATCTATCTATGATTAAACAGAGCTTTGAAACCCAGTTTTACATGTTGTTTCTTACTGTATAGTTTAAGCAGTAAACATTTAATAGATCTACATCAACACAGATGAACAATTAAATGTTTATTCTCATACAATAATGGTATACTTTAGGTGTAAAGCATGTATCGTTTCAAAGCATAACCAGAATTTCCAATTAACCAACCATGGTTGCCATTATCCAACCTTTGCTTCAAAGCGCAGTTTTCAAAAATTACATTGTCATGGGTTGAGCCAGGACACCTGACAACATTTGTGAATCTAGAAAACATAATATGGATTAAATACACAGACTGTAACCTTGAATAGGTTTCACGTTGATGAAATAAATTCATGATATTTACCATGGTCGGAAACCCACGTTCGATCCAGTCCGTTTCACTCTATTTATCTACCGGAAAAATACTTAAATTCAAATTTGTGTCATACCATAGGTTGCCATAGGTTGCTGAATCCTAATTCATCTAAAGTATTCTTTACAAATTTACACCACGCGTTACACTTTTGTGATTCAATAATACGATGTTGTGAGTAAATATCCATCGTCGGTGACCCCCGGTACATATTCCGCACAACTACATTATGTACCGTGGGATAATTGACTGCTGATTATTCGTTTTCATGAATATTTATTAGCAAAGGGATGTAACTCTTCGTCGAATGAAATGCCGCATTACAAATAGGCACTCTTCAGTGTGGAGAGTATGAATAATGACAAGTTACTTAAAATAGACGTATTTCCCAGGATTTAAACATAGGCGCGGAAGGCAAATTGTAACAAGTAATTTCACTGGCTGAGATTCCGCAAGGGAAATCTTACGGAAACCAATGAAAGTAGGTAATGAATTATTCATGAGTACGAAATTTTACCAGCCAATTGTCCCACTGCAAAATAGACTTCGTGCCCAGTTTCGCCAAGAATGGCACACTTCAATAACAAACATGCCAAAATTAGATTATTACGTAAGAATTAAAAAAGAATTTTCATAGGAAAGATATTTAGATGTTGTTGAAAATGATTATCTTTGAAAACTACTAACTTGTTTTAGGCTTTCCTCACACTCTCTTGAAATTGAAACTGGAAGATATATAGGAATTCCCAGAGAAAGAAAAATATGTCGAAATTGTAATAAAAATTGTGTGGAATCTGAATATCATTTCCTTCTTATATGTGAAAAATATCAAGAATGCCCGATAAAATATCTACCAAAAGTATCATGGCCAGATTTAAGGAAATTTGAAAAATTAATGAATTCATCTAATAAAAGAACTATTACTGGAATATGTAAATTCTTAAAACAAGCCTTTAAAAGCAGAAATAACAACCAATAAAGCCAAAACATTATGTATTTACTATTTTCGAGATGGACTGTTTAACTCCTTTACTTTCTTTCTTTTTGTATATGTTATTTGTTCATGTTCATGCGCAATGTAATACTGTGTATATTGTTATTTTCCACTGTTCATTAGCCAAAGGCATTTGTAATGTCGAATTTGTTTATAAAATTTTGTTGTTGTTGTTGATAAATCAAATGTCCGTTACAACTTGGTAAACAAAATGTTGTGAGTGTCCTTGAAATTTGATAATTGCCATGGGTGCAGTTCAGTCGGCCCAGAGGTAGCTTAGAAAATGTTGATTTTTATCATAATACACTGAACTTTTAGAAACTCTATGTGTAAATCCTCCCTCACTATAGAACTCGCCTTTTGCAGGAAGCTGTAGTGTGATTAACAACTGAAACAAAGTTAAATTCAAAAATACAGGTTTCTGTTTAGATTCAAAATACCTAAATGAATATACTTAAATTTAAATTCGAAAATCGGTCCTTCAGAAATTTTGTAAATTTTGTACAAAGGCATATAAAATAAATCATGTAGCAAATAGAAAAATGTATGTAGCCATTATATACTTACAAAAAAGGTAAGTTTGGAAGTTGATTAGTGAAAGTTAATGCACTGAAAAGAGAGGAACCTACCACACCTCATGAAGTGCACGTTCAGGCTAACGCATGTTTTTGACGATCTCTTACATTTGCTTAAAGCGTCCTATTAATGTTCAACTGGTGACAATTCCGGCGATTTTCCAAGCCAGAGAAAACATGTACACGATGTTTTGGGGTAGAATGTTCTGTGTATAACTCGATGATTAAGGACGTACACTATCCTGCTGGTATTCATATTCATATTCATATTCCGTTTACGTAGAAAAGGTGTCTCTATTGGCAGGGTTATCTCGTTACAATATCTCCGTTCATTAAGGGTTTCTGGAACAGCGACAATGTTGGTCTTGCCACCATAGTAATTCCACCAAACACCGTGACGTTGCCGCCCCCAATATCGGCCACTCCTTGCAACCTTTTTAGGGTTAAGCCTTTCACCCCTTCTAATCCTATTAACAGCAATGAAAGGTTAAAGCGAGATTCATCGGAAAACAAAACATTATTGCACTGTCTACGAGCATACCGCCGATGAATCCGAGCTGACTAAACATGTGTATGGAGACTTCTGGCCGTTAATGGAATTCATAAGGTCGATGTCCATGAAGCCGTGGAGCGTGCAGCCTCTTCCTGGCGGTCTAGTTCCTGTTGTATTCCTGAGACGAGCAGCTCACTTCCAGCTAGACATGAACCCTATACATCTTGATGACGTCACTATGTTTTACGCGGTCTGCCATAGACGTTACCTGTAAGTTGAAATCTAGTTTTTAGGCCACTATTGGTACATTTAAATGGTGAGCGATCTCTCTAAAATTATTAACATTTTTTGTTTGTTTGAAGAAAAGAGTAAACTACTTATATACATGATCACATTGGAAACTGCATATAGTGTTAATTCTAATTGTTTCAGTGTTGAAGACCAACTGTCGACCTGAAGACCAATTGCTTCCCATTAACACAGAAAGTCACCAACTGATAGTAAGTGACATAAGAGCATGACGCCAAACTGCTTTGCTGGTTGGTCACTGAGACTTCTGAAGTGGTCATTTATAACAATTGTGCTGGGTTATTTCTTGATGGGATCAGCTATTTTTGAAAACAGTAAGTTTGATGTAGACATGTTGCCAGTTAAACCGAAGGCCTACGTCACTTGCTGAGAAGATAACAGTCAGGTGTTGTAAAAACACAATATCGTGAAAAAAAATCCTGAAAACATATTGTACATCAAGTACAAGTATTATTAACATTTTTTGTTTACCGTTTTTCTCTAGAAAAAAGAAGTTTTACAAATGTTAGCTCGAATATTAAATTCATAGCTCTGTAACAATGATGTTATCAATTAAATTATTTCATTTTCAATTTCTTCATTTGACTATGGCGAGTTAGGCGACACACAGTTTAAAAATCTTGATATAGAATAATCGATTGAATTACTAAATCGATCTAAAAAGCAAATGCAATAAGTAACATAGACAATTTCCTTAGGTCCATTATGTGTCTCACATACGTGAAATTTGAAATGTTAACACGTTCACTTTGCTGAGGATGTCATTGTCCTGAAACATGAAAATACAACTATTCTTTTTCTGCCTTCTGGATGAAATGCTAAACGCAAAGATGTTAAGGACAGTTT
The DNA here is from genome assembly GCA_012932295.1 of Cyclina sinensis. NCBI lineage: Eukaryota > Metazoa > Mollusca > Bivalvia > Venerida > Veneridae > Cyclina > Cyclina sinensis. The sequence goes on from JAAONU010000002.1 coordinate 47,527,512, forward strand.
GTCTAAAATGTGAGAGTTAGGAAAAAATAAAGAAAAATTTTATCTTTTCTTAGACACGTGGCTGAAATATTTACCGAGTTCAAGCAATAGAATATTTGTTGGCCAACACACCGAAAACGACTCTCAAAGCCTTGAGATACTACCAAAAGATATTACAAAGTATACAACGTTCATATTGCTCTTGACATATCATCGTTCTGGGTCCTCATGGTTAGGCGATATTACAGGGCAGGCTGACGAGATCTTCTACGTGTTTGAACCACTTTTTAAAGTTATTAAGAAAGGCTATTACAGAAAGAATTTAGTATGCTACGATGACACAGTTTGTAGGTAAGAACAGTAGTTTTGTTATCTTGAATTATTCGACGTCGGCACGACGAAGTGTCGATCATTAGGGATAATGCACTTGTAAAATGCACTTCTAACAGGTAGTTAGGATAATTTCATATGCACATTTGAATCCCAGACTACCTGCATAAAGTCACTTTTCCACTGCACTATCAAGTGCCCAGCTACCTTCCCAAAATACATTTTCGAATGCACTTACGAATCGACTTTTTATAAACATGCAAAAAAATGTTTATCTAAAAGCACCTTTAAATGCCAAACTGCCTGACCAAAGTGAATTTCTGAATACCCTTTTGAATGCCCAGTCCTATTTCCGAAATTAGTTTAGTCATCCTCAAATTAGATTTGTGCCGCGCATGCTAAATCAAATATCCTTACGCATCATGGCGGATGTTGTCCGACGTTTGAAACTTCAGTAAATTTATGCGAGATATTTCTGAATGTCTTTTTGAATACTCGGTTCAATTTTGAGTAAGATTTGTGCCACGCATGCGCAATCAGTGTGTTCACGCATCAGGGCGGACGTTTGAAATTTCAGTTAATTTTATGCGAGATATTTCTGAATGCCCTTATGAATGCCAACTGATATTCAACTTCACAGACCTGTTTTCAAACTCCTCGCACCGATTACGTCACGCTTTGCTACTTTAACTACTGCCACCACTATAACCAACGTGACGATAGGTTATCATGTGACAAAAACAATCTACTTTCGTTATTTTTACGAAATATTCTTTTTTTTTTACATTTATTTCTTACCTTTTCGTACATTCAGCATAACAATTAAATAAAAAGAAAACTTAAGTGAAAAAAAATATACTCGGCTATGTAACAACCGAATTTACGTGTGCTGGTAGTGGTTTCTGTATTGATCAGGGGAAGTAACCGCTGCGGGGAGTATGACCTGTTTTATTGCAATGTATATACACCTGTCTCTCAAATCGACTGACCGGTGTGCACATTGGTTTTATTGACAAATAACGGAGAAACACTGACGACTTGTGTACTGGTATTGTTGTAGACTTCAATTATTTTAAAGGAAGACTCTAATAGAGAAAACTTGCAACTGGATGAATTCAAAAAGCCGATATCAAAAACATTAAAATGTCTGCGGTTATCTTAATTGTTTTTTTCCAGAGCTAGTTTTAGGTCTTTTTAACCGTTTAGAAGTGATTTCGAATAGATTTTCTAAGTTTACCTAATCATACGGTAATATTTACAATAAGTATTTCAAAACATTCATAAATAAACAATTTGTTGTTCCCTTGGATTGCCTACCTTTATTACATTGACTATTATTTGTAGGAAAATGCATATGAATATCACATTGACACAAGAAACTTCGTCTAGATACCTTTTAGCATTTTTACGCCTTTACAACTCTCGCTCATCTTGTCCTCGGCCAAATACACTTCGACCTCTCCACAGTGTTGGCTTTAATTGCTGGCGGCATCCGTTTTTGCGTATCAAATTTTAGTTAATGATCTCATATTAAGCCTAAAATCATGAAACCAGTCTAAAAAGATAGTTGCGCGCATGCTCCGAATCAAAATACGAATTTATTTAAACGAAACCAAAATTTTACATCGGGTCAAAACGGCCCATGGTTAAAACGGCCCATTATGAAAAGAACGTACAGAGTAATTTTGTATTCCCTTAACTAAACAAAAAAAAATACAATTATAGGGATGCATTTCTTATAATGCATGCTACTTTTTAAAAACTACAAATTTTAAAATGCATTTTTTTCTGAAAAACTCACCAGCCTGTTGAAGAAATTAATATTTAGCCATGGTCATGAAAAAAATGGTAACTATTTTTTACGAATTTCAGAGCATTTTTGACAAGTCCATTTCCTCGATTTGGATTAAATTTACGCCCTTTTAATATTTAGTCCTGCTTAACAGATACTATCGCTGATTATTTTGTAAAATATTTGGACTAAGAAAGGTGTAATAAAAGCTTGAAAGGGAAAACAAAACTTAATGAGCCTAAAAAAGCAGCAGCTTAACATGGGAGTTCTAGCTTCAACAACTACACGCATTGTTGTAAAAGAGGGGGGAGTAAAGCCTTAGGGGCTTATAAGAAGATCCCCAAGATTCTACAAGGTATGAAATACATGAGGTTATCTTAATTTGTTTCATTTATTTAAAACATTTAAAATAACTAAATTATAGTCAGTTTTGGTCATTTTGCCTAATAAGGTATTAACTATTAATAATAGTTAGGTTACTAGTTTTTATAATTATTTAAGTCACTGAACGTTTAAAAAATTCAAAATGATCTTGGAAACAAGTAGATTCATTCTTTCAGTGACGACAGCTGCTAGCCTCTCTTTGGCTTACTTTTTAAAGGAAGCCAACTTGTTGTTCAGTATTCTTTAGCTGGCCGCCAACTATGTACATGTACACGCTTTAGAACTTAAAATAAGTATTTTCGCCTACCTTTATTTTGTTTATATCTATTATTGATGTTAGATGCCAGGAGGTTATAAATAACTGTTGTGAAAGTAAATAAACTTTCCGTGGAGGTTTACTGGGGTTCAACGCCAGTTTTAACTGCTGTGGTCATATCCCAGCGGTCAGTCCACCTAACAAGTGTTCATGGGTATCCAACCGGTTTTACTAACTAATTTTCTCCTCAAGTGACTGACTACTTCCTCACTTGTTTCAGAGGTGAGAGACAAATGACCTATAAACGCATGGTTTGAGATCAATTATCATGGAGAAATTTTGCCGGATCTTATGGGGATAGAACAGGGAACTGTCCAGGATTGACAAACCGATGCTCTACCGATTAAACAAGCCGGGCCGGCTTTGCGTGGAGTTTGTACACTTACTCTTTTCTATCCCCATCCAGAGTAACGTACCCTTTTACATTTCTTACCCAGAGTTACTTACCCTACTGACTACACAAAAAGTTTTAAAGAACGGTTTGCGATAGAAAGTAGTTGTTAACGGCAATTAATTTGATATTTTTAAACCAAGATTTAGTTGGGCTTCTGTATTCTTCGCTATGTATCGCAGTCAAGTTTTGTTACGTGTTATGACGCCGATTTCACTGGAGATCATTTTTCTATATTATTCTTTCATAACTCGTGTAACGATTTTGTATCGTTTCTCGTAGACCATAAGCCACGGAAAATGGTTATAAGAAAGTGAAACTGTGACAGGTGATTTCCTGTCAACGTTCTCGATATTCATTCGTTCCGTCATAAGACGTAGGCCCTAAGAGAAATCTTACTACTTTGAATCCGATTGTACAGTGGCGCAGTTTATATGACATATACACACATGACAGAAGAGACATTTTCGCTTTGTAAACGTATTGTGTCTTTCTATCGCCGATACCAAAACACACAAACATTTGCGACTAAATATATATCAATTATTTGCATTATAGCTTTGCATGAAATGAAAATCGCCGTTCTTCTTCTTAATGATTTCCTCATCAAGTCTATATCACTATTCTATCTGTGTGACGTAGCAGAATGTTCCTATCAGATGAAACGAAGAATACCGAACAGTTTCGTGTGGAAACCGTATGGACCTATGGTTAGGTTATTATTTCAAAATCTAGTTCAAAATCTGAAATTTTCTTACAGGACCCTCTAAAATTTTCTACTTTTACAACGTTTATGCCAGTTAAAAGCGTTCCATATGCCGTGATCGTGGCGTAGTGCCGTTCGCGAAGCGTATCTGGTTAGCCAAGGTCTCATGTGTCAGTGCTGTACACTGAGCATGCAAAAGAACCATAGGTGTCTCTGTAAAGGGATGCTTTCTGTATTTTGCATATCCCCCACTACATAAATCAAAGCGCAGAAGGCACTAAATTTGTTTGGGTCACAGAACCAGTAATAAGTGTTAACAATATTTTCTTTTCCTTCCATGTTTAAACGTGTTCATATTTCATAATTATTGACTGATCCTATAAGAGACTGAATTCTTCTCTACATGCTGCACCAGTGTATTCGGTATTGAACTTTGAAAACCACTGTCCTGTTGAAAATACTCCCATATGTCACTTTGTCAGTAGAGTATTATGTACATGTACTTTCATATTGATACATGATATTGCCTTAAAGTTATGAACAATAAATATGAAAAATTACAACGGACATTAACTGCAAAATCATGCATAAGAACGTCATGGTTCATTATGGCACTGCACTTTATCAATGAAATTTATCAAAGTGTGAAGTTTCAAGTTGATATATCCAATACTTTTGAGTGACTCACCGGCCATAAATTAAGGCTGAAAAATCACAAAGGACAATAACTGCAAAATTATGCATAAGGAAGTTGTGGCTCTTGGACACTGCGATCTCCACTGTAAGGTCTGTCCAATCTGTGAAGGTTACTTTGATAAATTACAAATGGCAATAACTCTAAAATTATGCAAAATAGGTCTATATTTTCCCTAATGAGGTCTATCCATCTGTCGTTTCATCAAAGAAGTTTCAGATTGATACCGCCAATACTTTTTTAAGTATGCCTTCAACAAATAACCAAACCAGGAAGTTAGCTGGTCAAGTTGATTCCAGTATCACCCCCACTCCCTTCCCTGTGCGGGAGGTTGGCGGGGGATATAATGAAATTGGAAATGAAATCCAAGTAGTTATTGCTTAGAGTTAGTGTGCAAATCAGTATCTATAAGTAACCAAATTGCACCTAGTGAATGCTGTATTAATGGATATTTGGTCGGCCAATACATATAATTCGGATTTGGTACAAGGGTTCTAGCTAGCGTATTGTCGCTTGTCGCTTGCGACATGCCATCAGGCTTAGGGCTGTGTTTCCGACATGCTTTGAAGTCACGGACATCCCTTAAAGAGACATGTTAACTGATGTCAATCAAATGAAGCGACTGGGAGCGATCAACCAATGACAGCATACTGCATAGAACGTGTAACTTACAACATTCGGCAGCATTATTAAGCTCCGCCCTAATTTTTTGGACGGGTATTTTCTTTGATGTGTCGATAGATGTAGAATGCGGAGCGGATGTGGTCCAGTGGTAACGCGCTGGCCTGGTAAACCAGGGGTCCCGATTACGATCCCCCGCTCCTCCACTAACATTACTAATAGTCTTTCGGAAGAGACGTTAAACAGAGGTCCCATGTATCTTTATTGCTATATATTGCTATCAGTGCTATACACTGAGCATGCAAAAGAACCAGGGATGGCTCTGGAATGGGATGCTTTCTGTATCTTGCACTATCCCCCAGAACATAAAATAACTTATCTCTGGAGGGGGTGTCGGTCATATGGGCAACCGGTACGGACGATAAATAAACTCAAAGACACACACACTGGCGTCACTTTAAAGAACTTTGCATTATAGAGAAAACTTTTGAGCGGATGTGGTCCAGTGGTAACACGCTGGGCTGGTAAACCTGGGGTCCCGAGTTCGATCCCCCGCTCCTCCACTAACATTACTAATTGTCTTTCGGATGTGACTTTAACCGAGGTCCTATGTATCAGGCTTTACACTGAGCATGTTTAAACAAATGCAAACCTGTTAAATGATGGATCAGACGCGAATCGGTTTTCCAATTTAACATCTTACAATGAATTAACACTGTTTGCTAGATTTCCATTTAGATTTTGTTGGAATCTGCCATTGGAAGTAAAGGGAGATGTATGTAAAGATATAAGGCATTATCTTTGATAGTACTGAAATAAAATAACTAAATAGCAACGAACTTTACAATACTTTGTATATGAATCTCTTCAGGGGCCTCGGTCATATTGGCATAAATAAGCTCAAGTAGATAGATATCTTTCTTAATTTTACCAGTAAATTTAACCATTACTGCTGTCTCCTTATCGTGCATATTATTTATTAATCTAAACTTATATATAAGATTTCCAGGAAATCGGTGTTTTTCCGGATTTTCCGTAGAATCGGGTTAATTCTTTATCAAATTAAACTTACTTTACATCAAGCTAAATTTCATAAACGTTTCATATTGAAACGTAATTTAAACATATATGATATTTTCTTTAATCTATCTTTACTACCTTTTTTTTTTACCAAGAGCATCTTAAATGATTTCCGGAAATTCAATGTTTCTTTCCGCGTTTTCTGTTGAATCGGGCTTTTTCTTTATCAATTTGAACTTACTGAGCGTCATTAAATCAAGCTTATTTTTTATATAAAATTTTGATATTGAAAGGAAAATAAAGCATAATTATATAGTATTTACAGTCATTTATTTTTGCTATTTTCTAGATAAGAACGTCAAAAATGAATTCCGGAAAATCGATGTTTTTTCCGGGTTGTCCAGGTTTTACACCTGCCCACACTTGACTTCGTCACTCGTAAATTATAAACAGAGGAACCGTGACCTAATTAACATATATGCGCTTTTCTCAAGGTTATAACTGTTTCAAACTCGTTTGTAATAATCAGTCACCCTCTACATATATCTATCGTTAAGAAAACACCACATGATAATGTACAAATAAAGTTACATGAAAAGAATCTACAAACTTTTCATGAGCGTGGTGGTAATCTCTTCTGTGTACTTTTCGGCGAGGTTTGGTCACGTTACAAATTAATGCGTAATTTCATGTAAACAAACGTCTTTTCATTCAAGAGTACGAAATCGACATGTTTATAATCAAAATTATTTGAATAATTATATTGCATTAATTTGCTGAAGTGTAAAGAATTGCACAATATTAGGAATCTTTAATCTTTTAGTCAGTACTGACTTTTGGCAGTAATAAGTTGGGAACTATTTTTCTGTTCTCTGAGAAGGGTGTAAAAATTAATGCGCCAGTCATTTTATACAGACGGACTACTTGCGGATTTGGTAATTATAGAAAGCAATAGGGTCGGAAATTGTGCTACCACTGTTGGTTTGGTCTGACGACCCAAACAAATAAAAACTAATCTCTGCAGGAGGCGTCGTCATATTGGAGATAGATAGATAGATAGATAGATAGATAGATGGATGGATGGATGGATGGATGGACGGACGGACGGACGGACGGATAGATAGATAGATAGATAGATAGATAGATGGATGGATGGATGGATGGATGGACGGACGGACGGACGGACGGACGGACGGATAGATAGATAGATAGATAGATAGATAGATAGATAGACAGACAGATACACAATTATAAAAAGATACTTGGTATATTTTGAAAAAAATGGGAAAATAAGAAAATGTATGAAAAAATCCAGCTCTGCGACGAGATGTTTACAGAAATATGAGAAAATCTGCAATGCTTCGACACATCGTGCTCTGAAAACTATACGAGTTTCTATGGAACTTGTAAATGAAATGATGAATTTATTGTCGAATTTGAAAGTTGTACATTTAGTTCGCGATCCAAGAGCGGTTATTTCGATGTCGAAATTTACTTCGCATGTCCGTACATTTTGCAAACGGATGTATGACGATGTTGAATATTTCTTAGAAATGGAAAAGAAATATAAAAATCGGATAAAACTTATTGTTTATTGTTTATGAAGCACTTGCCTCAAATCCATTGGAAGGGTTTCATTTTATTTATGATTTTCTAGGCATGAAAACTACACCGAAAATAGAAAGTTGGGTGTACAACAGTACGCATGCAAACGTATCAAACAATTATTATGGAACTCTTCGGGCAGATTCAGCAGAAACTGCATTTCACTGGAGGACAAGTTTACCATTTTCTAAAGTACAACTGATTGACAACATATGCAGTGGTATTTACAAAACGTTAGGGTTTATTCCCCTAACGTCAGCAGCAGCACTTAACAGCTCAGATGTTTCAACTAGACTATCAGTTAAACATGGAAGCTGGTTTTCTTAGTTAACAGTATGAGTTTCAAGCTCAGTTGAGCCAGAGGGTCACATTCCTACTTTTGTTGCTATTGTGATCGCATTCTATCTGGTGTACGTCATCCGTTGTCTGGTATCCGTTGTCAACCATCAATTTTTAAACAAAATCATTTAAATCTACTCTGAAACCACTGGGCCGTAACTGTGATCGTGCAAGTATATTCCTTGCATTAAGGTCTACTAAATAAATTCATAAATACATTGCACGCCGATATCTGGTAACAAGAATGAAAATCTTTAAAAAATCTTGCCTAAAACCAAAAGACCCAGAGATCTGAGATTTGGTGTGCAGCATTGTCAAATGGATCTGTACGAAGATTCAGATTATAGCCCCGGGATCACTACTGACCCCGCCCCGGTGGTCACTGGTTCTTACATAAACGTATATAGGAAAAAACATTAAAACTCCTCTCTGAAACTGCAGATCTAAACATTTGATGTGTAGCATTGTTTAGTAGACCTCTAGAAAGATTATTATAATGGTGACCATAAAAGTAAATCCAGTTATCTGACATAGATCCATGAGCTATTTCTCTAATAACCGTAAGGCCCTGAACTTCGCTATTTCTGTGTTGCATTGCCTTAAGTTTCTGGACCAACGTTGATTTACTCATAGTCCAGAGATCAAAAGTGTCCCTGCCTGAGGGACCACGAATTTCTTAAAAAAGCTTTCATGGAAAAACTAACGACCCGTTTGGTAAGAAACCTTCTTGGTCACATATTTGATTTTGTCCTTCAATAAATAAGGAAACCCGTAAAACTAGAAAAAAAGAAAGAATATTAGCCTCTGGTAGAAAAACTATTTATCCATTAATTATCTTTTCATGAAGTTACATTGTATGTGTTCCTTTTTATATGGTGACTTAATTACTATTCTGTTGTATGTACATAAATTTGACTTTTCATTTTCATTTTTTTTTTGTAATATAAAACGAGGTTCCTGAATACATTATTGAATAAGTATCCGTCGATTATAACTTATTTTGTGTTAATATTATAATAGTAAATGAAAACTTCCAAGATATTATGATTTATATATTCTATCTATGTATTATGATTGTAAGGTTAGTATGGGATGGTTCCCCGACCCATACATAACCATGTGACGGGGAGAATAAAGGGGGTAACCCAAAAGCGACCTAAAACAAAAAAAAATAATTTTGTCCTTGAACCTCTCTAGACGTTTCCTATGACCTACTTCTTTTTATTTACAGCATTGGAATTTGAACTATGCATATGTAATTTTTCATGCAGAATTCAACTTTGATCTTGGCCACACTCACGTTACTTTCTATTTTTCGACGTAGTTGAACTTCCGTTGATATGGACGCGTTACTAACAAAAGTCTTTAAATATAACCAATCAGGATTCGAGAATCTGACTTGTCTGGGTCATCTTAATACCACCGTCTTAGACGACTGAACGGCTGACAGTTTATAAAAAAGGATGTAATGGTATGCCTTCAGATTACCGGTTTTTTTTTAGAAATAACGCTCTCTGTCTTACGGATACATGTAGAGACAGGAAATGTAACGCAACAAATGATTTTGTCCAACAACCAGGTAAAATTCCGACTGGGAGAAATTCGGTCAGAGAAACGAGTACTCCCATAGCGCACTCTATTAAAACGACTGACTCCGGATGGGTCGACGATGCATAAAAGGGAACATTTTTTATACATACAGAACTTCTGGTTGTATTTGTGAAGAATATATTGAAACTTAGTTTCTGTCTGATTTTGTTGTTGTTACCGAAACAGATCATTGTGAAAAATTTACCCTGTTAGTCACGTTGTAGTTAGTTTATTCATATTATTAATTTTGATAGTCGAGAAATACCTTGTTACTCCATGGGTTAGATCGCCGGTTTGAATCTTACTGACGGAAAGGGGCATGGTTTCGAAACCTGGTTAATTAATTTTTTCTTCAGTTTTCATGGTGTATAGAAGCATAATATTGTTTTTTTACCCAAATATATATTAATTCTCTTTAATTTTAAAGAAAAAAGAGCTAAATTTCTGTGAGTCAGTTGCTGTAACCTTTACCGAGAATGGAATGCAAATTAACTGGAACCGACAGATAAACGGATAAGCAATGAATTGGAGACATTTCTAAATTCTATTGCCTAGTCAGTACTAACCGGTTCAATTTATGTCTTTAAAAAGTCTTCTGGACGCTCGCTTTATTCAGTAGATTATTGTAATATGTAATTGTAGCTACTCTTCGAACCAGAGTGTAATCGATTACACATTTTTTCAATCAGCCATTTCTCGATTTCTTGATTGATTATCCTGTCCATAATCATTACAATGTAACTTACGTCGACCAGGGTCATTGCTTGTTTGAAGCTGTGTCTTTGAATTTGGGACCACATATGTTCAGTATTGTATGTAGATTTTAAGTTCAACATTGGGTGGACTTTACCTTGACCTACTTCCTTATTTCAACATTGTAAGATAATTTTGCTTGTACATTTCAACTTTCACTTTGGGCGGCCATGACCTTGACCAACAGACCTTTTCATTTTTGACGCTACAGCTATGAAATATAAACCATGTATATATCATGGTGCCGAAACCACGTGACTTAGATGGATATGTGTGGGTCTAAAATTTGTAAACAAAACGTCGATTGAGGTAACATTGTTTGTGATATTTTTTAATACATCATATTTTTTCATAGGATAAAGCCGAGGGCCCGCTCCTTTTTATAACACAAACTGTCCCCAAATGTTTCTCGCAAATATTTTGTAATTCTTTTAATAAAGTGCAACAGCGCATTTTAATTTGCTAAAATTGTGATGATATGTCTGGAAGCATGTCATAAAAGCGATGCTAAAACTACCTTTATAGTTTGTTTAAGAAACTTTTTTATGTCCGGAGCGAACAATATTTAATACAGAATAACCAGTGTGTGTGGAATGAATTTAAATTTACAAGTTAGCAAAATAATGCCAAATACTGCAAAAGAGATATGTCATTATAAAAACATAATGTTGGATGCCTTGGTATACTATATTTTTCTTGAATGTCCATTTACCTTGTCGTTTACAGCAGTATTACTCAGGCCATGATTGCCCGCATTTGCGAATATGAAAAACACATTAATTTTGAACAACATTCATTTCCCCCCTGAGACTGGCTCCGTTTCGGTCGAAATGTTTATAAAATTTTCATAAGGTTTTCTCGTGGTTTGTAATTACCTTTCTGTGTTTTGACTTTTTTCATTGCAAGTTCATTAAACAGATATTATTTTTTTATTTCTCAAAAGAGTATTTTATTAAATCCATTTTATCAGAAAACTTGTTGACCCCCCTTTTAGACTGTAGAGATTGAAACGAGAAATACAGCGATCAGAAAAATTGAGCCAACATTGACTGCGATGAACTTTATTTAATGAATATTAAGAGGTTAAATTTTTACATAAAAATGTGATATAAAAGTACTTAGCAATGTTAAAATGCATGGTTCAAGTGCGTTTTGGTAATTTAATTACCGTTTTCCCTTTCATGCTATTCTGTCCATTCAATGACTCTTGATTGCTCATAAATCCTTCACGGGTCGTACAATACATTTTCATTGCCAATTTCAGTGTGTTCTTGAATAAGGTAAAAATTGCTGTGTTACATTTGTAAATACGTTTTGCTACAATATCACGGCTGCTGTGCGTCTAATATGTGAGATATAGCTTACCTAGAGGTAAATATTTTAGCACTATATTTGTTTTTGTTCATGCATTAATTAGATAACGATAATTTAAGTAGAAGAACGTCATATGTTTTTTTTTTAACAATTTATTATTGTAATGAAAATCACTATTTAGTCAAGCACTGCTTATTTTTCCATTTTATCAATTCATTTTCTACTCCACCTTTGTCTCTCATTCTATACAATTTTATATCACATACAATATTTCTTGTCTATTTTGCAAATTTGTCTCTCTTTCATATCTCGCGCTGTTATTTAGGGAGTTTAACTCGAGTGCCTTGTCCTGGTTGCTGACGACTTAAAAGGTTGGTTCGACTTTTACATGTAATCTAATGATATTTCTTAGGAACAATATTGATATTTTAAATCTTAATACAGTTACTACAATGGTAGGATACTACGTCATCGCGCACCTGTTTCATGCTCTCTCGTGGACCATTTTTTGTCAACAATCCGTGCTTGAAAGGTAAAATGGTCTTTTTCAATAAGAAATCTGTAGAGTTGCAAAAAATCATGTTGTGCACCGAAGATTGACTGGTGTACTTTGTATTTACGTAAAGAATTTTTATAATGTAAATATCTAGTTTAGGCCTGAAAACGGGTGAAAGTGTTTTTCAGCATGCATTCAGAAACGCACTAATATATCTTTATGTAAATACAAAGCACACCAGCCAATCTTCGGTGCACAACATGATTTTTGTTACTCTACAGATTTCTTATTGAAAAAGATCATTTAACTTTTCAAGCGACGGATTGTTCATCCTCGAGAGAGCATAAAACAGGTGCGCGATGACTTAGTATACTACTATTATACTACGAATATCTTTGATTTGGTAACTTTGTGAAATTTTTGGCTAAACAGCAAAAACGAACGACGTCATCCAGTTTACTGGAGTACGGAACTCCGTTCGGGCCACCTAAAATATTGCATGTTTAACAGGAATCTCTTGTCTCGCACATACATGATATCAGCGAAAATTTAAAACCTTAAGAGGTGCAGACGATTTTTAACAGTTAAGTTTTCGCATGTGTCACTTTAATCCTCACTCAAGATAAAATGTCGTATGTCACGTGTTAAATCTTTGCTTGTTTGTTTCGGTAGGACTAATTTATTGAGGACCATTTATCTGTAGGACATAACACATAAACAGAAATGGTATGAAGCCGAAGTTTTCCGATATTGACATGCGACAATTAAGTACATTTTTCGCTGAACAGAAAGGACGATGGCGACATTTTATCTGGTTAAGTTTTCACCTCCAATTCCTTACGAGGATTTAAAACAACGCATGCGACATTTTATTCTGAGTCTCGCGAGGATTAAAGTGACACATGCGAAGATTTAAATGTTTAAGTTGCCCTGTATTTCCTACGCGAGGTTTAAATTTTTTCCGAGTATATAAGTTCATCTGAAAGCGCGAGACAATAGATTGAAAAATGCATGTCGAACAGGCGATATTTTACTTGGTCCGAACTGGATTCCATGGTTACTTTGCACACTTTTTGTGCATAAATTAATGTTCGTCGTTAATCTTCGGGAATCTCGGAAGTAAACAAAACCCACTTACTGAGTTTTGAAATCTGATCAATTTTCAGAGTAAGAGATTTACACAACCTTGTGCAAGTGAAATCACAAAAGGGAACAACCCGACTATCCATACGACTGTTTCTAAGAAATATAGGGACTTCACAAATTATCTGAAATCACAAGGTGCGTGGCTCTGAAACTTGATGTGTTTCATTATCATTGAATCGATAGAAATGACGCTGGACAAATAACCTGGCCAACAATTGACGCAAAACTTCTATCCACCCCCCTTCACCGAAATACACTTTCTTTTTGTTTTGTGTTTATTTTCTGGCAGTATTAATTTCCTTTGACGATACATTCTACAGAAGTCTTTATATAATGGTTTATAGACGATTTGGACCAGCATGCTAATCTGCTTCAAACAATGCGCCAGGTACCAACGAGCGTTACTACTTCTGTCCTTGTTGATGGTTTGTCACAATATTGTCACTATGGTCAATAAAACATGTGAGTAAACTTTCACTGTACTTATGCATTCTTTCTATCTGTTGCTTGCAAAATCGACTGACTGAAATGGTCGTTACTTGAATCCAGGGACTTTAATAAAACGCTGCTAGAAATTTGAATAATTTTGGCATGAATTAGACGTAAAATCAAGACTAAAATATTAAAGGAAATATTCAAATTAAATGCCGAATTATAATAAATCAATAAATTCACGACGAAATAAACAAACATAAAACAGAAAAGTTGAACTAAATAAAGGGCCATTTTTGAAATTTCAAAATAAATCGCACGACTGTAAATACGTACATATTAAGAGATTTATATATATTTTAAAACACCATAGATAAAACATGCTTTCAGAAGTAGTTAGTGATCAAAGGGAGATCACTGTTACAATTTATTCAACTGTTTTTCAGACGATATTTACCTAAATTCTTCATCTTTAAGAAGAACGCGACGTCTTGTTTCGCTGACTGACGACACCATCACGAGGAGCTCTTCAACTTCAAATAATTCATATTCCAATAGACCTTATACAAGGAAAGAAACCGAAGAAAACCCAGAATATTATATCAAAACCTTGGTGGTGAAACATGGATCAATAGAAAGGGAGAAACGGCATGGAGTCTCAGAGAACAATGCAGGCAAAAATATTGTCTCTTCCAACAACTTAAACGCTGAAGTACTTAAACCAGAACGCTTGAAACCAACCAGACCTAAGATGCCTTCTCAAGCAAAGATCGATTTTACCCCGGTACTTATTGTGTCTTACCTGCGAAGTGGATCCTCGTGGCTTGGGGACATAATAAACCAGTCCAACCAGACATTCTATATGTTCGAGCCCTTCAAACCTTACCTACACCAGTCTTATTATAAAGTTGGAGCCATCTGTTTCAATAACAATACATGCAGGTGAATACAAGCCATCTGTTTCAATAACAATACATGCAGGTGAATACAAAATAACTAGTTCGAACTGAGTTTACATCACATTATATTAACTTTACTAACAATTTTATTTGTAATTAAATAAAATATCGTTTTAATACCGAACTTTGGGTAAAAATGTCGATTTGTTTTTAAATTTCGATCTATACTTAACAAATGCCCATATGTGACATACGGGCGCCAAACAATTTGCAGTCTTTTTTTACATTCATGTTTTTGTAAGGGCGATGTTAGCACGTTTGATCAAAATTTTTCATGAGCTGTATTAACAAGTCTTGCCTTTTTATCATCATCATTATTGTTATTATTATTATAAGCTTTGTTTATACGTAATATCTCAACAACGCACAAGCTCCATGCTAGTGTACGTCTGCTGGTCGCACAATGATTGCAAGTGTTTTTCATACTGAAGAAATTCACGACACCTCTCACTTGTTTAATTTCAGAGCTCCTGAAGATTTAACAGAGAGACATGGATTTGTACTTTTTGCTCTAGAACAATTGTTCAACTGCAGGTTCGAGAGACTGGAGTCAAAAATAGTTTTCCAGATAACACAAGGGCAACATAAAGGTTCCCAGATGTTATACAGACAGTGTATGCAAAACTTGCAGAATTCTACAAAATGTTTTAATTATTTTAAAAGAAAATGTTTCGAATCGAGCCATCGTGTTATAAAAACTATTCGCATTTCTATGTCTCTTGTGAGAAAACTGGTAAAGCTGGTGCCGGGCCTAAAAGTCATTCATCTCTTGCGGGATCCAAGGGCGGTAACTAATTCCCGCATGAAGGGATTTTTCAGCATGACATTTGATATAATACGTCACAGCAAAGACTTGTGTAATAGAATGGATGAAGACGTTACTACAGCAAATGATCTCAAATCAAACATCAGTAGAAACATCGTAACAATTATATATGAAGCAATGGCAGAGCGTCCGGAAAGTGGTTTAGAATTCCTTTACAAGTTTTTGGAATTGCCCATTTGCGAAAGAATATACCACTGGATTCATATGTCGTCTAGCGGTTTATTCAATAATGGATATTACAAAACTCTGAGAAGAGACTCCGCTCAAATTTCCAGAAGGTGGCGTTCTAAATTGACTTTCAATATTACGCGGATCATAGACACTTTTTGCGGTTCGGTATATTTACGCGTAGGGTATGTTTCAGTGAAAACAGAGTCTGATCTTATGGATAATAACTTTTTGACAAGGAATACAAACACACGACATGATACTTCTTGGTTTCAGTGAACTGATAACAAAGATATAAAGTCGCTATAGTTTCCAAATTACAAAGCCGTGTGAGAATGGAAAATAATACTTAGTTAAATTATCGCATTTTGAATAAGACATAAGTCTCCGCCTCCGTTTTCACTTTTCCTAGCATCACTTCCTTCATAGCCATCATATGTATTACTCCGAATCTTATTCTTAAGTCGCATAAGAGAGTCGAGCTGTTGAACAGTTATTCATTTTTATATCGTGTTCAAAATATTTATTCCCATGTAGCTGGGAACATGTATCATGTAGACAGTTCGGAGTAGTTTAGTCTTTTACAATGTACAAATTATTGATACTGTTTTGAAAAAGGAAGATTTATAGTACTTTCAAAATAAATAAAATTAACTGGTATCCTTTGGAAGCATTTCAGTTTTTCAACTTCCCAAGAAGAAAAAGACAAAGAAAAAATACCGCAATGTTGGTCTTGTTATTTCGTTCTGTACTCTCTACTAGCAAGACTGCATTCTATAAACTGGCGCTTTATAACATTTATAATAGAAGGATGATTTTTAACATGCGCATAGAATTATATTATAATCGCATTCAAGTACTTTTCCAATTTTGTGGACATTTTCTATTGGGTTAACTCGCTAGCGTAGTGATGCCTAAGTCATATTTTCAGAGGTCGTCGGAGAATTTCTGGAGATGTGTGTGAGTGTATGTGTGTTTGTAGGGGAGGGGGGTCACAGATGCCTCACCATCAGTTGGAATCTGCAAGAGAGCAGAGACAAAATTTTGAAGGGGTCAACCCACTCTTGATGCCCCACCTGCGATCGGACGGCATTCAGTCGGATGTGTTAAAAGTTATCGACGAGTGCAGGGCGGGAATCAACCAGGTACAAAAATATGTCAAAGGATGCTACTCAAGCATTGTTCAGCATGCGTACAGACAGTATACAATAATCTTACAGGCCTAAACTAGCTTCCTATCGGCTGGTTATAATCCGACTGAAGCTGGCCCAAACCCGACGCCGCTTCAACGTTTAATTAGCAGCACTGTATGCGAAAGAAGATAGGCTGGCAAGACAGGAGGTACACAGAGATGCCTAAGTCGGGCGCCTTATACACCTTGAAGGAACGATGGTCGGTCCCCTTCCGATATCGAAACTTTGCCTCGCCTGGTCATCTGACGAATACATATCGAGGCCCTAACGGGTGCCGGCGGGTCGACTTCCGATGATAGGACGGTGGCCGTATGATATTGGTCTCAACAAACTGACCGTAAAAACACCTCTAGCCTATGTTACACAGTGAACCAATTTGAAAATTACTTCATTTCCATTGGACAAATCATTTTATATCAATATCAATATAGTTTTCAACTACTTAAATAAAATAAAGCGTTATGAGGGTTAAACGGCTATAATTAAATTGTGCACATACTGGTTTATTTGGTCTAATTTAGGTGTTCTTCTCAAAGAAGCAATTGTTTTATTTGTGACAGCTGCCAACATGCCACTAACTTGAAAATAAATAGCTTAATATTTCAATTTTCATCATATTCTGGCATATAATTACAGTGAACTGAAATGACTTACAAATTTTTCGTGTTAGATTTGAAAAATTACTGGACGCCATGATAGTTACCCGGATGATGACGTGCCATGATGAATTTGACGGTAACTTCCGGCGTTAATAGCATAAATTCACGAATGTCTCCGTGACTTTTCTACAATTTCCTCTAGTAATACTTTATGTTTTACACTGAAAAATCAACAGTTTTTGCAGGTGCAATTCGATCGAAAATTATCACACCTGCGATCCAAAAACTAACAAATTTATTTCCAATATAGATCAGTTTCGGATTATAGGATTTGCCTTTAAATATCAAATCAAGTGACAGAGGCTTAAATTGTTGTTTGTTTGATGGATTTGTGTTTTTATTGGGCCAATTTACAGATACGGGTAGTCAACTATGGAGTACACATAGTATGGAGGACTCATAAACACGGGGAAAACGGCACGATTTTAAGTTTCTGAAAATGGATAAAACAGAAAATAATATAGCTGTTGAAATAATGTTGTAATTCTTCTGTAATGATATTCGCCTTATGAAAAGTTATATGACAATAATATAACTCGGCAAAATAAGATGATAAGAACGAAAGAGGGATCATTTGATCTTTTTGTCTGGCGGGGTACTTTTATACTTACATATATTCATAAGCATTTAATAAGTATGTTTTGCCGAATGTTGGTCTCAGTATAAAGGACGCTTATAACATCCTTAATTACCAGGTTCAAATCTTAGCCGAAGTGTGTGCTTCAGCAATGATATCTTTGGCGATAAGAACTGCAAGGAAACACGACACATCCACTTGTGAATGGGAACTGTCATGACTATCTACAGTAGTTGTTTCAATCACAAGGTTTTGTCCGTAACAGAGCTAATCCAGATGTCCAGTTTGCTCAAACTAACCACATTGTCTGACATTCATGTCAATGGGTACTTGAAAACTTGGTAATTTACTTAAGTAAATGAGCCATCTGTAGAAATGATTCCCATCTTTTCTAATAAATTTTATGTCAGCCAGTGGTTTAACAACTGGAACTTGTTTTTACAAATATAATATTTGAGACATTACAGCTTGTTTATAATCTGTCTAAAGAACCCCCCCCCCCCCACTGAAATAACCTTTGATTATCTTTTACATACTAGAAACGGTTGAAAATATTAGCACATTTATACGAATGTATCAATGCCGAGACATTTATTGTCTCATTCAAAATAGAAGAGATAATGACTTTTTCTAGTTTATCCTTCCTATACATACATTTCCAGAAATTTCGATCCGTAATATTGACTACAGAACTACTACATTTCATCCTTTTCACCAAAATGAATAATCGTTGTGTATAGAGAAAGATTCTGACAGCTTTGGGTCCTTGTGTTTCGTTTCGGTTCGACAGATGGGGATTGGGTTGCGTTCATCAGACAGATCACTAAATCACTATTTAGTCAAGCACTGCTTATTTTTCCATTTTATCAATTCATTTTCTACTCCACCTTTGTCTCTCATTCTATACAATTTTATATCACATACAATATTTCTTGTCTATTTTGCAAATTTGTCTCTCTTTCATATCTCGCGCTGTTATTTAGGGAGTTTAACTCGAGTGCCTTGTCCTGGTTGCTGACGACTTAAAAGGTTGTTTCGACTTTTACATGTAATCTAATGATATTTCTTAGGAACAATATTGATATTTTAAATCTTAATACAGTTACTACAATGGTAGGATACTACGTCATCGCGCACCTGTTTCATGCTCTCTCGTGGACCATTTTTTGTCAACAATCCGTGCTTGAAAGGTAAAATGGTCTTTTTCAATAAGAAATCTGTAGAGTTGCAAAAAATCATGTTGTGCACCGAAGATTGACTGGTGTACTTTGTATTTACGTAAAGAATTTTTATAATGTAAATATCTAGTTTAGGCCTGAAAACGGGTGAAAGTGTTTTTCAGCATGCATTCAGAAACGCACTAATATATCTTTATGTAAATACAAAGCACACCAGCCAATCTTCGGTGCACAACATGATTTTTGTTACTCTACAGATTTCTTATTGAAAAAGATCATTTAACTTTTCAAGCGACGGATTGTTCATCCTCGAGAGAGCATAAAACAGGTGCACGATGACTTAGTATACTACTATTATACTACGAATATCTTTGATTTGGTAACTTTGTGAAATTTTTGGCTAAACAGCAAAAACGAACGACGTCATCCAGTTTACTGGAGTACGGAACTCCGTTCGGGCCACCTAAAATATTGCATGTTTAAAAGGAATCTCTTGTCTCGCACATACATATCAGCGAAAATTTAAAACCTTACGAGGTGCAGACGAATTTAAACAGTTAAGTTTTCGCATGTGTCACTTTAATCCTCACTCAAGATAAAATGTCGTATGTCACGTGTTAAATCTTTGCTTCTTTGTTTCGGTAGGACTAATTTATTGAGGACCATTTATCTGTAGGACATAACACATCAACAGAAATGGTATGAAGCTGAAGTTTTCAGATATTGACATGCGACAATTAAGTACATTTTTCGCTGAACAGAAAGGACGATGGCGACATTTTATCTGGTTAAGTTTTCACCTCCAATTCCTTACGAGGATTTAAAACAACGCATGCGACATTTTATTCTGAGTCTCGCGAGGATTAAAGTGACACATGCGAAGATTTAAATGTCTAAGTTGCCCTGTATTTCCTACGCGAGGTTTAAATTTTTTCCGAGTATATAAGTTCATCTGAAAGCGCGAGACAATAGATTGAAAAATGCATGTCGAACAGGCGATATTTTACTTGGCCCGAACTGGATTCCATGGTTACTTTGCACACTTTTTGTGCATAAATTAATGTTCGTCGTTAATCTTCGGGAATCTCGGAAGTAAACAAAACCCACTTACTGAGTTTTGAAATCTGATCAATTTTCAGAGTAAGAGATTTACACAACCTTGTGCAAGGGAAATCACAAAAGGGAACAACCTGACTATCCATACGACTGTTTCTAAGAAATATAGGGACTTCACAAATTATCTGAAATCACAGGGTGCGTGGCTCTGAAACTTGATGTGTTTCATTATCATTGAATCGATAGAAATGAAGCTGGACAAATAACCTGGCCAACAATTGCATTAATATATATTTTTGATAGCGCAAAAACAAATCACGTATGAAAAGTGTCTCCTCAACGCAAGACCTCTATCCACCCCCCTTCACCGAAATACACTTTCTTTTTGTTTTGTGTTTATTTTCTGGCAGTATTAATTTCCTTTGACCATACATTCTACAGAAGTCTTTGTATAATGGTTTATAGACGATTTGGACCAGCATGTTAATCTGCTTCAAACAATGCGCCAGGTATCAACGAGCGTTACTACTTCTGTCCTTGTTGATGGTTTGTCACAATATTGTCAGTATGGTCAATAAAACATGTGAGTAAACTTTCACTGTACTTATGCATTCTTTCTATCTGTTGCTTGCAAAATCGACTGACTGAAATGGTCGTAACTTGAATCCAGGGACTTTAATAAAACGCTGCTAGGAAATTTGAATAATTTTGGCATGAGTTAGACGTAAAATCAGAACTAAAATATTAAAGTAAATATTCAAATTAAATGCTGAATTATAATAAATCGGTATAATTAACAATTCACTACGAAATAAACATAAAACAGGAAAGCTGAACTAAAAAAAGGGCCAGTTTTGAAATTTCAAAATAAATCGCACGACTGTAAATACGTACTTACTAATTTTAAAACTTGCTTTCAGAAGTACAAAGTGATCAAAGGGAGATCACTGTTACAATTTATTCAACTGTTTTTCAGACGATATTTACCTAAATTCTTCATCTTTAAGAAGAACGCGACGTCTTGTTTCGCTGGCTGACGACACCATCACGAGGAGCTCTTCAACTTCAAATAATTCATATTCCAATAGACCTTATACAAGGAAAGAAACCGAAGAAAACCCAGAATATTATATCAAAACCTTGGTGGTGAAACATGGATCAATAGAAAGGGAGAAACGGCATGGAGTCTCAGAGAACAATGCAGGCAAAAATATTGTCTCTTCCAACAACTTAAACGCTGAAGTACTTAAACGGGAACGCTTGAAACCAATCAGACCTAAGATGCCTTCTCAAGCAAAGACAGATTTTACCCCGGTACTTATTGTGTCTTACCTGCGAAGTGGATCCTCGTGGCTTGGGAACATAATAAACCAGTCCAACCAGACATTCTATATGTTCGAGCCCTTCAAACCTTACCTACACCAGTCTTATTATAAAGTTGGAGCCATCTGTTTCAATAACAATACATGCAGGTGAATACAAAATAACTAGTTCGAACTGAGTTTACATCACATTATATTAACTTCACTAACAATTTTATTTGTAATCAAATAAAATATCGTTTTAATACCGAACTTGTTAAAAATGTCGATTTGTTTTCAGATTTCGATCTATACTTAACAAATGCCTTTATGTGACATACGGGCTCCAAACATTTTGCAGTCTTCTTTTACATTCATATTTTGTAGGGGCGATGTTAGCAAGTTTGATCAAGATTTTTCAAGAGCTGTATTAATAAGTCTTGCCTTTTTTATCATTATTATTATTATTATATAATTATGAGCTTTCTTTATACACGTATTATCTCAACTACGCACAAGCTCCATGCTAGTGTATGACTGCTGGTCGCACAATGATTGCAAGTGTTTTTCACACTGAAGAAATTTCACGACACCTCTCATACGGACTTGTTTAATTTCAGAGCTCCTGAAGATTTAACAGAGAGACATGGATTTGTACTTTTTGCTCTAGAACAATTGTTCAACTGCAGGTTCGAGAGACTGGAGTCAAAAATAGTTTTCCAGATAACACAAGGGCAACATAAAGGTTCCCAGATGTTATACAGACAGTGTATGCAAAACTTGCAGAATTCTACAAAATGTTTTAATTATTTTAAAAGAAAATGTTTCGAATCGAGCCATCGTGTTATAAAAACTATTCGCATTTCTATGTCTCTTGTGAGAAAACTGGTAAAGCTGGTGCCGGGCCTCAAGGTCATTCATCTCTTGCGGGATCCAAGAGCGGTAACTAATTCCCGCATGAAGGGATTTTTCAGCATGACATTTGATATAATACGTCACAGCAAAGACTTGTGTAATAGAATGGATGAAGACGTTACTATAGCAAATGATCTCAAATCAAACATCAGTAGAAACATCGTAACAATTATTTATGAAGCAATGGCAGAGAGTCCGGAAAGTGGTTTAGAATTCCTTTACAAGTTTTTGGAATTGCCCATTTGCGAAAGAATATACCACTGGATTCATATGTCGTCTAGCGGTTTATTCAATAATGGATATTACAAAACTCTGAGAAGAGACTCCGCTCAAATTTCCAGAAGGTGGCGTTCTAAATTGACTTTCAATATTACGCGGATCATAGACACTTTTTGCGGTTCGGTATATTTACGCGTAGGGTATGTTTCAGTGAAAACAGAGTCTGATCTTATGGATAATAACTTTTTGACAAGGAATACAAACACACGACATGATACTTCTTGGTTTCAGTGAACTGATAACAAAGATATAAAGTCGCTATAGTTTCCAAATTACAAAGCCGTGTGAGAATGGAAAATAATACTTAGTTAAATTATCGCATTTTGAATAAGACATAAGTCTCCGCCTCCGTTTTCACTTTTCCTAGCATCACTTCCTTCATAGCCATCATATGTATTACTCCGAATCTTATTCTTAAGTCGCATAAGAGAGTCGAGCTGTTGAACAGTTATTCATTTTTATATCGTGTTCAAAATATTTATTCCCATGTAGCTGGGAACATGTATCATGTAGACAGTTCGGAGTAGTTTAGTCTTTTACAATGTACAAATTATTGATACTGTTTTGAAAAAGGAAGATTTATAGTACTTTCAAAATAAATAAAATTAACTGGTATCCTTTGGAAGCATTTCAGTTTTTCAACTTCCTAAGAAGAAAAAGACAAAGAAAAAATACCGCAATGTTGGTCTTGTTATTTCGTTCTGTACTCTCTACTAGCAAGACTGCATTCTATAAACTGGCGCTTTATAACATTTATAATAGAAGGATGATTTTTAACATGCGCATAGAATTATATTATAATCGCATTCAGGTACTTTTCCAATTTTGTGGACATTTTCTATTGGGTTAACTCGCTAGCGTAGTGATGCCTAAGTCATATTTTCAGAGGTCGTCGGAGAATTTCTGGAGATGTGTGTGAGTGTATGTGTGTTTGTAGGGGAGGGGGGTCACAGATGCCTAACCATCAGTTGGAATCTTCAAGAGAGCAGAGACAAAATTTTGATGGGGTCAACCCACTCTTGATGCCCCACCTGCGATCGGACGGCATTCAGTCGGATGTGTTAAAAGTTATCGACGAGTGCAGGGCGGGAATCAACCAGGTACAAAAATATGTCAAAGGATGCTACTCAAGCATTGTTCAGCATGCGTACAGACAATATACAATAATCTTACAGGCCTAAACTAGCTTCCTATCGGCTGGTTATAATCCGACTGCAGCTGGCCCAAACCCGACGCCGCTTCAACGTTTAATTAGCAGCACTGTATGCGAAAGAAGATAGGCTGGCAAGACAGGAGGGACACAGAGATGCCTAAGTCGGGCGCCTTATACACCTTGAAGGAACGATGGTCGGTCCCCTTCCGATATCGAAACTTTGCCTCGCCTGGTCATCTGACGAATACAGATCGAGGCCCTAACGGGTGCCGGCGGGTCGACTTCCGATGATAGGACGGTGGCCGTATGATATTGGTCTCAACAAACTGACCGTAAAAAACACCTCTAGCCTATGTTACACAGTGAACCAATTTGAAAATTACTTCATTTCCATTGGACAAATCATTTTATATCAATATCAATATAGTTTTCAACTACTTAAATAAAATAAAGCGTTATGAGGGTTAAACGGCTATAATTAAATTGTGCACATACTGGTTTATTTGGTCTAATTTAGGTGTTCTTCTCAAAGAAGCAATTGTTTTATTTGTGACAGCTGCCAACATGCCACTAACTTGAAAATAAATAGCTTAATATTTCAATTTTCATCATATTCTGGCATATAATTACAGTGAACTGAAATGACTTACAAATTTTTCGTGTTAGATTTGAAAAATTACTGGACGCCATGATAGTTACCCGGATGATGACGTGCCATGATGAATTTGACGGTAACTTCCGGCGTTAATAGCATAAATTCACGAATGTCTCCGTGACTTTTCTACAATTTCCTCTAGTAATACTTTATGTTTTACACTGAAAAATCAACAGTTTTTGCAGGTGCAATTCGATCGAAAATTATCACACCTGCGATCCAAAAACTAACAAATTTATTTCCAATATAGATCAGTTTCGGATTATAGGATTTGCCTTTAAATATCAAATCAAGTGACAGAGGCTTAAATTGTTGTTTGTTTGATGGATTTGTGTTTTTATTGGGCCAATTTACAGATACGGGTAGTCAACTATGGAGTACACATAGTATGGAGGACTCATAAACACGGGGAAAACGGCACGATTTTAAGTTTCTGAAAATGGATAAAACAGAAAATAATATAGCTGTTGAAATAATGTTGTAATTCTTCTGTAATGATATTCGCCTTATGAAAAGTTATATGACAATAATATAACTCGGCAAAATAAGATGATAAGAACGAAAGAGGGATCATTTGATCTTTTTGTCTGGCGGGGTACTTTTATACTTACATATATTCATAAGCATTTAATAAGTATGTTTTGCCGAATGTTGGTCTCAGTATAAAGGACGCTTATAACATCCTTAATTACCAGGTTCAAATCTTAGCCGAAGTGTGTGCTTCAGCAATGATATCTTTGGCAATAAGAACTGCAAGGAAACACGACACATCCACTTGTGAATGGGAACTGTCATGACTATCTACAGTAGTTGTTTCAATCACAAGGTTTTGTCCGTAACAGAGCTAATCCAGATGTCCAGTTTGCTCAAACTAACCACATTGTCTGACATTCATGTCAATGGGTACTTGAAAACTTGGTAATTTACTTAAGTAAATGAGCCATCTGTAGAAATGATTCCCATCTTTTCTAATAAAATTTATGTCAGCCAGTGGTTTAACAACTGGAACTTGTTTTTACAAATATAATATTTGAGACATTACAGCTTGTTTATAATCTGTCTAAAGAACCCCCACCCCTACCCCCCCACTGAAATAACCTTTGATTATCTTTTACATACTAGAAACGGTTGAAAATATTAGCACATTTATACGAATGTATCAATGCCGAGACATTTATTGTCTCATTCAAAATAGAAGAAATAATGACTTTTTCTAGTTTATCCTTCCTATACATACATTTCCAGAAATTTCGATCCGTAATATTGACTACAGAACTACAACATTTCATCCTTTTCACCAAAATGAATAATCGTTGTGTATAGAGAAAGATTCTGACAGCTTTGGGTCCTTGTGTTTCGTTTCGGTTCGACAGATGGGGATTGGGTTGCGTTCATCAGACAGAGTCAACACTAACGACTATCAGGGGATGATTAAATGAGCATCTCTCGCTGAAACACGGATACACAGGCTAATTTAATCTACCATTTCAGCTCGATTAGTTGGCAGCCACGATGATTTTTCGATGAATTAGCCAACATCTTGTATCAATTCTGATCAATTCACTTCACTTTCCTTTCGCTGGAATGATGGATTAAAACCATTAGCATGAAAAAAAGAACACGGTCCGCGGATTGGGAGGTATTAGGACCTCAAACATTTTGTCTGTGTTGCTAATTCATTGCATACGCAGGCGATTTTTGCGTTACCAAAAACATTTTGATGAATTAAAACTGATGTGATATTCTTAAATAGTTAGAAGTTATATTTCGAAATATTAAATGTCAAAATTATTTCCTCCCAAAATGTTGAGTGGCAAACATATTTAAAGCGGAGTTGCCTCTCAGATTGTAAAAGGAATATTTCATATTAGTAACTCGTATTTTTTTATTTTGCGCAAAATTTCTAATGAAAATGTCACTTTAAATTTTACATAAATGTAAATTCCTGATTTAAAGTCAGTTAAAAACTTATTTGATGAATAAATTGCATGTGTTTACCCGTCCCTACATACTGCGCAAAGCTGAAAGTAACAAAACCGTATACGTACATTTTTCATGCTTGATTTTCGCGGTGAATTCTTTGGTCAGGATATTTACATTTGGATTTATTCTCAATCTGTTAAAGTTAATGTAAGCGATACAAGCCCCGATTAAATTAAAAGCAAATTAAACTATCATATTTAAGTCTGCATGTCCATATTAATACAGATAAATGAAGCTAAATGCAAATAAGATATCAACTACGATAGTGCGATCGAAGGTAGATTGCCGGAGAATTAATCTCTTTCTTAAAGTGTAGATGTTTAATCGAATAATCAATGCGTCTGACAGCAGTCTAAGGCCCTTTCACACGTTTTTTACGAAATATTTAATCCGACATTGTCAATTTGACAAAAATTGTCCCCTACTTTGGCCGTAGATTATCCCTGGACCTAAAACCAGTAAGCCACAGTCTGGATGAAAGCTAGGTGTAAAAAGGTTTATTTTCCTCCAGTAAAAAGTATGTTGAAACATTCGATAGTAAAAGAAAGGAGTGGTGAATTCTGTGATACAATACAAATTTAATTGCGACAATTTATCTAAGAATGTTATAATTTTATATGAACCAGAACTTGAACGTTTTTTTCTGCATTTGATAGAACATCTTATGAATTACAACAGAAACCAAAATGAAAAATACCTAAACAATTTATGAAGGAGCCCGTAACAGACTGTATTTCTTAGTACACAAGAACACACACACACACACACACACACACACACACACACACACACACACACACACGCGCGCGCGCGCGCGCACACCTTAGTTCGTGACGTATACACAAGTAACTGGAAATCAGTAGTTTCCTAGATTGAGCAAATATCTTGGCGACGTTTTTCGTTGAGCAAACTGTGCTCCTTGTGGAAGAGGAGGTAAATTGTTAACAATTTAGATACATTTGCTGTTTGATCACGTTTGTTACCGATGTATAATTCCCACAGACAATGTGACTAGGCTTATTGATTTTTTGAGATATATTTTTTTGCAAAAAGGCATGAACTTACGAGCAGTTTTAAACAGAAAAAACATCCATATACTTTGGAATGAAGAGCGTTTAAAATGTTGCTCTTCGAATTTTTAATCACATATCTTTCGAAGATTTGATGTAACCGTCATTTTCTTTGGCTAGCTTTTTACCACTTGATAGAAGTTAATGATAATAATAATAATTATAATAATAAAAATAATTATTATTATTATTTAAGTTATAATACTGGCCAGAATCGTTATAAAAATAAACCAAACAAGAACTCTAGAATGCTTTACAGTATTATCAACACCCTATCTGCATGGTATTTTTCGTGGATGGCAAGATGTGCTTGAGATACATCAGGATTATTTTATGACCTGCCGTTCTTAAATTTGTTTCGGAAAATGCCGAACGCACTTCGCTAATATCCTTAAAACGAGTCGTCAATGTCACAAGATCAATTTTGAATATGTGACGTAGACAACAATAATGGATCAAAACGTATATTCATTCGGACAGGTAGATAAACAATAACGCACTTGGAAGTGTCGTCAAAACCTGTCAAGAAAAAGCTGTAAAAATCACAGAGGATGAAGAACGATCTGTTAATACTTATCAGCACTAAATTTATCAGTCTTGTAAATAAGATGTTATTAAAAATAACTTATGTGTGCAAATCAGCATCTTCCAACTGAATCCGGGCAATGGTGGAGTGGTTTTTGAAAACGAAAGTCGGTGTTTTTATATCCGCTGACATCCACGAAGATAGTAAAGTAATAGATGAAAATAAACAGCAAATTTTCTTATTAAAACGGTTGTCTATTGCATTTGTGCGAATAATTGCATAAATTGGCGATAATGTTATATTTTTGTTAATGGGAGGTATGCTTCGAACTTCTTGTAGTTATAATTTCCTGAATTCCTTGTTGAATTTGTGAAAAGTGCTTGCGCCGAGCGGTTAGGAAAACCCGGCAACAATTACATCACCATAGCCACCATTGGCAGTGTGAGCACGAAGATACGACAAGAGAGGCGACAGGTAGGAGGCTCTTTCTAAGAAAGATTGCCATGTTATGTTCCTGTTTTCTGTTTTCGTTTCCTTAATCCCACACGCTTATTGGAAACCATAATGATAAGATTGCAAGTGTGTTTAAACTAATGGGGAATATAAGTGGATTATCTATCCTGAATACTCTCTGATATTTCATTTGGATTCCTCTGCTTTCATCGCTATTTTCTTTTTTGGTATGGTGATAATTAAACCTAATTATTTGCAACAATGTTAGTCAGATTACACCTTTAGTTTAGCAAAATGCTTTGTTAACACCATTATGTTTGTTTTTTGATCAATCAAACTTTTTATTTAATATAAGACTACCACGAAGAGAAACAAGGATAAAGTTAGAGGATTCCAACTGAAAGGACCAATGTGCAATTTGGTCTATCTTTGATGTTATCAGAGTAAGGGAGATAATTTGTTATCAGGAATGTCCCTCATTGCTAGTACAACAAGTTCCTTATTAGTTCACACCCGACATAACGGAACACACAGAATTGCGCAATAAAAACTGAGAATACTTCCTGTAACAGGCTTTGCTAAGTATGTAGACAAAACAAATGATCTGTGTGGCAGTTCATGATATTTGTTGCTCCAGGAAGTGTACCATGACGCTGTCGTATACTCGAAGTATACAATCTGGAGTTTAATTTGTTGAAAACCGGATATCAACATATCAATCTTTGTTATTTTTTAAGTACGCCACATGTCTTTCAATCTAGCAACTAAGCCATTTAAGATATAACGCATTTCCGGCGAAGCAATGCCGCATTCACTGATATAAGGCGTCAAAAACCCGAATTTAAAAGTTATAAATTTTAAAATATCCCATGAGAAAATGTAATTTTCTAAAGTTGTTCATAATTAATATAGAGGCAAGGTTGATTCCTTACACGCGGCCATACAACGATTAATCAGTTGGAAACAAATACAGAGTATCGGGGACATCTATTCATGGTCTGAATTGACGAATTTTACAAATATTTGCTCGCGAACCATTTCTAATTAATTGAAGCCATTTTGCATTGAGCCCGACAATGGCTTCCGAATTGCTCCATCTTTTTAGCAGAGAGACCCTTGGCGCTATTCACTAGATGATTAATAGAGAAATCAAACGGTAAGGATCACATTGAGTTCTGCTAATTTCATTTATTGCCAAGTTAATGCGCCTTTATTTGCTTGCCCGGTTTACACGGAAACATTGCATTATACTCACTTAACTGATTAACTATTGCCAAACTCTCGTGCGGAAATAAGACGTTTTGTCAGAAACATAACCTAATTGTTCAAAAGTCTCACTGGCGGTGAAATGTTTCAACTTGTTCCGTAACCTCAGTTTGATGGAATATTTCATGGCATAGAGGAATGGGAATTTGTATATATACAAATACAGTTCACTATATATATATTTCTTATTTATGTATGGCACGAGCTAATGATATTTAATTATCTATTGCCATTGCTGTTGTTGTTGTTTTCTTTTCCTCTTGCGGCTTGAATAATGATCTTAATCAATTAATAGATTTGTAATTCAAATTAAAGCAAATTTGAATTAATACATCATTACTTTTTTATTTAACATCTTCATTCAACGGCTCTTAAACATAATGACGTTGCAAATTTCTAAACTTTTGTCTTAATCCTGAAATCGTTTCCGAATCTACTGTACTTGAAAAGAAAAGAATGTTGAAACATCACCATTTGTCCGTTCATAGCGCAATTTTCTTTTTATTATTGCAATTTTCTCTTGTGTTCGTCATGTTTTAGCTGGTATTTGTTAATCTGACATGAATAACTGGCATTCAGATAGATTATCTATTAATAAACATTCTTAAGAAATCCCCTAGAAACAGCACGGGACGACAGAAATGTTTAATAATTTAGAAAAGGCCGAGATATTAATGAAGGAACGATATCGCCTAATGAACGTGGGGCAAATCAATCAGAATCGCAAATGTGTTTGAAACTTATTTAAAATGTGTTTATTTTCAAAGCCTTATCGCCCATTGGATAAGGTATTTGTTCCTTATCAATAAATGAACTATAACCACGTTAAGATTTTAATTTTAGCAATCAGAGTATCTGGGTGACGTAGTGACGTTTCGCGGAGGGTATCTAGGCATGGCATATGTTACGTGGGACTTTAATTAATGAAGTATTTATTGTGATTTCATCTGTTGACTTTATTGTCGTTATCGTTTGTAAAACTAACTAGTCACAAAGCTTATCTCCTAATTCTCGTAATTGTCAATTACAGTTCAAAAAACCCCAATTAATTCCTAATAAGGTACAAGGACGCTATTTTAGGACATGGTTCTTTCACGCAATTACCAAATTCTTTGGCACGTGTAAACATTTGTCGATTAACGATTGATTCCAGTGAACAGGCATTGAATAAATGCACTAATTGAAGTCCCCCCCCCCAACAAAATGCAACGCTGGTAGCCAATTTAAATGATATATCCTCGAAACTAAAACATACTTCGTAGTTCATTCCCAGTTATCACACACTTTGCTTCGATGGTCAGTATACATGTTATAAATGTATTTGCCAGCTTTTATCCGCGGACCAAGGCATCTTTTTTCTGTGTATTTGTAGTGTAAGCTCTTGTGTTACATGCTGTAACTTGAGTTAATAAAGTGATGTTCTGTTCTGTTCTGTTCTAGAAACATTACCCTCACATCTCAGTGGAGGGCCCATTTATATTGAAAAAAAGAGAAAACATCTCCGAACGAACGTGAGACAGTAGAACGAACGTATGAATGGATAAGTGGTACAATCCCTTTTCAATTTAATTGAATCAGCATGTGTTTATTTGGCAGGGAATCAGTGGTTTGACACTTCGAAGAATGTGTGCACATACTTCTTTTGCAATGAAAAGTTGTTCTTTGTCTATACAAATTTCGCTTTTTTGCTAAAACTTTCACAAAACATAAAAATTATCCTACTTGTTGTACGGTTAAGACACTTATAACTAACAAGAGCTTGGAGCTTACTAGTTTAAAGTTATCTGTGGAATATATAGGTAACATTGCGATAATAAACAAGATTAGTGCCAGCTAGGATTTGTGTTTATTTTCTGGTAGTTTGTGTATAATTATGCAAGAATTACATTTTTCTCCTTGATTTGTTGTCTATGGAACATTATTTTATGTTTTAACCAAACACACTGACTGGGTGGTAGGATACATGTATGCAATTAGCTGCACTGAGTGGGTGGTAGGATACATGTATGCAATTAGCTGCACTGAGTGGGTGGTAGGATACATGTATGCAATTAACCTGCACTGAGTGGGTGGTAGGATACATGTATGCAATTAACCTGCACTGAGTGGGTGGTAGGATACATGTATGCAATTAACCTGCTCTGTAAACGGTTCTATTATGTCTTTTCGTGTTTCTGTGTCTTAACACTGTGCTCTTGGCCTTTGATGGTTGATGGTATGACCCAAAAATCAACAGGGATCATTCTTGTTTGTGTGGAAGTACCGAGTACATGTGTAAGTTTCATTCAGGTGGATGATAAAGAGAGCAATTAGACAGATTTCTAAGATATATGCACGACAGTAGGTTGCATACAAAAGTTCAATCAAAATTTCAAAGTCAAAAAAAGGGTCATAATTTGCATCAAAGTACGTCAGTAGTTATCTTACTTGTTTGTTTTATGCCACTGAAGACCTTAGTGAATTATTTGTAACAACAGTTTTAACTTCTACTCAACTCAGCAAGGAGAGAATGTAATAATGCTCGCTACGAGTTTGTCTTGCAATGGTCGATCGTAATTTGACTCCATGATTTGAACACTTCTGGTCTGTATTGTGTCCTAGCAAGCTGCTTCTCCTTAGCAACACGCTGAGCCAAATGGCTCCTAATATAAACAAAGGGATTCTTTAAAATTCATTAACGATGAAGAAACTATTTCTTTCAATTCAAATTCATAAAATAATTTTTTCCATCAGTCTTCAGTAATTCGGATAATTAATTTCAAATTATAATTGGATAAGGATATATGCTTTACGATTTCCATGGAATAAAATTACAGTCAGTAATATATATCTTGCTGTATAAAACTCTTTCTAGGGTTAAATATAGTAAAATGATATTATTTCTGGTGTACTTGAAATGCAAATTGTGTAACATCAAATTTGACATTCAGTCATTTTATAAGCAAAGTTCCACGGAACTTGTATGCAAATCTGATATTATTGTCGGATGTATTGACATTAGTATTTTGATATATTGGGGATTTTTTCTCCTCTCATTCTGACATACCCTTGACAACTCTGAACTCGGAGCAATATACTGGTAAAATAATTTGTTTTTCGAATTTCAATGAAAACAAAACCTATGCATTCTTCTAATTTTAGATGATAATGAATAAAAGAATGAAAACTTTGGAAGATATGAGGACGTAAACAAAACTTTATTAATAAAGGAGGAAGTACAAAGCTTTTCAGTACCACTCTATCATGTCTCATTCACCTGTACGACAGACAATAAATAATGTCGCATTAGCTTGTACTTCAGACAATTGATCATCTACCGTGTCGCATTAGCTTGTACCACAGACAAAAGATAATCCACCATGTCACATTAATTTGTACCACAGACATAGATAATCTATCACGTTGCATTAGCTTGTACCACAGACAATCGATCATGTCGCATTAGCTTGTACCACAGAAATTCGATCATGTCGAATTAGCTTGTATCACAGACAATAGATCATCAATCATGTCACATTAGCTTGTACCACAGACAAAAGATCATTCACCATCTTGCATTAGCTTGCACCATAGACAATAGAACATTCATCATGTTACATTAGCTTGTACCACAGACAATCAATCATGTCGCATTAGCTTGTACCATAGACATTCGATCATGTCGCATTACCTTGCACCACCGAAAATCGGTCATGTTGCATTAACTTGTAGCACAGAAAATCGATCATGTCACATTAACTTGTACCACAGCTTGTTCCACAGACAATCAATCATGTTGCATTAGATTGTACAAAAGATTATCTATCATGTCGCATTAGCTTGTACCACAGACAAAAGATCATTCACCACGTCGCATTAGCTTGTACTATAAACAATAGATCAATCATCATGTTGCATTAGCTTGTACCACAGACAATCAATCACGTCGCATTAGCTTGTACTACAGACTTTCGATCATGTCGCATTAGCTTGTACCACAGACAATCAATCATGTAGCATAAGCTTGTACCACAGCTTGTACCACAGACAATCGATCATGTTGCATTAGCTTGTATCACAGAAAATTGATCATGTTGCATTAACTTATATCACAGAAAATCGATGATGTTTCATGCACTTGGAACACAGAAAATGTCGTATTCGTCTGTTCCACATAATATTACATCTTTTTGAGGTGATACTGGAACATCCTTAGCATACGACACTTCGATGACGTCACTTCTACCATCTTTATTACATATATTTACAATTTATTTTTCGGTCTTATTCATAAAAGCAGACAATATGTAGGGTCAGAGAAATCAAGAGAGTCATTGATTTAAAACAATTTTATTTGTTTTAAAATTTGTTAACAAGTTTCTTTTGTGTCTTTTCTGAATGTTTTTTTTTATAATCCTCGTTATACTATTAGTAACTCTATGAACATGTAATACTATCAATGTGAAAATCGAAACTAAACGTAGATCAACGCAGCAAATATTTTGATAAAATGAAAAGAACTACGCAGATCTAGGCAGAGAATGAAAAGAAAGGCTATAGATATATGCAGCAGAACAGAAACTGACAGGAAACGGTAACTTATAGCATTGTGTCGTAAGTTTAAGAAAATTAAACCTCACCCGGCGATACCCTTGATTGCCCTTAAACATTTGACGAATATAGTTCCATTCAGTTAACTGGCAAATACTCCATTAGGCTAGTCTTGTATATATTTTATGTGACTTGCATTAACGACCACCAAATTTAATTTATTTCTAATCACAGACGTATACTGTTTTCTGTTGCCCTCGCTCACACTGATGCTTTAGATTGAAATAAAAAATCTCAAAGTGATAAAGAAAAGAAGAATGTCTGTCTATGTAACTGATTTACACAATAAACATTACATTTTAGTATACATAAAATTATATGAAATTGCACTCAAACTTTGCACGTTACAAAGATTTCACAGAATCGAAGTTGCATTTAATAAATTATTTTCCACTGAAAAGTTTGAAATTTGCTTGTGGTTTTGCATGGCGAATCGTTTCATACTCAGATCAAGAGTTCCACATCCGTTTTGTGTGTCCTTCACCTCTTCTTCCCTCAATCTGATATCTTCACTATCACTCTTTAGTTCAATGTCAATATCCTGATCGTCAGAAATGTCAATATCAGAGTCTTCCTCTTCGTCATGCGTATCAGCCTCGTTCTGAAAATCATGTGCAGCCTCGTTCTGATTTCCATCAAGGACAGGCGTATTTGACTGGTCAGTTTGCGGTTTGCTAGAGAAATTCTTTTTGCTTCTCTTCCATTTCATTCGACGGTTCTGGAACCATATTTTTACCTGAAAATGGTGATAAAAGGTTAAAATGAATTGTCAGAGAATAAAGCGTTTTGTTTTAAAACATTCCTACTTAAATAATATAGACCCGGTATCAAACTGATACTCAAAGCAGACGGCAGGAAACTGATGATACAACTGTATTTTTTTTTAATTTTTGGAACATTCTAAGATAAATTTAAAAGACCCCCTCAAATAATTTGATGTAAGAAATCAAAAGAGCAGAATGGTCGACATATAAATGTACTGCTTATTTCAAGAAACGATATTTCAGTCTTAAAATCTAAGTTATACACACAAAAAATGAGTACTCACAAGACCTTTGAACACAAAACAAGGTTCTATCCCCTATTCCTATTGTTTTGTTATGGATAAGTCCTATTATTTAACGCGCTTTATTGATACACAAAAAATATCTGGAGATGTTTTTGAGGACAAGAATTACAAAATTGTATTGCCGTTGAATATTTTAGTTTCAGACAAAGTGATTATAACTTTATACAAAAGTACCTGTGTCTCTGTTAACATGAGGGTTGTGGCCACCTCAAATCGTTTCGGTCTGGACAAATACTTGTTCATTTTAAACTGCCTCTCCAGTTCCAGTAGTTGCTGAGATGTAAAAGCTGTTCGAGGTCGGCGAGTTTTGCCCATCAGTGTGTTCTGGGCTTGTGCTGAAATAGAAAGTAATCTATCAGTGTGTTATGGGCTTGTGCTGAAATAGAAAGTAACCTATTAGTCTGTTCTGGGCTTGTGCTGAAATAGAAAGTAAAGGGCTATCGTCTACTTCCACTGAAAAAAGACATCATGTTTTGAAAGGAACATATATAACATTTTCATTAAATATGAGGCAGACATGTAACGGAAGGTAGCAGTTTTAAAGTGTTTTATCTTATGATAAATCCCAGACAGCATTTCGATCAGACCCCCTGTAACAGCAATGTGAGAGAAATGGTTTACTGCAGACGAAGAATGTTTACAGAACGTGATGTGAATTTACCTTTATTTTTTTTAAATGATATATCTGTTCATATTTTATTATTGTTGCACGTAACGTAAAAAATTGAAACTTTTATTCTGTTACGAACGTTCACTTATCTTAGCTTTGCATGTGCATTCTTTTTGTTTTCTGAACGTTCAAGTCATTGTTTTTTCAATAGAACGTTTTTTAAAAGCCAAAAAAAAAAAAAAAAAAAAATAGATAAATGAAAGTAGGCAAACAATGAATAGTAACGATTCGCTAGCATTTTGTCACGACTGTTAATATATATTCTTTTTTTTTCTTTTGCGTACCATGTTTATCACGTGGACATGTGAAGACATCAGAAGAAACTGGTGTTACGTAAGGTTTAAAAACACTGGAAACCAAATGGGTGTTAAAGCACTTGTTATAATCACCTTCTGTAAGAATGCACACGTGAAAACCATGTCACGGAAGACTATTTAGTATCGATGGACAACGCATTATGCCACTAATTTACTAAATCAAATCAAACGTGTGACCCATAACCATAAAAACATTTAACTATAGTACAC
The DNA here is from genome assembly GCA_012932295.1 of Cyclina sinensis. NCBI lineage: Eukaryota > Metazoa > Mollusca > Bivalvia > Venerida > Veneridae > Cyclina > Cyclina sinensis. The sequence goes on from JAAONU010000002.1 coordinate 47,564,493, forward strand.
TAATTTCTTCAATTATCAAAATTGCCATCTTTTCAATGCCATATAAAACGTCTAATTAATTCCATTCAGACTAACGTGTTGTCGGCAAAACCAAGATGTTACTGCTTCGTAATTCACTAAGTGCCGCCTCCTAATAAAATTTGTTGCCATCAAAAGGCACAAACGGCCTCTCAACGATAAATTAAATGTACATAACCAGTTTAATTTACCACCAAGTTGCCCATTGAAGGGGCCATTGTTACTCGCCATTTCTTTAAAGTTACAATTTCTATCAATCCGGTCTGTAAGATTAATTCCATTTATAGAGTTTCGAAGTGCGCGGCTCTCGGTGCCTTTCAAATGATAATATCCCAAGTCCCTATGGATCTATGTAATCAACTGAATGAATGACGCGTACGTGATAATGGGAGGAAAAAATCGTTTATCGTGCCAGTTAATCGGAGACAAATTGAAAATTAACTTCTCAACTAGCAGCATCGCACATTGAGGGATGCCGATTTAATCAAGACTGTATTGGCAAACTGTGTTGACAGAAACTTGGAATCATTCCCCAGACTTGTATTCTTAGCCGCCGAAGGTTAGCCATGTTTGCATCAGACTTAGGGTCTGGTTGCCGTTCTTAAAATCGTATTTAGAGAAATAAACGCTGAGATAAATGGCCAATTACAACTGATGATTTTTTTTGTAACAAACAACCTTTACAGTATTATTCTTTTTAATCCAAGACTCAAACTTTACAGCTTCTTTTGTCTTATTTATTAAGAATATGTGGCCTGGAGGAAACATTTCTAGATTTTTTCAGGAAACAGTTGATAAAAACACTGTAATTATTTTTACAAAATATACATGTTTCCTCGAACAGCATTTAGAGAATATAAATGCCAACCTAAATGAAAATGAAAATGCTTCCATTTTACCCTAGTGAAATAATGATGGTGATGATGATGATGACGACGAACGAAGACGACAACAACCACAACAATAATAATAATAATAATTGAATTTATATAAATATTACTATTAACAATATCGTTTCAATAAAAACAAGCAAAATCCATGAAAAAGAATGAAACAATTTAAGTAGCGGAAAGTACCTGCTTGATTATTTACTTGTATAATTTTATTATTGGGTGATTAATTTGCATTGACAATAATCTTATCACAGCTGTTTGGTAGAGAATTAACTGTACAATAGCAGGGATTTTTCTGAATCGGACAACCTCTTGATTTACCGACAATGTCTTTCACAGCAGACGATAATGGACAGATGCGGTATCCAAGGTGTCACGCACCATTAAAGGTCATCTTAACTACGGACACCAGCATATCTTAGAACACTCCACTGTCTCTTTGAAGCTTACTTGTGGCTGTTGAATGCTTTGACGTTTTTATCGCTAATCTAGTGTTATTGGATTAATTTCGACATAATTATTTGATAGTTTCTTCATAGATAAGGCATGTTCTTCTTGACGGTAGCGAAACTATTCACTCGCACCTGGGTGGAAACCGGACGTGAAACTTCTCATTACTATCCTTTTATTTTCTAATTTCGGCACGAACGTCGACTTTAATTTGTCATAAATTGTCCAGGCTTTATCTTAACAACGACTCTGCGGTTATATATGTATTCAGTGATTCCATCGAAATTTACAAAGTTTACGCGAATCACTTCGAAACTGCGCTTGAGGTGAACCGAATGATGGCCGTTTCTAAGGAACCGAATTTTTTCATAGCATAGCATATTTTCAACTCATGCTTTTATTTAAGTTTAAAGAATTTAAACGAGAATAACATGGGTAGTTTTTTGTCTTAAATGAAATGAATGCAGATGAAGTTATTTTTTCCTCTTAAAAACTGATGGTTTTAGTCTAGAAACTATATGCAGTTACACAGATTGGGTGCTTTGAAAAGTATGCCTGGATCAGTAATGTAAAACTAATCTAGTTAACAAAACGAAATGGTTCAGACAAAAGTAAGCTTGGAGTTGAAATGAAGTTTTACAGATTGCCATGACAGTAAAAATATCCTGTTTCCAGTTTTTATTAATCAAATCGGCAACTGCTCGTCTTTGGCCATTTTATATAGAAATAAAACGAATATGGCGAAGGAATAAAACGTAAGTATAGACAAAAATTATAATTACAAAATCTGAAATACACATGTATCTAATCTAATTGACAACGGTTACGGTTCGTTCCTTAACAGCTTCAAATATATATATTTTGCTACATTCAAAATAGTTTTTTCTTAGAAGAGCTCAAAGGTGCAACAAATTTGTGTATGTTAGGCCAAGAAAAGTATTTTCTTCTAATATCTGGGTAATTAGAACTACATAATAAAAAGTGATGTTCTGATTTTCCATGTTACGCGTTTTGTCTGTATGTTTATATATTGATGTTAATGTTGCCTACATATGTGGGACTTAACTTTACAGTAAAAATAAACTTTGAAACTTTGATTCTAATATATTATATGGACATAATTTACAGGTACGTCTGCCTCGAGTAATACAAGTGATTGATATTATGTTTTGCCCAATCGCATTGCAGTATTTTTTAAATTTCATGACACGTTATATAGGTTAAACAGTGTCACCCATGATCGATTATAGTCAGTTTCAACCACTAGCCGGTTAGTGTAATTACAATTTAATTATCACTAACCTATACATAATACTACTGAGAGGTTTCAAAGTAACATTTTGAAAATATCACAGCTTTCGTTTTCTTTGGACTTGGTTTAAAGTAAAATACGGCAAATAAAAAGTAAATTATCTTATGACTTACTGGTTAAACCAGACTATTGATTAAGCGCTTGGCAGGCGCAGAGAGATTGAAAGTTGAGCTCTTGTACTGAAGGGTTGAATATATTATAGATGGAATGACCTTGTATCATGATCATATTACAAATTTGTATTCAGAACATTATGTATCTTGTACAAGAAAGCAAAACTAAAACCTAAAAACCTTGATAACACATCACTCTGCTAATTTGATAACTTATTTGTAATAGTATTGCCCTGGTGGACGTGATCAATTAGTCAGTGAACATTTAACAATCTTGTTCTCACCATTACAACAATCATATCAGACTAATAGGATTTTCTTATATTAACTACGATTAGACATTTCACCGTACATCAGTGGGGCATTACGGGACATTATGAGATAACTCAGATAGCTGTAATCCCTTTGAAGGAGATGTTGAAACCCGTATTTCATTTTATCAAAATTTAATGAATAAAACCCGATTGAAATAAATGACCAATATTTACTGATCTTTTATTCCGAAACTTTCAAAGGTGACAAAGTGACTTTTCAAATGGACCTAAGTAACAAGTTCCCATTGAAACGGACTGATTTATTCTTGAAGATAAAAGACTCGGGATCAAGATAAAATTTAATCTGTTATTGGACTACTAATTCCATATTTGCTGAATAGAAAACAAATCTGTTAGCTATAAGTGTTGACAAAGTTATCGGTGCAACTTGGTTAACAATCGAAATTGACGCATTTTACAATTTTATCAGATTGTTGAAAAGTCAACAATGAACTATTACACTTCACCGGAAAACAGGGAACTGAGTACCAAGCTAAGGTTCTATTCTACAAAATGTTTTCAACCCTATTATGTGGAGCAGTCGTCAATTTTTTCCTATTGTTTATAGACTTAAAATCCTGACAAACCATTCGAGACATGTGAAGATATAAGATTCCCCACTATGTTAGCTTTACACGGTTTATTATTAGTAAACTTCCCACAAAGCATCTACGGATGTGTGACACATACCGAGTTTTGTAAATGAACACATATACAGTAAAATTCATATATCCCCATCATTACATATTCCTTAAGGCAAAGAAAAAAAGAAGGGAAATTAGACACATAAGTTTTGTCTCCGTCTCGCATATAATGATACAATATTTCTATCAATGAATATATTTGAAATATACGAAATGTTCACACATAAGAAAAGAAAGACAACAAAAATAATAATAACAACATATTTCTACATACTAAGCTATTGTACATCTGTGAGATTCTCACCACGGTTAAAGCCCACATTTTACAAGATGACGAATTAAAGAACGAACTGTCCAGACATGTATGAGTTTAAATCATTAATTTAAATTCTGTTACTAAATTTGATTTAAACTGGTGGATTTTATTAAACTGCTTAGTGTGATTAATTGTCCATTATTCATAAGAACGAAAGTTTTAAAAGATAGTTTCATAATCAGATTGTAATTATAAAACCCTGAGAATTAGATATGAGGCAGGCTTTCTTAGCCAAGTTACTTAGTTTGACAATTTCTCGATAAGGACAACTTGTTAAAGAGCTTCTAACAATCTCAAATTATCTTTTTCCCCCAGATCTCTCTTTTTAAGTTCATACCACCGCTGGTACAGTTATATACGGTTTAAAGTGGAAATGCAAAATGTACCCCACTTCTCGGTGATAGATGTCCATACTTCTTCTCTCTCTTTTTTTTGATGTGCCGTTTATAGCACTGTCTCTTCCGAAAAGTAAAATTTTGATTTATTAATTATAATACTAAGTAATTTAAGTACCAGTTAAAATGTTCTTACAGTTTCGTTAAAAAAAACGTTCATTTGCACAGAAAAAGGATGAAACTAAAAGGTTTCCATTACTTTAATATTAGTTTTCCTTTTTATTTGAGATGCTGGACCATTTAATCCGAAGATGTCCTTTCTATGAATAAAATTATTGCTTCTTATCAAACCCATAACATTGAACTATATTTGGATACTTTTCCCGAAAAGGAAAATCAACTTCATCACTAATACCGGTATATGAGACGTATGACGTGATTAGTTGACCAGTCATACTACTAAACTTTGAGACGACGGGACTTTGCAAATTTGTAACTATATATTTTGCAACATTTTCAAGGTAATAATAATTGTAATATATTATGCAGAAGCATTTATAATTTTGTACAAAATCCCGCAATATAGCGGTCAATGTTTGCTTCGCTAGATATTCTTCTCTTTTCTTTCTTTGTTTTTGTTTTGCTTTTCTCTGAATAAAAATTAGTTTTTTAGTAAAAAAATGAAATATTTTATTGTTATTTTATATAATGGACGTTATACTAATATACATATCTATCTATAAGTCTCTTGATAAGAACAGAAGCTAAGTTTCCCGGCAACATACAATAATACAATACAACATAGTAATTCTTCACTAATATTGTAAATATTTATGAACAATTATCGAATGTAAGGAAACTTTATTAAGAAAACATAAACAGGGTAAATTATTTATATTTTCTTCCAGAACATAAATTGTATTTAACATAACAGATTATGTTGAACGAGGAAGAGAAATGGCTTCCAAAATGTTTGAAATTTAAATTTTACCAGTTTAAGTCAGATATAATAAAACAAGGTTCCAGACGTATGGTTGTGAATATAATACAACTTCATTAAAAGAGAAAATTAAAGGTCTGACCTCATTTGTTTCAACTACAAATGAAAAAAATATTAACCGTGTTATGTTGAAGAACATTAGCATTGTTTTATCAGCCGCACTTGCAATATGAAATTTACACGTAATATTTACTGCTGAAAAATTATTCTAAGTTCGCATTAATTATTAACCACTTTTTGGCATCAAAATAATTTAAAAGCTTTTCTTTATATCATCCGTAAAGATATTTTGCATTTAAAGAATAAGCATATCAAATTATACCTACATATAATACATCTAAACATTGTACCAATATATACCTACATATAATACATCTAAACATTGTACCAATATATACATACATATAATACATCTAAACATTGCACCAATATATACCTACATATAATACATCTAAACATTGCACCAATATATACCTACATATAATACATCTAAACATTGCACAAATATATACCTACATATAATACATCTAAACATTGCACCAATATATACCTACATATAATACATCTAAACATTGCACAAATATATACCTACATATAATACATCTAAACATTGCACAAATATATACCTACATATAATACATCTAAACATTGCACCAATATATACCTACATATAATACATCTAAACATTGCACCAATATATACCTACATATAATACATCTAAACATTGCACCAATATATACCTACATATAATACATCTAAACATTGCACCAATATATACCTACATATAATACATCTAAACATTGCACCAATATATACCTACATATAATACATCTAAACATTGCACAAATATATACCTACATATAATACATCTAAACATTGCACAAATATATACCTACATATAATACATCTAAACATTGCACCAAAAGCAAGAACAAATGGAAACAGACGCAAAAAATTGTTTTGTAAAAGAGAAAATGTATATGCATAGAAACAGTTAGAATCCGTTTACATGGATATATCCGAAAGGGAAGAAAAAAAAAGTCATTTGTTCATCTCAATAAAAATGCAGTGGTGTTTTGCACTTTAGTTTTTTTGTAATATAACATTTATACTGTTTTTAGACTTACGAATATTATTTTTTCCCAGTTTTCTTCATTCCCAAAATTGTTTTGCGTTAGAATCTTAAAATTGCATATCAACATTCATATACTAAAAGGAGACAAATTAAATTGAACAGTCCTTCCCACTGGCGCTTCATATATTCTGATTATTGTACTTAGGGCAACGATTATCCTTTGCTTCAAATGTTAAAAGGAGTAAGTTTTTGGATAAAAAAGTATATGTTATAAAACACTGAAGGAAAGTAATTGTAAGGGGAAAAAACTAGCGTAATAGTAAATTTATAACGAGACAGAGAAAACTACTTTCGTGTGAAACTTTGTCTTTAATAAAGAGGGTACTAAATTTTGTTTCACGCTCGGTAGACAGAAATTGTGAGTAATTTGTTGACACTGTTTATCAGTTTCAAGTGTGTACAGGTGTTTTAAAAATGTCCGAATTGTTCGCATATCTGAACAGCATGAAACTGATAGAAGAAATTGTCGTCTGCTGGGCATTACCAGCATAAGTCATAGGACACTCATTGTATTCTAAAAGACACTGCAATAAATAAATAAATAAATAAATAAATAAATGAATGAATGAATGAACGAATGAATGAATGAAGCTGTAACAGTGCATACTTGTCGTTTTTTTACAGAATTTATTGTTGTTGCTTTAATAAAGATGAAGCAAGAAAATATATAAAGAATCTTACCAGTGTAGTCCATCATCCGTGACATTAGCATGTTACCACGTGACATCCATTCTCCTAGGTAAGGCTGGACCGAGCCGCCGGACTGTGCGTGTGCCGCATGTAAATGTGCCGCCATTTTGTATGCGTGTTCTGAAGGAGCATGAAATGCTGAACTATTTTGCAGGTGTGGTGCCATATGTCCATGACCTTGCAAAGAATTTTGCGAATGCTGTCCATTTAATGCATGCATGTATTGTGCTTGTAAAAGTCCTTGTAGCGCCACGGGGTTATTTTGCAGCATCGCTTGTTGGTGCATGCTCAAGAGACCTGGACGAGGAATAAAGTTATTTTTAAACATGTGATGTTTGTTCGGTGCGTAAGTCTCTGGTGAGAGTCTCGATTCCGGGCTTGGCGTAGACGGATGGCTCGAGCAGTTTGATGACAGGCGTGGCGACACTGTTGATGTTAAAGTCCCTGAAGTCGCCGGCGGCGATGGCAATTGGACCTCCGTTTTCTTCGACAACAAGGAGTCGATGCTGAATGAACCTTTCATTGTTTTCTCACTTCGTATATTTTTGCAATAAAACTAACTAACAATCTAGAATCCTGCAAAAAGTGTTATCAAAATATTTTGGAAGCTGTCGCTATTTTTTTAAATATTATTATTTGAAACACATTACTCTGTAACAATACCGTTTACGTGTTTATAGAACAATTGTTATCCAGATTTGAATCAAATTTTTCGTGTAAAGTCACTACAATTTCTATCATATAATTCAAGATTGTCAAATTTATAAGATAGGAAAGATCTGATGTGATTGGTCAGGATTATGTAAATAATATCACTACCGAATGAATTATATTATCTACTGCAAATAACGGCGGCCAATCTAAGACGGGTGAATATTTTATCTTAATTCGTAAGGCCGGACTATCGTTACAGGCTTCTTGAAAGGGGAGCGACTTTATACCGAACGTGTGTCGACTGTTTAATTAATTAATTTGCTACTTTAAGCAAAATCTGTTGCCATGTTTTTGACGGAATTATAGCGCAATTCTAATTCTCGGGAAATTCATAAGATTCTTGAAATTATTCGGGCTCTTAAGCAAATAGTGGACTAATTAAACAGAATACTTCCTCCATTTTATGTTGATTAATTTCTATTTATGGCACTTGACTAGGAAATGCCACCAAAGCTCGTTTCTGAAAACTTTTTGGAAATCAGTCACAGATGGCTCCTTTAATTCTTTGAACAATCGCGGAGAAACACACAACCGTGTTGTGACTTTTTTTTGGTCCTATGATATCATTCCCGTTATTTTTTATTTGAACTGTATTAAATGCCAATAAAGATTGATTCCAAAATCGGTAAATTACAAAAATTCACACATACTTTGTGCACAGTTATTCATTAAAAATACAAAGACGGATATAGATTATAATGTTATAAAACTAGAAACACAAGAGAATTGAAAATGAAATGTCAGAAAAAGTATTTTGCTGAGAAGGCATTTCTTAATTATACTGCTTTTAAATAAAGTATTATCAGTGGAAAAAAATTCGGTTTACACAGAAAAACATTATCAATTTTTTCACTTTAATATATTTTTAGAGAAACAAGTTTTGCTCCCTTGAAATACTAGGAAAATGATGACAATTTTTTTTGACAAGTGTAGCCGTAAACTATATTTACAGCTATACAGGAAGGTATATTTACATTTATATTTTCATTTATGTACCTCTTCGAAGAAAACAGCGTCCATTTTATCCTAATTTGCAGGATTTTTTAACAAAGTTCGTGTTTTCAGTATTTATCTTTTATGCTAAGCGTCTAACTCATTCTGAACAGTTCTATAAATTCTTCTCTATCAAAATTGAAGTTTTATTATTTTTTTTTTTAATGAAAGTAAAAAGTTTGCGACACAAATATATATTTATCATATTTTTATTGCAGCCTCGTCACTCTGGCAGCCGACGATGAATAATCTCATATAGAAATTGCAGCTTTTGTCAAACTTAACGTCTGTTTGAAGGATGAATTGTTATTCTTCTCGAGTACAACGCTTCTGAGAATGAAGAACAAAAAATAAAGACACTGTTATACTTCTAAATAAGGAAAAAAGATACATAAGGGCAAAAGAGATGTAGGTGTTAGGAATAGAACCTGATCCCATAGTTACATTTTTATAATTACGAGGAATTCAGCAAATATTTCACCACTATATGCCATCCAATTAAGATTGCCTTCCGGAGTGAAAGGTAACAAAATGAAGAAATCACATATTTTTTATACGAATTTTAATCGATAAGTTTTCTTTCATGAACATTTTTGGTAGGAGCCGTCGCAATGTATTTAGCATTTTTAATATGTTATTTTTAATGTATTTCTCTAGATCTTTGCAATAAAAAACTGACGTTCACTTGATACGTTTTAATATTTTTCAATATTTTCTATCAAAATAGTTTTAACAGTTAAGGTGGCCGTCCGTCCGTCTGTCTTCTTGTATGAGTCCTATTTGTTGCAGTTAAAAATACTATGTGTTTTCATTTTCATTTTCTGTCATATAAAATCGTTTAAAACTAAACATATATCCCTATTTTATGTGTTTGATTACTTGTATGAAATATTATCTATTTACAAACGAGCCAGAATAAACCATTACGCAGAAATTATGATAGGTTTATTGGTTTATCGACAGGAAATGTAGATATAAATCATGTCGTAAACAATAGTTTAGAATATTTGTAAATATTGAATACGAACTTTCTGTTAACTTACAATGGTAATTACATCACTGAACTCTTAAGTTAAACCTATTCTTGTTAAGGGTCAGTATTAAAATATTTTTACAGGAAACTAAAATTCCAAGTTTATATAGAACTGCTTATAGAATGAACTAAACTCTCGTATAGGTCAGTGGCAGGGACATACCCTAATTTTATCGATGTTTTTGCGAATTCTCTGTAAAATGAAAAAAAGAAGTAAAAAAGAAGATAATTTAAAGATGAACATATGTTCAAAAATATTTCCGTAAGCCATAGAGCAACCAAATAAGTGTGCATTTGTTCTAAATGACTCTTTATCCCCAAATACTGCATTAACAATTCATATACAGTGTAATATTAGTGCATTCCTTATACCGGTTGTACTTGGATTTCTGGATTAGGTTATGGTCCATTCATTACCATTAACATTACCATTATTTTGAAGAAAATTGACACTCTAGGGAATGCCTCTTTAATCTGAATACATATAAAAGCTGTACATATTCTATCAAATAATAAATGATATATAATAAGAAAATTTTCTTTTATGTGTCTAAATGTTTCTTATATGTGTCTAAATGTTTCTTATATGTGTCTATATGTTTCTAATGTTTCTTATATGTGTCTAAATGTTTCTTTTATGTTTATACGTGTCTAAATGTTTCTTATATGTTTATATGTGTCTAAATGTTTCTTATATGTTTATGTGTGTCTAAATGTTTCTTATATGTTTATATGTGTCTAAATGTTTCTTATATGTTTATGTGTGTCTTAATGTTTCTTATATGTTTATATGTGTCTAAATGTTTCTTATATGTTTATATGTGTCTAAATGTTTCTTATATGTTTATATGTGTCTAAATGTTTCTTGTAAAGCCACCTACTCATACTAGAGCTCAGTTCTTTCAATAAGCAGTTTAATGTTACGGAACATACTATAGACCAGTTTGCATCATATGAATATATGATCTTTACTTTAACAGAGATTTGGGTTAGCTGGATCTTGTAAGTTAAAGTTAAAGTTTACAGTTACAGTGATTTTTAGGAAAGTGTTATCATTTATAGTATTTCCTGTATTATAGAAACGCTTTTAAAACAGCCTAAATATTTGATAGCGTAAGATAGAGTCTGTATTGGAATATTGGTTTTCATATCATTTACTATCAGACGAAAGGTGATCTTCAAGTAATAGGTATAAAATAGATGTACAAAGTATATGGTATCTTTATGAAATTATTTTCACAATGACAAATTATCGATGGTTTCCATTGAGCAAATATAACAGACATTATTATTTTTTTTACTGAAAACTGAATTTTGATAGTATTTGGCTGAAAGTTAAAACCCAGCAACATCTAATATAGACGAACAATGTAAGGATCGAACACGGTGTGAATGGTAAGACACACATTCTGAACTAACTATATGTTATGCTATATTTTATTATGCAATGCTATAATTTACTATGTCATGCTAAATGTTAATTGTCATGCTGTGTTTTATTATCTTATACCATATGATATATCGTTATGCTATATTGTATTCAGTTCTGCAAAGTTTCATTATTTGAAAGATAAAATACTTAGTATAAATTCAAAGCCCAAGACACTATTTATACAGCTAAAAACAAAAAATGTTAAAAAAAAAAACACAACTTTTCTTATGTTAAAATTTACTGAATACTCGTATTATTTGTCATCATGAACAAAAGGTAGAATCTAAATGAAACTAAAAGGGACATACCCTAAAACTTAACCGATAATATGTGTTAACAATGTTTCCTTGAGGCATATAGCAACCATGTAAGTTTACATTTATAATAAATGACTAGCCACCCAGATATGGTACAGCAACAACTCCATATATCAAGACTAATATATTAGTGAATTCCGTTTACCGTTTGTATTTAGAATTTTTCCACTGACACCTTGGCATTGGATAATAACTTATTTAATACCAAAAACATTTATCTGATTCAGAAGAAAATTGACTACTTGAAATTTTAGGATTTGCCAATTAAAGTCTATAACCCCTTCCCTTGTGCTTGCATCCCACCCTCGAGGACAGTTTATAATTACGTCATGTTGATGTGGCCAGAAACAAATGTATCATTTTCTTCTTGATTAACTTCCAGCTTTCACCAAGGGCCAAATGACAATTAGTTATGAACTCATGACCATTAGCAGGTAAAAGGTAAAAATATTACAAGTGGCTGTTGCATTCATATAAGGTAATTACACTGTGACTACATTCTTGTTCCAATAACTTAACAATCGAGATCATAGCCAAATCTTATTTACAAACTAAAATGGTGCAAATGAAATGTCATTTACTTGAAATTTAAAGTTGCTTTAGTGAAATGAGAACGAATATTTTGTTCTTTCCAAAACTGTTCTTTTTTGGCACTCAGACATTTTTACTTTGAATGGAAGTTCCAAGGATCTTTTTAAATAAATATGGCGGAGATATGTCGCTATAGCACTTTGGTCAACCAGAATGCTGTTATTTACTCTGAAACGTAGGCAATTTTCTATCTGTTATTACAAGAAGATATTCACAAAAGACCTTGTTTGAATATCCTTCACTCTATTTACGATAAACACAGAAGCCGATGTCTAAACATTTAAGTTTGTTAATCAAGAAAGAGGCAATACTGATGGACTTTCAATGAGTTTTGACAAACGATGCAAGTTAATCAATCTTTCCACTGAATTCCTCTTAATTACAAGATGTCCCGAAATCTACGTGTCTACAAATGTGCACAATTGCCCTTATTTACCAAATGACAGTTTATCTGATGCTCAGATACTCCGTATTTTCACGTAACAAAAGAGATTCCCACATTAATTGTGCAGTCGGGAGTCTCCGGGTCTCTTTTTCCCGCCATCAATATCCAAAAGTCACGTGACACTGTCAATCATGGCGGAGATTTCCATTTAGAAGATTGGACGGGACACCGGGAACCATTTGTAAACGTCAATTACTTTATATGTATTTAATGTTTACTCATAAATCTAGTAATTTTCGCACAATCATGGTTTTGGAAATAATTCCATCAGCTCGAGTACTAATCAATTTTCCTAACATTTTATTTGTGTATTCCCGACCTTTAACACGTAAAAGGTTTTGAGTCGTTAATTCTCCCAACAAATGATGCTTGGATGCCTCCAGAATGGTACTAATTTTCTAAATGAATCCTTGCAGCCATAATACTTAATAGGTCTCACAATTTCTCATGTCTTTAAGAAAGACTCATATTTATATAAGTTCTCGGGACAAAGAAGCCATATTACTTAACTCTTAGAAATTGTTCAGGAATGGCGACTCACAAATCAGATGGTAGAGCCGGCTAGACAATGAATTGTTTATTAATGACCATCATTTTATTTCCAATCTACGGTATAAATTGAAACAATAATAGTTTATGCTGTGAAAACTGTAAGATCAAATGTAAAGTATAAATATGATGTACCACTTTCTTAATTTTAAATTGTTGTTCTCTTACGATGTGATTCATTATGTTAATCTTGTATCATATATTTATTTTGTTGTTGTTTTTTTCTTGCTGTTTTTTCTCTTCAGAAACACGTGTAACCTGTATTTATATGCTATAGAAACAAGTATTTCGAGTCCACATTTTCCCTAATTTAACGTGCTCAATGTTTTCTAAAGAACAGTAGGTAATTAGTTGAATCTGGAAAATTACTCGGTAATGATTAAAGAATCCACCCGTACGAATGATAATATTTAGTCAAAATATGGTTATATACATGTAAAGTTTTGCAAGTGTTGCAAATTTTAGAAGTGAACGCACTTTGTTTAACAATCCTTCTTACTAGAATCAAATGCTCCGTAAAATCAAAACCTGGGTTTGTGCTTGATAAAACGGAAATCTTAACATCAATACTGGGACCACTGTAACTTGTTAACTCCTTCAGAAGGGCCCTTCTGATGAATAATTTCCGTTATAAAATTTTGATGTTAACATTAGACTGTTATTAAGGACTCATTATAAACGCCATTTAGTCATTGTAAGCACTAGCTTAAAGCTAAGGTATTATGGGAGTGCTAGTTTGACCTTCACGAGTTGTAAAAGAAGTCATAAAATTATCATTTTGTTATAAATAAAAGTGATATGTAACACTACAAATGAAATTAAGAGTCAATCGTTTACCGATTACGGCATGCAGAGTTGGACAAGTACCATGTTAGTATCGTGTAATAACTTCTCGAGTATTGTTTACGAGCGCCACCTGCAGTCAGGTACGGAAATTAACGACTGTTATGCAACACAATATTCTGCCATATTTGGGAACAAACAATACAATCTTCAAAGACCATATGTCATAGAACAGTACTTGTATATGAGTTATTGGTGACCTTTTGTCAGTGATTTAAAGCTTCGATTGACTTCATATATCGCAATTCAACTGACGTTACAGGTCAACATATTGGTATATAATATGTAACATAGTTTGTTTTGTCGGTACTAAATCAAGAACTACAGACGGCTTACAGAGGTTTCGGGCAATAACACTAACTTGAAAAAGATATGGACTTTACAAAACTACGAAAAAAAAAAGGACAACTTATGTCTGTATGATAGCTCAACGCAGTTTTTTTTCAATTCACCCAATCACCAAAATGACAACTTGGTACCATGACCAGTAGTTCAAGTCAGCTTCCGGTGTGCTATAGCTTTTCGTTAAGATCAATATTAGTAGATAAACGGCAGTTTACTGTCAATATCCTCTTATGTAAAAAAAATTAACGAGCGTAACAAATATTTATGAACGAGTTTGATATAGTTGTATGAAAGATTGTGTCTATTTGATTAAAACTGCCAAAATTTACAAATTTAAAATTTTGATATTTACAATACAACTTTACGTTTTTTTTCTGTACGGAACATTGCCATTATTATATTCCTATATGTACAATTGGAGCGGGGTTAATGTTATCCAATATTATGTAATTCCATGTTTTGATTGGCTGTTAGAAGATCCCATTATTGCCGAAGCATTACGTATTTTTACGATGTACCACCTGTAGAATCAATTTGTGAATGCTTTATTCGGGTGTTTTGTTATTCCGGAAATTCTCGGACAGAATCACGTGACTGTCTAGTAATATTGTTTATATCTGCATATATCTGGACGTTATGCTCCATTGTGTTTATATACATGATTTATGGGGAGGTTAAATGAATTGATGAAGTCAACTTTAATATTAAAGTTGTGTTTAATTTGGAGAATAAGCATCGTAATAACAATATCATAGCGGGTTATCGTAAATACTCTGTCGTAGCAGGTGCCCGAATAGTGGATAGAGTGCTGTAGTTTAACGTTCCTTAAAAATCTCAAGTCCATTTGAATTTTCCTCATTCCCTTATTGACGGATAATGTGTATATGAGACCAAAGCTGATGAGTCCGATAGGTAACAGAAATTTCACTTTCCAGCTCTGTCCAAATCTAACAGAATCGACAGATCGACATTAGTATATCAGTTTTTTTTTGCGCTAACAAACATAATGTCATATCACACACTTGATAAGAATATATACCGCGTTTAAGCAAACAAACCTTTTAAAACTTGTTCTGAGTTTTTTTTTTTAATACATTTGTATTTCAGAAAAGTTCACATTTTTTGCAAAATATCTTTTACCTCGTTCACATCACCAAATTCACGTAAATGTGACATATTTATTTTTCATCATACAAAGTTATAATTCTCTAAATTGTTACCATCAAACTGTCATAAACTGCTTCCCACCTGATTACTGCTGCAAGATTTTTAATTAAATGGGGTCAGTTCTGTTCTTACAACCTCCTGGCTACGGTGATATAATGTATTTATTTAACGTTAAATTTGCCATATTATAAAGAAAGCAGAACCATTTTGATATACGGTGAAAGCATGCGAATTTTTTCTTTTTTTTGCAACATTATATCATATATAAGGCATGCAAATTAATTTGTATTCAATTAACGAATCAAGGAATTACAGAGAGGCTTCCCGCGAAATAACTTAATACATTCTCTGTTATATATTTCTTTTACTGAACAGGTTAAAGCCTAGAAAACTTCTTCACCATCGTCAACTTTGATGGATTTAAGAAATTCTATTAATTTATACATACTAAGATAATTTGACTATTTAATAGGTCCTTTTTCAATTAAGTTGTTTCAAATTAGGAGTAATATGGATCCAGCTATATCAATCTGGGTTTTCTAGAATACTTGTCGTTTCAGAAAGGATAAACAAGTTTGTAATAAAAGGTGTAAATAACAATTATATAATTCCCATACAGATTTAAGGTATTAGATTCCTAATACCCTACCTCCACCCTGAAGAGTATTCAGTTCCATTAATTTGTGTAGGATTGAGACATTTTCATTGAAAGGCGTGTGTTCAACCCCCCCCCCCCCCCCCCCCCCTTACCATTTTTTCCTTAAGTTTTTGCCAGTTTTACATTGTTTTGGTTTTAAAACAATAACTTTTATAGAATTTAAAAGAAATATTTCTTTCGTTTTAAACATATTTTAATTGTAAAAAAGCTTTTCAACATGGTTAATCAATGAAAATTGGGTATCTGTGATTTCAGTTATAAATTTATGATGAATAATTACAACAATTGACAAGTTGAAGCTGATTTTACCAGTAAGATATACGAGGGCTGTTCACAAAGTCCGTGTTTCAAATAAACGAAACTTACATAATAATTTAGATCATTTTACCGTGAATCGTTTAGTATACTTTTACATAGACATGA
Organism: Cyclina sinensis; assembly: GCA_012932295.1. Classification (NCBI taxonomy): domain Eukaryota; kingdom Metazoa; phylum Mollusca; class Bivalvia; order Venerida; family Veneridae; genus Cyclina; species Cyclina sinensis. Next base: position 47,581,223 of record JAAONU010000002.1, read on the forward strand.
TATATATAAAAAAAAACATAGAACAAATAGGTAGTTGAGGTCTCAAAGATAATATTTTTCTATAGTGTATTAATTTTATCCTGTGCCTGTAAATATTTATAATATTATAATTATACTGTAATAAAATTACTTGCTTTGTTTACACATTGACAATAGTAACCAACATGGGCAGAAACATTTAATCAAGAAAACAATTACCAATATCGCAAGAAATAATGCATCAAGATGTGATCACATGTAAAATTCAATTTTTTAGCATAACCCATTGAATGCTTTTTTAAGCAGCCAACTTGCCAACAGACTCCCAGTCGCATTTTGAACTATACTCAGCGTTTACTTCCCTTTCAGTACTCACTGCCGGCAGGTATGTCACGTGATGATGGTCTAAAAGGTTAAACAATTTTCAAGTTACTTTTTTAAATTACAATACATCCAGGCATGTTTATTCGATGCAATTATAATTATAACTACTTCTAAACAAAATGAGAGAAAAATAATTTCTTTAAAAAAAGTTCATTCATGTATATAGCTGAAATCCAGCTAAGGTTAACGCATGTCGGCAGGAATGAAGGGAGATAACTGCGAGGAGACTGCTATACTGGGTGAAAACTCCTCGCACCGGTTACGTCACGCTTTGCTACTTTCTGTCAGACCGCTGCGGGGAGTTTGAGACAGTGCCTTTTTTAAATGCTTTTTGTCTTTGAACTAACTCACTTGGTTCAGTCACATCTAATGCAATATTCAATTCTGTATTTGGTGTTTTGAAAGAGCTTGAAAACTTATAGTCATAAATCGTAATACTGATGTTAAATTTCCTATTATGGTTTAGACGCTACAGTGAATAGGTGAAAACATATTTACATACATTTACATGTTTTTGCTTGCCCAAAAATTGACTATCTGACGTGATACCATGTTGACCAGCACTTGGTCAAGAGATTAGACCTCAGATTCCCGATCAGATCACAAGAGGTTTGATACTCAATTGAATTTCCGCATTCCACACTCTCGGTATGAAATCTAGTTTGAACCAAGGAATCTCTCTTTCTATCTATTTGAGTTTATTTATCGTCGGTACCAGTTTCCCTTTTTGATCGACGCCCCCGCAGAAATTAGTTGTTGTTGTTGTTGGGGATAGTGCAAGATACAGAAAGCATCCCATTCCAGAGACACCCTTGGTCCTTTTGCATGCTCAGTGTACAGCACTGATACATGGGACCTCGGTTTACCGTGTCATCGGAAAGACAATTTGTAATGTAAGTAGAGGAGTGGGGGTCGATCTCTCGACCCCTGGGTTACCAGTCCAACGCGTTACCACTGGACCACTGAACCGGTCTCGAACCCAGGAAGCACTAATCGAGCGGTAGTAATACAAATTGCAAAATATTGTTTCTTAAAAATTTGTCCCAGTTGTCGTAAAAAATAGATAAATAGGTTTAAACTACAAAAAAGAACTATTCTATATTTCATTTCAGTTTGGTTCTGTTACCAAGAGAAAATAATATTAAAACCCAAACATGTACCATGAGCTCTTCATGTAACCCCGATTGTTCACTTTTGCATAGAATTGAATTGTGATGAAACATCATGTATGCCAAAATGAATTTTAACTTCATAAACATAAAGAACATTTTGAATAGAGTATGAAATTAAACTTATGAAAAAACAAAACATTCCCTTATAGCACTGACAGAAAACGATGGGAAACTGAAAATATGTCAGCTGTAGATCATAGCTCTTTTCGTATGAACTTATGGACAACAAGGGATCTGGTATTTTAGCTGGTTTAACATCGACGCATAATTTTGACAAATGATTTAAGTTTATTTACATCAGATCAGAGACCAACTGAGTTAAGAGAACGACAATATAAAAATCTGTGCAGCTGTTGATAGAAACATTTGTTACTTGTATTACAAGGTAATTCATAGATATATACGGTTCCTTGTAGATGGTCTCGTGGTGTAGTTGATTGATCAAGTTGCTAAGTCAAAACCCACTGATGCCTGCCACTATTTTCAGGGTCATGTGTTCAAACCTACCCAACAAGTTATTTATAGGGTCTTGTGTTCAAACTTATCCAACAAGTTATTTATAGGGTCATGTGTTCAAATCTACCCAACAAGTGGTTTAAGAAACGCTTAAGTTCTAAGAAACAAATACAAGATCTTTTGGTATACATTAGTTGTAGCTTGTTTTCGATGATTTTTTCAATGAATTTATAAGAGGTATGTTATATATATTTCCCTGTTTCTCTTTTTGATCATGTGACTTCTGATGTTTGTTTTTCTACTCTAAATTGTCCAGGAGAACTTCTTCAGGTTGGTATGCCTAATCTATTTTTCAACACCTGTGGAAGTTTTTACAGTAATATTTATTGTTTAATAAACACTTTTCACGACCTGTTATTCCGCAAATGACAGTCGTTCCTTACTTCTTGTTTGTATGTTATCTTCAGTATACAAGTGCTCGCCGTAATTTGTTGACATAACATGGCTGTAAATATTCTAAAACTGGCATACGGAAGCCTTAAAACGTGATTATTTGAAAAGTGAACAAGTCTAAAACGTATCAACATAATCCTAAGTCAGTAGTTTACTTTGATGCATTAACACAATTAAAGAAAATACATATCAAATTGAAATCAAATAAAACAGGTGTGCTTTTGATGATTTCTGATAATCATTTTGGCGACAAAATACAGTTTTGTGAGGGGGATTTAGGACAAAGATTTGATGTATGCTCAAGACTTTATACACACCCTATATAAGACCTACTTTTCAACAATAACAATGACAGTCGCCAGGATTTCATAGAAATGTCTGACAGATTACTCACTTTGAGTTAGTCATTTTTGCACACATACTTGTACCTTAAAGATAAGGAATATTCAGTCTGATATTAAATTGTTTTAGCTCGCTGGTACATGTTGTCGCAGATTGACTTCAAATGACGCTCATATATGAGAGACGGCAAGTTAATATCAACACAGCGACTCAAAGAGCGGTGTCGAACCACTATTCCTGTAATAAATCAGAGCAAAGAAGGTAACACAAGTTATTGGAGTATTTGCAGGCAAAACAGAAAGTCCCCTAGCTAGTGATCGGGGTCCTTGTTAGCGATGCCACCTCTATACCCTCTCCTCCAACACACGTTTGGATTGTTTTACTTTTTGTAGAGATAACATCAAATACTTCTCCCAAGATAATAAAAAAAATAATAATAAGCAATATTTGCCGAAGAGCAGAATCAGAAAGATGGATTACTACATGGATGGAGAGAAAATTAAACTGATTTACATCATACTGTCATTTTTCAGCTTACAGAGGTTTATGATTCATGATTTTATGGATTAACAAACAGACGCACATCTATATGGATGAAAAACGAACGCTTTTTTTAAAACTCATATGCATGACAATATTGCTAGCCGTGTTAAAATATGTCTTCAGTACTTTTGGAGTTATTGCAAGGTCTATATTTCATAGACGGACAAAAAGTTCATGAATAAAGGTATAGAAAAGCAAACATTTAGCTTACATGCATAAACTCCTAACTACTGTTTCTCATTTATGAAAACTTAATGAACGAAGCATCACAATTTTCAGTCAATACAATGTTTAGATATTCTGGATATATGGACAGAAGGACGTTTAGATGAATAAAGAGACAATAAACTTTAAAACAATATCTTCATAATTCTTTCCATCATATTATAACTTGTTTTTTTTTTTTGAATTAAGCCTTAGAATGACAGATTGACGGACGGACGGACAAACTGACGGTATGACCGACTGACGGACGGGATGACAGAGAAACGGACGGACGGACGCCGGGTGAGCACTGGTCTGTCTGAAAGTTTGGACACAGAATACACACGTTTCAACGAGCTGTGATCTTTACTTGAACTTGCATTAGGTCACGGATTATCCAAGGCATCTTTCGTTTTAATCCATACACAGAATGAACAAACGGCTTCACCGTTACACTTCTTAAAACCTCCGCCTTCAACTGGATGATGTATTTATCTAAACATGTTTACGGTTGCAAATAAAACTATATTTGTAAATAAGCAGCCTTTACAATGATGAATCACTGTGCATGTAGCATATAGTATGTTATACCGAGTTATTTCTCTTTGATAAGCTATGGGAATGTGAAGAGTAAACAAAAATTGTTTCAAGTAATGTAAAGGGAATATTTCGTAACTTGTGTTCATCCCTTGCTTACTATCCCGGACGTGGGTGTTCGCGAGACAACAGTCAACAACAAGAGCACTGTGGCATCTTCTAACATGTTTGGAGTTACTGGGTGTATCACTAAGATAATCGGGAAATTGAAGGAGTGTTCAGTACAGTTTCAACAAACACTAATAATAGTTGAAAATTTAAACGTGTATTGATCAGTTCAGGGAATTTGAAGCATACAATCGACTATATAGATATTCGACGTGTTTCCTCTACTCTAGTTATGTATACGTCACGACGTGTTTCCTCTACTCTAGTTATGTATAAGTCACGACGTGTTTCCTCTACTCTAGTTATGTATAAGTCACGATGTGTTTTTAGTTTTTACACAAAATTTATACTTAATGACGTTTATCTGTATTGCGCTTCCGTCAAGTATTATATGCTGTCATCTTTGTCAAATTGTGATCAACGTGGACCTTGTTACAAATAACCAATAAATCGAATTTTAATTGTTTAGGCTAATGTGACTTTTTTTCTTAACTTTTTGATGACGTGATGTCATCATGTTTATTCTAAAGGGTACCTGGTTCCGTGTAACCGTCGTAAAGTAGGAAGGACAATTTGTTGTGACGTTCGTGACAGACATTGCTCGTCATCTTAAACATCCTGTTTACACTTACACACACATATATATATAGGCCAGATGTTCACACTTTTAATTATATTAAGTAAAAGTTTAACAACGTGTTTTCATCTCTTTAAAAGTCAAAGGTATCTTTTCTTATTGTTTTGCAGTCAGAATAGGAATACGTTAAAAACACTGTTGTATCAAATGTAGATCAACTAGAAGCATTTTGTTTGAAGTCTTAAGTGTTATCATAAGTGTATTTTGATGAAGTATTCGTGATAAATGATAAGAAAAAAACTACTTTCTTCTCGTGACAATGTGACAGTGTTATTAATTATGTCCAGCAGTAAGCACCTAAGTTCTGTTTTATACTGAAAGTATTTCCTTTTCAGCAAAAGTATGTTTCTGGTCGTCTTGGTGATGCTGACTACATTTCATTCTTTTGGTAGGTACAAAAACTTTATGTCACGTTCACAGACAAACTACTTAATTAAGGAAATAAACATCTCAAGGAGTACTTGACGTTTCCTTCGTAACTATACAATAATTAATGTGTCAGCAGTCAAAAAAAGAGATAAACTTCCTGACCAATTATAGAATTAATAAGCTACAGAACATGACATGTGCAGAGTTTCCTGTTACTCGTTTTTTGTGGTTTTACAAGCCATCAGCCGAAGCAAGCTACATGTATATTTGTATCTCAAAACTGGTCGTTGATTATTTAAGATAGGTAAATTTAGGTAATTCTGAACAGCTGAGAATATTGTACCACTACTACACAAAATGTACCGGTCGATAAATAAATAAACCCTCTAAATGCTGTTTTATAGTTCTGTGCCAACCTGAGCCAGAAATTGTAAATGAAATAATACCGGAAGTGGTTTTGGAGGCCCGGCTTAACTGCACAGTGATAAACAAACAGTCGGGTCAATATGTGAGTACTTTACTTAGAACGGGTCAATATGTGAGTACTTTACTTAGAACGGGTCAATATGTGAGTACTTTACTTAGAATGGGTCAATATGTGAGTACTTTACTTAGCAGTCTCCTTATCGCAGTTACTGGAATTATTAAGCATTTTATAAAACGATGCAAAGTTACATTCATAGTCTGGCAACTTCTTGTCATTTCAGTAATATCATATTCTACTGCTGAATATATGTTCAACTTGGTTTATTTTTCACTCTGCTGCGAATTATGTGTAGAGTTTTGCAAGACAGAACAAGTAACTCAGTTTCATTTTGAGTATGTCAGAATTACTGTTACTTATTGATATAGAGAATATATCTAACGTCTGAAGCCAAAGAGCAGGGAAAAGTCTCGTTCAGTTATAACTACGTCTGAGTGATAATTTATCTCATTAGAAGGCCCTCATGACACGAACAAATCAAAGAGTAAATGCGAAAGAGTTGTATCTACTTTTTAACTATAGAGCACTTTTTGCTTTCACCCCTCGCAATACGAGTACAAACATTCTTTCATCAATTCAGGTTATGTGGTCAAAAATGACGAAAGGGAAAATCATCTCTGTTGATGAAAAAATAAATGGCGAAAATGATATATGCATGGATGGGTCTAACAAGTATGAAATCATTCGGCAAGAGGTTGATGGACGAATCACGTTCACGCTAGTGGTCGGATGTCTACAGGAAGAAGATTACGGCAGGTACGAATGTTACATCTATGTCATGGGTGACAGCATCAACAACTGGCCGCTTAAAATCGGTTACCTGCAAAAACCACAGTTATAACAGTGTTGAACAGAGACGACTGAATTTTGAATGAATAGTTTTGAAGAGAGACGTCCAAATGTAAATAGTATTGAAGGGAGACGTCGAAATTTAAACAGAATTGAAGGGCGACGTCCAAATATAAACAGTATTGAAGGAAGGCGTCCAAATCAAATATTATTGAAGGGAGGTGTCCAAATTTGATGTGATTCTTAACGCGATCGATGTGGAAATAGAAGCATTTTTAAGGTTACATTTGCAGAATCAACAACTTTAACTGAATATGTTTAAAGTGTAGAATATAAGATCATTGATAAACATTCTTATAAAGAACGAATCCTTTAATACTAACTGGCCATATTTTTGGACTTCTCAGAAAAATTAAGATAAGTTTTCGGTGAAATTACTACGTCGTCTGCTAAATGTAGCGGAGTTAGTGTTGGACAGCATCCTATACTTACGTTACAGTATGTATAGTAGTATGTTTTTAAATCTTTTATACTTCATATTTCTGTTTTTTTTGTGCATTATTTTAAATGATCAAAATGTTTATAAAGATAAATATTTTATACAAGAATACCATTTTATATACTGGTTGTAATTCTAGCCATTATTTAGTTAAAACAAATTCCTTAGTTAATTACTTGTTGAAGAACTAGATGGTGTTCTTTGGTTCTATTCTAAAAAACGGAATACCGTAAACTGGCTACTGATGCAAATTTAAAGGTTGTTTACTTAAATTGCATAATAGTTCGAATAACAGCGACTAAAAGAGAGATTGTGTCCTGATTTTGACCAAACAGTCCTAATTCTATATATCTATTAATTGTTGGTATCTTAGTATGCCGTCTTCCCTTTTTCTTGAACAAAATGTAGTAGGACTTTTGCATTGCCGGCACGTGTATCTTGTCTGCAGCAACATAGTGGAAAACTCTTTCAGATCTATTGCAAGAGAAAATATTTTAAAATTTAATTGGGACAGTACAACGAGTTTTTCATGTTTGCGCCATATTTCACGGAAAAAACAAGTTTTTTAATTTCTTTTTTTAATTTTGCATTTCCTATCCACGAATGTACAACGGTAATATCCTTTCTGTTTTAAATCACCAAATAAAAATCAGTAGCCAAAAAGACGATTAAAGAATTAGAATCAGCCGATTGATTATGACCTCGTTGAAAATACGACAGCTTCTAGAACAACACTTTAGTTGCCTTATTGGTAGGAGTACATAGGTTTTAATTAGACCTCCACCACCAGCATCATCATTATCAAAATCCTCTTCATTTTTATGATAACAAACAGCCGGGACAACAACGATCACCGGAAGTTGAGCTGTCATTATTTCGTCCCAACCACAATACTTCTTCCTGTTCTATAGCTGCTGCTTTTCTGATAGAATAAAGGTCATACAATAAAGATTTAACTTTATCTATTAATTCAAATGAGTCCCAGTGTTCGGTGTTTAGATAGTAAAAGTATTTTCTTACACACTGATCAATGTCTTCATCTCTTGTTATCAAACTATTTTTGTACGACGGGCAGTATGTTAACCTGTATCGAATTTCAGAGTCTCTTATGTATATATAATCTGTCCCTCTATTGACTGGTCTTCCAAGTGATACCAACAGATTAGTGAAAGTTACAAAATCACTTATATTTACAGAACCTGGAGTGCAGTAAGTCGACACTGACTTAAATTCACTGCATTTTGCCAGGATCTCGAACACTTCAAGTACTCTGACTGCTATATTTTCACCAGTCCACAGGTCACTGTCAGTATGGTTGATCATCATATATAGAATGATGTTCTTGAGATGATATGAATTTATCAAATACATGTAGCATCTCTGGCAGCCGTAATTTACTGTGACCTTTGGGAAGAAAGTGTTGACAAGGCATTTTGAATATCTGTATGTCTTTACTTGACCACTGTTAGTTCCAAAGTGTTTGAACAACGAAAGCTCCAATTCGGGAGCAGTAAATCGGACTGTAGTAACCTCTGAACCTAGTAATGGGCTTTTGCATCCAACGACAGAAAATACTTCCAGATCTGGGTTTAATTCCATGAGTTCATAAATAAACCTATTACTACGCATACAATAAATATTTTTCTCAATATCTTGCATTGTAATCGGAATGCAAAAGCAAATGTCAACATCAACTGCTGTTTTATACCTGTCAGACCTTAGATGAAGCGTGACAGCAAAATCAGACGCACAAACGCTGTCTTTTTCATCAAAGATAAAACTTCCACTTTCATTTAAAAACCTTTTAAAACACGTAAGGAATAAATCCATACAGTAGTTACGCATATCCTTTAAAATGAATAAACAAGGGTTTGGGTCTTGTCTGACAATACTAATATTTTCATTTGTTTGAATATTAGGCTTTGTTTTTCCTTCTGTCTGCACAGCTGAATATCTGACCTGAATGTTTCCTTTAGTGTTGTCATGATGTGCAGAACCATTTATATTCTTCTGGAGATCTGAGAAGTATGGGTGGTTTTGTCGCATGTTGTCTGGATAACGTGCAAACAAGTTTGGATTCTGTAAAACGAGAGTTTCAGTATCAGGACAGTCTTCAACAAGCACCTGCATTTCCCTCACGTCTGTGAAGTACACATGGAAGATGTCGCGTCTCTTAAACTGATCCAGAATCAAAAGAAAATCATATTCATTCATTTCGCAGACTTTCGTTCCTTCCGCCACACTTCCGGTTTTCAAAAGTCTACAGTGACGAAATAGTTCGTATTTTTGTTGTAAATCGTTCATAGTATTTTCAATCAAATCATTGATTTCTTTGTTTACCGATTTACCAGCTAGTCTCACTGATTGAAATGTCCAAGTCGTTGTTAAAATGAGATAGAAATGTTTGTAGTCCGTTTGTGACATGTTCTTTGTTTGGGATCATTATTGTATGGCCTGTCTCGGCTTGCTGTTGACTTGGAAACGAAATTTTAGCCCAACTTTGATAAGGCCATTTTGGTCTCAGTTTACTCTCCATGTTGTATTTAATTTTTTCCATTCTGTAAAGTTGAACACGTGTTTGACTTTGTTTTCAAGCATGTACATCCATGCGAAAGATTTTAATCCGTTATTTTATTTCCCTATCCACAATAAAGTTCTCAAATATTTAATTTAGACAGAAAAGTTATCGGGTATTTACACGATACGCCTCAGTACTTGTAAAGTCTACCTACGTTTATGGTAGGTAACCCGATACGCCTCAGTGCCTGTAGTCTATAACCTAGGTCAACGGTATCAATCATTATTGGGTACCGCAGTAAACATTCTCTATAGTGTAAGTTGACCTATAAAAATCAATAACACTCCGAAAGGGTCATTTTATTTACAAATTAACGTGTTTATAAAACAATTTTTCTGCATGTTTCACCATTCAAATACAACATAAAATACTGAAGTATGTATACGACAGTTAAATTCAAACTTATATAAAGAAACAACCGACATTGACTGTCATAAAACAACTGGAGGTAACTGTTTATCTGTATAAATGCTTTTCGAAACAGGATTGTCTCTCGTTAATGAGTTTAAATTTTAGCCAGGAGCAGCTTTTGGGATGCAAACTGTTAAACTGTCCTTACCTATTTTAGGTATATAAAACTGTTACAGTAACTTCATGTAATGTGTAACTGTTGTCTATAATTTCAAATTGTTCTTTATTCATACACCATACGATAATCATATATCTGTTTTTTTTATCTATATCTGTTTATGATACGAAAACATATAATAACTTGCACTGAATGGCACAAGACTGCCAAATCTGAGTCTTTTACCATCTGTTTTAATTGATCGCTTTACGTATGATGGCACCCAATTTCTCAGGTCCTGGCTTTACTTAATGACCTTGTTCATTCGTTCTTTACCAGTGAATTTCATTTCATACAGCAGCCATTTCACTCTCTCAATGAGCATGTAGGAATCCCAGTGTTCATGTTTCATTAAACGAAAATACTCTTGCACATTTTTGTCAATGAGTTCGTTTCCAGTTTGAAGTGAGTCCATATAATCTGGGCAATAACTCAGTTCAAAGCTAGGTTTGTGTGAATCTTCAGTGAAAATCATCTTTGTCTTCTGTCCACGAGTAGATGCATACGGGTTGTAGCTGTAAATACGCTCCAGACTTAGAAATCCCGGCGTGCAGTAAGTTGAGACTTTTGCTACCTCCCCTTCAAATTCTTTTGCACCAACTACAGGGATGCATTTTGCTAATATTTCAAAAACTTCCAATACACGATTCGGTACATTGCTTTCAGTCCACATAAACTCTTGTTTGTGGTTGTTCATCATGTACAGTATAATATTTTTCAAATGGTATGATTTTACAAAGCAATGACCGCAGCTAGAGCATCCATACAGTTTAGTCGCCTTTGGAAAGAACTGACTTGCTAAACATTTAGCATATCTGTACGTTTTAACTTGTCCGCTCTGCCTCCCGAAATTTTGGAACTGGGAAAGCTCTAACCTTGATGCTGTTATTCTCGTTGTTGTGCAGTCGATGCCAAAAGGAGGCCCATCTTCACCAACAATAGCAAACACTTCTAATCCTGGCGATTCTTTTATAAGGGACAAAACGAATCTGAAGTAGGGCTGGACATTCTCAGTGTTTGGCTTATCTGCAAATCTAATTTTGGCTATATCTGCTTCTGTGATAGGAATACATAAACAGACGTCGATATCTACTTCAATGTTGTATTTGTTTGAGCGGAGATGGTAGGTTGTAGCGATATCTGACGCACATATTTTTCTATCTTGTCATCTCTGCCATAAACTAATTCCCAGTCATCAGTCAAACATTCCTGAAAGGCTTCCTGAAACAAATTCATAATACACCGTCTTATGTTCTTCATAATAACTACATCTTTTCCATCATCCTCTACTTCATCATTATTATCATCATCGTTCTCTCTGGTGTCATCCGTTCCCATTTTAGTAGTTTTGTTAAGCAGTTTTTCTTCTGTTATTTTGTTCGAAGGAAGGTTATCATCATTGTGTTGTTGGAAGCGGGCCTCATCGAGTAATCCTTCATTGTGTTGTTTGAAGCGGGCCTCGTCGAGTGGTTCTTCATTGTGTTGTTGGAAGCGGGCCTCGTCGAGTGGTTCTTCATTGTGTTGATGGAAGCGGGCCTCGTCGAGTGGTTCTTCATTGTGTTGTTGGAAGCGGGCCTCGTTGGTTGGTTTTTCATTGTGTTTTTGGAAGCGGGCCTCGTCGAGTGGTTCATCATTGTGTTGTTGGAAGCGGGCCTCGTCGAATGGTTTTTCATTGTGTTGTTGGAAGTGGGCCTCGTCGAGTGGTTCTTCACTGTGTTGTTGGAAGCAGGCCTCGTCGAGTGGTTCTTCATTGTGTTGTTGATTTACAAGGTTTTTAATGCTGCAAATTATCAGTGTTATAAATAGTTCAGTACAAAAAAAAAAACATCTTTACTATTTTAACATGATGTATAAAGATATTGGCAAGCTTTTCATAAAGAAGCCAAATCATCCGCTTTCAAAAATAGTCCAGCTACAATAAAAATTACAACGTATATATATTTCATCTACTTTATAATTTTTCTGTGAAAATTATCAAATATAACTTCGCTTTTCACTGCAAAGCATGTTATAAAATTATCAAATAAATGAATGACGAACATGAAATACATTCATCTATGGATAAGACGTCATACATGGCTGAACGGCGATTTCAAGCATTTTTGGAAATGCTAATACTTGTAAATAGCTTTAAAATATCTTCAGCGTCATGTAGTTCATGGAGGCGGCCATTTTAGTACAGTGTAAACCAATAACGAATGAAAAGTGACGCTGTCGGAACAGAAATTCCAAATTCCGTCAATACTTTAAAAATGTCATTTTAAGCAATGCCTTTACAGTTCAAATGCGAAACTGACATTTTTTAAACATTTACAACAGGAAGAAAAATATAATAACTTTATTCACGTTTTATTAATCGTTTTGAGGCGTATTTTAAAATCAAAATATACCGATTTTGAAAAGAAAAAAAAAGAAGTTTAAAACGAAAAACACCTATTGAAACCTCTGCTAATCGTTACAGACACATTTTCCTAACACAGTGGTAGCATAATTAACGAGATAAAATGTTGCGACGAATAGCGACAATCATTTTAATGTTTCGGGAATTTCCGGCAAATGCCGTTAATTTACGTCGCATGTCGAACGTTGTCGAACTATAATCGTAGGATTTTCAAGAGTAATGTTTCTTGATGACTCTCCCTTTTGGAGAAACGTGACCGTGCGAGATTTAAACAGCTGGTACGCGTATACAGGAAAAAAAGCTATCGTCTTTAGCATGTGAGTTAAGAAGGAAAACGAAAAAAGATACATGAGAAATTGTTTATATATGATATTTCTTTAATTCAGTACCTGTTTTATGACATGACACTTTTTTTTTTATCATATTTCCATATACTTTTATCCCGGGTGAACTATATTAAAACAAATGACAAGAAACAGGAATTTTAATCTGAAGTTAATACTGAATTATTTTTTTAAACATATTTTATTACATTTTTTTCAGAAGAAAGCACACTGTGTCAACAGTAATCAGCCGCCTTCACATTTCTTCGATCAAGTAGACATATCTACCCAGCCAACGTCAGACGTCGTCCTACTTGATAAAATAGACAGTGACATATCTACAGAGCCACCTACAGATTGAGATCAATTTGATGAAATAGACAGTGATATATCTACACAGCCACCTTCAGATTATGAAACTGACATCAACAATAATGTAATTTATTAACAGATACTAACAGTTTTTCTTTGTAGGCCATTGTCCTGATCATTATTATTTTTATATAACACAAATAATTCATTATAATCATTTCAATTATGATAGAAAGTTGTAAAAGCAGAATAATTCGAACCATAAAAAATGCAGAAATTAACTTAAAGCTCATTGTTTCTATGTAAAAGTTTCTTTGACCAAAACATAATCACTTAAATAGGTCGTAATGTTCCATTACTTAACTGCATTTAAAAAAAATCAAAATGGGAGTTTAGCTTTAAAAATCAATATATATATTTACATATTGTTGATAAAATTTTTCTTTTATATTTTACAGTTGAATAGATACAGTGTGGATGAGAAGGATCTGTCTGATGAAGAAATATTTGTAGTTTCTATGACACAAGAGGTTTAACTCGTAAAATAAATTTTTCATATATCCAAAATACATAGCCTTATTAGATTCTTATTAGAGCCAACTGTGACAATAAATGAAAAAAACAACAACAACAAAATATTCTATAAATTTCAATGATATAACATGTATGTCAATTTAAGATAATGAGTGTTCAATGATATACTATCATACCATATATTATGATAAAGAAATCCTTATTTATCTTTAATAATTATTTTTCATTTTTATTTCATAATTTAGCAAATTGAGAGGAGACAAGACTTAGTTTCAGCTTGCTATTGTCCATCTTGTGGAGCACTGAGATATATTCAAAGAACTACATTGCAGACTGTAAGAAATAATACATCATTATTCATATCTAGTGTTTAACCTTAACCATTGGGTGGGGTTTGAGTTTACTGGGTCAAGGTAAAGGACACAGAAGTTCAAACCATTTATCTACCTTACTTGTAGTGTTATGCTCGCAACTGATTCAGTTTCAACCAAACTTTCACAAAACATTTATAAACAATACATTTTTTATCTGAATCGACCTGATCCCATCTTGAGTTCAGAGGTATAGTGCAGAATAGGCTAATTATGCCGTGTGTGCATGGTTTCACAGCTTTAATAATCTTACAAACCACTTCCTTGAATCTTCATTTAATGACATACATCTGAGATTTTTCACATTGGGCGGACACAATATTGATCCCGGGGACATACTTTGAACAGTTGGTAAAGGTCTACTAGGCAATATTACACACTTAATATCTTGATCCCAAGACCTGCGATATCAGAAAAGAAGATTTTATAAGTTTTTTCCCTCGGTATGATTATGTAAATACAACATCAAACTCCCGGGGTGGAGCAAAAAAATGACGATATGCTGAACAAACTACAACACAATGCTTTGTGCAGGTTTAAGAACTCTAATTCCTGTAGATTCATATAACAAGAATTTAAATAATTACAATTTTAAATTTTCTATGTAAAACAATGACCTTTCGGCCAGAGCCTAAGATTCAAGTGGTATAATTTGAGCAAACTAAAGGTCTACTAAACAATGGTACAAATCAAATTGCAGAGTTCGGAAAGAAGATTTTTAGTTTTCAGTTTAAACATTTATTTTGTGATTCATTTAACCTGAATTTTATGTAATGTACCTTGAACTTTGAAATAGGACTATTCCTTTGAAGTTTTGTCAAAATCAATCACGGAAAATATTGACAACGGACGGACAGCCATAACGGTAGAGCAAAAGTGCTTTATGAAAAATCCAAGTCTTCTTGTAAAACACCAATTTGTCAAGAGTTTAGAAACACAGTGTAAGCATTGTGTTGTGGCCTTCCAAAAAGTTGTTCTAATGATGACTCTATGATTAAAACTTGCCCTCCCTGTGCGTCATCTATTCAACTTACATAGGATTTTTAAAACCTTTTTCTATAAAACTGTTACGTCAAGAGCTATGATATTTTGTGCGTAGCTTGGTGTAGTGGTTCTGAAACAGAATTGTTCAAATCATGTTCTAGGGTCAAAAGTCACCCCGCTTCAATAGTCAATAGTTTTATTAAAAAATAAAAATCACCTTAATGATTCCAAATTAATCTGGATATATTTTTCCACTCATGCATCAAAAAGGGTATTCTTTTGGCTAATTAAAAAAAGTTTGCAGAGTAAAATATATATATTAACTTGCAAAATTTTTATTTGAATTAAGTGCTCTTTCACCCTAGGATTTCACAGCTCCTGATAAACTATCACTACAAAATTTATGTCTTTTATAACCGATCAAATAAGATGACTAAATTGAGATAACTGCGTAAAGTTAAAATGATATTCCTATCAGGATAGTTTCTCATTTTAGCTGAATTCAAAGATAAGAGTACTTTAAAGAATTTGCTTTAACCTGTAATAAGAATATGTATCCATATTACCCATTCGTAATGTTAAAGATCACAACGCTCATCTTAATGAAACTTTTCCTTACTTATATTCCCCAATTTTCTTTTTGGAACAGTGAAAAGTACCGGTTAGAAACAAGTGTCTGTTTGAGATAGTGACTGTTTAATGTACGTTAGCACCAGATATTGCGGACCCAAGCTGTCAATTAACTTGTACCATCAATTTTCATTTCATATAGTAGATAATTCACTCTCCCAATCAGCATGTTTGAACACAAGTTTCCATGCGTCTTGTAATGAAAATCTCTTGCAAGTCTTCCCCGGTTTGAGCCGAACTTATATTCTCGACGATCATTAAGTTCATGGCTATTAAACGTGCACTTCCTTCGGTCCTTCGGTTCAAATGACATACGGCTATTCGCGGATGGCTAAGGTGCGCCTATTAAAAACAACGATTTGAAGGTAGGTGACGGTTTTCTTTCATTTTTATTAGATTTTAAGTCTACCTTTGCCAGAATATTAAAACTTTATTTGACAGTAATTTGGAATTTAATTCCTGTGTGCAATTTCGCAAGAGTTGCGGAAATGCCCAAAATTAAGTCATTCCCTTTCTGTCAAAGTTTATGTTAGAATTGACAGGTGACAAACAACAACAACAATAACAACAACAACAAAACATTCGTTTTTCTACCAATATACGAACATTTCTGGATCATATATTTTATCCCTCGTTCAGTCATAATTGTGGAAATGCCATAAAATAATTTGACTGAGTCTTCAAAGCAAATTAATCGATTTCGTTGACAGCAAGTCAGCTTACATTTTTTAATACAGTTACAGTAAAATAATTTTGTCTTCTTTAATCCAAAGATAAACTTTGCAAAGCCAGAATGAATAAGGCTAATATTAGAATAATTTTCATAGAACCAAACAAAGTGGAATGTTGCATTCTAAAGAGATATGAAGCAATTAAAACTGTTTATAAGTCTATCGGTTTAGGGTCAGCATATAAGTATAAAATAAATCATGTAACATGTAATCAGGCCTACCAGTACCTAGATCTAGACCGATGTAGTGTGTTGTTTTTCGTCGCTTACAGGTTTAGCATTGCGTCAAAGGTATGCTAAACTCAGAGTACAGCAGACGACGGCAAGGACGGCATTCGAAAATTTTGAGTTCATAAGTTACAGAAGTGAGTTTACTACATGGACCGAAAGACGCGATACGTGAACGAATGTGGGCGGAGATTTGTCTTAAAAGTAATTTCCCTTTCGTATATATTTTTGTTTTTGTATACTAGTTTACTGAAAACGGGAATAGTCTGTCAATTAACTGACTGTCCGTCGTTCTACCTACAATGGCCTCTTATGTAGAGGGAATCAGAAAAAGCCATACGTTCATTGAGGGGTCTGAACCTGCAACTCGTGTTTGCCTTACTAACTAAGCAAACATCGTGGCAAGAGAACATCAGTTACTTTACTGTATCCTGTGACACAAATCCAATTTTAATGTTCAAATTAATAACACCAAATTATACAACTTTTCATTGAAAAAGTAGCGAATAAGTTCATGTGATCTAGTAATTTTAACTATAACTGCGTGATTTTAGAAAAAAAGCACCCATAGTTTATGTTTCTGGTAATTCGTAAATAGTTACACACTTTATCGTAAAGTGGATAAATCAGAGAATTATTGACCTCATTATGATTACTCCGTTTAGACATTGTCTTTTTGTCAGGTGTATTAATGTGGAAAAACACATTACGATTCTAACGCACTGTGCACAGTAACCGAAATTTTGTTTGAAAAAATTATATATGTGCACCTCTGTTTTAACGCCACAGAGTATACGAACAAACAATTACAAAGATGTATCGTATTGTGCGGAAAATGTGCCGTAAGTAGAAAATGGACTAGAGTGTTATTTCAGATAAAGACATCTTAAAGTATAAAATATATGAAAACACCTGTTTGGAACACACCGTCCACCAGAATTTTGTAAACAAATGATCACCCTCCCTGTTATATAAACGGTTATACACAGGTCACGAATTAGGACAAAAGACGCCACGCGGAACTGTACATTTCCTAAAAAAACATGTCTATTTAAATGCTTCATTTTTTTATTTACTTAATAAACGCGCATTGTGTGCATTATCAAAAAGTCACACCGACTATCATGTGAAACACGATTTACCTGTATGTAAACAGAATTGAATCTCAGAGTGATCTTTGATAATGGAGAAGTGTTCAACAAAATGTTCATGATTTGATAGTAACAAATAACTGTAGAATCTTTAGCGGCCAGGAGGTAAATGACAGAAAGCAACGAACAAAAGTTTAAGTTGTTTGATAGTCTAGTTTTCAGTCTTAAAGTCTTCAATAATTTATCCTTAGTGGTAGTAGTTGTAGTAGTCATCATCATCATCATAAAGTATCACATTAACATAAATCGGTGAGACAGCAAAACGACAAATATAACTGAATTAATTTCATATTTGAATGTTAATGCTAACACATACATTACAAATCTTGTAATTTTTTTAAAAAACTCTTTTGATTCCAAATAGAGGGATGATTGCGAAAGCAAAATGTTAGCCCTGGCATGAACGTCCGCCTACTATACAGCCGACAGTCTTCCAGCGCTTTAAACGCTTTGATGGCCAGTTAATTTTAGAGTTCAAATCATTAATAAGCATCATTATGTTTTTCCTTTAGTAGAGCTCCACTGAAAGAATTCCACCTGTACAAATCTTCATATAACGAGTTATCGTTAATCCCGTACGTACACTTTACCCAAACTCGCTGACCTTTCTTTACGCTGGCAACCACGCTCTTTGAGCTGCAGGTATAACTACTGTTGTCGTGATGGCTTCCCCTAGTTATCTCAGTGTCTTCTGTTACTATAGCAAAGTGTGCGTACTTGTTTACACTTGTACACAAGTGTACCGAGAAAATGTACATTCCACTCAAGGGGACTGTGTACACTCCAGTAGACGTATCATATCCGGACCCTTCATTTGTGATGATTCGGTCAAATACAATGACTTTATTTGTCACCATTTTGATATCGGTCACGTGGTTTGCGTGGAATCCTACAGCCGCTTTTCCCACTTTTTCTGTAGAGGATAATGTAAAAAATTATGACCATAATACTATCTTGCGATTACAAGTGTCATTTATACATACACTGTTATATATTCGACCCACTTATTTTGAGAGAAACAATAAATATTCTAATCAGTCAGTGTTAACTTCCGATTAAAACATTATAAGAAATGTTGTGGAAATAAAAATTTTATGTTTGATTTAATGTAGGCAAACCTGCTAATTATAGCCATTTAGAAATGATCGGTGAAAATAAGTTCAGTTAATGTTACCTCCCTACGATACGAAGTATACTTGTCGTTAAATGATGTCTTAGGCGCTAAAATGTTTTGTTATTAATAAGCGTATTCAATAATCATGTTTTAATCAACATATTTCAGCTGAATGTCGAGTCATATTACGTAACTTTGTTTACCTCATAAAAGACATATAAAATATTCTGTCAAACCTTTATTTAATTTAAGTTCCTCAGTTTTGATTTCCATTTGTTTTGTAATGTTGTTTCTAAATTCATTGAAGTCATCTATAACGTTGTTGATCCTTTCCTTGATTTCATTCAAATTATCCAAAACTGTTTCCTGTGTTTTCTTTATATCATTTTCCATACTTTCAACTTTGATTTCAGTACGGATCATTTTTTCTAACAACTGTTCTTCGTACGAGAATTTAGAACATACCGGTTCTTTTGCTAACGACACATTAACGATGTATATTTGAAATGCAAAAGCAAGAATATATTTGCTGACTGGAAGATGCATTTTTTTCAGTCTTTCCACATACACTGTTGACGAAAGTCCAAGAAATATAATAAACAGTCAAAAGAGAAATCACTTATAAACATTCATATATCGTGCAAATATCAAGTGCGAGGGCATTCTCATAAGTAGCCTAATTTTAAATCTATTGCACTTCTCTAAACAAAATCTGTGACAGAGAAGGGCGTTCACGCGGGACTATACAACACGCGGGACTATACAACATTTAAATCTGAAAAACAAACAATACTTTTTTGAGTCTCATTGAATTCTGAAATTAATCCAATTCAAAGAGATTTGTTTTGTTATCAGACTTTATCATTCAGTCTCTAAATATCTTTTTGCAAAATTAGTCTGATACATTTTATTGTTTACATTTATTGAAATTTGAAAATAATCATACAGGGCGTTATATATTCATAGTTTTTGTGAATTCTCATTTGTGCAACAGTTGCTTTTCACTTTTTTTAAGTTCCAGTTCAAACTATTTTCTCTGGATAATTGTTTGTGATGAAGGTCTATTATATTGTTAACTGCTGTAATGATTTGATGGTCAGGTAACATCATCAGTACGTTCAACAAAGATTCCAAATTTTCGAAAGGTCTGCCTAATATTTTTAATACCCCTCGATTATTTAGACACCGATTCATGCATGTAATTGAATAGAGGTAATTAGAAAAACGAAGTATTGGTAAATGAAGTGGCTCTTAATTTATGTTACAAATTAATCAACTTTATCCGAAAACACTCAAGCTATGATTTTTTTGTCAATAAACAACAGGAAACGTTTCACGTACTTTTTAGTTTTAATTCTATGTCAAATATAAATGTCAAATATAGAAGTTGTTTTGTTTGTGCCTCAGTGAATGTCAAAGATAATCAGAATATGTATAAATGGCTTTATCAAGAAATCACCGGAAAAGCGCCCTCAAGAAATCGTCGCAATTATTTTCAAAGGTTTTTAATATAAAGGTTCATGATTTGTTTGTAGTTTTGAACTGTTGCACTTCAAGAATTCTATTTTATTTGCTGCTTTTTTTCAAAGATCTTTTAATGTCTAATGTGTATTGCACATTAAGGAATTTGCAATAATAAATAAATAAATAAATAAATAAATAAATTATTGCTCTCTTTTTACCCCCGCCAAAAACCATTCTTTCGTCAGTCTTCGCACGAATATGAAATTGTCGTTTTCATTTATGAGCTGTGCAACGACATTAACACAGGGGTCAAATTTTACAGATTATACACTGTTACAAATCATTTAATATCAATTTTAGGATTTTCTTTTCCGAATATGTATTACGTTTGGCATCTGCAGTGACATGAAATGCATCGTCGGAAACCTACGCTTGATCCATTCCGTTTCACTCTTAATCGACCGTGGGAAATTTGCTTTCGCATGAATAATTAATGACGTATTTTCATTGGTTTCCATTATATTTCTTTTCGCAGTTCAGCCACTCGTATTAATTTAACACGAAAGTACGTTTAAAATTTTGGGAAATACGTCTATTTAAAGAAACAGCATCATTGTAAGACCTTCAGGATTTGTAATGCGGAATATCATTAAACAATTACTTCCTTCACTTTGTTCATAAATATTCATGAACACGAGTTATCTTGTTGTACGAAATATGTACTGGAGATAAAGTGGTACATTTCACGCTCACACAAGACGTCGTAGAAATTAAAACTTCTTTCTAGCTTATTTTTATATAGAAATTCAACATTAATCTGTAAATATCAATCAATATACATTTTCAAAGGTTTTTAATCAATACCGTAGCACACATTGCCGATTTGCTTGATGTGAAATATGGCATAATGATGGCTGCTTAATCCCGAGTTACTCGCAACCTGGATACGCCCCAGTCATGAACGGACAGCAATTTTCGCTCACTGAAAAAAGCGGGTCACATTACACAAACGGTGAACTCGGAATGCAGGAAATTGACAAAAATACTGACCAAATAATCAATAGCAAGAATAGTAACAGTACTGGATTATCAGATACACCGAATGACAATACGGGTTTTGCGCACTTGTTAAATGCAAGCAGTTGTCGCGAAAGTGAGACACAAAGCGAAAATGGGCCACCA
Source organism: Cyclina sinensis (assembly GCA_012932295.1). Lineage (NCBI taxonomy): Eukaryota > Metazoa > Mollusca > Bivalvia > Venerida > Veneridae > Cyclina > Cyclina sinensis. The sequence continues at coordinate 47,602,809 of JAAONU010000002.1, forward strand.
ATTCTTTGTGAGCAGACAAATCATGTTGACAACTCGGAGCATAGGAACCATTTCGGAGCTATGCCTTCTTTGTTAAGAAATACGTCTGAAATCTTAGTGCAAAATGATAGTTTCGTGTCCAAAAATAGCAGCCCAGTTGAAAATAATACTCAATTTCAAAATCAGTGTAACTTTTCGGAAGTGCAATCATCAGACACTATGAGCTCTGATAGTCAGACATATGCGAAAGTGGTAGAAGGAAGCGGCTCACATATATCTCGTACAAAAGATCGTACATTGCGAAGAAAACATTCTGCAAGCCCATATAGACGCGATTTGACAGCTGTCAGAAATGGAAATTCCCCTATTACTAATTATAGAAACGACGATAAGACGGATGCACAAAAGCTCGTGCGCGAGGTTAAAAGGTAGGACGGAAAGGAGAAGATCACAGTTCGTTGCGCTTATATGAACATCAACGGACTATGCAGTAAAAGGACTGACAAATTGAAATCTGACTATATAAAAGAAATCTTTAGTAATAATGACTGTATTTTATTTACAGAAACATGGACAGATGCATTATCAAGTTTACATGTTGATGGTTTCGAATATTTCGTTTTAAATAGAACTGACATTAAATGTTCAGCGAAACGTAATTCAGGCGGTGTTATAATTTATCTAAGAAATAATTTAGTCACGGATGATACTTTAGTTTTTACCTCAAAAGATGATATTATTTGGGTTAAAATTTCCAAGACGAAGTTGGGGACAGAGAGAGACTTTTTTATTGGGTTATGCTATGTGATTCCAGATGATAGCAGCCGACAATCTATGAATGAGAGTAATGTTTTTGATAGGTTAATTGACTCAGTTATATATGTTGAAAGTATGTCAGAAAACGAAAATTATTATGCCATTTTTGGAGATTTTAATGCACGTACATCTACCTTACCTGATTATGTAGAAAACGATACTATGTGTGATTTTAATATTGATTTTTTGCCTGAAGGATACCAGTCTGATATTGCTATGCAGAGGTTTTCAGAAGATAAGGGGCATATAAACAATAATGGAAGGCTTTTGTTAGATTTTTGTAAGCAAACAGGTTATAGATTTGTTAATGGTAGAAAAGGAAACGATAATATGATAGGGAAACATACCTTTGTAAGTAATAGAGGGCGTAGCGTGGTGGATTATTTATTATGCAAGGGTAGTATGTTCAATAATATTTCTATGTTTTTTATTGATTTACCAAATATTGTATCGGATCATTGTTTACTGTCAGTGACATATTCATTTGACTGTATATCGGAAAATAGTTGTGACATTTGTGATGGAAACGATTTAGAGCGTATAAATCTTAAGTATGTATGGAAGCATGAATTAAAAAATAAATATATTGAAAATTTAGAGAGCGACGAAAGCTCAAAAGATTTACATGATCTAACGAGTATTATAATAGCTAGCACGTCACATGATGAGATCGATAATTGTAAACATGCTTTTGAAGGCATTTTCAACAGAGTAGCCTCCCCTTTTGTTAAAAACATATGTTCAGATAACAGTAGTTATGTTTACTCTGAAAGCACGCAGCCCTGGTTTAACGAAGAATGTTTTGAAAAGAAAAATATTTTTTATATGTGTCTTAATCAATATAGAACGAATCAAAATGAGAACACGAGAGTACATATGGTAAAAGCAAGGTCAGATTATAAGTCAACTATTAGAAAATGTAGATACAATTACGATAAAGAAAAAACAAATAAATTGTTGAGTAATAAACACAAAAATGCACGTTTGTATTGGAGTATGTTGAAGGAGGCTGCGGGTATTAAACAGTCTAATATATCAATGTCGACGTTTGAGAAGTATTTTAAAGCTGTTAACAATCCAGATGATAGGTATTTCTCACCTGATGAAGATGTTATATACTTTATTGAAAGATACGAAAGTGGTGAATTTAAAATTATGTTCAATGAATTAAACACGTGTATATATGTTACTGAAATTACAACAGCTATTAAACAACTAAAAAATAATAGATCAGGGGGCCCAGATTGTTTGATAAATGAATTTTTTACTACAGGTAAAGATGTTTTGAAGAATGTGTTCTACATACTGTTTAACAAGATTTTTGAAATTGGTTATTTTCCGACAAGGTGGTCTGAAGGCTTTGTGATTCCACTGCATAAAAAGGGAAGTGTAAACAATGTGGATAATTATCGTGGTATAACACTTTTAAGCAGCCTTGGTAAACTCTTTACACGAATTATAAATAATAGGTTGACATGTTGGGCCGAAAAATATAATGTATATATAGAAGCACAAGCGGGTTTTAGGGCGAACATGAGTACTGTAGATAACATATTTGTACTTAATGGCTTAATAACCCATATTCTTAATCAAGGGAAACAACTTTTTACTTTGTTTGTCGACTATACAAAAGCTTTTGACTATGTAGTTCGTGAAAATCTTTGGTTCAAGTTGATACAGTTAGGGCTTAGAGGTAATATTTTCAATATTGTAAAATCAATTTATGAGTCTGTTAAATCTAGAGTCAAGTATTGCAATAAGTTAAGTGATGAATACACATGTCTATTGGGCGTGAGGCAAGGGGAGTGTTTATCTCCCTTTTTATTTTCCATGTTTGTTAATGATCTAGAAGATATATTTATTCATAACAAGGCAGACGGAATAGATGTTAATATGTTCAAAATATTTATGTTGTTGTATGCAGATGACATTGTGATTTTTGCAGATTCAGCCGAACAGTTACAACGTAGTATAGATATTTTGTATGAGTATTGTATAAAATGGAAGCTTAAAGTAAATGTCTCTAAAACCAAAATTGTGATATTTAGAAAAGGCGGTACTATCCCGGGTGGCACGATATTTTATTATAACAATGATCCTATTGAAATTGTTAGTAAGTTTTGTTACTTAGGTGTAGTATTTACTACAGGAGGTTCGCTTTGTACTGCTCAAAATACATTAGCTGGGCAAGCACAAAAGGCTATGTTTACTTTGCATAAATACTTGTATAAGTTTACTTATATACCGCCAAAACATAAGTTAGAATTGTTCGATAAGCTTGTATCCCCTATTTTGAACTATTGTTGTGAAGTTTGCTGTTTTGCAAATAATTTAGCTATTGAGAAAGTTCATCTGCAATTTTGCAAAAAACTACTTGGTGTAAAAAAGTCTACACAGAATGATTTCATATACGGCGAGTTAGGCAGAGTTTCTTTTAAAAATATACAAATGTTTAAGGTTATCAAATATTGGCTACGGATTTTGCAAGCAAAACAAAACAAATATGTTTTTATTGTTTATAATCTGTTGAAAACGGATATAGACGTGTATCCAAATAAAACAAATTGGTGTTCATTATTAAAAGATTTACTATGCTCTCTTGGATTTGTTGATGCGTGGATTTTTCAAGGCGTTGGTGATAACGAAATGTTTCTCTCTGTTGTTCAACAAAGATTAAACGATCAGTTTATACAAAACTGGAATGCAAGACTTAGCCAATCAAGTAGAGCTCTTTTTTACAACACAATTTCATCATTTAGATTTCAACCATATTTAGAATGCTTCACTATTCATAAATTTTGTCAATCATTTTCTCGTTTAAGGGTATCATCTCACAGATTACAAATTGAAGCTGGTCGATGGACCAAACCCATCAGAACACCTATTAATGATAGAAAATGTATAACATGTAATAAGATAGAAGATGAATATCATTTTGTTATTGAATGTGTAATGTACATTGATATTAGAAAAAAATATATTGCCAGAAAATACTGGATACGACCTAGCATGTATAAATTTGTAGACCTTATGAACTCAGAAAATAAGAACATACTTAAAAACTTGGGAATGTTTATTTGCAAAGCATTTATTATTAGAAATGCTTTACTATATGATTAATAACGCATATATGTCCTGTTTTAATTTTCAAGTTGACATAATATCCATATGATCTGTCTTACACTTTCGTTTCGGTAAGACAGATATAACTATTGAACAAATTGATATGTTATTGTATATAACCTACATATCATGATTTCTATGGGTATAAATGTCAAGTTTATATGATAAGGGTTGACAATTTAGGCAGCCCGAAGGTCTCTTTGCAACTAAATTTTATATGGATAGTCAAATCACTTTTGAAATTGCACTTTCGAATTTTCAAAGATAATCCATATATTCTCATAATGATAAACTTTTTATTTTAATTAAGAATCCGCAGCTGGTTTTAAGGGACCTTCAATTTTCGACGATATGTGTATAAACACATGTCAATTTCGTTTGTAGTTTAAAGTCAATTAATGATTATAATTCTGCATTAATGTTTCATGTAATGTATGTTTATGTATGTATGTGTATAAACATACAGTTTTGTAAATCAGAGCCAAGTTTAAGAGGTATTTACGTACCCATGGAAAGAAGTCAGTTTATGAAAAACACTGTCATTATGATAACCGATACAGAAGAGACATAGTGTTGCGTGTAAAGTTTTAAAGTCTTTGATACCTAGTAAAGAGACCTATAAGTTAGTGGTTTATAGAATAATTTTGATAAGAAAATGTTCATTATGTAACTGCATATGAAAAATTCGGCTGGTATTTTCATTATCAATCAAAATTGATCTTCTCCAAACATTTGATGATTGTTGTTATTATGTATAGATGTTCATGTCATACACTGTTCGCTATTTTGCATGTTCTGTGTCCTCATGGGCTTTAAAGCCTATTGGAATAAAATAAAATGTCTACTGTCTACTGTCTTAATTTGTGTGTTTGATAAAAGTAAAGAAAGAAAATAAGAAAGAAAAGCTTTTCGTACCGCCATTTCATATTTTCACAGTGGATTTATTTTCTAACCTACTTTTTGTAAATACATGTAAAGGTAAAAACTGTGTAACTTTTATTCTTATGATACGTTTTAAGAGCATTATGTTTATTCACCAGCTGCACGAAGCTAGCTACGCTGTGTGCGTTTCACTAGAAAAGTCACCGCGCCCCAGTGCATCCAGTAGTGTGTCAGATTTAATTTAAATTTTAATGAATGTTGATGTTTATGATACAAAAATCATCAAACATGTGAGTGGTTATGTAAGTTTGTTTTAATATATTCTAAGCCATTTGTGTTTATATCAAGAGAAAAGCTTTCTAACTGTTAGCTGTTTCCATATCAATTTAAAATGGTAAAAATAGAATAAACTCGTCTAGGATGTATTGATATGTTACATAAGTGTTTGATAATAAATAACAAAGGCCTTTTTAAATGGTTAAGCATGCACGCCCAGTTTATGTTTTCCAGTTTGAAGCCTATTCTTAACTGCGACAACTAATGGATTACGTCCGCCTTGAGCGTTGTTTTAAGCGAAAATAGTTTGTAAAATTGATTGTAAAGGAAGTCGGTGTCAGTGTGGGTTTCTTTTTCAAGCGTAGCTATTATAATATCAAATCTTTACCGTTTCTGTGCAATGCATTTCAGTTTCTCGTGTTATATTTATGGGTTAAGAGTGAAAGAGTAGAAGGCTTTGAGGTAAGGGAGACAACACAGTGTCTTGATTCAAGACCTAGAGAGAGGGTTGTTTCCTTTGCCATTTGTTGTAACGGTGAAGTCCGAGTTTTCCGTAGGTAGCGGAGAGGGAAGGAAGAATGAATAAACTTTGAAACTTGCTGCTGTTATTTTACTGTTTCCATCATTGTGAGCCAATTCCCAAGTATATAACATGGTGGAGACTCTGAACAAACTTTTCGGCAATTGTTCGCGATAACAATGGATTTTCCCATAATATGGCGCCTATCTGTCACCATGTCGTATATACCTTAAATAAATTGGTCGTTCTTATTGAAAACTTTACCTTTTTCAAGTATAAAGCAGAAAAATTATGCTGAAAAGGAAAAATAATTTCATAAATAGCTTCAAAATATCTTCAGCGTCATGTAGTTCATGGAGGCGGCCATTTTAGTACAGTGTAAACCAATAACGAATGAAAAGTGACGCTGTCGGAATAGAAATTTCAAATTTCGTCAATACTTTTAAAATGTCATTTTAAGCAATGCCTTTACAGTTCAAATGCGAAACTGACATCTTTTAAACATTTACAACAGGTAGAACAATATAATAACTTTATTCACGTTTTATTAACCGTTTTGAGGCGTTTTTTAACACCAAAATATACCGATTTTGAAAAGTAAATAAAAAAGAAGTTTAAAACGGAAAACACCTACAGACACATTTTCCTAACAAAGTGGTAGCATAATTAACGAGATAAAATGTTGCGACGAATAGCGACAATCATTTTAATGTTTCGGGAATTTCCGGCAAATGCCGTTAATTTACGTCGCATGTCGAACGTTGTCGAACTATAATCGTAGGATTTTCAAGAGTAATGTTTCTTGATGACTCTCCCTTTTGGAGAAACGTGACCGTGCGAGATTTAAACAGCTGGTACGCGTATACAGAAAAAAAATAAAAGCTATCGTCTTTAGCATGTGAGTTAATAAGGAAAACGAAAAAAGATACATGAGAAATTGTTTATATATGATATTTCTTTAATTCAGTATCTGTTTTATGACATGACACTATTTTTTTTTATCATATTTCCATATACTTTTATTGATATCTAGCCCCTCCCACTATTTCAGTTATGTTCTAAAATAAGAAAAAAAAAATATTTAAGACCGTTTTTAATGATATTTTAATTAACTTCAGATGAACATATATGAAAAATTTAAATTATTTTTTCTTATAGGAGTGGGAGTGATATAAAAAAAAATGATGTAATTGTTATTTCATCCGACATTGACACTGACACATCAATAAATCCCTCTCAGTCGTTATTTAAAAACTATGTAAGTATAAATATTGTTTATCTTTACACTTCCATGACTTGAAAATTACTTGTTACAACTCTGTACCTGGAAGGAAGATGCCCTCAACCCACAAATGTACGATGATAATATCGGGGAGGTCCAGGTTGCAGTATATATAAGGGTGGTTTTATTATACAATTTTTTTAAAAATATTTATCTATTTATACTTTAAAATAGGAAATCGCTGCTTTGACAGTATACTATCTAAATCCCGGGTGAACTATATTAAAACAAATGACAAGAAACAGGAATTTTAATCCGAAGTTAATACTGAATTATATTTTTAAACATATTTTATTACATTTTTTTTCAGAAGAAAGCACACTGTGTCAACAGTAATCAGCCGCCTTCACATTTCTTTGATCAAGTAGACATATCTACCCAGCCAACGTCAGACGTCGTCCTACTTGATAAAATAGACAGTGACATATCTACAGAGCCACCTTCAGACTTAGATCAATTTGATGAAATAGACAGTGACATATCTACACAGTCACCTTCAGATTATGAAACTGACATCAACAATAATGTAATTTATTAACAGATACTAATAGTTTTTCTTTGTAGGCCATTGTCCTGAACATTATTATTTTTATATAACACAAATAATTCATTATAATCATTTCAATTATGATAGAAAGTTGTAAAAGCAGAATAAGTCGAACCATAAAAAAATGCAGAAATTAAACTTAAAGCTCATTGTTTCTATGTAAAAGTTTCTTTGACCAAAACATAATCACTTAAATAGATCGTAATGTTCCATTACTTAACTGCATTAAAAAAATCAAAATGGGAGTTTAGCTTTAAAAATTAATATATATATTTACATATTGTTGATAAAATTTTTCTTTTATATTTTACAGTTGAATAGATACAGTGTGGATGAGAAGGATCTGTCTGATGAAGAAATATTTGTAGTTTCTATGACACAAGAGGTTTAACTCGTAAAATAAATTTTTCATATATCCAAAATACATAGCCTTATTAGATTCTTATTAGAGCCAACTGTGACAATAATTGAAAAAAAACAACAACAAAATATTCTATAAATTTCAATGATATAACATTATGTATGTCAATTTAAGATAATGAGTGTTCAATGATATACTATCATACCATATATTATGATAAAGAAATCCTTATTTATCTTTAATAATTATTTTTCATTTTTATTTCATAATTTAGGAAATTGAGAGGAGACAAGACTTAGTTCCAGCTTGCTATTGTCCATCTTGTGGAGCACTGAGATATATTCAAAGAACTACATTGCAGACTGTAAGAAATAATACATCATTATTCATATCTAGTGTTTAACCTTAACCATTGGGTGGGGTTTGAGTTTACTGGGTCAAGGTAAAGGCCACAGAGGTTCAAACCATTTATCTACCTTACTTGTAGTGTTATGCTCGCAACTGATTCAGTTTCAACCAAACTTTCACAAAACATTTATAAACAATACATTTTTTATCTGAATCGACCTGATCCCATCTTGGGTTCAGAGGTATAGTGCAGAATAGGCTAATTATGCCGTGTGTGCATGGTTTCACAGATTTAATAATCTTACAAACCACTTCCTTGAATCTTCATTTAATGACATACATCTGAGATTTTTCACATTGGGCGGACACAATATTGATCCCGGGGACATACTTTGAACAGTTGGTAAAGGTCTACTAGGCAATATTACACACTTAATATCTTGATCCCAAGACCTGCGATATCAGAAAAGAAGATTTCATAAGTTTTTTCACTCGGTATGACTATGTAAATACAACATGAAACTCCCGGGGTGGAGAGCAAAAAAATGACGATATGCTGAACAAACTACAACACATTGCTTTGTGCAGGTTTAAGAACTCTAATTCCTGTAGATTCATATAACAAGAATTTAAATAATTACAATTTTAAATTTTCTATGTAAAACAATGACCTTTCGGCCAGAGCCTAAGATTCAAGTGGTATAATTTGAGCAAACTAAAGGTCTACTAAACAATGGTACAAATCAAATTGCAGAGTTCGGAAAGAAGACTTTTAGTTTTCAGTTTAAACATTTATTTTGTGATTCATTTAACCTGAATTTTATGTAATGTACCTTGAACTTTGAAATAGGACTATTCCTTTGAAGTTTTGTCAAAATCAATCACGGAAAATATTGACAACGGACGGACAGCCATAACGGTAGAGCAAAAGTGCTTTATGAAAAATCCAAGTCTTCTTGTAAAACACCAATTTGTCAAGAGTTTAGAAACACAGTGTAAGCATTGTGTTGTGGCCTTCCACAAAGTTGTTCTAATGATGACTCTATGATTAAAACTTGCCCTCCCTGTGCGTCATCTATTCAACTTATATAGGATTTTTAAAACCTTTTTCTATAAAACTGTTACGTCAAGAGCTATGATATTTTGTGCGTAGCTTGGTGTAGTGGTTCTGAAACAGAATTGTTCAAATCATGTTCTAGGGTCAAAAGTCACCCCGCTTCAACAGTCAATAGTTTTATTAAAATATAAAAATCACCTTAATGATTCCAAATTAATCTGGATATTTTTTTCCACTCATGCATCAAAAAGGGTATTCTTTTGGCTAATTTAAAAAAGTTTGCAGAGTAAAATATATATATTAACTTGCAAAATTTTTATTTGAATTAAGTGCTCTTTCACCCTTGGACTTCACAGCTCCTGATAAACTATCGCTACAAAATTTATGTCTTTTATAACCGATCAAATAAGATGACTAAATTGAGATAACTGCGTAAAGTTAAAATGATATTCCTATCAGGATAGTTTCTCATTTAAGCTGAATTCAAAGATAAGAGTACTTTAAAGAATTTGCTTTAACCTGTAATAAGAATATGTATCCATATTACCCATTCGTAATGTTAAAGATCACAACGCTCATCTTAATGAAACTTTTCCTTACTTATATTCCCCAATTTTCTTTTTGGAACAGTGAAAAGTACCGGTTAGAAACAAGTGTCTATTTGAGATAGTGACTGTTTAATGTACGTTAGCACCGGATATTGCGGACCCAAGCTGTCAATTAACTTGTACCATCAATTTTCATTTCATATAGCAGATAATTCACTCTCCCAATCAGCATGTTTGAACACAAGTTTCCATGCGTCTTGTAATGAAAATCTCTTGCAAGTCTTCCCCGGTTTGAGCCGAACTTATATTCTCGACGATCATTAAGTTCACGGCTATTAAACGTGCACTTCCTTCGGTCCTTCGGTTCAAATGACATACGGCTATTCGGATGGCTAAGGTGCGCCTATTAAAAACAACGATTTGAAGGTAGGTGACGGTTTTCTTTCATTTTTATTAGATTTTAAGTCTACCTTTGCCAGAATATTAAAACTTTATTCGACAGTAATTTGGAATTTAATTCCTGTGTGCAATTTCGCAAGAGTTGCGGAAATGCCCAAAATTAAGTCATTCCCTTTCTGTCAAAGTTTATGTTAGAATTGACAGGTGACAAACAACAACAACAATAACAACAACAACAAAACATTCGTTTTTCTACCAATATACGAACATTTCTGGATCATATATTTTATCCCTCGTTCAGTCATAATTGTGGAAATGCCATAAAATAATTTGACTGAGTCTTCAAAGCAAATTAATCGATTTCGTTGACAGCAAGTCAGCTTACATTTTTCTGTACGGAAAATTGCCAGTATTATATTCCTATATGTACAATTGGAGCGGGGTTAGTGTTATCCGATATTATGTAATGCTATGTTTTGATTGGCTGTTAGAAGATCCGATTATTGCCGAAGCATTACGTATTTTTACGATGTACTACCTGTTGAATCAATTTGCGAAGTTGTGTTATTCCGGAAATCCTCGGACAGAATTACGGACAGAATCACGTGACTGTCTGGTAATATTGTGTAGGAACATTGAATGGTATTGTTTTGAAATCTATTAATAGTAACAAGTAACTGATACGAGATACAGGTAACTTTTTGAAGGCTGGCAAAAATATGGCGGTTGATAAAAATGCAAAACATAGTAATTTTTTAATTACAGTTACAAAGTCATTTTCTTCACAATTCAATATTTTATATCATTTAAAAGGTCTGTAAACTCATATTTTACATATATGAAAATGATTTTCAAAACTGTTCACTTTCTTGTTTGTAAATGGTTAAACTTAGTGCATCTAAGCTGCTAGACAGTATAAATTAGTTTAGTTTTCTTTTTTAAAAGCAATAATCTAAAATCTGCTTATATTTTCAAAATATGAATTAAGAGCTTTCAAATGATACAATGTTTGTGTAAAATGTTTCTATATAATAAATTCGGCTCACTAAGAAAAAATACATCTAAAGTTAAAAATTCTGTCTGGTTCCCGGTGGTACTTTGCTACGACAGTGACTGTTCCTCACCTAGTCTTTAATATGTTGAATTATATCAAAGTAATCAAAGCATGGTCATAGTTTATTATCATAATTGATATTACAAGTTTATATTTGTTATTCTATTCAAGCACGTTTGTTATTCTGTTCAAGCATGTTATTCCATGAAATTCATGTTATTTTGTTACTTGACAAAACAAACACTGTTCCAGTATCATAATTATCACCATAAACATCAAGAGATATATGGAATAAAAGGTTGAACAAATATGTTGTTGTTGTTCTTCAAAAAATGGGCATTACCTTAGTTACAATTTGTCTGAACAGACAGGCCTTCAATTTAAAGATATATATTAAATTTCTTTTATTAGCATCTGCAAACAAAATAGAGTGCTGTAGCTTAAGGTTCCTTAAAAATACAGTAAACACCGTACACTCAAATGGGCTCAAGTCCATTTGAATTTTTCTTGTTAATACAGTTACAGTAAAATAATTTTGTCTTCTTTAATCCAAAGATAAATTTTTCAAAGCCAGAATGAATAAGGCTCATATTAGAATAATTTTCATAGAACCAAACAAAGTGGAATGTTGCATTCTAAAGAGATATGAAGGAATTAAAACTGTTTATAAGTCTATCGGTTTAGGGTCAGCACATTAGTATAACATAAATCATGTAACATGTAATCAGGCCTACCAGTACCTAGATCTAGACCGATGTAGTGTGTTGTTTTTCGTCGCTTACAGGTTTAGCATTGCGTCGAAGGTATGCTAAACTCAGAGTACAGCAGACGACGGCAAGGACGGCATTCGAAAATTTTGAGTTCATAAGTTTCAAAAGTGAGTTTATTACATGGACCGAAAGACGCGATACGTGAACGAATGTGGGCGGAGATTTGTCTTAAAAGTAATTTCCCTTTCGTATATATTTTTGTTTTTGTATACTAGTTTACTGAAAACGGGAATAGTCTGTCAATTAACTGACTGTCCGCCGTTCTACCTACAATGGCCTCTTATGTAGAGGGAATCAGAAAAAGCCATACGTTCATTGAGGGGTCTGAGCCTGCAAGTCGTGTTTGCCTTACTAACTAAGCAAACATCGTGGCAAGAGAACATCAGTTACTTTACTGTATCCTGTGACACAAATCCAATTTTAATGCTCAAATCAATAAAACCAAATTATACGACTTTTCATTGAAAAAGTAGCGAATAAGTTCATGTGATCTAGTAATTTTAACTATAACTGCGTGATTTTAGAAAAAAAGCACCCATACTTTATGTTTCTGGTAATTCGTAAATAGTTACACACTTTATCGTAAAGTGGATAAATCAGAGAATTATCGACCTCATTATGATTACTCCGTTTAGACATTGTCTTTTTGTCAGGTGTATTAGTGTGGAAAAAAACATTACGATTCTAACGCACTGTGCACAGTAACCGAAATTTTGTTTGAAAAAATTATATATGTGCACCTCTGTTTTAACGCCACAGAGTATACGAACAAACAATTACAAAGATGTATCGTATTGTGCGGAAAATGTGCCGTAAGTACAAAATGGACTAGGGTGTTATTTCAGATAAAGACATCTTAAAGTATAAAATATATGAAAACACCTGTTTGGAACACACCGTCCACCAGAATTTCGTAAACAAATGATCACCCTGCCTGTTATATAAACGGTTATACACAGGTCACGAATTAGGACAAAAGACGCCACGCGGAACTGTACATTTCCTAAAAAAACATGGTTATTTAAATGCTTCATTTTTTTACTTACTTAATAAACGCGCATTGTGTGCATTATCAAAAAGTCACACCGACTAATATGTGAAACACGATTTACCTGTATGTAAACAGAATTGAATCTCAGAGTGATCTTTGATAATGGAGAAGAGTTCAACAAAATGTTCATGATTTGATAGTAACAAATAACTGTAGAATCTTTAGCGGCCAGGAGGTAAATGACAGAAAGCAACGAACAAAAGTTTAAGTTGTTTGATAGTCTAGTTTTCAGTCTTAAAGTCTTCAATAATTTATCTTTAGTGGTAGTAGTTGTAGTAGTCATCATCATCATCATAAAGTATCACATTAACATATATCGGTGAGACAGCAAAACCACAAATATAACTGAATTAATTTCATATTTGAATGTTAATGCTAACACATACATTACAAATCTTGTAATTTTTTTTAAAAACTCTTTTGATTCCAAATAGAGGGATGATTGCGAAAGCAAAATGTTAGCCCTGGCATGAACCTCCGCCTACTATACAGCCGACAGTCTTCCAGCGCTTTAAACGCTTTGATTGCCAGTTAATTTTAGAGTTCAAATCATTCATAAGCATCATTATGTTTTTCCTTTAGTAGAGCTCCACTGAAAGAATTCCACCTGTACAAATCTTCATTTAACGAGTTATTTTCGTTAATCCCGTACGTACACTTTACCCAAACTCGCTGACCTTTCTTTACGCTGGCAACCATGCTCTCTGAGCTGCAGGTATTACTGTTGTCGTGATGGCTTCCCCTAGTTATCTCAGTGTCTTCTGTTACTATAGCAAAGTGTGCTTACTTGTTTACACTTGTACACAAGTGTACCGAGAAAATGTACATTCCACTCAAGGGGACTGTGTACACTCCAGTAGACGTATCATATCCGGACCCTTCATTTGTGATGATTCGGTCAAATACAATGACTTTATTTGTCACCATTTTGATATCGGTCACGTGGTTTGCGTGGAATCCTACAGCCGCTTTTCCCACTTTTTCTGTAGAGGATAATGTAAAAAATTATGACCATAATACATCTTGCGATTACAAGTGTCATTTATACATACACTGTTATATATTCGACACACTTATTTTGAGAGAAACAATAAATATTCTAATCAGTCAGTGTTTACTTCCGATTAAAACATTATAAGAAATGTTATGGAAATAAAAATTTTATGTTTGATTTAATGTAGGCAAACCTGCTAATTATAGCCATTTAGAAATGATCGGTGAAAATAAGTTCAGTTAATGTTACCTCCCTACGATACGAAGTATACTTGTCGTTAAATGATGTCTTAGGCGCTGAGATGTTTTGTTATTAATAAGCGTATTCAATAATCATGTTTTAATCAACATATTTCAGCTGAATGTCGAGTCATATTACGTAACTTTGTTTACCTCATAAAAGACATATAAACTATTCTATCAAACCTTTATTTAATTTAAGTTCCTCAGTTTTGATTTCCATTTGTTTTGTAATGTTGTTTCTAAATTCATTGAAGTCATCTATAACGTTGTTGATCCTTTCCTTGATTTCATTCAAATTATCCAAAACTGTTTCCTGTGTTTTCTTTATATCATTTTCCATACTTTCAACTTTGATTTCAGTACGGATAATTTTTTCTAACAACTGTTCTTTGTACGAGAATTTAGAACATACCGGTTCTTTTGCTAACGACACATTAACGATGTATATTTGAAATGCAAAAGCAAGAATATATTTGCTAACTGGAAGATGCATTTTTTCAGTCTTTCCACATACACTGTTGACGAAAGTCCAAGAAATATAATAAACAGTCAAAAGAGAAATCACTTATAAGCATTCATATATCGTGCAAATATCAAGTGCGAGGGCATTCTCATAAGTAGCCTAATTTTAAATCTATTACACTTCTCTAAACAAAATCTGTGACAGAGAAGGGCGTTCACGCGGGACTATACAACACGCGGGACTATACAACATTTAAATCTGAAAAAACAAACAATACTTTTTTTGAGTCCTCATTGAATTCTGAAATTAACCCGATTTAAAGAGATTTGTTTGGTTATCAGACTTTATCATTCAGTCTCTAAATATCTTTTTGCAAAATTAGTCTGATACATTTTATTGTTTACATTTATTGAAATTTGAAAATGATCATACAGGGCGTTATATATTCATTGCTTTTGTGAATTCTCCTTTTTGCAACAGTTGCTTTTCACTTTTTTTTAAGTTCCAGTTCAAGCTATTTTCTCTGGATAATTGTTTGTGATGAAGGTCTATTATATTGTTAACTGCTGTAATGATTTGATGGTCAGGTAACATCATCAGTACGTTCAACAAAGATTCCAAATTTTCGAAAGGTCTGCCTAATATTTTTAATACCCCTCGATTATTTAGACACCGATTCATGCATGTAATTGAATAGAGGTAATTAGAAAAACGAAGTATTGGTAAATGAAGTGGCTCTTAATTTATGTTACAAATTAATCAACTTTATCCGAAAACACTCAAGCTATGATTTTTTTGTCAATAAACAACAGGAAACGTTTCACGTACTTTTTAGTTTTAATTCTATGTCAAATATAAATGTCAAATATAGAAGTTGTTTTGTATGTGCCTCAGTGAATGTCAAAGATAATCAGAATATGTATAAATGGCTTTATCAAGAAATCACCGGAAAAGCGCCCTCAAGAAATCGTCGCAATTACGAGGGGTGATTCAAAAGTTCGCGGAATTGCTTTATTACTAGAACGGAAAAGACAATACAAACACAAAAATTACATCACTCGATACGTTTACTCAATACTAAAGCAGAGCCGTAATCTCATTGAAATACATTTACTAATAAATCGTTTGTACATATTTGAATTGTATACATGACCGGCACTTGACGCACGCCATCACGACGTCGACGTCACTAACGGTCAAATTCTAGCGTACGATTCACCTTCTCGACGTAATCGCCGCCCGTCGCTACACACTTCCTATGCCTTTGTACCCATTGCATAAATGTTACCTTAAACCAATCCTGACTGAATGAAGAGATTACTTCACGAGCCTTATTGCGTAGCTCTAATGTTGTTTCAAATCTCTGGCCTCTGAGTTCCCTCTTCATATCTGGAAACAGACGAAAGTCCATCGGTGCTAGATCCGGGCTGTACGGCGGATGTGGTAAGAGACTGAAACCAAGCAGTGAAATCTCTAACTCTGTACTCTGTGCCCGATGTGCTGGAGCGTTGTCATGATGGAGTATAACATCATCCAGTACCAACAGGGGGCGCTTGCGGCGCAGAGCCTGTATCAGATCGCGTCTAAGCACCTGAAGTCAAACAAACAAACGGGAAAACATGAAATAATTTAAGTTTAAGAAAGTAAAAAGCGGCACATTTTAAATAATATTTTTATATATTTTGTTATTTGAAACAATACATACTGTAAAATATTAGTTTGTTATAAAAATAATATATAAGTGTTGATCGTTTGTATGACTAAAATGCGGCATACCTTTGAATAATAGTCGGCATTTACGGTACATCCGTCGCGCACCTTGTGTTGAAGCAAAAGCCCTTGTCTATCCATGAAGAAGATGAACATTTCCTTTTTGCAGCTGCGTGTTGTCCTGGCCTTTTTTGGTGGAGGTGTGTCTGGTGACTTCCAGACGGACGACTGCTGTTTCGACTCTGGATCATAATGGTATAACCATGTTTCGTCTGTCGTGATGATTTTGTCCAAAAACTCGTCACCCTGTGCGTCGTACAGATCCAGAAATTGCTGAGAACATTCTAACCTCCGCTGCTTGTTTTCATCAGTCAGAAGTCTGGGCACCCAACGCGCAGATACTTTGGACATATTTAGCTCTTCTGTAAGAATTCGTTGCACAGTAGAATACGATAGGGAGAGTTCCTCTGCAATACCCCTAACCGTTAAGCGCCGGTCGTTGTCCAAAAGCTCTCTCACTAACGTTGCGTTGCTCGTCGTCATAGCGGATGCTGGTCTACCTGCTCTATCGTCATCAAGTACCGATTTTCTGCCGTTCCGAAATCGCTCATGCCATTTGTAGACAAACGATTTACCACAAGGTTGTAATGTATGCGAGTTTTTAATTTGATTCAACGTCTCAACTGGTGTAAGTTTGAGTCCAACACAAAATTTCACAACTGCGCGTAGCTCCAATTCACTTGTTGACGTCGCGGAAGAAGTTGAAGACATGGCGACAACTCGCTGCTGTGGAGTAACGGTTCAACGTAATGTAATCAAAATTATAGGAAATGACGTCAACACGTCATTCTAACGTCAGTTACGTTCGCGCCAAAATTGAGCAACATTTGAAAACATACTATCGTCTGAAGTGAATTAGTAAAACGAAATATTTTGGCCTGCTTCAAGTCACCTAACCGTGGTTGCTATGGAGACCATTTATATTCTTCCGGTTACACATATTCCATAAACTAAACGAAAATGTTAGTTAAAATACGTTGAATTATATTTATGCGAAATTTAATGTGATTCGGTGAAAAAATAAATGATTTAGAGATAAATTCCGCGAACTTTTGAATCACCCCTCGTATTTTCAAAGGTTTTTAATATAAAGGTTCATGATTTGTTTGTAGTTTTGAACTGTTGCACTTCAAGAATTCTATTTTATTTGCTGCTTTTTTTCAAAGATCTTTTAATGTCTAATGTGTATTGCACATTAAGGAATTTGCAATAATAAATAAATAAATAAATAAATAAATAAATAAATAAATAAATTATTGCTCTCTTTTTACCCCCGCCAAAAACCATTCTTTCGTCAGTCTTCGCACGAATATGAAATTGTCGTTTTCATTTATGAGCTGTGCAACGACATTAACACAGGGGTCAAATTTTACAGATTATACACTGTTACAAATCATTTAATATCAATTTTAGGATTTTCTTTTCCGAATATGTATTACGTTTGGCATCTGCAGTGACATGAAATGCATCGTCGGAAACCTACGCTTGATCCATTCCGTTTCATTCTTAATCGACAGTGGGAAATTTGCTTTCGCATGAATAATTAATGACGTATTTTCATTGGTTTCCATTATATTTCTTTTCGCAGTTCAGCCACTCGTATTAATTTAACACGAAAATACGTTTAAAATTTTGGGAAATACGTCTATTTAAAGAAACAGCATCATTGTAAGACCTTCAGGATTTGTAATGCGGAATATCATTAAACAATTACATCCTTCACTTTGTTCATAAATATTCATGAAAACGAGTTATCTTGTTGTACGAAATATGTACTGGAGATAAAGTGGTACATTTCACGCTCACACAAGACGTCGTAGAAATTAAAACTTCTTCCTAGCTCATTTTTATATAGAAATTCAACATTAATCTGAAATATCAATCAATATACATGTTCATAGGTTTTTTAATCAATACCGTAGCACATTGCCGATTTGCTTGATGTGAAATATGGCATAATGATGGCTGCTTAATTTGTGTGTTTGATAAAAGTAAAGAAAGAAAATAAGAAAGAAAAGCTTTTCGTACCGCCATTTCATATTTTCACAGTGGATTTATTTTCTAACCTACTTATTGTAAATACATGTAAAGGTAAAAACTGTGTAACTTTTATTCTTATCATACATTTTAAGAGCATTATGTTTATTCACCAGCTGCATGAAGCATTTTGATTTTAGCTACGCTGTGTGCGTTTCACTAGAAAAGTAACCGCGCCCCAGTGCATACGTAATAAAACTTCCAGCAGTGTGTCAGATTTAATATAAATTTTAATGAATGTTGATGTTTATGATACAAAAATCATCAAACATGTGAGTGGTTATGTAAGTTTGTTTTAATATATTCTAAGCCATTTGTGTTTATATCAAGAGAAAAGCTTTCTAACTGTTAGCTGTTCCCATATCAATTTAAAATGTTAAAAATAGAATAAACTCGTCTAGGATGTATTAATGTGTTACATAAGTGCTTGATAATAAATAACAAAGGCCTTTTTAAATGGTTAAGCATGCATGCCCAGTTTATGTTTTCCAGTTTGAAGCCTATTCTTAACTGCGACAACTAATGGATTACGTCCGCCTTGAGCGTTGTTTTCAGTGAAAATAGTTGAAAATTGTTATTCTTATCAAAATATTTGATTGTACAGTAAGTCGGTGTCACAATGGGTTTCTTTTTCAAGCGTTGCTATTTTAATATTAAATCTTTACCGTTTTTCAGTTTCTCGTCACGTGTAAATAAGCTTAGAGGATTGTGAGACTAAAATGTAGTTAAATGTATTCAAAGTTTTATTGGATGAGAAAACTGACTTTTTTGCATTATTTCAAGAATAAATGGCAACTTCATTCTGTTTACAAAGTAATAACCATGCACTGCCGAGTGTTGTCTTGAAGGAATTTCACAAACTATGGCATGACGCAACTGGATTGTCTTAGGCTTTCGTTTTTTGGACTTGCTGGGTTTCCTGGGTTTGCTCTTTTAAAATCATTTAATTTGGTGAATTAAAACTTCAAAAGCGCTCAAACACAATTTATTTTGAACATTTAATTTACTAATTATATATATATATATATATATATATATATATATATATATATATATATATATATATATTCAGAAAAAAAAACAAGAATTCGCTATAAAACATAATTTTAACGTAGAAAATTGACAAGAATGTTATGGCTGTTAGTAAAAATAATAAGAAAAAAAAACTGAATTAAAAGAATAACCGTAGCCACATCTTTGAAATCAGCATTTGTATCAGACGACCAGGGATATAGTTTCTCTGTCCTCTGTTCTCTGTTTTTTTTTCACTGAAACGCAAAACAAGTATACTTTGAAAGACGTTCAAAATATCTGGAAAGTTTGTTCTTAATGCTAAATTTCACTTCTTGTTACCTCAGAGATGCTAAAAGCTATCTAAAAGAAATATCTAGCAAATGAGAGAAAACGTGTCAGGTTATCAGATTTTTTTTAGCAAATCTTCAAAGGTCATGTGACACGACTATAGCAACTTTGTCTATTCAAAATAATCACAATGTACTGATTAAAATGGTTTAATTGCAAAATTATGAAAATATTGTTTTTGATAAGAAAAAACGTTTTTGATGATCGGCTGTTTCCGTTTCGACATCGGTAGTTTCCGCCGCAATTTTTGGCTGTGACGTAGATTTATCCCTACTGTACCAGGCAGTAGTGCAAAATTACATTGCTCATAACACATTCGTTTTTAAATGAAAAAATAACACTAAACCACAAGTGCAATGAACACGATAAAGGCACACTTATAAAAATAACATGCTATAAATTGTAAATTAAATAAAATAATGTGATTACTTCTCGATTTTTATAAGTAAATTCAAACTTTGTACCGGGAAAAGTTGTAATTTTACCTTGATAAATATTCCAAATTCTTACATGTTGTGGTTCTATGTAAAACTATTTCCTCCACGCTTTTACATGCTGCGTAACACTTCCTCACTCGATGTTTACGCCATAACAAAATTCTTTTTGAATTACGGACATTTCGGACCATGGCCATTTCGGACCAGATTTTGGGACACTTCGGACGATGTTCAAAAATATATTTGTTCATGTATAAAAAAGAAATTAAATTTAAAAGTTTTTGAATAAAAGGTTGAAACGAAATATCCTTTTTATGATTATATCGCCGAAAATACCAAAGAATACTGGAGATTATGACATAGAAAAAAATATTTTTTGACTTCTTAATTAACTGTCTACTTCATATATTTTAACTTAAAGCTTCAGAAATCGTAACCATTGTCTAAAATGCTATGTCTTAAGTACATATGTATATTAAAGAGAACTAGAAATCGCTTAAATGCGGATCGTTCACATTACTTTCTGGTCAGTAATATCCAAAAATCTAGTCCGTAATGTCCATTAAACTGGTCCGTATTTTATTTGAATATAGATGATTTGCCAACCGAATATATTGAATATAAAAATATTTAAGAATTAAAAACAAAGTAATACCTGTAATGATTTTAAGCAGTATCCCGTAATTTTTATTATATTACTATGTAACACAACTAATTCTTTTTTAAAAAGTTTCTAATGTTGAACATACACTAGTCTACCAATTAAAGGGGTTATCAGCACCTTTCCTATTTCAATGAAAGAATGTCATGTTGATATTATTTACTCGAATTGAATAGGTAGGTTTTTGCTCAATTAAAGAAGTCACCGAGTGGCAACTAATAGACTGATCGCTGGACGATTTCCTAATTAAGAAAAAACAACCACATAATTAAAACATGTTTTAAATTCAATACATATCTGTTAAAAAAAAGACATTGAGTATCATTTTTGCTTTACTTGATGCAAAACTTATGTTGAGTTTCAACAATAACCAATATAAAATTATAAAACAGCTAAGGTATAAGTAGAATTTTTATTATATTTTTTATAACAATGTTTCTATCTTGTTTTGCTTTCGTCAAGGTAGTTGCAGTTTACTGTTACAGTTACCTAAAAATGTTCTTTTGAAAATAAGAAAGGGGAATAGCAAAATTACATAAACTCTATATTTGAATTTTGTATACTTTTGTTATTTGAATGACATCTTTGGTCCAAACTAATGATTGAATATAGTCGTGTGTATGTTAATCATGTTGTTATAATGAAATTGTTTGTAAAAAAAATCTTTCACTGTATTGTTGCACTTGTTAATAATTTATGCAAATAAAATTTCAGATTAATAAAGCATCATGTAATTCATGTTGGCTTTAATTTTTGACATTCTTTTTGACAAAGAAACGTTTTGATCACTTTATTTGGCACATTTTACAATAAAACAATTATCATGTTTAGCATATCATGAACAAATATATTTTAGAACATCGTCCGAAGTGTCCCCAAATCTGGTCCGAAATGTCTGGTCCGAAATGACCATGGTCCGAAATGTCCTGATCCCTTCTTTTTCATTAAAGTGTTATAAGAAGTGAATTTAGGTGATCTAATGTGTTAACATTTGTTTCACTGGAATGGAAATTCACACTACAGTGTATTTTCACGTTGGGATATTGTTTGAAAAATAATAATATGGCATGTCCATCAAGTAGAAATTGTGTCTGCTTATAAATTAATATCCAATGAAATGTCAAAGATCCATAAATCACGCCTTATACTGTGGGATTTATGCAAATTAACCTGCCCAAATGGGACCATTGTATATTCTGCATAGCTGTCAAAACAAAGCAATTAACTTTTTTATGACCCAATCAATGATACAGTTGAGACAAATAGCAAAATTTTATGGCAAGTGATCTTACAAATTGATTGTATTACTTTTGATCAGTTGTGAAAACATTATGTAATAGCTTGTTCCAATTAACATGTCTGAATGGTTTTTAGTTAAGAGGCTTCCATGCAGATACATATTTTAATTAGATAATTAAATGTAATGGATCTATTGATGATGAAAATAAAAATCATTCGACTTCTAAATGTGAACAAATAATTAAAAAAGAAACAAAAACAAAAACAATGTGTTTGTGTTATGATTTTGACATAGTTTTTAGGGCTTCTTCATATTGTTTGTTGTTTGATCATTATTGTTTTGTTTTCAAAAAAAATGTAGAATGAATAAGCCAAAAAAAAGATATGCATTTATAATGAAAAAAAATCACAGATCTAGTCAAAGATTATTTACACGTACCCCAGGCAGAATATACCACAGACAAATAAGCAACACGTCACTGTAAGGAGAATGTTTTTATGGAAAAAAATCTCTCGATCTTTCGATTGGAGTTAGTTAATCAAGTCTTCCAACAAACTGCATCGGATAACAATAAGCATGTTCAAAACTTTTTTGGATCAGTTACTTGAAAAATATCTCTTAGTCTAGATATTTTCACTGATATATCTTTTAATTCTATAACCCTGATCAGAGACATCGAATGTTTTATATGTCTCTGCCCTGATTAAACTAGCCTCTATATAATATTGCTCATTGGCTTCGTAATTCCATCAAAAGTTCAAATTATTTCTTTAAAAAATCTTCGATGTATATTCATGATGTTAGCTCAACTTGTTCTATTTTGTTGTTTTATTATATTCAGTCTACATTTTCACTTTCCATCATAATTTTAAAGTTTTTGTTAACAATCCAGACAGCTGTGTAAAGTGGCAAGAGATAAATGTGCGTCACTTCCGGTTTCGCTCGTGACAGGTGCGCGAGACCAAGTGCGTAAAATATGGATTTTAATTTGCTATAAAAACGTCTTTAAGATGAAAATTACCTGCGGAAATTTGTAAAACAGTCATAGTTAGATATATATTTTTCGCTCATATGAAAATTTCGAGATCAAAAATTCGTGTCACATGACCTTTAATCAATCATAACATCATTCACTTTCGCTGCTCTGTCATTGTTCACGACTACACGACCGTGTTGTAAGCTGAATAATTCCAATCAGCGGGGTAGGCCTCATGAAGGCTAATGAAGAAGCCCGTTGACCATTTTGACGTCATTTTTAATCATATAGATCCATTCGATTACGTCATTTAACCACTCTGTTGATTTCGTCATGTCACGGTTCATTATAGTTTTTGCTGTAACACGAAATAAGAAAAATAGGCTGAAAAAGTATCTTGGAAAATAACAACTTCTTAAATTTCCTTTTTAAAGTTTAATGTAATCGCCTTTAACTTGATCCATCACAAATAGAAGAATTAAGGTTGTTAAAGCACAAATACGAATTACTCTTTTCATCGTACAGGCCTGTTGTTTTTCGAAGTTTCTAAGTTAGTAACAAACTGTTGTGACCGTTGTATATACCTGTCAGATGCACCGTCTTCCACTGCGTTTATGCAGTGATGTATTCATAACAGTGAAGAAGGAGGAATAAATGTAGAGCAGATTAAAATTGTTATCGTCTGTTTAATCAGCTTACTGAAATAAGATTTAGATAATTTACATTTTGAATTAGATCTAAAGATGGAAAGGGAAATACACATTTCTTTTTCTATAAAGGATTTTGCACAACACAATAACTGATTCAAACGAACTTTCGATTTTGACAGAAGATAACATCTCGGACTGAATTAGTTTAAATCTATTTAGGCCTACTTCCCTTTTCAGATTGTACAAATGGTCTTCTAGTGTGACTTGTGGGATCATATTCGTATTGTGAGGATAATCATACATGAACTGTAACGATGAGAATCCTTCAAACTGTAATGATATTTATATCGGTTGTTTTGGCAAGTACTGTACGGAATAGACGACTGCGAAGAAGTACATCTGGCGTTGACGTACAGGAACTCGAAATAACATCTCGTGTTGCATTCAGATATGCTGAAGTCTTAGTGCGCAGTGTTATGGTGAACAAGAGATCAGTCGACCAAGAGGTGGCATTTCAAGTGAGACTCCCAAAGGAGGCATACATAACGAGTTTTCATATTATTACAGGCAATAGAACACTTACAGCTACGATAAAAGAGAAAAAGACTGCTCAAAAGGAATACGACGAGGCGAAAAAAGATAACGTAACTGCGGGACTTGTGACACAACAGGCCGTCTGGGATGATCTTGATCTTGATATTTTCCAAATTGATGTGAACGTTGCTGCATATGCGAAAGTAGAGTTTCAGTTAGGTTACGAAGAGTTTCTAAGACGTCATGCAGGCAAGTATTCCCAGGCACTGTATATAGATTCAGAACACGTGATACCATCACTTGTAGTTAAGTGCACATTCATGGAAAAGCAAAAGTTCAAACTTCTGTCTTTCAAAGCTCCATACGACGATCCAGAAGTGTCACGTGATGAGGGGAGTTTAACACCTGACGGGTACTACGTGAAAACATTAGAGTGGAGACCAGAACATACTGTTCACAAAACAGCAACCGTGGAAACTTATGAGCCCATTGAAATTGAATATGAATTACAAATGGACGAAACCGGAGGTATTTTCTACTTTAACAATGATGGAGACTTCGTTCATTTGTTTTCAGTACCATGTGACGAAAGAAAAGTAATGGCGAAGCAAATAGTGTTTGTCATTGATATAAGCGGTTCGATGGATGGAAATCCAATACTACAAGTAAGAATAGCAATGGTAACTATTCTGTCTCACCTTCGCGTGAATGATTATTTTAATATCATTATTTTTGATGGCACATCTGCAATGTGGAAACCAAGATTTCAACAAGCAAATGCAGACAATGTTCACGCAGCTAAAACTTTTATCCAAGATAAGGTAAAAGCAAGCGGTTCCACAAATATAAACGATGCCCTGCTTCAAGCTATAGGTTTGTTTGACAACGCCGACGAACGTTCAGGACAAATTATAGTTTTTTTAACAGACGGTTCGCCGACGGCTGGTGTAACAAACACTGCCTTGATCCGAAAAAATGTTCGGGCTCGAAACTTCATAGGCGGTGAACAGTGTTGCAGATCAACAATAAATACCATTGCCTTTGGGCGGCACGCAGATATATCTTTCCTTCAAATGATTGCATATGAAAATGCGGGAACGTTTACAATCATTAAAGAAATTCAAAGTAGTATCGCCGACAGTGAGCTGGTCGAAATGTATGAAGACATAAAAAATCCATACTACAAAAATTTAATATTCTCCTTCGAGGTTGATAATGCAGTCTTACCAGAAACCAGTGTTACACAGACAGAATTTCTACAGTATGACTGCGGAAGTGAAATCGTTGTAAGTGGTTGGGCCCGAGCCGGGGAGACAGTGCATCCTACAGTAAAGGTTGTCGGTGCGCAAGAAGATGACGTTTTCAATTCAGTTCCGACAGTGTTGATTCTTAATGATGATTCGGAGGTGCTCTCCCGACTTGTCGCGTATCAATGGGTGAAAGAGCTTTTAAGAAAAGCAGAGACAACCACAGATGCCGAACTGAGAAAAGCTGCCAACAAGAGAGCGCTAGAGTTGTCTCTTGAGTATGGTTTTGTGACGCCTTTGACGTCACTTGTGGTAACCGATTACCCAAAAGAGAACACAGGCTCATTAGATTATGAATTGTACGGGAAATCGAGTCATTCAAGTAATTGTCCCAAATTCAGCTGTAACCGACTGGTGTGTTTAAATATTGTTCTTTTGACCCCTTTTCTCTTTTGGTGGTCTACAAAATGAAATACTAATTTTTATTCTTTAATAGCCTTTTGTTATTAACCATCGCTGTAAATCTTAAACTTACCTTTTTAAATTAGTATGTATATTTTACTAAATCTACTGAAAACGTGCGTTTTATGTTTTATTTAAAAAAATGAAATATGATTAACTTAATTCATTTATTCTGAAAGAATGTCGTTTTTATTTTCGAGCCGATTTTTTTGTCTTCTTCCCATGATGGCTTTTGTTCTGCTATCTCTGTGCTAGTTGACCTTTCAGTCACAGTCAGACATTTTATTTATTTTACATGTTTTTATGCTTTACAATTTGAACCCAGCTCCATCGAAAACGAATATTTTAGTGAGGTTTACTTAATAAGTGGAACCATGCTATGAAGTTCGAAGGATGTGGGTAATATAAAACTCAAGTTATTGAACTGAAACCAATTTCATATTCAAGGTAAATTTGACCTTTATCTTTGACCTATTGAGCCCGAAAAAACAATAAGGTCTTTCTCTCAATAAAGACAATCATTTAAAAAAGTTTGAAGGTCTTACTAACATGAAAGTCTGTAACGGAAGATGCAATGCATCTTAGGATACACAATCCAGAGCGGGATTCGAACTCCGATTTCCGGCGTGACACGCCAACACGCTAACCACTGGGCCAAAGAATCGATTTCCTGCCGCATTTGTCAGAGGTTGTATTTATACAATTATAGGAAGGTGTGCACTAGACCGTAACAAAGGTTCTGTGTCAAATGATACCCCAGGGGAGAGCCGTAATTTAGGGGAGAGCCGTAACCTAGGGGAGAGCCGTAACTAAGTAGATAGAACACTTAACTCAACCCTTTTGCATTTTTATATACATGAATTGTATCTACTGTAATTGCAATAAAATATGTTTAAAGATACATCAGTTATTTAGCTGAAATGGTTTTCATATTCAAGGTCACGGTGACTTTTATCTTTGACTTTGAGGGATTAAAAAATAAACATACTTTTTTAAGGTTTGGCTTAAGTTCAGTCAGAGTGAAACTCATGCATAGCAATAGAGCATGCACAACTTGTATGGTAAGAAAGGTTGAAAGTTTTTAATTTTATCGGCATTCTGATTAACGAAAAATCAGAACTTCTACAACAAAGTCATTTTTCAATGTATTTCTATGCATAATTTATTATTTCTTATTAAAATACTTATGATACTTTCTTCCAATGATACTGTCTTCAAATTAGGATTTTCACTAGTTAGTAGCTTTTTGGAACAATTTTGTCTTGCCGCGTAATTAAAGAGTGTCTTCCACCAACATATGAAATAGTTTCTACTCTGTGGTAATGTAATTATCGGATCGGTTTGGAAGAAAAACAATGTAATGTTTAGTAAAAATATTGTGTTTGAAAATCGTTCAAAATAGGTTTTTGTTAATTTTGTTCACTGTGTTTTGTACAAATTTTCAAAGTTTCAAGTTTATTAGCAAAACAGGCAAACCATTTGCATTTGGCCATTAAAAATATACAAGTAATTTATGTCAAAGACTGATATAAATGAAGGTGAAAGTGTATACAGTAAAAATGTAAATATCAGTTTCAGAATAGATCAGTTTACAAGTGTACACTCAAATTTTCATGAGTGTTTTTGCTTTGTTAACGTTTTTAACAATGAGTTTTAGGCTCTCGTTAGAGATAACCCTGTTTATTCAGTGTATTTGTTAACCAATTCATATATTATAAAACATGAAATGACACAATTTCATAAACAAAGCATTATCCATGCAATGATTTTTATATTAATTTGTACTCTCCATTTTCAAATATTGACACAAAAATAACGCTGAGATACTTGGAAATTATAAAAGCTCTGATAAAAATAATTACAATGCATATAAAGTTTTAATCTATCATATTTGGAAATTGTGATAGTAATTGCGGACAATATAGCAGGAATTTTAATTGATATATTAGTTAATATTTATATTCATTTATATTTTGCACTTCTGTAATATGTTCACAAGTATTGCAGAATAGCGATATAAGTCGCTTAGTTTCGTATATTACGTTATTAATCAAATTAGACAGTCAAGTCCTTAAAACTGCCAACGACCAGTTGTTTGAACTGAGGATGATCTGTGATCTTTCTGCAGTTCTGTCTACAATATAAGGCTTGAATGGTTATTAGCTCATCTGTCACATAGTGACAGGGTGAGCTTTTGTGATCGCCTTTCGTCCGTCGTCCGTCCGTCCGTCGTCCGTTCACAATTGTTGTCCGCGCTCTAGCGGTCTTAATTAATGTGTGATCTTCTTTAAACTTGGTCCGAATGTTTATCTCAATGATATCTAGGTCAAGTTTATAACTGGGTCATCTCACCCTTAAAACTATGTCACTAGGTCAAATTATAGAAAAAGCTTGTCCGCACTCTAGCTGTCTTATTTTTGGTCCGATCTTCTTCAAACTTGGTCAAAATGTTAATCTTATTGATATCTAGATCAAGTTTGAAACTGGGTCATGTGACCTTCAAAACTAGGTCACAGGGTCAAATTATAGAAAAAGCTTGACCGCACTCTAGCAGTCCTAACTTTGGTCCGATCTTCTTCAAACTAGGTCAAATTGTTTATCTCAATGATATCTAGGTCAAGTTCGTAACTGGGTCATGTGACCTAGAAAACAAGGTAACTAGTTCGAATTTTAGAAAAGGCTTGTCCGCACTCTAGCGGTCTTAATTTTGGTCCCATCTTGTTCAAGCTTGGTCAGAATATGTATCTGAATGATATCTAGATCAGGTCAGAAACTGGGTTATGTGACCTTGAAAACTAGGTCACTAGGTCAAATTATAGAAAAAGCTTGTCCGCACTGTATTAGTCTTATTTTTGCTCCGATCTTCTTCAAGCTTTGTCAGAATGTTTATCTCGATGATATTTAGGTCAAGTTTGAAACTGGGTCATGTGACTTTGAAATTTAGGTCACTAGGTCAAGTTATGATAAAAGCTTTTCTGCACTCTAGTGGTCTTAATTTTGGTCTGATCTTCACATTCATTACCATAAGATCTTGGTTCTTTTCTTCAAATTGCCATATTGCATTATTAGTTCCAGAGGTATGGCCCCTGAAAGTGCCAAAACTAACTATTTAGACCTTGTCTGCACAATACCAGCTTCATTTTTGATTTGAATTTAATCAGACTTGTACAATACTTGAGTTAATATAAGATCTTGCAGGGTTGCTAGGGGACTTGAAAAGTCAGGGAAATTTGATTTTTTTCAAGGTCAGGGAATCGTCAGGAAATTTTGAAAATTGGTCAGTGAAAAATAAAAATCCAGAAAAGTTAGTGAAAAGTCAGGGAAAAATAATTTTGAAGGGCTAATATTGTTCTATTTTATTAAAGATTGCATTTACACATATTTTTCCGTTATGAATCTTTTTCTTTATAATTGTGTACATTGTATTTTAATAAAAGTTCTAGTATTATAAATAACATTACTAAAAGACTGAAAGTCTCTGCAACCCTTACAACCAAAAATTAAAAAAAGTATGTGTTACACTCGAAACTCATGTTCCTCCCTCCAAGATCCATGTCACAGCAACTCTCTGAACTTAGTAAGTTCTGCTATATAGGCCTTACTGCTGATTGTTTGTGTCTTGCCCATATATTTTTTGCATCTATGGTTGGATTTTAAAATAATTAGCAGAATTGGCAATAGAGTGAACATGTGTCATGTTCATAATCCCTGTTTGGAACGGTGTTCCAACATTCAGTTCACAGCAACCTAGATTTTTGTATAACGGCAGGACTTTTTAAAAATATTGCGGCACAAACTTCTACATTTTTTAAGATACTGCTTTGAAACTTTAAACATGTTAGGTATCATGTGTGTACGTGCCTGATATATTTTTATGAGGCTCAGTCCATTATAGTCAACGTTGTGCTTTAATAATCCTGATGACGCACGACATCTAGTGAAACTCTACCAAAGATGACCCCATGGTCATAATTGCCTGCACCCTTTGAGTCAATTGGCAATTGTATTTGCATCCACTGACTCTTGCAACCATTGAGCAGTTGTTGGCAGGTGACTTCTGTTGTATAATTTTGGAAATCTTTTTATTTATTTTTACTCGATCAAAACATGAAATTTGACAAATAAAATAATTCTTAATGCTCATTGATTCTATTACTCTTAGGTAGTTCTTTCCGATAACGTTCCATATTGGTTAAGGGTCATAGATTATTTTGTACATTCATGCCAGTTGTAAATCAGAAATATCATAAAGTTTTAATCCTTCCTCATTTTTATGCCTTTATAGAGTATCTTTTGCAATGAAATGTTTTTTTTTTTTTTTTTTTTTTTTTTTTTTAAGTTTTGATTATCCCATAAAAAGATCATAAATCGATGATTCTAGTCCATTTACAAAAATACCCTGTACTTTCATTTTCATAATTAATTACAGAATGTACAAAATTTTAATAATAAGTTCCTTTCCATAAAGTATGAGATTCCCTGGCTCCTAGATTTGAAGGAAGGACTTTATTTCGTAGATTTTATCTCTCCATATTTGATCTTTTTTATTTATAACCATGTCATTTTTCAAGAGATCTTACAAAACTTTTGGTCCACCATATTTTAACATTACTAGTAGCATAAACGTTTGAAACTTGATAGTAACTTTCACCATCAAATATAATTTAAAAAAATCATCCCTCGTTATCTGTAGAAAGGTTTCAAAGTTTGAAATAGATATTTGGCCTAAACCTAATCCCTCTGGAAAAAGATCTGACAATGTTCCAAATCATTTTCCCTCCCAGCCCTTAGCGTTTATAGATCCAATTGTAATCCCCACTTTGAAAAGATATTCCAAAATACATATTTGTATACAAAATGAAAGGTCTTTAAATTTATGGTGAAGATTTTCTGAATGCTGACGAGGGAAGTCGAAGTGCTAGAGGCGTCCTTCTTACGCTTTTTCACTTTGTGGGACGTGTCCTACGTAACTTATTCGTCCGACATGCCCTCAAAGAATAAATCCTCAAATGACACGTAGAGCTCCTCGGTCCCCTTGTCAAGATGTAACCCACTGACGTCTTTTACGTCAATCATCTGTTTATCCTTGACTAAAATGAAGAATCATTGTTCAAAATTTGAAAATTCACATATTCAAAATTTCCAGATTAACATAAATTGCTAACTGATTAATGAGCTTCACATAGCGCGACTTTCCCATTCGTGGTAAGACGCACACTCGAGAAGCCTGTCTGTCACGTCTTTTGACCGGACCATAACTCAGAAACTAATCATGGAACTTCATAAGCCTATAGATCTCAATAACGAGAAGTACAGTACGCAAGAACTTTTAATCAGTACTTCTTCATTTTGGAGTTATTGACTTTTACTGATTTTTCTTACTTAACTATAAGCGCTATCACTTTTAAATTTCATTGGTGCATAAAACCTTAGTACTCCTTTGTGTATTTTAAATTATTGCACTTTGTTTAATTTCATACCTATTTTTTCCAGCACAAAACTCAGACTTTAAAGAGGTATCTACATGAAACTTCGAAGGATAGATCTCATTGGGTAGAAATGCAGTGCATTCGAACCGTATCTCCTTATGGCATAATTTTGGGGTTATTGCACATTGTAAATATTCATTCTTATTTTATGGATAACTTTCAACACAATAAACTAAATTTTGTTATTTCACTCTTCTAAGTTCTAAATTAAATTAGAGCACTTCAGTGAGCATAACCCGGTTCCAATGGTTTTACCGGTTTCTTGTTGGAATGAAAGTCAATTGCAATCTTGTGTTATAGAGAGCAGTATAAAATCTCTTTGGGTTTTATTGTAACTCTATGTGATAATTTACACATGCGGTGTTAGTCGACATTTAGATCCATCTTAGGTCGCCATGGCAATGCAAATGATACGAGATAGAACACTGGGCCAGCTGATTGTAAGGTTGTGGGCGCGGTACCAAGCGACGAAGCAGTAAACCAGATGTCCTGGTCAAGGGCGTTCACGATGCACAACTGATGCTAAGGGCCGCTGTATACGGTTATTAGCGTTACGAAACCGTAGAGGCAATGAAACACGGTTCCAGTCAGAGTTCCAGCTGACCACCGGGCAACGAGTATCCATGCAAACCATCCGTGATAGTCTACACAGTGACACTGTGAATGCTAGACGTCCAGTAACCGGTCCTGTTTTGAGTACCACTGCTATATTCGAAACATGTGATGTTCACTGATGAGAGTAGATTCCAATTATCATCATGTGATAGGCGCACTCGAGTGTGGAGACGACCAGGTGAACGAAACGCAGACAGTAACACTATGGAATGGGATTGGTTGGGGTGGTTCAGTTATGGCGTGGGGTAGGATATGCTTAAGAAGTCGTACGGACTTCTGTATTTGAATGAGGAACTTCAACTGCTTTGAGATATAGGGATGACATTCTGGCATCTATCATTAGTACATTCGCTGGAGCTGTCGGTGTTGACTTTATTTTATGATTCTGTTGTTTTTTTGTGTATTTTGTTTGTTTTGTTTTTCAATAGAAAATGACAAACTACAATGGTCGAAATATTCTTTATTATATTTACTTGATAATGGCTTGAATATTGAAAATCGTTACTATTCAATAGAGGGTAGTCAACCGTACTTGAGGCAAAGTGTGAATAAAAAATAATATCTTTGCATATAAGCGAACGCTACCTATGTTAAGCAGTGGTTTCACATAAATCAAGTTGACGTCAACCTTGAGAAACTATCATGTGACCAACATTTGCACATGATATCAGGTCTTCCTATGTTAGGTTCGTCAGTTTGATTATTCTCTAATAAGTCTGGTAATGATGAAGTCCTCCCATTTTGTTTCTGTTGATGTTGTATAGTTGCTAATAATGTTACAGAGTCTAAGTTATGTATTTTGCAACTAAGTCTATTTACATTCCACGAGAGAATATGGAGTTGTTCTCCCCGACTCTCATAGCGTGTAGATGGAAGCATGTATGGCAGCGGATCAATCACCTTTCCTTTACTGAACACTGTGCAATCGACCATTAACGTACAATTTAGGTTCGTTTACCTTCACTGTATTCTCAGCATTTTCATACTGCTTTGTGACGTCTTGGAACCTCTTTCTAGCGTCACATTCCAAGGTCACGGATTAACTAAGGACGTTGAATACCTAAGCCGAAGTTGACGACATAAAAGACTTTTCAAGTGTTTTATAGTAGGACTTTTGGCCCATCTGTTCCCGCTCTAAATAGTAGTGAAACTTAAGAACGATGACCCTGGGTTTTTTGACACAGTCTGGGCCAAGTCGATGAGCTCTGTCAAATGTTGTATCATCGGCATCTAAACCGATCTTTGCAGTAATCGTTTCCTAAAATAGAGTCTTGTAGTTTTCATGCACTTTTTCTGGTATCCCGTAAAATATTAAATTTTAGCGCATCGACTGGGCTTCAAGGTCAACAATCTTGTAAATCATATCTGATTTCTGTTGTTGAAGTGAACGTGTTTTAACTCTTATCATGTACACAGTTATCTGATTTTGTTCCCTTGCCGTGTTTGTCTCAGATTATTGCCTATCGTTCTCACCACTTATGAGCATGCACGATTTTTTCGACGTCTTCCATAAGGCGTACCTCCATGGCAGTCACCTTAAAATTTGTGGAATCCACTGTTTACTCAATCTTCGCAGGAGAGTTTCATAGCTATGACGTCCTCTACAAATGCTTTAGTTCCAAATTTCTTTATTCTGCCTCTTTGTTGCAGTACACCTTCACACATGGACGACAACTCTGATATAACATGATGAAAAAGAAAATTGAAAAATGAAGAAAGTAATATTTTAAAAGTTTACACATATATTGCCTAAATAAACTTGATGGTTGCTGACATGAAAAGAGAAGTAGTTGTGCGTGATAACATGATGATGAGTATGAAAATATAAACAAAATATTAACTAATTAAAAGTTTATTTTAGTTTTAGCTTTTTGATAAGAGAGAAAATGGAAAAGATGAAGAAAATAATATTTTTTTAAAATTTACACATATATTGCCGAATTACTGACATGACAGGGGAAGTAGTTGTGCGTTGAATATGATTCCCACTTATTACAGTGTTTCTTCCCTTATCGCGTTTCTTAGGGTGTAACTAAATTAAACTGTAGAAATGGCAATGAACTTCTTTGTATGTTTAAAATGAATATTTAAGTATTCTGCACGTAAAACAGAAGCTTTCTTATACCGTATTTCGACTTTCTACTTAAGTTCTTGTTCAGAATATGTGGAACTACTTTTTTGTCGCATGAATAGCAAAAGTTTGTAAAATGACGCATACGAGCTGTCAGACTGCAATAATACCATTAGGGGCGTAGTTACGCCCCCCCCCCCCCCCCAAAAAAAAGCGTTTAATCCATGTTTTCATATCAAAATCATTTATTCTTAATTCTCGATTTATAATAATTCAACTCTAATGTCAATCTTGTATTGAGAAACGTTTTAAATAATGGTTTCGAAACCTGCGCTATAAGATTTGATATTGCCTATATTTATCAATTGCTTTAAAGACTAGATAAAACTGTTTGGTAAAACTTGTTTTTTTATGCATATTGATAAAGTAGAAATTTCAAAGTTCCATGTACACAGGCTTCATTACAATTCAGAACAATAGCAATTAATGGCGCTGTTCTTATACCTGATATAGATGATTTTATGAGAAAGGGTTAAATATACTTCGTTACACTCATTCCAAAAACTGTCAGCTTCTATGTGATTCAGCAGCAATGAGGTCAATAGGTTATTCTCGATCAGTCAGTCAGTCAGTCATTCAGTCAGTCAGTCAGTCATTCATTCAGTCAGTCAGTCAGTCAGTCAGTCAGTCAGTCAGTCAGTCAGTCAGTCAGTCAGTCAGTCATTCAGACAGTCAGTCAGTCAGTCAGTCAATCAGTCAGTCAGTCAGTCAGTCAGTCAGTCAGTCAGTCACTCACTCACTCACTCACTCACTCACTCAGTCAGTCAGTCAGTCAGTCAGTCAAACTATATATATTTGTAAACAATGACAGTAAGGAATGGGCAAGTCATAACAGTACTGTACTCAACAGCTAAACTATTTACTTGTGTTTATTATATACAAAAGTACATTTATTACAATCCATTTGAATAAATAAAATTATTCACGTTTCCCATTGTTATTCTTTTCCAGTTCATAGTTTAGTTTATGATTTCATACAGGTTCCCAACATAATTTGTTTTATGCATACTGATACTATTTGCACGAAATTCACGTGTTTTGTACTACTATGTAGGTATATATTCGGTGTTCTACCAATTGTTTCTCACTCGAGGCAGTATTTGACAGGAGATACGTCTAAATACGAGCTTACAGACTTATAGGTGTTATGTCGCAGGAAGATTCACCACCACGTGCTCGCTTTTCTGAAGTTCCGAGGGATGAAGTTGTCAACGAACTGAAGGGATATTTCGATCATAAATTTAGTGCACTTCAACGTGATTTGAAACGTGATGCTGAATGGACTGTTTCTTCTGCGACAAAGAAGGTAAAGAGAGATTCTTTAATTTCATTGAAGTCGTATCAAAACAGGAAACAGATTGAGTTCAATAACTTCATCTTAGATTTGCTTGAAAATATTGATAAAACAATGTCGTATTGAGAAGCTTCTTAAGCTAAGGAATTTCTTGTTCAGGCTAAAAACGCTATTTCTCATAGAAATAAACTGATCCGTATTGCCGATGGTTCAGACCTTGGATGGTCTACAATAAATGAGTACGAGTTACTTGAGGGCGTCTGACTCAGATGACGACAAAAGGATTCGTCGCGCTGAAGAGCGCGCCAAAAAGAAGGCCGACAAAAATGCCTATCTTTATGATAATCGCCTTTCTAATTCTTTTCGTAGCAACAGAATGTCTAGAGTTATGGAAGGACGACGCTTCAGTCAGGTCGACTTGAAAGGACGACGTTTCGGTCAGGGAGATCTGGAAAGGACGACGTTTTGTTCAGGGAAAAGTCATTTGTTACAAATGTGGTCAAGGACACTACGCGAATTTCTGTTCTTCACAACGAAGAGGATTCCTGGTGCAGCAGTCCGGCAGCAAAACCCCCACAGCAACAGATACAACTTCCGGTGTCGCACAACCCCTTGCAGCAGAAGGCATTAAAAGAAACTAATATGTACGAAAGGTTATCGAGATATGATTACTATTTATTTTTTGAACAAACTTTTCAATTAGAAGAATGTGCAGTTTTTTGTGAGTACAAAGAATCACAAGTTGAGGTACAAACAAACTCTGTTAAAGGTAGATTAAAGAGTTGTATATCTTTTTGGAAGGATACTATTTGTCCTTCTAATTATGAGGTTATTTCTTCTATAGAACAAGGTTACGTCATTCCCTTTTTAGAGAAACCTCCATCTTTTTATCTAAAGAATAACGCATCGGCTCTAAAGAACAAAGAATTCGTAGATTTAGCTGTACAAGATTTCATTTCATCACTAATACTTGCTTGACATACATTTTGGATACTTTCGGTTACTTTACACAACTCGCTCTCTTTTTTAGACTTTAGGTTCATTAACATAAAACCAGTCTAAAAATGTGACAGTCTACAACCGGAAACGGTGTCACCGTTAGAAAAACTACTTCAGTTCTTTTCGGCGACCAAGCGCCCTAGAACCAAGGGAGGGAAGTTTGTATGTCAAGCAAGTATTATTCTTTCATAAAATTTATTTTTGTTAACAAAAAATTCAATTTCATTTCATCACTAATACTTGCTTGACATACATTTTGGATATACTTGATTCCAAAGCAAACAAATGAGGGTGGGAAAATCAAGAAGGACTTACCTATAGTCTTGTAAAACAAAACTGCAACCCAATGTATGTACATCCATCAGCTCTTCTGCTTGCAAAGCTGATAACAAAACTAATCTTCAACACTATAAAAGATCTATACACCTAATTGTAATGACAATCAGAAGTCATGTTCTGTTCCATGAAGAAAGAACCCTCCAAACTGAATTATTTACATACCCAGAAAACTCGCCGATATGTGAAAACTTCAGGAAATCATTTTAAAAAAGTTAACTTCGGTTCACTCAAATAGAATCTTGTAAACGTGGACTCCTTTGTCCAGTCAGCTGCGTTCATGATACTTTTCATGGATACGCCTTTATACAAAGCCCAAGAAGGACCAACTGCTCTTGTAGAGTGTCCCTTAACCTGCACATGCTTGTTCCTTTGCTTGTATGTAGGCGCCACATGTGCTCTCGTTCGTAGTTTTTACTACGCTTGTAAAGTGTTGGAATTATTTTATTTTATTCTTCCTACTTGTGTTTTTTATCTATGCGTCTATGGCGCAAGCTTCTATCTTCTCATCTCCTAGGGAGATTCAGAATGATTTGGACAGTCAGGTAAGCTTGCCTATCTCTCGTGACACAGACTCCGATCATGGTAATACTACTCAGACAGGAAGAGAATCGACTTCTAAGTCCAAAAAGCGAAAACCGTCGAAAGTTGAGCAACTGGAACAGAATGTCAACTGTAAATTTAACGCCCTTGAGGCTAAGTTAGATAAATTTTCTTCGCTCTTCGAGAAGATGTCTGGTATTTTGCCACAGTATGACTCTGCACTTGGCAGGAGTGAAACTGTTGTGATGTTTTCAAGCCCTGGTGAAAACTGTTCACCATCTCGTTCAGAAATTTTGTCTCTTACTCCTGGACAGAAGGAAAAAAAGAGATTTGTTTTCAGACTCGGAGGATTCGGTGTCAGACGTTGATGAATGTCTGTTATCCGAATCTAACAAATCGGTGCTGGTCGATTTATTTGGGGACGATGCCAAACCTAAAACGGTGAAAAAAGATGGTATTTCCTTAGAATCGTGTCAAAAAGAAACACTTGATTCTATTTTGCACACCAAGACCCCTGAAAGATTGACTGCATTTCAGGATTCTACAAAAGAATGCTTTCCCTTGAGTGAGGAGACAGACTCATTTCTTAATGTCCCTAGCCTTGACCCTTTGATTGAGACACTTCTCACAAAAAAACATGGGTCAAAGAAAGCTACTTTTGCTAAATCAGGTGCTTCTCTAGTAAGCCAACCTTACAAAGTAATTGAAAAAAAAGCTTATTCTGGACAGATTGCAGCCAAAGTTGGTATTTCTTCATTAGTATACATGCAAAAAGCATTGGGACAATTGTTATCTAGTTTGAAAGAATCTTCTCCCAACATAGATCGAGCTGTGCAAAGTGTAAAAGATATTTATTCAATTTCACAAAAATCTCTTGATCAGTTTGCGCGTTGTGGAGCATTTCACCATATAGTAAGACGGAAAGCCGCAATAGCAGACACTGGCATTCTTGAGTTCTTGGATAGCTCAGACATGAATCTTCCATTAACCAGTGATGGAGTGTTGGGGAAAGAGTTTGAAAATCTTCTACAAGGAAGAAAAGACAGGAACAAGAAAATTGAAGAATTAATTCCCCAGATTGACAAAAAAACATACAAAAGGAAAAGTCTGTTTGATTCTCCACTTAATCCTAAACGTTTTAGGTCAGAAACACCGAGAAACAGTTCATACAGTTCTCGTTCCGATTCTTTTCGTCCCGAAAAGAAATTCAGGTCACAGCATAGATTCGATGATAGACCAAGTACCTCAGCTCAGGGTCAGCCCAGAGAGGTTTTCAAGAAACCTTCATCTCCTAGACGTTGGGGATTCAAGAGTTATAGAAAATGACTCGGTAAGAATTCTAACAAAACTTCCGGAGATCCCTGTAGGCGGTCGTTTGAAATATTTTTACAAAAATTGGGAAAAAATCACTCAAGACAAGTGGGTGTTATCAGTAATGCGAGAGGGTTATCAGCTAGATTTTCTGGAAAGACCTCCTTTCATGGGTGTCAAAGAGACAAAAGTCAGTACCAAAAATTTAAGTATCATTCAAAAAGAAATAGATTCTCTTTTAGAAAAAGGTGTAATAGTTCCTGTACCTGTCAACAAGAAACTAAAAGGTTTTTACAGTACAATCTTTTTGGTAAAAAAGAAAACAGGCGGTCTTCGGCCAGTTATCAACTTACGGCCTCTGAACAGATATCTCCGGAAGATACACTTCAAAATGGACACTCTGTCCACTGTATTAAACCTTGTCAAAATAGGGGATCATGCAATTTCAATAGACCTAAGAGATGCATATTTTCACATAGGTATTCACCCAAAATATCAGCAGTACCTCAGGTTCAGTGTTCAAGGTCAAGCGTATCAGTTCACAGCCCTATGTTTCGGTCCAACATCAGCTCCAAGAGTCTTCACAAAAATTATAGCAGTAGTTGCAGCGTATCTAAGAATGTGGTCAATACGACTAGCTACGTATCTGGACGACTGGTTTGCGGTGAATCAGACCGTAAATGGGTTGATTTTAGACCGGGACAGAATTTAATTTAATTCCACTCTAGTGGATCTAGGCTTCATGGTCAATCTCACAAAGTCCAGTCTAATCCCTTCTCAGATTTTAGAGTACATTGAAGCTCTATTCCATTTACATCGGGGTCTAGTTTTCCCTCCAAACAAGCGGATAGAGGCAATCAAATTGGCTGTTTTAAGGCTGCAGGAGCCTCCGAACACAGCTCAGGAGTACATGCATCTTTTGGGTCTGATTGCTTCTTGCCTTCAGTTAATACCAAATGCAAGATTATTCATGAGACCAATTCAACTCCATCTGTTGAAACATTGGCAAGCTTCAGTGCACAGTCTGAAAAAAGAAATTCCATTTTCTCAGTCTGTGGTTTCTCACATGAACTGGTGGTTACAGAAAGCAAACATTTCAGTGGGCAAATCTTTTGTCCCAACTTCTACACAGTTAACAATCACCACAGATGCTTCGCAGATGGGGTGGGGTGGTCACATGAACGGTCAAGTTGTTCAAGGTACATGGACTCCCAGCCAGAGTTTGTGGCACATAAATTGTTTAGAAATGCAAGCTGTTATTTTAACAGTCAGGCACTTTCTTCCACAGCTAGTACAGAAATCAGTGTTGATAAGGTCAGACAATCAATCAGTTGTGCAGTATCTGAACAAACAAGGGGGACAAAGTCCAGTCAGTTATGCTCTCTGACATGGGATCTGTGGAATTTAGCAATCGCAAACAATCTTCAGTTAAAAGCAGCTCATATTGCGGGTCAGACCAATTGTTTAGCCGACAGTCTGAGTCGGCAGATGTTATCCCAGACCGAATGGAGTTTGAACTCGCAAATTGTTCAGATACTTTTTCAAACTTGGGGCGGGGGGGGGGGGGGGGGGGGGGGGCAATGCTAGATCTTTTTGCAACGTCTCAAAACAAAAAGACAGCAGTTTTTTGCAGTTGGTCAAAACATCCTCAAGCCTATGCCATCGATGCTCTCTCGGTTTCTTGGGAAAACATGTTTGCTTATGTTTTTCCCCCATTTCCTCTGATCCCAAGAATCTTGACTCACATGAAACGTTTTCATTGTCAAATAATTCTTATTGCACCACATTGGCCACGGAGACATTGGTTTCCTCAATTACTACAACTTCCAGTAGCCCGACCAATAGAACTTCCTGCCCAGGAGGATCTATTGTCTCAGAACAACATAGTCCATCCAGAAAAGTCCGAAAAGTCTCAGACTGACTGCATGGCTTTTATCAACCGACGGTTTAAAGCAAGAGGCTTTTCTTCAAAAACAAGAAAGTTATTGTCTCAATCATGGAGACCAGGTACAAGGAAGGATTATGCTGCAAAATTTAGAAAACTCTGTGGCTGGTGTGGTGAATGGAAAATTGATCCCTTTTCACTTTCTTTAACAGATGCCGCAGACTTTTTAACTGACCTTTTTCATTCAGGTTTACAGTACAAAACTATTGCAGGTTATAGGTCCATGTTATCTGCAATAGCTCCACCTGTCGATAACAAACCGATAGGTCAACATCCAGATATCATAAGGTTGCTCAAAGCTATTTTTAACTCTAGGCCGCCTATTTCTAAAGTCATTCCTGATTTACCACTTGTTTTGCAGGCTCTGAAGGAGTGTCCTTTTGAACCAATGCACAAGGCGCAGTTAAAGTTCATCACTTGGAAAACAGTTTTTCTCATCGCTATTACAACATTTCGACGCTGAAGTGACATTCAGTCTTTAACATTGGGTGAAGAAAATGTCAGAGTCCAAAACAAAGGTATCACTTTTGTCAGGAAAGGACTGAGTAAACAAGACAGAATTAACCATCTTAGTCCACATATCTTCATTCCTGCCTTTTCGGATTCAAAACTATTGGATCCGAAGCGTTCACTAGCTATTTACTTGAAAAAGGTGGAACAGTTCAGACACAAAGGTAATTTGGATGAACCAAAACTGTTTATCTCATATATCAAGCCCCACAATCCAGTATCTTCTCAAACCATCTCAAGGTGGATTGTAAAAACAGTCAAATTTGCATACAAGCAAAGGAACAAGCATGTGCAGGTTAAGGGACACTCTACAAGAGCAGTTGGTCCTTCTTGGGCTTTGTATAAAGGCGTATCCATGAAAAGTATCATGAACGCAGCTGACTGGACAAAGGAGTCCACGTTTAAAAGATTCTATTTGAGTGAACCGAAGTTAACTTTTTTAAAATGATTTCCTGAAGTTTTCACGTATCGGCGAGTTTTCTGGGTATGTAAATAATTCAGTTTGGAGGGTTCTTTCTTCATGGAACAGAACATGACTTCTGATTGTCATTACAATTAGGTGTATAGATATTTTATAGTGTTGAAGATTAGTTTTGTTATCAGCTTTGCAAGCAGAAGAGCTGATGGATGTACATACATTGGGTTGCAGTTTTGTTTTACAAGACTATAGGTAAGTCCTTCTTGATTTTCCCACCCTCATTTGTTTGCTTTGGAATCAAGTATATCCAAAATGTATGTCAAGCAAGTATTAGTGATGAAATGAAATTGAATTTTTTGTTAACAAAAATAAATTTTATGAAAGAATAATACTTGCTTGACATACAAACTTCCCTCCCTTGGTTCTAGGGCGCTTGGTCGCCGAAAAGAACTGAAGTAGTTTTTCTAACGGTGACACCGTTTCCGGTTGTAGACTGTCACATTTTTAGACTGGTTTTATGTTAATGAACCTAAAGTCTAAAAAAGAGAGCGAGTTGTTTAAAGTAACCGAAAGTATCCAAAATGTATGTCAAGCAAGTATTATTCTTTCATAAAATTTATTTTTGTTAACAAAAAATTCAATTTGTTAGACAAAAATTGTTTACGAAACTTTTGCTAAACCATATAACATTAATCCATTATCTGTTGCTGAAAATTCTTCTAGCAAAAAACGTCTTATATTAGATTTGGGTGTCTTAAACAAGTATGTTAGAGATGACCACTTTAAATTTGAAGATTACAGGGTAGCTAAAGAGTTATTAATTGAAAATGGATTTATGTTTAAATTTGACTTATCTAGCGGTTATCACCATTTATCCGTTAATCCTTTACATCACCCGTATTTAGGATTTTCTTGGTTCCTTAAAGGAAAATTACGCTATTTCGTTTTCAGTGTTTTTACCTTTTGATCTTCGCAGTACACCATACATTTTTACTAAGTTACTTAGACCTCTGATTACGTTTTGGCGGAGTCAGGGATTGCACTTTGTTGTTTTCCTTGATGATGGATGGGGTATAAACAAGGATTTACAATCTTCCTTAAGAGATGCAGAGTTTGTCAAGCAAACAGTTAAAGCAGGATTTGTTATAAATTTGCAAAAGTCCATTTTTACCTGTTCAGATCTTGGAGTGGCTAGGATATTTGTGGGACTTGAAGGAGGGTTATCTCAAAATTCCGGAAAGACGTATACTTAACACCAGTGTTTGTTTACAAATTTTTTTGTATTCTTTGCCGTTATCGTCTTCTAGAAAATTAGCACAGTTAGCCGGGAAAATCATTTCTATGGCTCCTGTCCTTGGTAATATTTGTCTTTTAAAGACAAATGTCTTTTTTCAATGTATCGAATGCAGATATTCTTGGGATTCAGAGATTAATCGCCTCCTATTTCCAGAGTGTATTTCTTGCTTACATTTCAGGGAATCACAACTGCAAGTTCCGTTTAAACTCAAACTTTTTGTCGGCAAATTATCATGCACGCTTGTATATTCTGATGCACCCAGCACGGCTGGCGCAGCTTATGTAGTAGAACGGCAAGGCCTAATAGCTCATAAATTTTGGACGGAGTTCGAAGCTGGTCAAAGTTCTACTTTCAGAGAATTGTTAGCAATCAAATACTCTTTGCAGTCATTTTCTGGAAAATTGACCAGTAAAAATGTTTTATGGCATACAGACAACAAAAATTTTGTTCATAACCCAAAGGTAGTGTTAAGGATAACCTGCAGGTTATCGCCTTAGATATTCATTGACTGTGTGTAAAATATAGTATCTCTTTAAACATTCAATGGGTTAAAAGAGATTTGAACAAACTTGCCGATGAATACAGTAAAATGGTAGATGTAGACGATTATAGTGTTTCTGATGAATTTTTTGAATTACTAAATCGACAGGTTTGCAAATGATTACAATACAAAGTTACGTAGATTGAACTCCCTTTACTGTACTCCTACCTCGGAAAGTGTCGATGCATTCTCGCAAGACTGGTCTTCCGATAATAATTGGTTAGTACCTCCGGTTGTAATGATTCCCGCTTTTCTTTTGCGACTTGATTGTAAATCTTATGTTGTAGGGGAGATAACTGCACAATGAGTGTTTCTGTTAAGTTGTCATGGGTTCAGTCATTGTTTATTTACCTTTGTATTCATTTTCGTATTTTTGTTTGCAGGCTTGTTTGATTCATGTAGATGGAAAGATGTAACAGACACGTGCAACGGTTCTGGTCTTCCGATGTCCGTTTTTTCAGAAGTAAAACAGACTATTTTGGCAAGCAGAGAATATAGTACAGTAAAAAATTATATGTACGCTTTTGAAAAATTCGTTAATTGGTGCCTAATGTTCAACTTATCTTCTTTACCAGCTTCGCCAGTCACTATTGCTCTCTATTTAGTTTCAGTAATTCAAATGAAACATCACTCATGTGGAAAATCTGAGATCAATCATATTTTTTATGCCATAAATTGGGCCCATGAAACCGCCCATTTTAAAGAAAATCCTTGTCAGGAAAGATGGCTTAGATTATGTTTAGAAGGCTGTATACGAAAGATTTCGAGACCTGTTCAGAAAAAAAGAACCTATTACTCCTGACGTGTTGAAATTATTTATCACACAATTTGTTTCTGAAAGATGTTCACTGGCAGATCTAAGAATTGTTATATTGTTTGTAATATGTTTTGCTGTTCAATTATTATATAGATATATTTCAGAAGCCGGTTTGATGGAATGCCATGATCAGTTTATTTTTAGAGCAACAGTGTTGTGTAAGAAGACTGACAAGTATGTATTAAAACGTAAAAACGTTCCACTTACA
Organism: Cyclina sinensis; assembly: GCA_012932295.1. Lineage (NCBI taxonomy): Eukaryota > Metazoa > Mollusca > Bivalvia > Venerida > Veneridae > Cyclina > Cyclina sinensis. Next base: position 47,647,351 of record JAAONU010000002.1, read on the forward strand.
TATACAAGAACACGGGAGCTTTTTAATCAAAAACTTACTTTACTGGGGCTGGATAGTCATATATTCGGATTGCATTCACTATGATCAGGAGGAGCTACAGTTAGTGCTAATTTAGGTACTAATGATAGACTGTGGAACAAGCACGGACGTTGGCGTTCAGAGAGTAAGGATGGATATGTTAAAGACAGTTTGAAAGAGCGATTGTAAGTGTCTTTAAATCTGGATATTTAATGTTATCCTTTAATATTATCTGTGATATACTTACACTGAATGACATTTGTAATTGTAAGGTGACATGCGTGTGTTTACATTAAGTTAATGATTGATATTCATCAAGTGAAATTAAATTCTGGTTTATTAACCAGGTTTTCAACGAAACTGGTTATTGTAATGCTAAAGCCGACGGGCGGGCGGGCGTCAATGTTTGGTTTCTGCCCAATAACTTAAGTTTGCTTTGGCCTATTGACGCCAAACTTGGTGTATGGGTAGCTTATATCAAGAGGCAGCTTGTGATCGCTACCCAGGTGTCTATGATCAAGGTCAAGGTCACTGTTGCTAAAAATAGAAATTCAGTTTCAGTTTATATCAAGAGACAGCTTGAGATTTCTACCAAGGTGTCTTTGGTTGAGGTCAGGTTCACTGTTGCTAAAAATAGAAATTCAGTTTCCGCTCAATAACTTGAGTTTGCGTTGACCTATTGACCCCAAACTTGGTGTATGGGTAGTTTATATCAAGAGGCAGCTTAGAATTCCTTCCTAGATGTCTATGATTAAGGTCAAGGTCACTGTTGCTAAAAAAAGAAATTCAGTTTCCGCTTAATAACTTGAGTTTGCTTTGGCCTATTGACAACAAGCTTGGTGTATGTGTAGCTTATATCAAGAGGCAGCTTGGCATTGCTACCCAGGTGTCTACGATCAAGGTCAAGGTCACTGTTGCTAAAAATAGAAATTCAGTTTCCACATAATAACTTGAGTTAGCTGTGACCTCTTGACAGAAAATTTGGTATGTGGGTAGCTTATTTCAAGACGCTACTCGGGATTGCTACCCAGATGTCTGTGATCAGGTTAAATGTCATTGTTGCTAAAAATAGAAATTCATTCTCCGCATAATAACTTGAGTTTGCTTAGACCTATTGACATCAAATTTAGTATTTGGTTAGCTTATATCAAGATGCAACTTGGGATTGCTACCCAGATGTCTGTGAACAAGGTCAAGGTCACTGTTGCTTTAAAAAAGAAATTCAGTTTTCACGTAATAACTTGAGTTTGCGTTGACCTGTTGACACCAAGCTTCCTGTGTGGGTAGCTGATATCAAGATGCAGCTTGGGATTGCTACTTATATATCTGGGAGCAAGGTCAAGGTCACTTACTTACAATAGAATTTTCAGCTTCTACTCAATAACTTCAGCACACTTTGACCTATTGATACTCAACTTGGCATGTGTGTAGCTTACATGAAAATACAGCCTGGCATTGCTACTCAGGTATCTGATTTATTTTTATTTTGAACTATTGAAACCAACTTTCTGTGTTGGTACAAAAATAACAGCATCATTTTTACTTCACTGCCATATTTCTTCCTAATTCCTGACACATCAATACTTGGTCGTTGAAAACCTGGTTTTCGCCGCATTGCGGCGCTTCTTGTATTGTTATGTTTTAGTGTAATAGTTATATCTATTTTTCTTGAGTAAATGATCATGGGTGTACCCGACTTCCTGGAACCATTATTCAGAGAATAGATGTACATGCGCAGCTGATTAACTTCATTGATGAAAGAGAAATTACTCGCAAGGAAAAGAAACATCTCTCGACCCACAAATTTTATACAGATAAGTACTAATTTATTTAAAACGTACAGTTCGTATTGGTGAGTTAACCCGATGTGTAAAGTAGAAGTACATGTATGTATTAATCTAAGTATAAATGCAGTGTTCGAATTATTATGATAATTGACAACTGAGTATTGGTCGTAGAAATTGGTGTCATAGATTTTTTTTTTGAATAACAATGTTTTGTTGTTTATTTCCATATTGCCATTATTTGTCTAGTACTAAATACCTGTTTTATAAATTTACAAGAATGAGTGATTACTTATTCTTATGGGGTTGATTTGATCTGTACTGTAAGTTGTTAAGTATAAGTTCAGTAGAACTGTTATTTTTGTATTTCTCGTATACAATACTAGAGTAATGGTTTAAATTTGTTTTAATGAAGCGAGAAATTTAGGCGCTTTTCGTTTTGGACCTTACACGGTTTCTGCAGTACAGTAACTTCATGTTTATTTTTATTTTTTTTTTTTTTATTTCTCTTTTCACTGAAAATGATATTAAAACGTACAGGTCGTATTGGTGAGTTAACCTGATGTGTAAAGTAGAAGTACATGTATGTATTAATCTATGTATACATGAAGTGTTCGAATTATTATGATAATTGACATCTGAGTATTGGTCATAGAAATTGGTGTTATAGATTTTTTAGAATAACAATGTTTTGCTGTTTATTTCAATATTGCCATTATTTGTCTAGTACTACATGTAAATACTTGTTTTATTTACAAGACTGAGAGCCTGTTTAAGATCACTTTTTTTCCAGTAATATTTTGTCCGTTTTTTTTTTTTGCAAAACTGTTGAGGAATGACACACATACAGTGTCAGTTACTTCAACTTATTTTCTTTTTTCTTTCTGGCCAAGCATTGGAGGGAGAGGGAACTTCTACTTTATGTATTTTATATATGAATAATGCCTATGAATTAAAACCCTTTCGCAATACAAACCAAAAGGAAAAAAAAATGCATTTTATATAAGAATTGATGACTGAAAAAATAACTTTCGCATCTATGAATGTGCAGGGTCTTGGCGACAGCTCAAAAAGAAGGGATGTTTTGAATTTTTTAAAATCAAGAAACTTCAATATTTATTTCATACAGGATACTCATTTCACTGATAAAGAATCAAAGTTTATAAGAAGTCAATGGGGATATGAGTGTTATTTAAATAATTACAGTAGTCAATCAAGAGGTGTGGGGATATTTATCAATAATAACTTCGAATTTAAATTTGTATCTATGGAGAAAGATGATTCAGGCAATCTTTTAATTTTGCACTGTAAAATAAAAAATTTAGACTTTTCTCTTTTCTGTATCTATGGCCCTAATAATGATAATCCATATTTTTATACAAACATAAAGCAAAAACTGTCGCAAATTCAACACAGTTGCATTCTTGGGGGTGATTTTAATTTGGTGTTAAATCCAGAAAAAGATTATTTTAATTATTTAAATGTAAATAACCCACAGGCACGTCTGAAAGTTTTGGAAATGTTAATAGAAAATGACCTAGTTGATTGCTGGAGAGAGCAGCATATGGAAACACAGCATTTTACCTGGTTTAGAAAATCTCCTATCAAGAAGGCTAGATTAGATTTTTTCCTAATAAGCAGTAACCTATTTGTAAACATCTTTGAGACACATATTTTGCCAGGCTACAGAACAGATCACTCATTAATTTTGATGTCTTTTGAACTTGATAAATTTATTAAAGGAAAGTCGTATTGGAAATTCAATAATTCCTTGTTAAAAGATTTAGAATATGTTACACAAATTAAATCTTTAATTAAAGATATAAGGTCTCAATATGCCAGTGAAGTACAGTTAACCAATTTACCAGTAGAAAGTATACCAGACAGTGAACTTTTATTAACAATAGATGGAAAGTTATTCTTTGAAACTCTTCTTATGGAAATTAGAGGAAAAACAATAGCTTACTTCACTCATAAAAAACAAGAGGAAAATAATAAAGAAAAACAATTAATTTCAGAAATTGAAAATCTCCAAACTGTGGTATTAAGTAATGAAAATTTATTAGAACAAAAGAAAAATGAACTTCTTGAGATAAGGAAAGAAAAGTTTGAGGGTTCTCTTATTCGATCTCGTGCTAAATGGTTATTAGAAGGGGAAAAACCATCTAATTATTTCTGTAACCTTGAAAATAGGAATTTCGTTTCAAAGAATATGAACTCTTTATGTTCAAAGACAGGTAAAATTTTACATGAACAAAAAGATATATTGTCTGAAGCCATGAATCATTATAAGAGTCTTTATGCTTTTAGAAATACAAGTGAAGTTAATTTGAACAGGTTATTTAATAACCAGCAAATAGTGAAACTTACAGATGAAGATAAAAACAGTCTTGGGGGTAAATTAACTCAAGAAGAAATGCTCTTTAGTTTAAAAAAGATGTCAAATAATTCATCCCCTGGAATTTCAGGATTTACAGCAGCTTTTTATAAAGTCTTTTGGATAGACATAGGTAGTTTTTTAGTAAGATCCATGAATTGTGCTTTTAATATTGGAGAATTATCAGTAACACAAAAACATGGAGTTATAACATGTATTCCAAAAGGTAACAAGGATAAAACTTTATTAAAAAATTGGAGACCTATTTCTTTACTAAATGTAGGCTATAAAATCACCTCAGCAAGTATTGCAAACAGGTTAAAGAAAGTTCTTTCTAAAATAATTAGTGAGACGCAAAGTGGCTTCCTGTCAGGCCGTTTCATTGGTGATAATATTAGACTGATATATGATATAATGGACTATACAAAAAAACATAACATTAAAGGAATGCTTTTGCTGGTTGATTTTGCGACAGCTTTTGACTCGTTGTCATGGAGTTTCATGTATAAAGTATTTCATTTCTTTAATTTTGGTACTGACTTTATAAGGTGGATACAGACTTTATATAAAAATATTCAATCTTGTATAATTGTAAATGGTCACTTGTCTGACTGGTTTTATGTCCATCGCGGCTGTCGTCAAGGTGATCCCCTATCCCCGTATTTATTTATCCTCTGTGCTGAAATAATGTCTCTATTATTTAAAAAGAGTAATAATATAAAAGGAATTAAATGTAATAATCAGGAATTCTTGATCTCACAGTATGCTGATGACACAACCCTTTTACTAGATGGATCAACTGAATCTCTTAGAAATGCAATCAGAATTTTAAAATTTTATGCTGACATATCAGGCCTTCATGTTAATGTAGAAAAAACTATGGCAGTATGGATTGGGTCAAAGAGAGGAAGTAATCAGGTCATCTGTCCAGAACTATCCTTACAGTGGGACCATACTTTTAAATTATTAGGTGTTACTTTTACTACAGAGTTAAATGATATTGTCAAGTTGAATTTTGAAGCAAAGATTAAGGAATTAGAACTTTTATTGCATGTATGGTCTAATAGAATACTGACACCAATTGGTAAAAATATCGTTATCAAAACATTAGCCCTGCCAAAATTAAACCATTTATTTGTTAGCCTCCCAACACCATCAAAAGAGATTATCAAAAAGATTCAAGAAATGTTTTTTAAATTCATATGGACCAATGGCCCAGATAAGGTTAAAAGAGTCACAGTTGTCCAAAACTTCAACAATGGAGGTCTAAGAGTTGTAGATGTTGAAAAATTTATAATGGCACTTAAATGCTCTTGGATTAGGAGATACTTGAAAGAAAAGTGTCAATATTACATGCTAGTCAGTATAATATGCCCAGCCTTAGACTCTATTGGAAGATATGGTGCAAACTTTGTACAAAAAAAAATTTCAGAGGTTAGCAATCCCTTCTGGAAAGATATATTACAAGCATTATATAGCATACTTTATGTTAAGGGTCCAAAATCTTGGGAGGAATTTTTATCTGTGCCAGTTTTCTATAACCCTAATATAAAAATAGGTGGCAACTCTTTTTATAGTAGTAATTACACAAAGAAAGGTATCTACTTCATTAATGATTTTTTAGGTGAAAATGGTAGTCTGTATTCCTTTGAAAGATTTCAGCAGATAAACAATGTTCAAAATACTAATTTTTTGTTTTATAACAGTATTATTACTTCAATCAGAACGTATTTAAATACCCTTAATATTGCTCACAAATCCAAAAAGGAAAAAAACACCTTTACAACCCCTGATAGCTAAGGTAATTTTTAAACAAGAAAAGGGTTGCAGGGTTACATATGACCTACTCATTGAATCTGGTGTTAAGCCCACCTCCCAACAGAAATGGACAAATATCTTGAACCTGGATAATTTCAACTGGAAAAATGTCTATATCCTACCATTCAAATGTACAAAAGACTCAAGGCTTCAGTGGCTGCAGTTTAGAATTAATCACAGAATTTTGGGAACTAATAACCTAAGAGCTAAAATGGGGCTTATCAACAACAATTCATGCTCTTTTTGTAAAAGGTCTCCAGAAACTATAACTCATTTATTTTACGAGTGTTATATGATAAATTCTTTTGGCAAAGTGTTAAATTCTGGATTCAAAGAAAGTGTGAAAATATAAATACAGATTGGACACCCACAGATATTCTGTTTGGTAATATTACTTTTCCAAAGGTTTTGAACAAAATTCTCTTAACCTGCAAGTCTTATATTTATTCATGTAAAATGAAAATTGGATCACCAAACTTAGAAGGCCTGAAAAAGAGTATTATATATTTATATAAGATTGAACGATTCAATGCAAATAAAACAATGAATATTCAAAATTTTGAAAAAGAATGGAGACAATTTCAAGTTTTAGTCAATGAGTAATTCTTTTAGAAAGTTGTTCATCAGTTCTTAATTTTTTTTTTATTTTTTTTTTGTTAAACTGACTTTTTGTTTGTTTTGTTATTGCTTTTTTTTTTTTTTTTTTGACTTGCACTTCTAACCCATCCCCTCTCCCTCCTCCCAATCCCCCTATTTTTTTCTTTTATCCCCTTTCTTAGAAAGAAAAACTCACTGAGCTCATTTTGTCCTTTTTAAATTTTTCTTTTCAATCTAGCATTATTCCAGGTTTCTAAATACTTGCAAAAAGATTGTGTAAAGGGAGACAAATGAGTATAATAACTAAATAATTGACTTAAGTGGATAGTCTCCCTTTCCATATTTTTGTGAAAATTTTTTTTCTTAAATTATGAAGTAGATAGAATGTATGTCAAATATATACAGATAAGTCTATGGTATCTACGAAGTTTAATTGTTAAAAACAAACACTTATATTAATTTTACATATATATATATATATTATATATTATGCACAGTACTTGTATAAATGTATGTGAAACCCTGGAAATAAGATATAAATTACAAAAAAAAGTACTAATTTATGAGAGATGCTGAGAAAGCTCTTTGGTCGTTTGCGATGCTGAGATAGCTCGTCTATCTGTTTTGCGACGCTGAGATAGCTCGCCTATTTGTTTTGCGACGCTGAGATAGCTCGCCTATTTGTTTTGCGACGCTGAGATAGCTCACCTATTTTTTTTTGCGACGCTGAGATAGCTCGCCTATTTGTTTTGCAATGCTGAGATAGCTCAGCTAACTATATTTGCTTGTCGTTTTATAGTTGTAGGTGTCTTACTTCTTTTTTGCTCATTGTCCGTTATATTTCAGAGTCTTCATAATAATTATGCAATCATAGAGTTTACCAACTACTTGTGTTTGAAAGATTGGGTTTTCATCTTTACTGGATTTACATTAGTTTTTAATAGATGAGTACTATTTTTATTTGTAAACTTTAAAATGAAATTTAGACGAATTTGTAATTTGCATTTGTTACTAGTGGTTTTAATTTACTGGTTTTATAAGAACACATTACCTTATACAAAAACAACTATTATTATACAGTTTCGCTTGTTTTAAGTCAGTCTTACGATTTTTTTGATAGAAATGCTTTCTTTATTATTGCTCGATCGAAACCTGTCAAATACAATGCCTAATTCCTATTTCAGTGTTGTTGTTTTTGTGTTGATGATAACATGGGATAAGTGAATAATTGTTTTACTCACGATACAGAGTGAGTAAATATAATTATTTACGTTTCCCATTGTTGCTCTTTTCCAGTTCATAGTTAAGTTTATGTTTTCATACAGGTTCCCAAAATAGTTTGTTTTATGCATACTGATACTATTTACACGAAATTCAAGTGTTTTTGTACTACTATGTAGGTATATATTCGGTGTTCTACCAATTGTTTCTCACTCGAGGCAGTATTTGACAGGAAATACGTCTAAATACGAGCTTATAGGCGTTCCCTTATGTACAGCAGACGACGGCCAGGACGGCATTTGAAAATTTTGAGTCCATATGTTACAGTAGTGTGTTTACTTCATGGACCGAAAGACACGATACGTGAATGAATGTGGGCGGAGAGATTTTTTAAAGTAACTTCTCTTTTGTGTATTTTTGTTTTTGTATATTAGTATACAGAAAACGGGAATAGTCTGTAAATTAACTGACTGTCTCTCGTTCTACCTACAATAGCGTCTTATGTTGAGGGAATAAGAAAAAAAGCCATACGTTGATGGCGGGGTCCGAACCTGCAACTCGTGTTCTGTCCTATTAACTAAGCAAACAAGGTGGGTAAGAGAACATCAGTTACTTTACTGTATCCTGATCCTGTGACACAAATTCAATTTTTCAATTCCAATCACTAAAACCAAATTATATAACTATTCATTCAAAAAGTAGCGAATAAGTTCATGTGATCTAGTATTTTTAGCTATAACTGCGTGATTTTAGAAAACAAACACACATATTTTATGTTTCTGGTAATTCGTAAATAGTTACACACTTTATCCTAAAGTAGGTAAATCAGAGTATTATTCACCTCATGATGACTCCGTTCAGACATTGTCAGAACAATTGTCGTAAGTGTAAAATGGACAAGGGTGTTGTTTCAGATAAAGACATCCAAAAGTATAAAATATATGAAAACACCTGTTTGGAACACACCGTCCACCATTTAGTAAAAAAAAAAGATCACCCTCCGTATTACATGCACGGTTAAATAGAGGTCACGAATTAGGACAGAAGACGCCATGTGGAACTGTACATTTCTTGAAAAAACATGGTTATTTAAATGTTTCATTTTTTATTTCATTTACTTAATAACGCGCATTGTGTGCAGCACATTATATGCAGCACAATTTATCTGTGTGTTAACAAAATTAAATCTCAGAGTGGTTTTTGATAATGGAAAAAGTGTTAAAAAAAATTCTAATGATTTGATAGTACCAAAAAGTATTTAATATTGTTTTAATTAAGGTACTAACAAATACCACGTACATTTACTGGGGAAAAGCAAATAAAATGTGATTATACAGTAAATCTAAATTAACACAACACTAATTTGTACCGCAATGGCTATGGAGAGATAGCTTTAGCGGCCAGGATGTAAATGACACAGCAACGAACAAACGAAAAGCTTCAGTTGTTTGGTTGTCTTGTTTTCTGTCTTTAATTTTCAATAATTTATCCTTAAAGAAGTGGTAACTGCAGTAGTAGTAGTAGTAGTAGTAGTTATAAAAATAATCATCATCATTATCATCATCATCATCATCATCAACATCATCGTCTTCATCATCATCACCATAAAGTATCTGATCAATTATATCGGTGAGACAGCAAAGCGACAAATATATGAATAACTGAATTAATTTCATATTTGAATGTTAATTTTTACATGTACATTAAAAATCCTGCATTTTTTAAAAACTCCTCTGATTCAAAATAGCTGGATGAGTACGAAAGCAAAATGTTTGCCCCGGAATGAACTTCCGCCTACTTTACAGCCGACAGTCTTCCTGCGCTTTAAACGCTTTGAACATAAGTTACTATCAGTGTTCAAATCATTCATAAGTGTCATTATGTTTTTCCTTTAGTAGAGCTCCACTGAAAGAATTCCACCTTAACGAATCTTCATGTAACAAGTGAATGTTGCTTTTCCCGTGTGTACACTTTACCCAAACTCGCTGACCTTTCTTTACGCTGGCAACCACGCTCTCTGAGCAACAGGTAGTATCACTGTTGTCGTGATGGCTTCCTCTAGATAGCTCTGTGTCTTCTTTTACTATAGCAAAGTGTGCGAAATCGTTTTTACTTGTACACAAGTGTACCGAGAAAATGTACATTCCACTCAAGGGGACTGTGTACACCCCAGTAGACGTATCATATCCGGATCCTTCATTTGTGATGATTCGGTCAAATACAATGACTTTATTTGTTTCCATTTTGTTATCGGTCACGTGGTTTGCGTGAAATCCTACAGCCCCTTTTTCCACTTTTTCTATAAAGCATAATGTATATAGAATAATTATGACTATAATAATATCTTGTGATAACAAGTATCATTTATACATACAGTTATATAATCGACCCACTTATTTTGAGAGAAACAATAAATATTCTAACCAACCAGTTAACTCTGTGTAAAAAGTTTTAAAAACCATTATGTTTATCAAAACTTTATGTTTTATTTAATGAACGCAAACCTTCTAATTGTAGCTGTTTAGAAATAATCGGTCAAAATAAGTTTAGTTATTGTTACCTTCCTACTTGTTGTTATATGATCTCTTATGCGCAGAGTTTTTTTGTTAATTAATAATCGTACTTCAATAATCATGTTGTAATAAACATATTTTAGCTGAAAATCATGTCATATTACGTAACATTGTTTACCCTGTAAAAGACTTATAAAATATTCTTTCAAACCTTTTTTTAATTCAAGTTCCCCAGTTTTTATTTCCATTTCCTTTGTTATGTTGTTTCTAAATTCATTGAATTTCTCCGTAACGTCATTGATTCTATCCTTGATTTCATTCAAAGTATCCAAAACTGTTTCCTGTGTTTTCTTTATACCATTTTCCATAATCTCAACTTTGATTTCAGTACGGATCATTTTTTCTAACAACTGTTCTTCGTACGAGAATTTAGAACATACCGGTTCTTTTGCTAACGACACATTAACGATGTATATATGAAATGCAAAAGCAAGAATATATTTGCTAACTGGAAGATGCATTTTTTCAGTCTTTCCACATACACTGTTGACGAAAGTCCAAACAATATAATAAACAGTCAAAAGAGAAATCACTTATAAACATTCATAAATCGTGCAACTATCAAATGCAATGCAAGGGCATTTAAATACGTAGCCTTATTCTAAATCTATTCCACTTCTCTAAAAACTTTCCATGACAGAAAAAGGCGTTCACGCGGGATTATACATCATTTTAATCTGAGAAATAAGCACAATAACTGAGTCTCATTAAATTCTAAAAGTAACCCGATTTAAAGAGATTTATTACGTTATGAGACTTTATAATTCATTCTATAAATATCTTTTGTAAAATGTTTTAGTCTGACACTTACATTTTATTGTTTACATTTATTGAAATTTGAAAATGATCATACATGGCTTTATATTTTCATATTGATCAATATCTGATTTATTCTGATGTCTAGGTTTTGGTGACTTATAGGTTCATTGGGCCGGAAGCATGCAATACTTTTATATTGTTTTTTTTCTGTAATGTTATTACAGATGTCACTATAATAAATTATCTACTACTACTATTACTACTACTACTACTACTACTACTACTACTATTTTCATTGCTTTTGTGAATTCTCTTTTTTTGCAATAATTGCTTTTCACGTTTTTAAGTTACAGTTCAAACTATTTTCTCTGGATTATTGCTTGCGATGAAAGTTCATTATATTGTTAATTGCTGATATGACAGTCAAGTAGCATCATCAGTATTTACAACAATATTTTTTGAAAGGTCAGCCTAATATTTTTAACACCCCTCAATTATTCAGACACAGACTCATGAAGAAATTGAATAGAGGTAATTAGAAAAAAACAAAGTTTGGTGCTTATCGGTAAATGTAGTGGCACTTAATTTATGTTACAAATGAAGGAGCTTTAGCCGAAAACACTCAAGCTATGAATTTTTATCAATAAACAACATGAAATGTTTCACGTACTTTTTAGTTTTGATTCTATGGTACATATGCCAAATATAGAAGTTGTTTTGTATGTGTCTCAGTGAATGTCAAAGATAATTAGCATATGTTGAAATTGCTTTACCAAGAAATCACTAGAAAACCGCCCGCAAGAAATCGACGCAATTATTTTGAAAGGCTCTAAATATAAAGGTTCATGATTTGTATTGTTACACGTCAAGAAGTCTAATAAAACTAATATTCTATTTGCTGCTTTATTTCAATGATCTTTTAATGTCTTATACTTATGAATTCCAAATCTGAAGGAATTTCTCTGTCTCTGTCCTGCTTGAGTTTATTTATAGTCGGTGCCGTTTTCACTTGTTTCCCGAGCCTCCTATATATATAGCTAAATGTTTAGTTCTTTAGTTATGGGGCAGTGCAAGATACAGCAGCAAGTCTCCCATTCCATGACACTCCTGGTTCTTATACGTGCACATTGTTTAGCACCTTAAGACAATTGAAATAAACAGATATACATGTATATATTATTGCTCTCTTTTTACCCCCGTCAAAGATCATTATTACGTCAGTCTTTCTACGAATATGTTATAGTCGTTTTCATAAGTATGATATACTCATATTATGAGCTGTGCCACGACCTCAAAATAGTGGCCAAATTTTACATCGTTTACATCTGACAGTTGACTGTTACTAATCATTTTTATCTATTTATGATTTTCTGTTCCGAATATGTATTTCGTTTGGCAGATGTATTGACATCAAATGCATCGTCGGAAGATTACGCTCTATCCATTCCGTTTCGCTCTTAATCGACCTTGGGACATTCGAAGTTTAGCTAATAAAATCACTCCTGACATTTTCACACGAAGTATGTTTAAAATTCTTGGAAATACATCGTTTTAAAGTAACAGGATCATTGCTTGTCTTCAACGAGTGGTTCCTTCACTTTGTTCATAAATATTCATGAAAACGAGAAATCGAGTTGTACGAAATATGTACTGAAGATAAAATGGTACATTTGACGATCACACAAGACGTCGTTAAGAAGAGTTTTACGTCGAATACAAATAAAAACTTCCTTTCAGCTCTTTTTTATATATTTGACATTGATCTGAAAATATCAATCATTATTATATGACCTATAAATAGATGCGATCCCATTGGTTCAAAGCGCAGTCGGCGACCAACAATATATCGTTATATTCCTGCATTCTGGGTTTTTCCCATGCTATATTTTAGGTCTGGAAATAGATTGCTGTTGATACTCGTAGTAGTGCTGTCTGGTGCCCGGCACTCAGTTAATAAAATAACTCTAATGCCGGGAAATAAACACATACATCAAAATACATCACCTGTCAGACTTCTGAGTATTGTTGTAATGTGAGAATGAGTATAAAAAGTCCTACAAAAAATTAACACATTGTAATGAATGTAAAATCAGTCTGGAAGAAAACTTAGTAGAAACAGTCATATAATAAAACAGTTATTGACTAGTGTGCCATAGAATATGATGTGATATTCACCAGCCAAATGTTATATTGACCGAGGCGAAATACAGAAATACAACAATATAAATGGCACACTAGTCAATAATTGTATAATATTCATTTTCAAAGATTTTCAATCAATACTTAATTTGCCGATTTGCTTTATATGAAATGTGACATAATAAAGATTGCTTAGTGTTTTTGATAAAAGAAAGAAAGGAAAAGCCTTTTTGACAACAGTAGTCAGAGTTTCGTACTGCTGTTTCACTGTGAATTTATTTTCTAACTCACTTTTTGTAAATAAAGGTAAAAACTGTGTAATTGTTTTGTGATACGTGTTAAAAGTATTACGTTTATTTACCCGCTTCATGAAGCAGAAGAGATGCTTTTAAAAAGAAACGTCTTGAGCGTTGTTTTAAGCGAAAACCTATGAAAATTGATATACTTATCAAAATATTTGATTGTAATGCGAGTCGGTGTGAGTCAGTGTGAGGGTGGGTGTCTTTTTCAATAATAACTCTACAGTTTCTGTGCAAAGGATTTAGGATTCTTGTCACTTGTAAATACGCTTAGAGGATTGTAAGACTAAATGTAATAAAATATATTCAAAGTTTTATTGGATGAGAAAACTGACCTTTGGCATTATTTCAAGTATAAATGGCAACTTCATTCTATTTACAAAAGTAATAACGATGTCGAGTGTTGTCTTAAAGGAATTTCACAAACTAGGATGACTATTATGGTCTTTACCAATTTGTACAGACTGCATGACGCAACTGGATTTTCTTTTTATTAAGTCTTAGGCTTTTGTTTTATGGACTTGCTGGGTTTGCTCTTGTAAAATCATTTAATATGGTGAATTAAAACTTCAAAAGCGCTCAAACACAATTTGTTTTGAAAATTTAATTTACTAATTCTATATATTTATTCATCTATAAAACAAGCTTTAGAATTCGATATAAAACATAATTTTAGGATGGAAAATTGACAATGTTATGGTTGTTAGTAAAAATAATGAGGAAAAAAACTGAATGAAAATAATAACCGTACCCACGTCTTTGGAATCGGCATTTGTATCAGAGGTTCAGAGACATTTTTTCTTTGTCTTTTTTCACTCATACGCAAAACGACTATACTTTGAAAGGAGTTGAAAATGTCTGGAAAGTTTGTTCTTAATGCTGAATCTACTTCTAGTTACGTCAGGGACGCTAAAAAGCTATCTAAAAGAAATTCCTAGCAAATAAGAGAAAAAGTGTGAGATTATCAGGATTTTTTAAACAAATCTTTAATCAAACATAACATCAGTTACTCTCGATGCTCTGTCATTGTTCACGACTACACGGCCGTGTTGTAAGCTAAATAATTAGGAAGTGAGCAGTAGCAGTACGCAGCAGTAGAAAAACGTGAAGTTGGCAGTAGCAGTAACAGCAGTAGCAGTAAAACAAAACGTGAAGCTGGCAGTAGCAGTAACAGCAGTAGCAGTAAAACAAAACGTGAAGTTGGCAGTAGCAGTACGAGCAGTAGCAGTAAACAAAACGTGAAGTTGGCAGTAACAGTACGAGCAGTAGCAGTAAATAAAACGTGCAGTTGGCAGTAGCAGTACGAGCAGTAGCAGTAAAACAAAACGTAAAGTTGGCAGTAGCAGTACGAGCAGTAGCAGTAAAACAAAACGTGAAGTTGGCAGTAGCAGTACGATCAGTAGCAGTAAACAAAACGTGAAGTTGGCACTAGCAGTAACAGCAGTAGCAGTAAACAAAACGTGAAGTTGGCAGTAGCAGTAACAGCAGTAGCAGTAGGAAACTCTGAAAGTCTGCGAGAGTGTTTGAAACAGTCTCAGACCGGTGCAATCGAACTGGGATGGTCGCTAGACTTTCTAGATTGGCGCCAAATTCATGAAAGTTTGCAATAATGACAGAAACAGTAGCAGACCGTAACAATGGACACCGGAGGGTCCTTTAACATAAAAAATGACATTTTCTCAATTTTGGCACCAACATTCCTGAATGTCTACGAGAGGGTCAGAAATAGTTGCAGACCGGTAAAATTGACCTGGAAGGATGGCTAGACCTTAAAAATGACATTTTCCAAATTGGCAGTACGAGCAGTAGCAGTAAAACAAAACATGAAGTTGGCAGTAGCAGTACGAGCAGTAGCAGTAAAACAAAGCGTGAAGTTGGCAGTAGCAGTAACAGCAGTAGCAGTAAACAAAACGTGAAGTTGGCAGTAGCAGTACGAGCAGTAGCAGTAAATAAAACGTGAAGTTGGCAGTAGAGTAACAGCAGTAGCAGTTAAACAA
Organism: Cyclina sinensis; assembly: GCA_012932295.1. Classification (NCBI taxonomy): domain Eukaryota; kingdom Metazoa; phylum Mollusca; class Bivalvia; order Venerida; family Veneridae; genus Cyclina; species Cyclina sinensis. Next base: position 47,662,933 of record JAAONU010000002.1, read on the forward strand.
AACGTGAAGTTGGCAGTAGAGTAACAGCAGTAGCAGTAAAACAAAACGTGAAGTTGGCAGTAGGAGTACGAGCAGTAGCAGTACGAGCAGTAGCAGTAAAACAAAACGTGAAGTTGGCAGTAGCAGTAACAGCAGTAGCAGTACGAGCAGTAGCAGTAAAACAGAACGTGAAGTTGGCAGTAGCAGTAACAGCAGTTGCAGTAAACAAAACGTGAAGTTGGCAGTAGCAGTACGAGCAGTAGCAGTAAATAAAACGTGAAGTTGGCAGTAGCAGTACGAGCAGTAGCAGTAAAACAAAACGTGAAGTTGGCAGTAGCAGTACGAGCAGTAGCAGTAAAACAAAACGTGAAGTTGGCAGTAGCACTAACAGCAGTAGCAGTAAAACAAAACGTGAAGTTGGCAGTAGCACTAACAGCAGTAGCAGTAAAAAAGTCTTAAAAGTCTGGAAAGTTTCAATGAAATAAAACATGTTTAAACATCAACAGACCCTCCCGAGTCTATTGCGTAGTTCTTTGACTGTTTCTGACACGCTTGCAAATTTTCATGAATTTTGGTGCCAATCGGAAAAACGTCATTTTAATGTCTAGGGACCCTCCTAAGTGGATTTTACCGGTCTGCAACTGTTTCTGACACTCTCGCAGTCTTTCAGGAATTTTGGTGCCGATCGGAAAAATGTCATTTTTAATGTCTAGGGACTCTTCCGTGTCGATTTAACAAATCTGCGACTGTTTCTGACACGCTCGCAGACTTTCAGGAATTTTGGTGCCGATCGGAAAAATGTCATTTTTAATGTCTAGGGACCCTTCCGTGTCGATTTAACCGGTCTGCGACTGTTTCTGACACACTCGCAGACTTTCAGGAATTTGGGTGCCACTTGGAAAAATGCCATTATTAATGTCTAAGGACCCTCCCAAGTCGATTTTACCGGTCTGCGACTGTTTCTGACACTCTCGCAGACTTTCAGGAATTTTGGTGCCAATCGGGAAAATGTCATTTTTAATGTCTAGGGACCCTTCGTGTCGATTTAACCGGTCTGCGACTGTATCTGACACACTCGCAAACTTTCAGGAATTTTGGTGCCACTTGGGAAAATGCCATTGTTAATGTCGAGGGACCCTCCCAAGTCGATTTTACCGGTCTGCGACTGTTTCTGACACATTCGCAGACTTCCAGGAGGTTTGGTGCCAATCTGAAAAATGTCATTTTTAATGTCTAGGGACCCCACCGTGTTGATTTTTCCGGTCTGCGACTGTTTCTGACACACTCGCAGACTTTCAGGAATTTTGGTGCCACTAGGAAAAATGTAATTTATAAGGTCTAGGGATCCTCCAAAGTCGATTTAACCGGTCTGCGACTGTTTCTGACACTCTGGCAGACTTCCGGGAATTTTGGTGCCAATCGGAAAAATGTCATTTTTAATGTCTACGGACCCTCCGGTATCGATTTTACTGGTCTGTGACTGTTTCTGACACTCTTGCAGACTTTCAGGAATTATGGTGCCAATTTGGAAAATGTCATTTTTAAGGTCTAGCCATCCTTCCAGGTCAATTTTACCGGTCTGCAACTATTTCTGACCCTCTCATAGACATTCAGGAATATTGGTGCCAAAATTGAGAAAATGTCATTTTTTATGTTAAAGGACCCTCCGGTGTCCATTGTTACGGTCTGCTACTGTTTCTGACATTATTGCAAACTTTCATGAATTTGGCGCCAATCTAGAAAGTCTAGCGACCATCCCAGTTCGATTGCACCGGTCTGAGACTGTTTCAAACACTCTCGCAGACTTTCAGAGTTTCCTACTGCCACTGCTGTTACTGATGCTGCCAACTTCACGTTTTGTTTCATGCTACTGCTAGTACTGCTACTGCCAACTTCACGTTTTGTTTACTGCTACTGCTGTTACTGCTACTGCCAACTTCACGTTTTGTTTACTACTACTGCTGTTACTGCTACTGCCAACTTCACGTTTTGTTTACTGCTACTGTTGTTACTGCTACTGCCATCTTCGCGTTTTGTTTACTGCTACTGCTCGTACTGTTACTGCCAACTTCACGTTTTGTTTACTGCTACTGCTCGTACTGCTACTGCCAACTTCACATTTTGTTTACTGCTACTGCTCGTACTGCTACTGCCAACTTCACGTTTTGTTTACTGCCACTGCTCGTACTGCTCCTGCCAACTTCACGTTTGATTTAATTTCTACTGCCAACTGCTCCTGCGTGCTGCTACTGCCAACTTCCTATTAGTCTAAATAATTCCAGTTAGCGGTGTAAGCCTAATAAAGCATAATGAAGAAGCCACGATGACCATTTTGACGTCATTTTTTAATTTTATAGATCTATTTGAATACGTCATTTTTAAAACTGATTGCGTCCTGACATGGTTCATTATGGGTTTTTTTCTGAAACACAAAATAAGAAAAATAGGCTGAAAAGGTATCTTGAAATAATTCAACCTCCTAAATTTCCTTTTTAAAGTTTATGTAATCGCCTTTAACTTGATCTATGACAAATATTAGAATAAAGGTTGTTAAAGCACAAATACAAATTACTCTTTTCATCGTACAGGCCTGTTGTTTTTCGAAGTCTCTAAGTTAGTAACAAACAGTTGTGACCGTAGTATATACCTGTCAGATGCACCGTCTTCCACTGTGTTTATGCAGTGATGTATTCCTAACAGTGAATGAGGAGGAATAAATGTAGAGCAGATTAAAATTGCTATCGTCTGTTAAATCAGCTTAATGAAGAAAAGTTTAGATAATTTACATTTTGAATTAGATCTAAAGATGGAAAGGGAAATAAACATTTCTTTTTCTATAAAGGATTTTGCACAACGCAATAACTGATTCAAACAAACTTTCAATTTTGACAGAAGATAACATCTCGGACTGCAAACTCCGCGCACCGGTTACGCTACGCTCACTAACCTCTAATCCTGTAAGGGGAGATCACTGCGTGGGAGATTGATCGGACTGAATTAGTTTTAGATCTATTTAGGCCTACTTCCCTTTTCAGATTATACAAATGTTCAAAACATAAAATTATGGATATACTTTCAGCATGTCTTCTAGTGTGACTTGTGGGATCATATTCGTATTGTGAGGATAATCATACATGAACTGTAACGATGAGAATCCTTCAAACTGTAATGATATTTATATCGGTTGTTTTGGCAAGCACTGTACGGAATAGACGACTGCGAAGAAGTACATCTGGCGTTGACGTACAGGAACTCGAAATAACATCTCGTGTTGCATTCAGATATGCTGAAGTCTTAGTGCGCAGTGTTATGGTGAACAAGAGATCAGTCGACCAAGAGGTGGCATTTCAAGTGAGACTCCCAAAGGAGGCATACATAACGAGTTTTCATATTATTACAGGCAATAGAACACTTACAGCTACGATAAAAGAGAAAAAGACTGCTCAAAAGGAATACGACGAGGCGAAAAAAGATAACGTAACTGCGGGACTTGTGACACAACAGGCCGTCAGGGATGATCTTGATCTTGATATTTTCCAAATTGATGTGAACGTTGCTGCAAATGCGAAAGTAGAGTTTCAGTTAGGTTACGAAGAGTTTCTAAGACGTCATGCAGGCAAGTATTCCCAGGCACTGTATATAGATTCAGAACACGTGATACCATCACTTGTAGTTAAGTGCACATTCATGGAAAAGCAAAAGTTCAAACTTCTGTCTTTCAAAGCTCCATACGACGATCCAGAAGTGTCACATGATGAGGGGAGTTTAACACCTGACGGGTACTACGTGAAAACATTAGAGTGGAGACCAGAACATACTGTTCACAAAACAGCAACCGTGGAAACTTATGAGCCCATTCAAATTGAATATGAATTACAAATGGACGAAACCGGAGGTATTTTCTACTTTAACAATGATGGAGACTTCGTTCATTTGTTTTCAGTACCATGTGACGAAAGAAAAGTAATGGCGAAGCAAATAGTGTTTGTCATTGATATAAGCGGTTCGATGGATGGAAATCCAATACTACAAGTAAGACTAGCAATGGTAACTATTCTGTCTCACCTTCGCGTGAATGATTATTTTAATATCATTATTTTTGATGGCACATCTGCAATGTGGAAGCCAAGATTTCAACAAGCAAATGCAGACAATGTTCACGCAGCTAAAACTTTTATCCAAGATAAGGTAAAAGCAAGCGGTTCCACAAATATAAACGATGCCCTGCTTCAAGCTATAGGTTTGTTTGACAACGCCGACGAACGTTCAGGACAAATTATAGTTTTTTTAACAGACGGTTCGCCGACGGCTGGTGTAACAAACACTGCCTTGATCCGAAAAAATGTTCGGGCTCGAAACTTCATAGGCGGTGAACAGTGTTGCAGATCAACAATAAATACCATTGCCTTTGGGCGGCACGCAGATATATCTTTCCTTCAAATGATTGCATATGAAAATGCGGGAACGTTTACAATCATTAAAGAAATTCAAAGTAGTATCGCCGACAGTGAGCTGGTCGAAATGTATGAAGACATAAAAAATCCATACTACAAAAATTTAATATTCTCCTTCGAGGTTGATAATGCAGTCTTACCAGAAACCAGTGTTACACAGACAGAATTTCTACAGTATGACTGCGGAAGTGAAATCGTTGTAAGTGGTTGGGCCCGAGCCGGGGAGACAGTGCATCCTACAGTAAAGGTTGTCGGTGCGCAAGAAGATGACGTTTTCAATTCAGTTCCGACAGTGTTGATTCTAAATGATGATTCGGAGGTGCTCTCCCGACTTGTCGCGTATCAATGGGTGAAAGAGCTTTTAAGAAAAGCAGAGACAACCACAGATGCCGAACTGAGAAAAGCTGCCAACAAGAGAGCGCTAGAGTTGTCTCTTGAGTATGGTTTTGTGACGCCTTTGACGTCACTTGTGGTAACCGATTACCCAAAAGAGAACACAGGCTCATTAGATTATGAATTGTACGGGAAATCGAGTCATTCAAGTAATTGTCCCAAATTCAGCTGTAACCGACTGGTGTGTTTAAATATTGTTCTTTTGACCCCTTTTCTCTTTTGGTGGTCTACAAAATGAAATACTAATTTTTATTCTTTAATAGCCTTTTGTTATTAACCATCGCTGTAAATCTTAAACTTACCTTTTTAAATTAGTATGTATATTTTACTAAATCTACTGAAAACGTGCGTTTTATGTTTTATTTAAAAAAATGAAATATGATTAACTTAATTCATTTATTCTGAAAGAATGTCTTTTTTATTTTCGAGCCGATTTTTTTGTCTTCTTCCCATGATGGCTTTTTTTCTGCTATCTCTGTGCTAGTTGACCTTTCAGTCACAGTCAGACATTTTATTTATTTTACATGTTTTTATGCTTTACAATTTGAACCCAGCTCCATCGAAAACGAATATTTTAGTGAGATTTACTTAATAAGTGGAACCATGCTATGAAGTTCGAAGGATGTGGGTAATATAAAACTCAAGTTATTGAACTGAAACCAATTTCATATTCAAGGTAAATTTGACCTTTATCTTTGACCTATCGAGCCCGAAAAACAATAAGGTCTTTCTCTCAATAAAGACAATCATTTAAAAAAGTTTGAAGGTCTTACTAACATGAAAGTCTGTAACGGAAGATGCAATGCATCTTAGGATACACAATCCAGAGCGGGATTCGAACTCCGATTTCCGGCGTGACACGCCAACACGCTAACCACTGGGCCAAAGAATCGATTTCCTGCCGCATTTGTCAGAGGTTGTATTTATACAATTATAGGAAGGTGTGCACTAGACCGTAACAAAGGTTCTGTGTCAAATGATACCCCAGGGGAGAGCCGTAATTTAGGGGAGAGCCGTAACCTAGGGGAGAGCCGTAACTAAGTAGATAGAACACTTATCTCAACCCTTTTGCATTTTTATATACATGAATTGTATCTACTGTAATTGCAATAAAATATGTTTAAAGATACATCAGTTATTTAGCTGAAATGGTTTTCATATTCAAGGTCACGGTGACTTTTATCTTTGACTTTGAGGGATTAAAAATAAACATACTTTTTTAAGGTTTGGCTTAAGTTCAGTCAGAGTGAAACTCATGCATAGCAATAGAGCATGCACAACTTGTATGGTAAGAAAGGTTGAAAGTTTTTAATTTTATCGGCATTCTGATTAACGAAAAATCAGAACTTCTACAACAAAGTCATTTTTCAATGTATTTCTATGCATAATTTATTATTTCTTATTAAAATACTTATGATACTTTCTTCCAATGATACTGTTTTCAAATTAGGATTTTCCCTAGTTAATAGCTTTTTGGAACAATTTTGTTTTGCCGCGTAATTAAAGAGTGCCTTCCACCAACAAATGAAATAGTTTCTGCTCTGTGGTAATATAAGTATCAGATCGGTTTGGAAAACATACAATGTAATGTTTAGTAAAAATATTGTGTTTGCAAATCGTTCAAAATAGGCTTTTGTTAATTTTGTTCACTGTGTTTTGTACAAATTTTCAAAGTTTCAAGTTTATTAGCAAAACAGGCAAACTATTTGCATTTGGCCATTAAAAATATACAAGTAATTTATGTCAAAGACTGATATAAATCAAGGTGAAAGTGTATACAGTAAAAATATGAATATCAGTTTCAGAATAGATCAGTTTACAAGTGTACACTCAAATTTTCATGAGTGTTTTTGCTTTGTTAACGTTTTTAACAATGAGTTTTAGGCTGTCGTTAGAGATAACCCTGTTTATTCAGTGTGTTTGTTAACGAATTCATAATATATAATAAAACATGAAATGACACAATTTTATAAAAAAAGCTTTATCCATGCAATTATTTTTTATGTTAATTTATACTCTCCATTTTCAAATACTGACACAAAAATAATGCTGAGATACGTGGAACTTATAAAAGCTCTGATAAAATAATTACAATGCATATATAATGTTTTAATCTATCATATTTGGAAATTTTGATAGTAACTGCGGACAATATAGCAGGAATTTTAATTTGATATATTAGTTAATATTTATATTCATTTTTATATTTTGCACTTCTGTAATATGTTTTCAAGTATTACAGAATAGCGATATATGTCAGTTAGTTTCGTATATTACGTTATTAATCAAATCAGACAGTCAAGTCTCTTAAACTGCCAACGACCTGTTGTTTGAATTAAGGATGATCTGTGATCTTTCTGCAGTTCTGTCTACAATATTAGACTTGAATGGTTATTTTAACTTCTGTTGTATAATTTTGGAAATCTTTTTGTTTATTTTTACTCGATCAAAACATGAAATTTGACAAATAAAATAATTCTTAATGCTCATTGATTCTATTACTCTTAGGTAGTTCTTTCCGATAACGTTCCATGTTAGTTAAGGGTCATAAATTATTTTGTACATTCATGCCAGTTGTAAATAAGAAATATCATAAAGTTTTATCCTTCCTCATTTTTATGCCTTTATAGAGTATCTTTTGCGATGAAATGGTTTTTTTAAGACTTTTGATTATCCCAAAAAATGATCATAAATCGATGATTCTAGTCCATTTACAAAAATACCCTGTAGTTTCATTTTCATAATTAATTACAGAATGTACAAGATTTTAATAATAAGTTCCTTTCCATAAAGTACGAGATTCCCTGGCTCCTAGATTTGAAGGAAGGACTTTATTTTGTAGATTTTATCTCTCCATATTTGATCTTTTTTTATTTATAACCATGTCATTTTTCAAGAGATCTTACAAAACTTTTGGTCCACTATATTTTAACATTACTAGTAGCATAAAAGTTTGAAACATGATAGTAACTTTCACCATCAAATATAATTTTTTAAAAAAATCATCCCTCGTTATCTGTAGAAAGGTTTCAAAGTTTGAAATAGATATTTGGCCTAAACCTAATCCCTCTGGAAAAAGATCTGACAATATTCCAAATCATTTTCCCGCCCAGCCCTTAGCGTTTATAGATCCAATTGTAATCCCCACTTTGAAAAGATATTCCAAAATACATATTTGTATACAAAATGAAAGGTTTTTTAATTTATGGTGAAGATTTTCTGAATGCTGACGAGGGAATTCGAAGTGCTAGAGGCGTCCTTCTTGCGCTTTCTTACTTTGTGGGACGTGTCATACGTAACTTATTCGTCCGACATGCCCTCAAAGAGTAAATCCTCAAAAGACACGTAGAGCTCCTCGGTCCCCTCGTCCAGATTTTACCCACTGACGTCTTTTATTTCAATTATCTGTTTACACCTTGACTAAAATGAAGAATCATTGTTCAAAATTTGAAAAGTCACATATTAAAAATTTCCAGATTAACATAAATTGCTAACTGATAGATGAGCTTCACATAGCGTGACTTTCCCATTCGTGGTAAGACGCACACTCGAGAAGCCTGTCTGTCACGTTTTTTGTCCAGACCATAACTCAAAAACTAATCATGGAAATTCATAAGTCTATAGATCTCACTAACGAGAAGTACAGTACGCCAGAACTATTAATCAGCACTTCATCATTTTGGAGTTATTGCCGTTTGCTGATTTTCTTACTTAACTATAAGCGCTATCACTTTTAAATATAATTGGTGCATAAAACCTTAGTACTCTTTTGTGTATTTTTAGTTATTGCACTTTGTTTAATTTCATACCTATTTTTTCCAGCACAAAACTCAGACTTTAAAGAGGTTTCTACATGAAACTTCAAAAGATAGATCTCATTGGGTAGAAATGCATGCACTAGAACCGTATCTCCTTATGGCAAAATTTTGGAGTTATTGCACGTTGTAAATATTCATTCTTATTTTATGGATAACTTTCAGCACAATAAACTAAATTTTGTTGTTTCTCTCTTCTAAGTTCTAAATTAAATTAGAGCACTTCAGTGAGCATAACCCGGTTCCAGTTGTTTTACCGGTTTCTTGTTGATATGAAAGTCAGTTGCAATCTTGTGTTATAGAGGGCAGTATAAAATCTGTTTGGGTTTTATTGGAACTCTATGTGATAATTTACACATGCGGAGTTAGTCGACATTTAGATCCATCTTAGGTCGCCATGGCAATGCAAATGATACGAGATGGAACATTGGGCCAGCAAATTGTAAGGTTGTGGGCGCGGTACCAGGCGACGACGCAGTAAACCAGATGTCCTGGTCAAGGGCGTTCACGATGCACAACCGATGCTAAGGGCCGCTATATACGGTTATTAGCGTTACGAAACCGTAGAGGCAATGAAACACGGTTCCAGACAGAGTTCCAGCTGACCACCGGGCAACGAGTATACACGCAAACCATCCGTGATAGTCTTTACAGTGACACTGTGAATGCTAGACGTCCAGTAACCGGTCCTGTTTTGAGTACCACTGCTATATGCGGAACCCGTGATGTTCACTGATGAAAGTAGATTCCAATTATCATCATGTGAAAGGCGCACTCGAGTGTGGAGACGACCAGGTGAACGAAACGCGGACAGTAACACTATGGAATGGGATTGGTTGGGGTGGCTCAGTTATGGCTTGGGGTACGATATGCTTATAAGAAGACGTACGGACTTCTGTATTTGAATGAGGAACTTCAACATCTTTGAGATATAGGGATGACATTCTGGCATCTATCATTAGTGCATTCGCTGGAGCTGTCGGTGTTGACTTTATTTTATGATGCTGTTGTTTTTTTGTGGTTTTTGTTTGTTTTGCTTTTCAATAGAAAATGACAAACTACAATGGTCGAAATATTCTTTTTTATATTTACTTGATAATGGGTTAAATATTGAAAATCGTTACTATTCGATAGAAGGTAGTCAACCGTACTTGAGGTAGAGTATGAATAAAAAAAAATATCTGTGCATATAAGCGACCGCTTTCTATGTTAAGCAGTGGTTTTACATAAATCAAGTTGACGGCAACCTTGAGAAACTATCATATGACCAACATTTGCACGTGATATCAGGTCTTCCTATGTTAGGTTCGTCAGTTTGATTATTCTCTATTAAGTCTAGTAATTATGAAGTCCTCCCAATTTGTTTCTGTTGATGTTGTATAGTTGAGTCTTTATGATATCAAGTTTCTTGAAGCAATATTGTGTCGTAACTGCTAATAATGGTACAGAGTCTAAGTTATGTATTTTGCGACTAAGTCTATTTACATTCCACGAGAGAATATGGAGTTGTTCTCCCTGACTCTCAGAGCGAGTAGATGGAAGCATGTATGGCGGCGGATCAATCACCTTTCCTTTACTGAACACTGTGCAATCGACCATTAACGTACAATTTAGGTTCGTTTACCTTCACTGTATTCTCAGCATTTTCATACTGCTTTGTGACGTCTTGGAACCCCTTTCTAGCGTCACGCTCCAAGGTCACGGATTAACTAAGGACGTTGAATACCTAAAGACTTTTCAAGTGTTTTATAGTAGGATTTTTGTCTCATCTTTTCCCGCTCTAAATAGTAGTGAAACTTCAGATCGATGACCCTGGTTTTTTTTACACAGTCTGGGTCAAGACGATGAGCTTTGTCAAAAGTTGTATCATCGGCATCTAAACCAATCTTTGTAGTAATCGTTTCCTTAAATAGAGTCTTGTAGTTTTCATGCACTTGTTCTGGTATCCCGTAAAATATTAAATTTTAACGCATGGACTGGGCTTCAAGGTCAATAATCTTGTAAATCATATCTGATTTCTGTTGTTAAAGTGAATGTGTTTTACACTGTTATCACGTACACAGTTATTTAAGATTCTGATTTTGTTCCCTTGCCGTGTTTGTCTCAGATTATTGCCTATCGTTCTCACCACTTATGAGCATGCACGATTTTTTCGACGTCTTCCATAAGGCGTACCTCTATCGCAGTTACCTTAAAATTTGTGGAATCCACTGTTTACTCAATCTTCGCGGGAGAGTTCCATAGTTCTGACGTCCTCTACAAATGCTTTAGTTCTTTATTGTGCCTCTTTGTTGCAGTACATCTTCACACATAGACGACATCTCTGATATAACATGATGAAAAAGAAAATGAAAAACATGAAGAAAATAATATGTCAAAAGTTTACACATATATTGCCGAAATAAACTTAATGGTTGCTGACATGAAGGAGAAGTAATTGTACGTGATAACATGATGATGAGAACGATAAAATAAAACAAATATTAACTAATAAAAAGTATATTTCAGTTTCAGCCTTTTTCATAAGAGAGAAAACGGAAAATGATGAAAATAATATTTCTAAAAGTTTACACATATATTGCCGAATTACTGACATGACAGGGGAAGTAGTTGTGTGTTGAAAATGATTCCCAATTAATAAAGTGTTTCTTCCCTTATCGCGTCATTTAGGGTGTAATCAAATTAAAGTGCAATAATATTGTATTGTAGCGATGAACTTCTTTGTGTGTTTATAAAGAATATTTCAGTATTCTACACGTAACACGGAAGCTTTCTAATTCCGTATTTCGGAAATCCACAAGTTCTTGTACAGAATTTTAGGAACTACTTTTTTTGTCGCAGGAATAGCAAAAGTTTGTAAAATGACGCATAAGAGCTGTCAGACTGCCATAATACCATTAGGGGCGTAGTCACGCCCCCAAAAAGCTGTTAATCCATGTTTTCATATCAAAATCATTTATTCTTAATTCTCGATTTATAATAATTCAACTGTAATGTCAATCTTGTCTTGAGAAACGTTTTAAATAATGGTTTCGAAATCCGCACTATAAGATTTGATATCATAGTGCCTATGTCGCGGGCTTGCTTTACGATAGAGCCGGGTTTTGTTTCAAAAGTCAACTCTCGTGTATGCTTTCAATACTCAATATATTACACGACAGATACGGTCCTGAGTATATATAAAGGTATATAAACAGAAGATGAAAATATTCGAAGCACAATATGGCTATAGTTCGTTTATATTTCAAAATATGGCGGAAATATGAAAAGATGTGTAATTGGTTATCAATTTCATGTAAACAGGTGTTAGAGTTAATCGAATTAAACGAAACATGGAAACCACTCAAAAGGGAACCCTATACTTATTCTTAGGACTACTACTAATGACTACTGAACGGCAAATAGACTATGCAAAAGATAGGTTACAAAGTAGTCATTTGATAAATAGATATAATGACATGTCAATAGTATTATTAAAGTGCATACTGTTTAAGACACCTCAGTATATATATAACCGTAGTATTTGTCCTATGACATATTCCCCCCGGCCGAAAAATGTCGTCCCGACATTTTCTCACGGGTAAAATTCACAGTACATAAGACAACCTGAAATAAAAGTAAAAAATGCAAAACATTAATTATGTCATTTAGGTCTTCAAAAACCTGAAATAAATAACTTGTATTAGACACATACTCGTACTATAAAAGAAAAAATTTGGGTCAGTAATATTATTTTCAACACAGCAAACTGGAAACGACGACCACTGAGTGTAATCCTAAGAATGAATATATTCATCAGAGCATTCCTGAGGTAAGTATTACTCTGAAATTCCATTATGTGCGTTTACTTTTCACACTTTCACAGTACTAAACATTTATACTGTCTTAGTTCTCAATCCTGCTGAGACTTAAATCCAATGAGTGATCCTCAATATGTAAATAGGTGACCAAGATTGACATTCAAATATCTCTCCATTACATTAAATTAAGATCACTGAGATATGATTATATTCAAAGTGAACTTCAAGGATTTCACTAAAACGAATTATTACACAGTTCATGTAAATATATACACATATAGGTAAGTATCGATATCCTGTGATAATAAATTACAAAATGTTTTAATTTTCTTTTCAGGAATTTCCAGAAGTAAGTGTATCGTTATTGAAATACACTACAGGTAAGTATCCCAAGCACAGGTAATTACATGAAATGTTCTGACATAAGCTTTGATTTCAACACACGTAAGTTGATTAAAACGTAATATTATACTTGTACTGATTTCATATTTCATTCAATACAGGTAAGTATTTAAAAACACGATAAAAGTAACACACCCTGGTAAGAAAATACGTACACGATTGAAATGTTTTCACAGTGTCTTCAAATTTAAGTACAATTTAAATCACACATTTCCAATCGTTAAGTATACTGTCTTTCCATAAGAATTTAGCGAATACCAGGTATATACACTAAATGTGGTAAGTATCTCGCTGTTTAACAGTTATTGTTCTATAGTTCAGACTATCCAATCACCAGACGATAACCATCTTGGAGGCCGTCTTTGTTGCTTACTTCTGATCTCCCGCACATCTCTATTCTGCTCCGAATCACCTATGGGTTCTCTTCTTTGCGGTATTACATATTTTGTTGAGCTTTTATCTAAAGTGTTTGGTGTGCTAGTTTCTTTATCTATTGCCATGGTTTTCATTGGCAGGAGGAGGTTTCTGGGAACAGTTCTAGTCTTCTTTGTTTTAGAGTTGCACTGCTTGATCACATAAACTGGTGTGTTTTCGTCTGGCTGAGAGATAATTTCATACGGTTTTGACTCCCATCTGTCTGCGATCTTATGTTTACCTCTGATGGTAACATTCCTTGCTAAGACAATGTCACCAGGTTGTAACTTGGCAGCTCTTGCTTTCAGGTCATATATTTTCTTATTTGATTTTGCGACAAGTTTAGATCTTTCTTTTGCTTTTTCATAAGCGAAAGTTAATCTGTTTCTTAGTTTCCTGACATATTCATTTCTTGATTTAGACTTTTCATCATCGAAATTCAATCCTAGCAGAGCGTCTATGGCTAATTTTGGCTGTCTCCCGAACATTATATAATATGGTGAAAAACCAGTGCTTTTGTGTATGGTAACATCGTATGCATGGATAAGAGGTGCGACGTATGATTTCCAATCAGATTTCTTGTTTTCGTCCAGAGTCCCAAGCATTTTTAGAAGAGTCTGGTTGAATCTCTCCACCATGCCATTCCCCATAACATGATACGGTGTGGTGTGAGATTTGTAAACGCCCCCGAGAATACACAGCTCCTGTATGAGGCTCGACTCAAAGTTGTCTCCTTGATCACTGTGTATCCGGGCTGGAAAACCATAGTGGACTATAAATTGCTCAAATAATATCTTAGCTGTGGTCTTGGCTGTCTGGTTCTTTGTAGGATAAGCTTGAGCATATCTTGTAAAATGGTCTGTTACAGCTAGTATGTGCTCAAAGCCACCTTTGGAGCGCTCAAGACTCAGGAAGTCGACACATAAGATCTCCATTGGAGCAGTTGATGAGATGTTCACAAGAGGCGCTACTAATGGATGCGTTTTCCTGGTGGTGCAACGGAAACATTCTTTGACCTTGTTTTCAATATAAGCATCCATACCAATCCAGAAGAAGCGCTGTTTGAAGAGAGAGATTGTTTTATCACGACCTTGATGTCCTAGATCATCGTGTAAGGCGTGGAACACTTCATCTCTGACAGACTCTGGTAGTATGAGCTGCTTATATCTCTGACCCCTGTATTGACTGGATCTAAACAGTACAACAGCCTTAAGTTCCAGATTGTCCCAGTCGCGCAAGTATCTTACCACTGGTGATATGTCGCCACTAACCCGCTTAGCTGTCGGTTTGGTGCCTTTTCCAGCTGATCGATAAGTTTGCTAATTACTGGGTCATGAAGTTGCGCTTTTCTCCAATCTTTCGAACTTAAGGATTGTGACTGAATGATATCAACGGGAACCTCTTGTGTGTTTATTGGATCAACTGTATCCCAAGACTCTGGGGAAACTACCGAAAAAGCAAGTGGAGCTTTCAAAGGTGTTGTAGATGCGACTAGTGCCATGGCTGCAATACTACTCATTTCCGTGCTATGCTGTGATATTTCTGTCTTCTGAGATGGTATACGAGACAGTCCATCGGCATTGGCGTTGTTTTTACCACTTCTATATGTTGTTTTGAAGTTGTAGTTTGAAAGTGCAGCCATCCACCTTTGACCCGTGGCGTCCAATTTGGCAGTGGTGGTAACATATGTTAGAGGGTTATTGTCCGTCACAACCTCGAATACAGCGCCGTAAAGATAATCGTGGAACTTTTCTGTAATGGACCACTTTAAGGCAAGGTATTCCAGTTTATGCGCAGGGTAATATCTCTCTGCAGCTCTTAAACTCCTACTAGCATACGCAATCACCCTGTCAATGCCCTTTTGCCGCTGGCAAAAAACAGATCCAAGACCTTTCGAAGATGCATCGATGTGTAGTTTAAATGGTAAGTTATAGTCGGCATATGCAAGTACAGGTGGGTTGAGTAAGTTCTGTTTTAGTGCTTCGAATGCCTGTTGTTGTTCTGTGCCCCAAACAGAAGGTTTACTTTTATTTTTCTGTTTCGCAGGTTTGTCTGTTTTCAATGGATGTCCAATAAGAAGGTTATTGAGAGGTCTTGCAATTGTAGAAAATCCTTTAATAAATCGTCTGAAGTAGCCGACAAATCCAAGAAATCTTCTAACCTCTTTGACAGAGTTTGGTACAGGCCAATCTTTAACAACTCTTGTCTTCTCTGGATCAGTTTGGATTCCTTTCTTGGATACTACATGTCCTAAATACGTTATGTGGTCTTTAAAGAATTCACATTTGGATGGCTTTATTCTAAATTGTTTTCTGATAAACGTCGGAATTAGGCATCAAGACGATCCAAGTGAGAGTCTATATCGGTTGAAAATATGACAATGTCATCCAAATAGATGAGGCAGTCCTTCAAGTTTAGGTCACCCATGCACCTCTCCATAAGCCGTTGAAACGTTGCAGGCGCGTTACAGAGACCAAAAGGCATTCGATTACATTTAAAGAATCCGATGCCCCAAACTTGAAAGGCTGTCTTTTCCTTGTCGGGTTCTTCCATTTCTACCTGCCAGTATCCGGATTTGAGATCGATTTTTGAAAAGTATTTGGAACAAGCTAGAAGGTGAAGTGTGTCGTCGATTCTTGGTATAGGATAGGCGTCTTTCTTTGTGCGTGTATTAAGTTTACGGTAGTCAATGCAAAAGCGGATTGTTCCATCTTTCTTCCTAACAATGACGACGTTAGATGACCAAGGACTTACCGATACTCGTATATCTAGCATTTCTTTTAGATGCTCCCTCACTTCGTTGTAAATAGAAGGAGGTACCCTTCTGTATGGTATTTGAAAGGTACTTTGTCAGTTAATTCAATTTTGTGTCGAACGGCTGTTGTATGTCCGATGTCGTTTTTATGTTTTGGAAATAATGACTCCCATTTCTTGAAGAGATTATAAACCTTTTCTTTTTGTTCAGATGAAAGAACGGAATCTTCTATATCAACCCCAAAAGCTTGTTTCAAATCTATATTGTTTACTGATGTTTTCTTTTTTCCTTTTCAGGTTCCAACCTTGGGTCTGCCTGCGGAGGATTACTGTTGTCAGGTAAGTATGTGTGTTCAGGTTTTTCTGTGTACAGTGACGATGTTTCTCCGTCTGAGTCGGGTGAGTATGTTTCATTAACACAGTCTTTCTTTTCTTTTACAGATGAAGAGTGCTGATTTACAGAGACACTATCAGACTCATTTTCAGCGTGAGATTTAGAACTACCCTTGTTTTGACCAATATCTGCATTTCGGACAATCTTTACTTCAGTCAGTTGACAAATTTCGGATTTCGCTGGAATCCTCATTACTTTTGCAGAAAGGTTACAAATTTTCACAGGTATTCGTGCTGTCTTCCCTGGGTTTGTAAGTTCAACGACACGAGGACAAACTAAAGATTTTTGCTGGTAAGTATTTTCAACAGGTTCTGTGACAGCAGATTC
Organism: Cyclina sinensis; assembly: GCA_012932295.1. Classification (NCBI taxonomy): domain Eukaryota; kingdom Metazoa; phylum Mollusca; class Bivalvia; order Venerida; family Veneridae; genus Cyclina; species Cyclina sinensis. The sequence continues at coordinate 47,679,665 of JAAONU010000002.1, forward strand.
AGTGTTTCTTAGTTTCCTTACAAAACCACTGATCGTCCGTGTTTCCATTGGATTTAATGTTACAGGCTGTGTAGTCGTCACAGTACCAACAGTTGCTGAACCAACAGACAATAACGCCGTTTTCCATTCATCAGGACTGTCATCTGATATAACATTGTTTCGACTTATCTCTCGGATTACATTTGTTCCAATTAAAACTGGGATACTGTTGTGATATTCGGTTGTTGGCACTACTAGGAATAGTGTTGTTATTGAGCCACTTTTGAAGCTCTTGGTGTTCAGTGTAGCTTCTATATATCCAAGATATGGTACGATTGAACCATTAGCTGTTCTAACTTCTATCTCAAAGTCGTCTTAACTATGCAGTATAGGCTTCTTCGGGAGTGTCTTGTAAAACGTTTCCGAAATTGAACTGACCATTGATCCACTATAAGTAAGGGCTTTTGTTGGAACTCCTTCAATTTGTATTGTTGTTTCATTAGATGAGCCAATCAGTTTGTCTAAATTGGGATGTTTAGGGCAATTTTGGTTATCCTTGCTTACATCATGCCCTTCGATGGAAGCGGTTACTGGTTTAAATTATTCTTATCTTGGGCGTTTGGCTCTGTAGGTTTTTCTGGTTGTAGATTCTCTGTAGATTTGTTACCTCCTGATGTTCTTGTATGTAAAACCCATCTCTGTAGAATGGTCTTCCTCTAGATCGTCCGTAATTTGGAGGATACGATCTACCTCGTTGGTAAAACCCTCTGTAAAACATTCCTCTGTATCCTTGTGATGGTTTGTTAAGGGTATTGCTGCCTTTTATATTCCTCCGGAGGTTATTCGTTTTCTTTCTTCTTCTCTGTTTGAATATTTGCAATTTCTTTTTCTAACTGACTCATCTTTTCCATTAATCTTTGCATCATGTTCATCTGTTCGTTACAACAGTCGTAGATGTTTTCAGATGTTGTTGTTGCAAAGATATTTCTGATTGTGACGAATGTTCAGTTTCTGATTTTGGTAAGTTTGTGTCTTTGTTGTTGACTTTTGAGTTCTAACATCTTCTGTGATTCTTTTTAATTCTTCTTCTTCTACTCTGGCCTTTTTTCGTAAAATTTCGAGAGTTGCGTCTGATTCATATGTTACTCTAGTGTTGTTTTTAAGCTTTTCACTTCTCAAACCTTTCCAGAACCTCTGGTTTAATAGGGTGTTCCTTTTAGTTTATGAATTTTACCTGTTTCAACAGCTAACTGCATGATTGTCTCTAGCCTTAGTGCCCAATCAGATGTAGTCTCTTTCTCTTCTTGTTTAGCATTGAAAAAGTCTTGCATTATAGAGTCTTCTGTCTGTGTTGCACCATATATGTCCTCAAGTTTCTTTAGTATTTCTGAAGAACTAGCCATTGGATCAATAGTTAAAAGGACTTTCCTAGTCTGACCCTTTAGAGAACTTCTTATCGTTTGTGCTATAAGCGTCTCAGGGTACATCTTGCTCGGGATGATACATTCTACTTCTATCTTCCATACCTTAAAGTCCAATCCATCGAATTGTGGAATCTTCGGTTTGTCATATCCTGAATATCAATTTGAACTCTCATTTATTTCATCTGAAGGAACATTCAATTTCTCTCTCGGTAGAGATGTAATACTATATTTGGTTGTTTCTGTGTCTATATCTCTGTATCTTCCATTGCTAAGATTAGTTTTCTGCTGTCTATGTGCCTGTCTATCATAAACTATGCTTTTATTCTCTAGGTGGAATGACAATTCCTCTTCTTGACCTCTTATTAATTCAAGTCTTTTCATACGAAATTTCTCAAGTTCTATCTTTTTCTCTATTTCTCTTTGCAAGTTTTCTCTTTCCTTTCTACGATTATCTAGTTCGTCTTCGGCTATCTTTAGACTGTATTCGTTGCATTACCTTTCGTTCTTCCTCTTCTGCTAATCGTCTTTAATTTCAATTCTTCGGTTATCTTCATGAAGTTTCTGCAACAAATTTATCTGTTTTTGTATTTCAAGCTGAATAGCTTCTTCATTTGGTACTCTATTTTCTTCGACATAATATCTGTTCAGTACAGTTGGCCGCCTTTCAAAGTTTTCAACTTTCCTTTCTTCACCCTCTCTTTTAATATTATAAGGTCTTGATTGATACATATTTGCTTCCTCATCTCTTAATAGTTTTCGTTCTGTTCTGTCCTGAATGTATTTTTGATCACATTCTCTTTTTTCATTTCTATTGTAATATTTTCGCTCTCGGTCATAAACATGTTCTTGTCCATTGTCACTATGAGGACGTGCCTCTGAAAATTTGGCTTTAGCGCCATATAATTCACCATAAGCCTCTTGATCATAATACAGTTCATCAGGCGTTTGTTTTGCACCTATTGTGTAATAGTTATCTTCGTTTGCATATCTTTCATACTTTCTGTTTCCATTTGTACCTGAGACTTTATTCTCTTCTGTATATTTGGTATCCTGTTTCTTGTTAGGATATCTGCTCATATAACTTTCTTGGCTTGTTTCAAGGAGTTCGCCTTGTAGCTTATGCGTATTTATTTGGTCCCTGTGCATCGCATTGTACACTGAAGAAAAAGCACCTGTACTCTGTCTATCTCTTTCAATACCAGCTGTATGAATGTCTGGTTCCTGTTTTTGTGTGTTCCTTGTACTAGAAAGAATATTGTTATCATTTAATATATCTGCATTGTTTTGTCTCAACATGCTCAATTTTCTATCTAACTTTGTCATCTCATCCGTAAAATTAAACACTGATTCATGAAGAGCACTTGACTGAACACTTTCATCCCCCTTGTTGTTTGTATTGTCAACTGTTTGCATATTAGTTGCAAACGAAACACTTTTCCTGTATGTTTCAGGTTCATACTTACTGCACTGTTCTACTGTTTTGTACTTGCTCTTTTCATTATCATGTATGTCTTCAGTTTGGCTTTTACCATCTTTTGTTATTGGTTGTTCCAATGCTGTATTCATTGTTTCACTTCTTTGCACAATACCTATATCTTTAGTTATGTTACTACTTTGCGTCATATGTCTATCACTTGTATTCTCATAAGATTCCCTGTACCTTATATCATTGCTATTAATTTGTGGAAAGCTTTCACTATTTCTTTCTGTTAAATGAGTGTTGTCTTGTCTTATGCCACTTCTTTGGGGCATATCCCTGTAGTCAGAGATCTGTCTTCTTTGTCTGTCAAGACTTTCATGTGAATGGATATTTTCATGTATTCTGTCATATCTTTCACCCTGTGTTATTGCCTCATTTTCTTGCACATACTGTTCTCTAATTGCACCATTTCCTTGAATTTCTCTAATTGCATCCCTCCTAAGTTTCCTGTACTCCCTTTCAGACATTTGACCTTCCATTTTATTCTGTTGATGCACTTTTATTTAGCAAATACTTTTCCATATATCTTGATACTGATAAAATCACTTATACTTTATTCGTATACCAATTATATGTTATATATTTCACAATTTCAACACAATATCACATTCTAAATGAGTTTTTAACTTCACAGCTTTACTACTAAAATTCCTCCTTTCAGTCAAATTTAACAAGTATGAATTTCAGTGCTTTGATAACTTGTATCTTTGACAAAACTTTTGTTTATTTCACAATTTCAATTCACAATATTCTCTTCACAATTTCACTTCAATAATATCTATTCTTTCTTACAATCAAAGTTATAATGTATTAAAACAGCTTTCTGTGCTTTGATAATTTTGTGACTTCCACAGACTTATATGACAGAAATAATTTCAGTTTATATATATTTCACTATCACCTGTTATTAGATTTAAACTTCACTTCACTTTCAATTCAGTATATTTTCAATGTTAACCCTTTTTTCACTTCAAGGTTATTTTTCACAATTATATGGAACTTTTCCTTTCAACACATTTAGTCAATTTGTTTCATATTCAGTGTCTTTATGTTTTGTATATATATGTATCATTCATTTGAAATTGTTGTGATTAAAAAAAATATTTTGAGAGAAAGAAAAAAAATAATCCCGACTCCAGCTGGAATTGAACCTACGACAGCGAGATAAAATCGCCGGACCTTATCCTACTGCGCTATCGAAACTTTTCCGTTTCGATAGTGTAGTTTATGGATTATGTATAAACCACCATACAGGCCTGTGTGAAGCGACGCGTGAATCGGTAAGCGCGAGCGGATCAAGGTGTAAAAAGATCCACGATAAGAACTAAGAATTACAGGTAGTTGTTTTAACAAATACCCGTAAAATATCCGTTTAACAGATATATGTACTGATTTTTTTTCAGCTAAAATTTCAATGAATATTCAATCCAAATATTCACTGAATTCTATAAATAGACTGATATACATATAGAGAACTCTCTTTTACCTTATACTTGTTTTAGAGCTTACAAAACTACTGGAAACTACTACTTGTATTAACTAATCTTTCCCTGAAAAAAAGTCAGTTAGTATTATTAGTATTAATGAAACTGTTTAGCTGTAGTGTGCAAGACTCAGGATAAGAACTCAAGATTACAAAGTTATGGACTAAATACAAAATATTTGACAGTTCAATAAATGATAAATAATTTAAATTATAACTCTGAAATGCAAATAACTCAAAATCAAAATACAAAAATGAAAACTCAAATCAAAATACAAAGAGTCACAATCTCGTGTTTAAATATATATTAAAACACTGAAATATTTTAAATGTTCTGTTCCGGGTCAAAATTTTGGTAAATTATCACACTGCCTGGGATTCATGGTTCCACGAGCTGGTCCTTCTTCCGGAATAAATTATGAGGAGCGGCTGCGCAGCATAACTAAATGTTTTTAAAGGCCTTGTATTATCAAACTAGCGCTATATAACTCACAGTACTGCAGTACTCTTCAATTCTGTTTATGATGTTCTTTAGCCTGTTAGCCAACGATGTCGGGATGATTGCACCTGGGCAATCGTCTCGCGTGCCATTTACTTCATCCATAGACCTTTATTTACGTTGGGCGTCACTGTCGCGGGGTTGCTTTACGATAGAGCGGGGTTTTGTTTCAAAAGTCAACTCTCGTGTATGCTTTCAATACTCAATATATTACACGACAGATACGGTCCTGAGTATATATAAAGGTATATAAACAGAAGATGAAAATATTCGAAGCACAATATGGCTATAGTTCGTTTATATTTCAAAATATGGCGGAAATATGAAAAGAGCTGTAATTTGTTATCAATTTCATGCAAGCAGATGTTAGATTTTAATCGAATTAAACGAAACACGGAAACCACTCAAAAGGGAACCCTATACTTATTTTAGGACTACTACTAATGACTACAGAACGGCAAATAGACTATGCAAAGGATAGGTTACAAAGTAGTCATTTGATAAATAGATATAATGACATATCAATAGTATTATTAAAGTGCATACTGTTTAAGACACCTCAGTATATATATAACCGTAGTATTTGCCCTATGACACCTATATTTATCAATTGCTTTAAAGACTAGATAAATCTGTGTAGTAAAACTTGTTTTTTTATGCATATTGATAAAGTGGAAATTTCAAAGTTTCATGTACACAGGCTTCATTACAAGTCAGAACAATAGCAATTAATGGCGCTCTTCTTATACCTGAAATGGGTGATTTTTGAGGAAGGGTTTAAATATACTTCGTTACACTCATTCCAAAAACTGTCAGCTTCTATGTGCTTCAGCAGCAATGAGGTTAATAAGCTATTCTCGATCAGTCAGTCAGTCAGTCAGTCAAACTATATATTTGTATACAATGACCGTAAGGAATGAGCAGTCATAACAGTAGCTCTACTGTACTCAACAGCTAAAATATTTACTTGTCTTTATCTTATACAAAACTACATTTATTACAATCCTTTAGAATAAATGATACTTGTAAAGCGTATGCACTAATACACATAGCCTCATTTTGCTTATATATTATGCATGTTTATATTTCTATCGCGATAGCGTTTTATAACGTCTCATTTTGAAACGCAATGTCGAAAGAAAATTAAGACTAAACGCGCGTTATCTGAAACTTAAAAAGTGACAGGTTTATTCTTTAATTCCAGTAAATTATTGAGTGTTTTTAACAACAAACTCTGTCCCCGGGATTTTGCTTTTGCTGAAATTTGCACAGAAACCTCAGCTGAACTTGTAGAATAATCGTCTCTTCGGGTACTTTAAAAGAATATTGAAAAGTTCATGGACTGTCTGCAATTCAGATTCAAAGTGCCCTATATGTATAACCTACAGTCAGGAAAGCTAACATGTTCAACAACCGAGGAAAAAACATACTACATGTAGTATGCAAACAAACGTAATTAGATTTTTCTATTAGTATTTGTCGTAAGGACTTGAATGTAAATAAACCTATCGTATACTGAGATCTTATTCTTCCGCATTTTTAAGATAGATACTTTATCTTTAGTCTTTATCCTCTTATGTTGTTACATGTTAAACAGGTGATCACTCACCTAAGTAAAATGCAATTATTAAATTTACGCAGCAAATATCTAAACCCCGGCACGCCTCGTAGTTTCTGACAAGAAGAATTTTGTAGGTTTTACCTATGTCCGTTTATGAACCGGAAACATGTTAACAACTATGCTAGAACTTCATTCAAGAGAATCTCAGGTAAGTTTCATCAAATTTGACCTGCTGGTTTTAGATGTCATTTGAAACAATTCAGAGGAGATGTCATTTGAAACAATTCAGAGGAGATGTCATTTGAAACAATTCAGAGAAGATGTCATTCTAAACAATTGTGGAAGACGGACGAACGAAGGACGCCGCACAGCCAGCGATCCTAAATGCTCACATAAGCTGTGCTCAGGTGAGCTAAAAAGTGAAACAAATTTTACTTTCAAATCATTGAATTATTGGTATGACCTCTTCCAGTTAAATACGGGCAATTAAAGAGACGCCGTACATCGTGTGTGGTAAAGCGATGCAAACTTTAATGTGTAAACCTGAGATGAGATATTTAGTTTCGGTTTCGATACCGAGAAATCATTAACATCCGTGAATTACTACATCTACCATCCCCAGCAACAATGGCGCGTAGACGTAATGGAAAATGCATAAAGGATTTAGAAGACATGCGAGGTTCTTTGCATAATTACTTTAACTATGTTATTCCTGGTTTAAGGAGGGACCTTCTGTCGTATGCTGATGAATTGGATGCTGTATACAAAGGTAACAAAGACATTTAACTTTCTAAAAATAGAACAACTTCGACAGTGATGTTTTGTTGATTTATATATATCAGATTACGGAAGTAAATTTAGACTAAAAATTTGAACGTTTTTAAAGGTATGCGGATGCGTATTTTAGGTCTTCTTTGATATTGTTGCATCGTTTGGAATAGAGCATACGGAATATAAACCACACCCTGTAGTCACTGTCATATAACGTCTGTATATTTTATAACAGTTCGTATTGAAACATTGCATTGTTTATAAAAAATGAGTCATTCCCGTAACATTTAATTTACATTTTTAAAATCATGAAGTCACATCTTCTGCCGTTTCGGAATGACCTAGACGTTCTTGACGCCCTTCAGGTTCCTGCCTTTGTCAGGATTGCCAGGATTGTTGAGGCTGAGGCTCTTAAAGAAGTTGCATATTTACATTTATATGACAGTCTCCCTTGATACGACAAATACACGTACCCATGAATGAGATAATCGACAGGTAATCGCCACTACACTTATCGGTGGATATAACAAGGGCGGCTATATTGATAAAACTGATTTCTTTTCTGTACGGAAAATTGCCAGTATTATATTCCTATATGTACAATTGGAGCGGGGTTAGTGTTATCCAATATTGTGTAATTCTATGTTTTGATTGGCTGTTAGAAGATCCGTTTATTGCCGAAGCATTACGTATTTTTACGATGTACTACCTGTTGAATCACTTTGCGAAGTCGTGTTATTCCGGAAATCCTCGGACAGAATTACGGACAGAATCACGTGACTGTCTGGTAATATTGTGTAGGAACATTGAATGTTATGGTTTTGAAATCTATTAATAGTAACAAGTAACTGATAAGAGATACAGGTAACTTTTTGAAGGCTAGAAAAAGTATGGCGGTTGATAAAAATGCAAAACATAGTAATTTAGTAATTACAGTTACAAAGTCATTTTTCTTCAAACAACTCAACATTTTATATCATTTAAAAGGTTTGTAAACTCATACTTAACACATATAAAAAATGATTTTCAAAACTGTTCACTTTCTTGTTTGTAAATGGTTAAACTTAGTGCATCTAAGCTGCTAGAAAAATGCTGAAAAAGGTATAAATTAGTTTAGTTTTCTTTTTTAAAAGCAAAAATTGAAAATCTGCTTATATTCTCAAAATATGATTTTAAAGAGCTTTCAAATGATGTAAAATGATTCAATGTTTATGTTTGATGTTTTCAAATAATAAAATTCGGCTCACAAAGAAAAAAGACATCTAAAGTTAAAAACTCTGTCTGGTTCCCACGGTACTTTGCCTCGACAGTGACTGTTCCTCACGTGGTCTTTAATAAGTTGAATTATATCAAAGTAATCAGAGCATGATCATAATTTATTATCATAATTGATATTACAAGTATATTTGTTATTCTGTTCAAGCATGTTATTCGATGAAATTCATGTTATTTTGTTACTTAACAAAATAAACACTGTTTCAGTATCATAATTATCACCATAAACATCAAGAGATATATGGAAATAAAAGTTTGAACAAATATTGTTGTTCTTCAAAAAATGGGCATTACCTTAGTTACAATTTGTCTGAACAGACAGGTCTTCAATTTAAAGATATTTATTGAATTTCTTTTTATTAGCATCTGCAAACAAAATACTAGTAGAGTGCTGTACATAGCTTAAGGTTCCTTAAAAATACAGTAAAACCGTACACTCAAATGGACTCAAGTCCATTTGAATTTTCCTTGTTTCGAATAGTGGCGCTTCATCCTGTTATATGTTGGTTTATATAAATAATAATCTCGTAATAAGAATTCACTAAATGTGATAACACAAGACGTGCTTACACTACAACTGCTTTAATATAGAACTACATCATACTTGTACAACTGCTCATTAGAGAACATGCACTGGCATTTATAATGTAAAGAGAGACAACTCTAGCTCAGAAACAACAGTTATTCTTCTATACTACAACACATTCCAAAATTTCTTTGAAATCCATTGATTCTATAGAACTTTATTACTTGGAAGATAGGGTCCTATTTTGGCATCTGAATTGTACAATTGAAGACAGAAGTGATAATAAGAACAAGTTTCACCTTGTTATCTGTATTACGCTAGTGGTCAGTGTGTTTACATTGAAGCTTCTGGTAATGGAATGCAAGGTATGCACCTAAATTTTGAGAAGAAGTACCGTTCGATTTGGAAAAAAATATTTGCAACATTTATTAATCCCGCTGAGTGACTACTGCTGCCTGTGTAAAATCAGTGCCCGTGTAGAAAGCGTAAAATGCATATCTGATAACTCGAGATAAGAGAGCTATAGCGGTCATGTATCTGTCACCAAACGACAACTGCTCTACATGATAGGCTAAGTGCAAAGATAGTGGGATTCTGTCAAAACAGAATAAGCAAAACTCTGATGAAATTCACAAGATAATTAATAATAATTATAAATATACTATTACCGGTACTAATAATAAATAACTTTATGAGGGTATATTAAGCTTTAAGCCCTTTTTTCACATGACCATCTCAATTACAACAAATATAAATGTCAAACGCAGATGCAACATACGTCTGAAAGATGAAGAAACATGTAGGTTTTACTTCATATGAAGATCAAAATTTATCTTTCTATTATCCCCACCCTCCAGAAAAAACAAGTCTTAGAACCATTAAAGACTATTAGAACCGTTAAAGAACTATTGACTTTTTTCAAGGCAGACAACTACGTATTTTAAAATATCTTTACATGTAAGTCGGTATCGCATATATCTGACACGTATAATATATAGCACACACATGTTACTGTTGAGAACAAACTGTACACAAATATATTTCTTGAATGGTTACATTCAGCAAGACAACTGTTATAATATATGTAATTTTCTTTAGTTCAATGCATATGAATTTGAAAAAAACTTGAGTTCCTTTGCTCATGTAATGCCCGGTATGTGTAGTTGTATTGCACGTGGGTTGTCGCCGGCGAACGTCATTCCGCTCGGGACGCGCGACTGGATGTTTTACAGTTGCCTTTAATTTAGGACAGTCAGTGGATGTTGTGAATCAGACTGATTAAATGAAGTCTTCTGTATACAGTCTATCGTTAAATGTAACTTCAATGAATTTCAATTAAATAATTTAATATTTCATATTTTTGTCAGGTAAGGTAATGCTTAATACGGCTAACTTACTAACTGCAGTTAGTATTTTGTAGACTGTCGTCTGCCCAGGAGCTCTACGTCATTTCTCTATAAAGGAGTATATTAATGCTTTGTTTAAGATGGCATGGAGTTAGTCCAGAGAAGTACCTTATCTTTCAGACAAGAACCTACACAGGAGGCAGTAATAAAATTTTATTATAAGCTGAAAGAAATTTCTCTACAGTCAAAAAATACGGCTGGACAGACCCTTTCATGGCTTGAAAGGCCTTTGTTGAAACAGAATACGTCCAAAACTGTATATTATTTCAATTCAGATATAAAGATTTCTAAAGTTGCCGGTCAGTCGGGGTGTGTAGTTGGAGGTGTGTTGGCTACTGTTGGATTTGGACTTTCTTTTGTTACGTTCGGAGCGTCGCTTGGATTATGCATAGCAGGTCAGTCTTAAAATCGATATTTATTTTCACTCATATATTTTCTTCCCCGATGTCCCTCTTTTAAAAAAAAATACTTATGATGGGTTATAGTGATGACAAAGCTTTCTGTACTCTTAACCATAATTAACCTTAAGTTACACTTTTCAGAAACAAAGAAAATAGAATAGAGTTTAACTTAAGATGTCGTTAATTTCATTTAAAAGTTGGATATGTTTACAAACAATACGACATAAAGAAGCTATGAAGTACTTTTAACAAATACAATCATATAATGGCTTGCGCATATTCATCACACGATATGTAAATTTAAAGATCTAAACAATATGATCTGAACAAGCTATGAGGAACCTCGATACCGACTGCGTAACAGATAACTACAAACATATAAAGACTCGCGGAAACCTTTTATGTTTGTAATAATTTCAAATCTGCTTGGCATCTCAGTATATTCGGGATCGTAGCTAATTTACATTTAATTAAATGCATCGTCTAGTAAATAAAATCGTTGTTGTTTTGCTGCAGATTTATAGATATGGTGTCGCAGTTAGCTGTTTGAATTATTGGAATGTTTATTAGAAGGATGAATGTAACATCAAGTTGTCTTTGTAACTGAAACTGGGTCTTGAAACGTACTTGAGTTTAAAGCGTGATACATTTAGTCTTATTTTCTTATAAGCTTTAGGATTTGTATTTAGTGACTCGGAACATTTCAATAATCATTATTGCTTTTGTTTTATTACAGGTGGAGTTATCGCCGGAGCGGGAGGTATTACTGCCGGTGGGGCCTCGATTGCTGATTTTGTTAAAGCGAAGGAAGCGCGAACAAAGGCTGAAAAGCAGTTGTCTCAGTGCAACGAGGATTTTAGTAAAGTGCTTGAAAAATTTCAAGAAATCTCGGGCGAACTTGAACAATTTGGTGATATTGAATATACCTTCCCAGTCTGGTGTGATTTTTGGGCTAGTCTCATCCTTGGTTCTGGCAAAGTTGCAACAGGTTTTGGGTGGAAAATGGTCGCTAACACAGTCATTAATGCCGTCCGCCTTGCGAAAGGTATTGACGTTGCAACTGACGTCACGTCAGCCTCACTTCCGGTGTTTCGTACTCTAGGCACAGCTATGAAAGGTGTCCATATTGCCGGCGGTGTTGTCGGCGCCGTCTTCCTCCCAATTGATGTCTTTTTTCTCGTTTCCAACTCAATTGAGTTACATAAAAAGGAAGCGCACGTAGATTCAAAAAGAATACGACGAGTTGCTGCAGAAATTAAACAAAAGTGTCTTAAGGCAAAGACCATTGATAACATGATAGATAAATGCATTGCTGTTTTACGTCAATAATGTCTTCGTTCGTGTTAAAATCCTTTGTATACCAAATATTTTAAGACATTTTCGATTCGAGAGTGTAAGACATTTGCATGAGAATAGAAATCAGGTTCATTATACCCCGCGGTAGAATATCTGGGGTTATATTGGGTTCACGTCCGTTGGTTAGTCGGTTCGTCCGTCTGTTCGTCCGTCCGACTGTCCGTAGACAAAATTTGTCCGGGCTGTTTCTCAGCAACTGTTTCTCAGATTTTAATAATACTTTGTAAGATTCATTAGTACCAAGCCTAGTTGGGCATATCGTTGTTATGTCTTACTCCGATGGTTTTTGACTTATGGCCCTTTGATATTTTTTATACAGATCCATTTCTCCGGACTTTTTCTCATCAACTATTATTCAGATTTTAATTATATTTTGCAAGAATGATAAATACCAAACCAACTTGTACATATTGTTGCTGTGTTTAACAGTCATGATTTTTACTGAGTTTTGGCTCTTTCTTTAATTTATTGAATACAATAATTTGTCCGTGCTGTTTCTCAGCAACTGTTTGTCTGATTTTAGTAATAATTTTCAAGATTCATATGTACCAAGCTTACTTGTGTCTGCCATTGATGTGTTCCAGACCAATGACTTTTCTCTGAGTTATGGCCCTTTAATTTGTTTGCGTATAAAGGATGAAAGGTCTGTCCATGCTGTTTTCATCAAGTGTATGTCAGATTTGATTATACATCTGAATAGAATTCTTGGGGCGAAATTGGATTCACATGCGTTTGTCTGTCCATCTGTCAGTCCGTAAGGCTGGCCAGCCGTAGCATAGTTGTAGCACATTCTGCTTTGGTTAAAGGCCTTTGATATGTTTTTTTATTCACATGAAGGCTAACATAAGTTTATCTACCTTAATTATCAACAGCTGTGCGATTTATTTGAAAAACAAATTGTAGGAATCGTAAGAACTATAGAACTGACCATACATGTAGTTTTGCATATGGCTTGCATATTTCTCACTGGTAATTATTCGTTGAATGAAAGCTGTTTGATGTTTGTTGTCAATGTGAATTTTTCAGCATTATTTTTCAAACTCTATAAAATTTTGTATTTTTTTATTCAGCTAATGATTACTACATAAATTACTTTCAAGAGCTGTTCTGCTTCAATGTTTTTGTCTCCAGTTCTGACTCTTTGGTGTTTATTCTTCACATTAAGGCCATTCAGACTTTGTGAAATGTCTCGGTAAATAATTGTGTGATGTTAATAAAACTTTGCACCACTAATAACTACTAGAGACATTTGATTTTTTTTCTTCTTAACCTCCAGTCTAAATCTGTGCTTTTTTCTTCTTAACCTCCAGTCTAAATCTGTGCTTTTTTCTTCTTAACCTCCAGTCTATATCTGTGCTTTTTTCTTCTTAACCTCCAGTCTAAATCTGTGCTTTTTTCTTCTTAAACTCCAGACTAAATCTGTGCTTCTTAAACTCCAGTCTAAATCTGTGCTTTTTTTTTTCTTAACCTCCAGTCTAAATCTGTGCTTTTTTTTCCTTAACCTCCAGTCTAAATCTGTGCTTTTTTCTTCTTAAACTCCAGTCTTAATCTGTGCTTTTTTCTTCTTTAAATCCAGTCTAAATCTGTGCTTTTTTTTCTTAACCTCCAGTCTAAATCTGTGCTTTTTTCTTCTTAAACTCCAGTGTAAATCTATGCTTTTTTCAGCAGTTATTAATATGAGTATAATCAAACCTCTTTAGTACTTAGTGCAGAATTTCAGATTTTTTTATATTATGGCAGACAAACTATAAATGTAGAAATTACTGTCTCAAATCGGTATCTGGGGGTATTCATTACCTTTAGTCATAGATCTTGTCATTAAATATGATTACAAGATTATGAGACGAATTGGACGCTGGCATCTTAAGACAAGTTACAGAAATTTCCAAGCTCATGACAAAATGTGTATTAATCAATCATTTATAAAGAATTAACATTTATTATCAATTTTTACACAAATAACACTGTGATTGTCAATTTTCGGGAATAGGGTATTTTTGTGTGTTTATATATATATAGACTGTATAAAGATAAAACTTCTGTGTTTTGTTATATTATGGTCTTTCCTTCAAGCAGGATATTTATTTTGAAGTACAATTTGCTGCTTATACAGGAGGTACAAAAATGTCTGTAACATTTGCATAAAGAAAATTTTTATAGAGAAATCATGAGCATTAACTCCCGTGCACGATAATAGTGGATAATCTATCACTTTATAAGGTACCTAGTTTTTTTAGCATATAAAACTGTATACTTGTACTAACAGGTAGTTATTTTACATGGATTGTCGACAAATATTCTTCCAAATTTTGAGGAGTTCTGACCAGAAACTTTCTTCACCTCAGAAAACATATTCGACAAACGTGAGCTATTGTGTTTGGTCATCTTACAGCACAACCTATATAGTGACAAAAGGGTCAAAGTTTCTTTTACGTTCAGAATTCATAGCTTCTTATCAATACTGATCAAAGTGACCAGTTATTTCCTGACATAAACAGGGTTCTTAGGAAATGTGACCTTGCAAAACACCAACATTTCCGTCTTTCAAAGCGTGAAACAATGAAAACGTACATTGCTGTTTAAACTTAACTTGACACGTTTGTGCAGTTGGAATGAACAAGCTTAAAACTTCTAGTATACTAGGTGCACTTTGTGTATAAAAGATTCGGTAAATGGATGAGCTTTGGCTCGTTCTTTGTTCATAGAAGCTGTCAAGATATACAGAAATAAAAAACAATAATGACAAAAACAATGAAATAAGTAATAAAAAAGAGCTGATGAATGAATGAATGAATGAATGAAGAAAAATTCTGATAGATGATAATGGACTAAGGGATTTCTGAAAATATTTGGTTATATGGCTTCAGCCATCACCGAAAAGAACACAGCACTAGTAAGTATTCGAGGTTTCACCCAGATATGTACGAGTTGTCTCCCATATTGTAGAACTAAGGTAAGAGTGTTGCCTAATATAATAACCATGATACTATGCCAAAATTACGAACTAGTTGCACAGTCACTTCTGGTGCATTCTAGTGTGTGTGTGTGTGTGTGTGTGCGTGCGTGTTTTGTTGTTGTTGTTCTTTTTTGTTGTTTATTTGTTTGGTTTTGTGTTTTTGTGTTTTTGTTTTTGTTTGTTTTGTGCTTTTTTGGGGACAGGGGGTGGTATTTTTTTTCTTCTTTTTTAGTCTAACATTTGGATTCAACGCCACTGATTTCTAGGTTTTAAGTATTTGATAACACATACATTGTATAAAACAAATATTTTAGTTGCTATCAGGACTTCTTACATTTATCCTGTCTGATATATATACAATGAGTTCAATGGTTCAATATTTCTTTGTGACAATATTAAGGTACTGATAAAACTTATATGGCAAACGTTGAATCTTTTAAAATTGGAATTCTATTCTCATCTTATGTAAATTGACATTTTGTTGTCATTATCGCCAGTTTCAAGCAAAACTTATCTTGGAGTATGAAACACATGAAACATGTATATACATTCAGTTATATGCAGTTATTAATAGAATTAAAGAACAGGTCCTGAACATTTAACTTATAAAAAGGAAAACAACACCAACTTTTTACTAATAAATCTGTAAGATATATTAGTAATATGTAAAAAAAAAAATGTTTCTCCTCTAGGGATTGTACGCTCAGTGATACTGTCGCCTGTGGACAAAACAGATAAAGCTATCAACAGTCTCGTATACACAGTCTCAATAATAATTCATAAAAACAACTTATGCAGCCTTTTCATGTTAAAGGCTTGAGTGGCACTTGTTGTCAGGTAATGAACTAATTGAAACGACCTTAACATGCCTTGTGCAATGTCATAAGTTTCAACTTCATTTTCAGAAAACAAGGTATTAATAAATCAAATATACAGCCCTTGACAGTATACATTGATCTCTTTTTCACTGGAGAACGAAGCAAACAAATAAGTCTCCTATCAGGTTATTATGATGGTTTCTAATGGTGATAAAGACCGCAAATCATTACACTGTTTTGACTGAAATGAATTTTCGAAAAATGAAACTGCCCCTCCTTGAAATCTTTATGGATCGCTTGATATTGAGGTTCTAGCAGGGGCTAATTGATAACATTTAAAGAATTTTTGGATCATAAATATTTGTAGAAATGCATAGATGGGAGGGGGAGGACAGGGGTTTACGGAACCCCACCGCCAATCCTGACCAAATGCTATACATTACAGAAGACTGGCAATGTCTAGTTTTACATATTAATGTTAATGTTTAAATATCTCAATTTATAAAAGACCAAAGCAAGTGTTATTTTCTGTATGAATCAACGTAATACATTCTGAATCTATATATGAAAAGAAAATTGGTGTGCACGACGTAACGTCAAAATAATGTCAAAAAGTAACAGTAACTGTCGTAGGATGTCATTTAACTGACACTGTTTCTAAAACCACTTTGCAGCAACTGAGACAAATAAATAGAATATTGTCCGAATATTGTTTATATGGTTGATTTTTTTTTTCAGTAACAGAAAATATTTATTCGTCTGATCCTGTTAAATGTCAAAGTTTTTTATACATATTACCAGTAATGCCCATTTTATTATGGCGCCTCATATGTAAAGAGTGTAATGAAATACACATCTAAAATCTTTATAAAAATCAATTTGTTTCAAATCAGCTGAAAACTGGTGTCATGACCGTTCCCTCGACAAAGGCTACGTAACTGTGTCGTGTCTGTCTGTAGATTCTGAACGTTCGGTTTTATTTCAGGGTTTAAAATATTAACCACCGAAACACCTCACGGTTACTGGGTTTTTCTTCAGTGAAGTATTTGTTTTGTTGTTCAGATAGATAATAACATTATTTATAGTGTCAAGTGGATGGTGCCCGTACACCCCTTACATTTTGCTAATGTTAAATATGATGTATTTATTCAGCGGCCCATTGACAGACGTCTGCAAATTACCAGTGTTTGTCAGTATATAATGCACCAACGTGGTTACCCTTCTAGGAAAGAAAGAAACTTTGTACTTACGTTTTGAACAATTTAAATTTCACTATGGTCTAATTGTTTTGTATACTTGCAGAACTCTGTGATCGTTTAATGTACTTTAAGGATAGTTGCATGGCTTTTAGTAGAAGTTCTTAATATAGGAATATATTTTTTCATGCCTATTTCAAAAGTAGTTGACCTTTGTTTAAGTTTTCAACTTAATTATATTCTATACATAGTCATTTGAGTTCTGTTTATTTATTTATCTTTTAAAGGTGTTCGTAAGCTTGACTTTGCTAATCTATGCATTGAATATATCAACCCTAAATAATGTACCTGTTCATTCGGTGCAGGGACGGTCGTGCCACATATGGCTGTTGTTGTTGTTGTTGTTATTTAAATTTTACTGTTCCCACTGGTTTGACCAAAGAAACCTTATTAAGAAATACTAAATGAAAATCCTTTTTTGAGCTGCACGTCATAAGAAATGTATTCATGCATTTCTTAACGTTTTTTCTTTTCAATATCACAAAATCCATTGAATTTCAACGACTATAGCCTATGTTTAGAGAGTGAACATTACAAGGTTCTATCAGTCTCTTTATTTAGTAAAACTTAAAGCTAATTCAATTTCATCCCTCGATTTCCCCTCATCTTCCCCCTTCTCGGCTTGCAATAGGCCTGGCTTTAAGCTATGGGCAATATTCAATATTTTTCGTGGAAAAGCGGAGGAATTTCAAGGATCCGCTATCTAAATCTTGTCTGAGCTTGAATCGAGGGTATAAAAGGTTAGACATTTTTGGTGACGTGTATTACGTGAGGACACAGTATTCGTTCAACTTACCTTTTATAGAAAATTTAAGAAATTTATACTGCCTATTGGCACTATTAAACAGGAATATTAAAAAAAATCTTATTTTTGGCCTTTTTTTTGCTAACAACATGTTATCTTTAGTAGGAATAGGACTTGCGGTGGCTTCACTTGTTATTAATATCATTGGACTTGCGATCCCTTACTGGCTGTACAGCAGTGAGTCTGTTACGATCTCAACAATTACTGTTACTCGCAAGAATTACCAAGGGTTATGGAGTGCGTGTGAATCCGTGTCCGGAGGAGGTCAGAGCTCTAGCACCTGTGTCAGCATTTCTGATGTTTTCTTAGGTAAATTATTTTCCATAATTTTTTTTAAGTGTTTGCGTTGTAAATGTGTAAAATATGCAAATTAAACTTGAAGACGGCCAATTAATGTTCACTTTTTTTTTGACAAGACACAATGTTCGTAAAGTCCATAGAGATAAGATGTCAACGACTGTCGTCAGGTTAACTTCTTCTTGTTTCAAAGATTTCTCTTCACTGAAGATTGACAGAAGTCTCAGTTCAAACCGGAAAAGCTAGAGCAGTCAACATTTTCTAAAAAAATTTTTTAATGTGAATGATATATAATGAATAAATTCCCTTCAAAACTTCTAAAAAGTACAACTTAATGCATTATTATAAGTATTTTAATAGAGAGTTGTTGCTTTTTTTTTGGTCGGACATATATCCTTCTTTAGATTATCTTTTTTTCATGTTATATCGAGCCAGTTGAATAGATATGCAATACTTGTAGGGAATGCTCCTTTAAAAGACTAAACTTTCTTGTTATATCGAGCCAGTTGAATAGATATGCAATACTTGTAGGGAATGCTCCTTTAAAAGACTAAACTTTCTTGTTATATCGAGACGGTTGAATAGATATGCAATACTTGTAGGGAATGCTCCTTTAAAAGACTAAACTTTCATGTTATATCGAGCCAGTTGAATAGATATGCAATACTTGTAGGGAATGCTCCTTTAAAAGACTAAACTTTCATGTTATATCGAGCTAGTTGAATAGATATGCAATACTTGTAGGGAATGCTCCTTTAAAAGACTAAACTTTCATGTTAAATCGAGCCAGTTGAATAGATATGCAATACTTGTAGGGAATGCTCCTTTAAAAGACTAAACTTTCTTGTTATATCGAGCCAGTTGAATAGATATGCATTACTTGTAGGGAATGCTCCTTTAAAAGACTAAACTTTCTTGTTATATCGAGCCAGTTCAATAGATATGCAATACTTGTAGGGAATGCTCCTTTAAAAGACTAAACTTTCTTGTTATATCGAGACAGTTGAATAGATATGCAATACTTGTAGGGAATGCTCCTTTAAAAGACTTAACTTTCATGTGATATCGAGCCAGTTGAATAGATATGCAATACTTGTAGGGAATGCTCCTTTAAAAGACTAAACTTTCATTTTATATCGAGCCAGTTGAATAGATATGCAATACGTGTAGGGAATGCTCCTTTAAAAGACTAAACTTTCATTTTATATCGAGCCAGTTGAATAGATATGCAATACTTGTAGGGAATGCTCCTTTAAAAGACTAAACTTTCTTGTTATATCAAGACAGTTGAATAGATATGCAATACTTGTAGGGAATGCTCCTTTAAAAGACTAAACTTTTGTTGAACAAACAGACAAGCGTAAAGACTAATACATTCAAATAGACAGTTGTGGATGGTAACAAATATCAGAGATTTACCACAGCCATATTTTTTAAGGATCAGTCAATCTACTTACTTCTAATGTATCAAGAAAACTTGTTTTTACAGATGACGCCTATAAAGCAACACGCGCCATGGAAATACTGGGAATGTTGGTCATCCTAGCAGCTGTTGTATGTGTCCTGTTGAAACAATTCTTCATGAAAGACCAGGCCCTTCTGCCAAAGATTGGAGCCATATGTGCCTTTGTTGCCGGTAAGTGCTAAAGTGGATGATGTAAGGTAATGAGATAAACTATAAAAAAATGTTCCATTACATGTATAGGGTATAAAGGAGATGGAGGTAACGTAACACATGTATTAGTAAAATATACCATGGACAATGACTTTAATACAATTTGAGATTGTAAGAGAATGTGATGTATGGAAATACGTGAGTGAATGAGTTGAACCATAAATATGGTGTTTTATTAAAGAACAGGTTATAAGGAAGGGGGCGTCTAGCAATGCCTCCAACATCCTTCCAGTTGTCCCATCTGTCAACATGGCAAACAGGTTATAAGGGATAAAATCCTGTGTTTATATATTCACGACACAGATCCTTATTCTGTTTAAAACTTTCATGTATCTACTCTGTACGCCCAGTTGAATGTTGTCGTCATGAAAAAGTATGAAATCACGACGAATGTTGCAATATGTCGTGCAATGAATTGTCGGAATTAAAAAATCCATCTTGATTCAGAATAATTTACATGTATACTGAAACTACAACTGATAACAGCAATCTGATTAAACCTTTATCAGTAACATTTATAGTTGGTGTGGCGGGACTTATTGACTAATCTTAGTCTCACTATTTCTCCTCCTAAGGTGAACCGATTTTATAGGTTGACATTTTACAGTTGCTCCTTCTACATCTCACTTTGACCTGCAGCTGATCAAGCGGATTTGCCCAATCGTATTCGGTTGTATCGCTCATTTGTCTCTTGCAGAGTTTTCAACAACAAAAAAATGATGACGTTAAGATGAAATATGATAACTTTAATCATACCAGTCTCTTTCACCTATGAAAACGCACAAAAAATGTAAGCGTAAACCGAAACACTTGTTTTGTATCTGTTTATCCGCCATTTTATTTAAATTTTGGCAATCGTAATTCCTCGGCGATGAAGGCAATGATGTGATTGTTGTAGAGGAATATTCCCGAAACGCTCCTTCCGCGTGATATGCAGTTTAAAATTAGGCTTAAAGGTTGAACAGCTAAACATATACCAGATCTTTGAACGTAGTTCAACACTAATCATAATAAAATAAGTTAGACTAATAGTGTTCACTAATGGGTCAAATACATGATGGGAAATCCATGTAAGAATTAAGTTCAGAGGAAGAGTTACTCAGATTTTTTCTCATAATGGCGAGAGTCAATTTGAATCCGGGAAAGGGCTGGAAAGTTTTGTTTTGTTTGGTTTTATTAGGGTTAAACGCCAGTTTTAACAGCTAAGGTCATATCCCGGCGGTCAGTCCACCTAACCAATTTCTCCACAAACGACTGACTACTTCCTCGATTGCTTCAGAGTGAGGGATAAATGACATAAAGACGCATTGACTGAGATCAATTATCACGATGAAATTTTGCCGGCCCTCTGGAAAATTAATGATTGCTGAAAACATTAATCAGCTTTTAACAAATTACGATCTACAAAATTTTGATTCGGTGTACATGACAGAAAAAAGTCAACTGCTTTTGCTTGTACATTAAAAGAAGTTGAATGTTTTTTGGTTTTTTTTTTCAAATTCGACGTAAGTATAACTAAAGGCAGACGTATTTTTGATGTTCACTATCTGTAGCCTTTACAGCTTATATAGTTTTCTGACGAACGAAGCTTTTACTCATACATGTAGATCAAAATTTATGATGCAGTGAAATGTAATTGCTACTCCCAAATATAGGGAGTGTTAATTCAAGTTTATCATATTTTGAGGTTTGCGAAGGCGACATTCGGCTGTAGCAAATATGTTATCAATAGTTGAAATCATGTTATCACTTGTTTAGAAACATTTGTGACAGCTCAATAGGTTCGTTTATCAAGTTTTAGTTCCATTAATATATCTTGGTGGCGTTATCAAATTGAGTGGCAAAAGTATCTCAACTGAAATAGCTACCGGATTACCAGATAAACAAAAAGCGACTGTTTTACAACGGTCGTTTCTCTTCATACTATTGATAATTAAACATAAAATACTGTAGTATTGAAAGCTTTTTGTTAAGCATAATTCTTTAAAAGCAAAGAGTTCAGTACTTTTGTGTTTTTCACTCTGTGTTATGAATGCGTCTGTAGTGAAATCATTGACAAATTTGAGATGTAATCCAACACGTGTACTGTCTAATATTCTCTGCAATACCTTCTCCTTTGACGTGATGTTGGCTTAACGCAATGTTCATCTGGAGAATAATATGTTTTTCAAATTTTCAAAACATATATTAAACCATTTGATTGGTCAGAAAAATAAAGCATACTGTGGCTAGCATATTGTGTAAGTTATATTATAACCCCGCTTACCCGGTAATACAAACTAAAGCAGATAATTATCAACTCAGAGAAAACTGTCCAATGAGGGAAACAGGCAGATACATTTTTCTCATTTCTTGAATTTTCTTCTGCCTTTCAAAACACATCTTAGAAAAAAATGTTCTTGTTTTATTCTGCGTTGATTATGTTATGTATTTTATTAGTATTTTTTTTCTGTGAGTGATTACTAGCTTAAAGTCGCAGCAAGTTTCATGAAAAAGATGATTTAATGGTGTTGTTGTTGTTGCTTTTACACAATATCTGTTGTAACAATTTCTTTATAAGCGAATTCATGGGACATGGTATTGTTATCTATATTAATTCCAAATTGTATTGTGAATAAAAGATTGTAATAACCAAACTGTGTATGGAAAAATACCAAACTTTAGTAGGAGAAGTAGAAATACAAGTATTAATGTAATTGTATTTTCAGTCTGAACACCATTTCTGTGTACACGAATGTATATGGGTTATTCATAAAAGATACCAAAGAAGAGTTATTACATTTAATCATTCATTTTAATGAAATTAAAATTAAAGAGGAAAATAAATTATCATGTTAGATTGAATAAATAAATTGTCATATAATATAGGAACATTTGTTTTGCTGTTTTTACTTTTTTCTTTGAAAAAGATCTGTGTATCATCTGGTATTGATATATCAAAAATGTGGAAAAAATAACAATCTGCTTCAATTTTGTAAAGTTATCATAATCGTCTGTGTGTACATTACAGGGATTCAAACTGACTCCTGAAATGTCAATACAGTACTCCATACTCAAAAATACCCTATTATATTTTAATATTTTTGCTTTTAACGTAATATGATGCATGTCATTATATAAAATTCAACACAATTTTAATCAGACTAATTTTAATTCCTTTTATTATACTTTGAAAAGAGAGGAGTATTTGCTAATACTTCGGGTATCAGTTATCAATTCAAATTGTGCTCGGTCATTACTCATCGACAGTTCGGTATTTATCAAAAGATATTTATTTGCAGTTAAACTCTCCGCCATAAATACATACGTTGAGCTAACATACTTCGGGAAACTAGTATTAGATGCAGTAAGACTTTTCCGTGTATCTCTGACTACATTTTGTCCGTGTATATCTGACTACATTTTGTCCGTGTATATCTGACTACATTTTGTCCGTGTATCTCTGACTACATTTTGTCCGTGTATCTCTGACTTCATTTTGTCCGTGTATATCTGACTACATTTTGTCCGTGTATATCTGACTACATTTTGTCCGTGTATCTCTGACTACATTTTGTCCGTCTATCTCTGACTACATTTTGTCCGTGTATCTCTGACTTCATTTTGTCCGTGTATATCTGACTACATTTTGTCCGTGTATATCTGACTACATTTTGTCCGTGTATATCTGACTACATTTTGTCCGTTTATATCTGACTACATTTTTTTTCGGAGATATATGCGGTAGCAAATATTTGTAATAATTATTTATAAATTTATTTTTGGAATTGTACGAAGTGTTTTTCGAACTCAGGCCAGCTCATCCTAGAAAAGACATTGCAAATACAGATACCAAAGTGAGAAATAATACAGCTGTTGTCTATAAACATTATTCTATAATTCGTACACACATTGACAATTTAATACACTGAAGACGAGAAAACCTGGGCAGTTTTTTTCCTGCCAATCATGTTTCCTCTAAGTTGGTTTTTAGTCTGTATTACCGGATTAATATAGGTGTATATGCAAGCCTCTGTTCACCAAATATGATTGTATCATTAGAAAAAAAAGAGAGAAAATATCACTTTCACTTATTTATTATGTCAATATACATACATATGTATATAATTAAAACGTGAGAGAAAAATATATGAAATATGTTGTATGCCCAGTGGTACTGTCGTCTGTGCTGTCAACTCTTACATGACTTATTACTGTCTTCAAAGCTGAATTAAATCTTATTATCTTGCAGGTATCCTGATGATAATCGGTACAATCATATTCGCTACTCAGGATTATGTGAACTCCTCCGACCTTCATGCTGGATTTGCACTCTGCATAATTGCCGGTATAATCGGCATTGTAGCAGGTGTCGTTATCTTTCTCGGTTCGAAAGGTGAATGACCTCACAGTTGATTACGTCACTTTCTGAACGTCAGTAAAAAGAAACCTGTATGCACACTGTTTACATGATAGATGTGTAGAAAATGACAAAGACTTAATAGGACTTGAGAAATTTCTTTTACACATTTTTTAACAAATAAGCAGTATATTTATCCTGCCTTAATCTATAGTAAAACTGTGATAAAATTTGAGGTTATTTGATCTTTATTCCTTTGAAATACAATCAATTTGATGTGTAGAACATGTTTTTTGGGGAGGCCAGAGATTACCTGACTATTACTATGTAAACGTTAATGGGCGTGCATATTTGACCTCAAGCTATATTTCCTACAAGCGCCTGACAACAGTAGCTATGTGTATTATATGTAAATCCAGCAGTTGATGTACCTGCACTTTGTAAAGTTCTGCACGCCATGTATAGCAAGGAAAACGATGAAAGAAACCCGACAATCTAGTTGGTTCTAATTTGCTCGAGCGACGGACAGTAAACCCATTTTTACCTACCAGCTACTAAACTGTAAAGTAGACATTAGTAATTAGTGCTGACCCAGATCAGCAGCCACGGTTTGCATAAAGGATTTTCTTCCCTAAACAGACTGAAATTGAAAATTTAAACCAGAATCCTTTTAAGTTAAAAATGTACTCGTCCAAATGACAAAGATGGAAGAATCCGTCAGGAACATATTGGTTGACTTTCGTTAGTTGCTTGATTACAGCAAAATTAATTTCTATAAGGCATGAGATACACCAAGATACATTTGCTTACCATAAATCACACAGCACTGTCAGCAGCTACTTTAAAAATCACTAAGTATGTACTGTTGCTTATGCAATCTCGTAGACAAATTTATTATACAACGGAAAAAGTTTAGTATCTTAGAAATAAGCAGCTTTTCAAATTCCTTAAGTAACATATTATTAGAAATCAGAAGAAAATGTGCAAAAATGTTATGTTTGCTTTAACTAGAGATTACCTTTACTGCCGTCACTTTTGTACAAAATGAAAGCGCAGACCACTTTTAGCCGTCATAAATATGCAGATGCAACATAAACATCGTGCTTAAATGCAAGTGTAATCAAAAATCTTCAGTGACAATGTACTAATTTCCAACGAATGAATAGACGTAAACTATTATCAATCGATTACATATAGTTAGCCTACATTTTTTATCTTTGAAAGAAAGTCTTCATTTTGACAGTCTTCATTTACTGTCCCCACGGTATACGAAACATGGAACACATACAGAACAGGTAAACAAAGTAGACTACATAGCTTTTAACTCTCATCATTTTTTGAAATTAGTGTTACTGTATAAAAAAATAAATCCTGATTACCCTATACAGCAAAATATTTGTTAACATTAATCATATTGTTACAAAATTGTAACCTGGTGAAACTTTATGATTGTTGTTATTGTAGAGACTGAGATATTTGGCAATGCAGAATACACGGTGCTTAAATTGAGTGTCACAGAAGTTTCTGTTGTAAAACTTCTGAATACAAAACTTTAAGTGCAACATACATGAATGCGCAAATGAAAGACATTAGTGTCGCAAAAAAATCTGCTATAAAAAATAAATGCCAAAATTACTAATTTTGCAACGCTTAGCGGTAGATCTTCAAGGTAAGGTTAAGGAGTGTTTATAACAACCTTGCAGATACATTTTCATTTTGAACCTTTTACAGTCTAATCCCCAGAAACGTCACCGCTTACGAACGACATCTTCTTTACACGCTATTCTGATTTACACCGTTTTAATTCTGTGCATTTTGACCTCTCTCGAGTGGCACCTCTCTCTTGTGGCACCTCTCTCGAGTGACACCTCTCCCGTGTGGCACCTCTCTCGTGTGGCACCTCTCTCGAGTGGCACCTCTCTCGTGTGGCACCTCTCTCGAGTGGCACCTCTCACCAGCAAGCAACGACAAACGACACCTGAAAACTCCCTATGAACGACACGGAAAATAATCAGAGAGTCGGATTTCACACAAAAAATAGCGCATGTGCGCGTGTATCAACTCTAAAACTATATCATTATTAATTATTATTATGCTTCGTTTATAAAACGCTCTTATTCATGCACAAAAGCATGTTAAAACGTGCTTTACAGAAACTATTAAATTAAATATATATGAATGCATATCTCTAGATCATTTCAAAACTTAAGAAAACACCGGTAAACGAAAGCATAAATTTTAAAACAGCATATGAACCTAGTTAACATAAGACAGTGTGTTCGAATCAAACAGCATAAGAACCTAATACACATAATACAGTGTGTTCGAATCAAACAGCATAAGAACCTAATACACATAAGACAGTCTGTTCAAATTAAACAGCATAAAAATCTAGTAAACATAAGACACTGTGTTCGACTGAAACAGCATAAAACACAAAGCAGCCTACAAGAACTGATAAAAACAAGACAAAGTATCAAGTATAAATAGGATTGTAAAACTTATCTAGGAAAGATAAAAGATCCCAAGCTATTTGAGAGACTTCAACATAAAAAGAGAAAAACAACGGAATTAATGGCGTAGCTAAAAGAAAAATTTACTGTTCCTGCATCCAAGCATATGATGACATTTATCATAGTGAAGTTTTAAAAAGTAAGTCTTCAAAAGTTCTTTTTTTTTCAAAACTGTATAAATCATAATGTATACACAGTTATCAGTAAGTTTTCTAGCCAGTGCGTGTATCAATCGTAGGGCGCATTACAAAATGGGAACCAAGTTATTAAAATATTTCTGACGGCCATTTTTTATGACAAAAAGTAAAGAAAGTTGCAAACACCGTGCAAATTTAGGTAATTCTCCAATGAATTAAATAAAACTGCAATTCCGGCGTGAAATGATGAAGCAGATTGTTTGTCAGCTTTAAGGTTTTCTCATTACAGGTTTGCAAGCTCAAGGTTGTTTGTTGATTCGCCGACAATGCCAAACATTGAAATGTGAGAATTCATAGCTTTTTGAAAGGGAATATAGCAGTATATAGCGTCTGCAGTTCTCGTTTCGATTTTCTTTATCTATTGCTGATTTAATGCTCTGTTGGGTTTTATTTTAATGGTAATATGAATTCATACTCTGCTTTTTGCAAGCTATAAAGATTTTATAATTTCTGTTTGTATAAACCATCATATAAACTCCTGGTGTAGATCCCATGAATAATACAATATACACAAGACTAAATGCAATCGCAGGATGGTTTCTGCTTTGTACAATATTATAACAGAGAGACACTAGAATAATTTCTTTTTAACTAGACGAATGAAAAATTCTTGTTCATAATTTTGTAAGATAAATCTTCATAAACTAAATTTATAGAGTTAACTAGAATCGCAGTACGGTTTCTAGGAGACACTAGAATAATTTCTTTTTAACTAGACGAATGAAAAATTCTTGTTCATAATTTTGTAAGATAAGTCTAAATATACTAAATTCATAGAGTTAACCATTGGACAATATATAATAAATAGGGTATAACAGACCTGCATTTTTTTGTATTATTTTATTCTTTTGTAAATAAATTTGACAACACGACAATTATTATTGCCGAAAGCGATATTTCGTAGTTGTAAAAAACTTTGCGGCGGATCTGCTCGCCGATCGAAGGGTGACAGAAAGTTGCGATTGTGACGGATCTACTTCTACCACATACTGGCCACACTCAGTGGCAGGTGATCTAAAGCATTAAACCCCCCGGGTCTTATTCCAGTATAAGTTAATACATTTACTCGTATTTTCTTCAAAAGTGTTGTCTTAAATACTTTAAGAAGGCGGGTACGCTAGTACAAACAACATTTTTTTCCACGGGTTCGCCTCGGGTAAAAATTGTTGTTTGTCCTAGCAAACTGCCTTCCTAATCTGTACGAGAGGACTTTTGAAGAAAAAACTCCTATTTTATCTATTTCATATTTATCTTTTTTTTACACTTTATCGTCGTATTAAGTCAGATAATTTACTCGTATTTTCTTCAAAATTGTAGCCTTAGAGCTGAGGGCGGTTTTCTATGACAAACATTTTTTTTCTCGGCTCCGCATCGGACAAAAATTGTTGTTTGTCCTAGCGAACCGCCTTAACGTCAGCAAGAAGACACTTTTGAAGAAAAACTCGTATCTATAAATTACTTAAACTCCGCGAATGTGCAAAATTATATTAAACAACACTTGTGTTTAATCTTTAGCATGTTTTGCACGCATAAATTTCATTCTTAGCTCGTTTAATATGTTTCCATAACACACTTTAAGTTGCTTAGTCATTTACAATTAACTTGTCATATATAGAGGTCGATAATATTTACTTTTTTCTGCATTGTGGTATTCGCGTAAAGATTTTGCAATTAAGACTTCCTGAGTATTATATTTCCATGTTTGTACCTAAAGGATGGTACTCTTTAGAATTCTGTCTTTAAGGTTGTACATTAAAAATTTATACTGTGAGAAAAAATTGTAATGTTTGGATGTGTGGATATCTTAGTTTTTGTGCACGATGTATATGTTATTTGCTGAATTGCTGTCTTTACAGACTTGCATTTGGAATTCTAACAGAGAGACATTTGTAATCTTTGCATGTATGCATTTTCTAGCATATATTATTAACATGTGCAATAAAAATTCACCCCTCCCGTTATATACTCCCTGTCTCCGAACTATTTTACACTGTTCTGTCACGTAGACATTCGCTATTTCTATAAATATTACTATCGCTCTGAGGACAGGCTTTTAGATAGAAATTTTCTATATAATTTAACATGTAAAAATAATTGAGAAAAGCAACGTTGTCACTGACTTGTCCACTAATCCTTAAATGAAAACAAAGTAACTGTGCGATTACTTTAAGTTGTCAAATTGTTAAAAATACTACAGATCCACTTAGTGCGTGCAAATGTCTATGCATTAGATTCTGTATGTGTTTCACACCCTATAGACATAAATTTATAACTGTAGAATTGAAATAAAATGAAAAAAAATAAAATAAAAACAAAGTCATGTTGTGTATGTTGTAAGGTACTTTATGTAGTTAAGTTTATTCACAAATACATTGGGTGATCTACCCATGAGTATACAGAATAAAACAATAAGTGATCTACCCATGAGTATACAGAATAAAACAATAAGTGATCTACCCATGAGTATACAGAATAAAACAATAAGTGATCTACCCATGAGTATACAGAATAAAACAATAAGCAAATTCACAATACAATTTAGGTTAGTGTCTGTTGCTGTAAAAGATACATACAAAAATATATACGTAAAGACAGTGGCAAAGCGTGAGGAGCAAAAACTGAGTTTATTCGTTACAAAACATGTGGTCAGATAGTATGCAAAATCGCATTGGTAAAGTGTAAATATAGTTTGTTTAACAAATATGCTACAAAAATGTCTTAAAATTTAATTACTTTTAGCATTGTATCGAAATAGAACGTTTCCAGTCTCAGTGGCTTTAATTCTAACTTCCTCGTCACTTAATTCAAAATAACGAAATGGGTAACCCCTTTCAATTTTCTGTCTAGGATAAACTAATTATTTTTATTTTTAAAGAAAGGGATTAAAGAAGAAAAATGCTTTTTACGTTTGAAAAAATAATCAGATATAGTGAAACTCATTTAGTACTCGAAATCTGCTACGAGTCACGTTAATAAGGTGTGTTATTTTTTCTTTTTAGTTGAGATGAATGATAAACTGGTATTTTTAAACAGCATCTGGTTAGGTATATTTTATATGAAAATAATGATCAGCGAAGTGTCCACTGTCTCAGTGTGTATGGTCGAAAGTATATACTGGTCAAAATCAACATTTTAGAGATGACACCTTGAAATCTGAAAAATCAGGACTAGTGATTAGTGTAAGCTGTTTGGTGTATGGCGTCTGCGGGCATTAATCGAAGCTAGACATCGTCGCCGCATGCTGCTGATAAGCCTGCGGATCTTATGATAAAAAAGCTGAGCTCATTCCTCAATGAGCGTCTGTCTGAGCTCCCGAATTGTTGCTGGTTGCAATAGGGGCGCAGGAATGGTTTTCTGCAGCATATCCCATGCGTGCTCAGTGGGATTTAATCATGGGGACTTCGCTGACCAACCCATTCGTGGAATAGTTGCTTACTGAATACATTGGTTGGTGACGCGGGCTTGATCATCAAAGAGAAGGAAATCGGGACCTACAACACCAGCGTACAGGCGAACACACACGTTTAAGATTTCACTGACGTATCTTTGTGTCCTTAGTGTACCATTTTCAATGACCTGTAGGTCTGTTTTCCACTGATCGCTAATTCCTGCCCACACCATGACTGAATTCCTGCCAAAACAGTCATGTTTTGAAAAGCATATCGGAGCAAAACATTTATTTGGCATTATCTTAACCCTAGCCCGCTTGTCCGTAAAGTCCACACAGAACATGGACTCTTCTGCGAAGAGAACTTGAGTCCAGTCAATTGTCCATGTAAACGCTCTTGTACATGCTGTTGTGTCAACGAGATGCGTATTGCAGGCCGTCGTGACCTCATTCCAACATCATGCAACGGGTTTAAAATGGTTTGCGTACTAATATTCACACCGATTATATTCTGGAAGTCGTTCCGTAACGTTTTTGCGTTTCGAAACCGGGGGCGTCGGGCTTGTTGGACGATAAATCGGTTTAGGGCTGGAGTCGTTGAACACTCTTGACCTCGAGCCAGCGTGCTGATGCAAAACATTTTCATTCATTTGAAATCGATTCCATATTCTTGAGACAACGCTCTTAGATACCCGCAAGGACATTCGCAACTTGCCTTTGTGACAGCCAGGCCTCTGGCATTCCAATGCTTCTGTTCATTTCAGCTTCACTAAGATGACGTCTAACTTGTCGTTTGCCATAGTTTTGTGAATTTCAAATAAAGGTTGACGATAACACAAGAAAAATCTTGCCGCATTTAGTAATATACATGAAGAGACACATGGCCATAAATCACCATATTCCCATGGGTATGGCTTTCTTCGTGCTTCTATGTACATATCCATCACTGTAATACACGCTTATGAGAACCGTATGAATCTGATTTCATATGGTGATGATATGAACGAAATAATTTCTCACGAACATGAAAATCCGTAACAGAAAGATGCAAAGCACCTTACAATACATAACCCAGAGCGGGATTCGAACCAACACTCTAACCACTGAGCCAAAGAATCGATTCCCTGACGCATCTCTATCTATCTATTTGAGCTTATTTATCGACGGTACCGGTTGCCCATATGACCGACGCCCCGTGAAGAGATTAGTTATTTATGTTGTGGGGGTAGTGCAAGATACAGAAAGCATCCCATTCCAGGGACACCTCTGTTCTTTTTCAAGCTCACTGTATAGCACTGACACATGGGACCTCGGTCTCATCAAAAAGACTATTAGAAATGTTACTGGAATAGTGGGGAATCAAACTCAGGACCCTTGCAACACCAGTCCAGCGCGTTACCACTGGACCACATCCGCAGTTGTCGGAGGTTGTATTTATACAATCATAGGAAGGTATGCACTAGACCGTAACACATCCCCGCTTGAGAAAGTTATCATTTATGATGACGAATGGTGGTGTGTATTTTAGATCAGAAGAACACAAACATCTTGAAAGATTCTTTTTTAACTATTTTTTATAACTTAGATGTTATCCCGGACAAGCCCCCATTTTACTAATATGAAAGTCCGTAACAGAAAGATGCCATGGATACACAACCCATAGCGGGAATCGAACTTTGATCTTAGCTATTGAAGACCAACACTCTAACAACTGAGCCAAAGAATCGATTTCCTGACACAGATATCAGAGGTTGTGTTTATACAATAACCAGAAGGTATGCACTAGACCGTAACAATTTAATGTAAAAAAGGTGTTTTTCAGCAAATATTGTATAAGGCAAAAAAATAACCACCTGTCTGACAAGAACTTTTTCAGTTTACCTGCATCCTCATTAACATAAAATCAGCAGTTCTACAACACTTGCCATTTTTTCAAAACTTTTCCTTTTTAGGCAGAAATTATTATCTTATTGAAAAATGATGACTTCCAATTAGGATTATCACGGTTAACTTTTTCGGCAAATGCTGACTTGCCGCATGATTAAACAGTGTTTTTCCGCCGGGTCGTGAAAAACTTTTTAATATGTGGTAACGAAAGCTTTAATGTCATCTAGTAAGATCAATTTTGTTCAAAATGCTTGGATTTTTTTTTTTGGCGTGAAAATCGCTCAGTTCTATTTTTTTCTTCATTTATTTATATTTCAAAGCTTAACGTATTTGGAAACATAAGACACAATATATATATTTATCAAATCATTAACATTTGAACGGGAAAACAAATTTCTATATTTTTACTTAACTGTTTGTAAGGACCCTTTTCAGTCCTACGAAATACCGGGGAAAATGGGCTTAATCTGAGCCGAGTTTTACCAGTAATAACATCAGTGAGAATTGCCCCCTTACAGTTATAAATCAAATAGCACCAGCTTGTGTTTGTTTATAGTCTGCTGACCACTCCAGTAATGCATTAATGTTATTCCTAAGACTTTACTGCAGCAACATCTTCATTATCTGCGTTTAACCAAATCATTTAGAAAATTAGAAAATAAAATTATAAGTAGATGTAGTGATTGTTAGCATATTATTCATTTTTGAGTGATAATGACTTCTTTAATACAACAAAATCAACTTTAATAATTGATTCTGTTGTATTATTTTTGTTACAAACAGCCTGAGATCATTAAATTCAAAATGAAGCCTTTTTATTTGTATACATATAGGATTTCAAAGTGTTATTGAGATTTTATGATTTTATTTTGTTTATGTTTGAACATCACTTCATGATGTCAAATTCAATAAATATTGTGAATATACTTATGAAGACCTGCTTGAGAAAAAATCAAACAACCTTCAAGATTTACTGAAACTGAAGAATTTCACCGAAGCCATTAAGAAAATATCAAAACAAAAGGCTAAAACCAGAACTGATAGAAAATTAGCTGGAGAAGAGAAGGATGGAGTAAAACTGAAAGCAAGATATATGCATATACCTCAAATCTTAGATGATTTGTTTTTTCTTGTTTTGTTGTTGTTGTTGTTTTTTTTTTGTTTTTTTTTTTTTTGTTTAAAGAAAAAAACATTCTAGAAACAGTACAGTCCTCAAGAATTTTATGTGCTGTCTGTGTTTCATTATGCTGCCACCCTGCCGCAATCATTGAAATGTTTATATAGAAACAAATTCAAATGATCTGGAAGAAAACATTAATATAGCAAAACTTTGTACATTAAATTGTGGTTGCTCAATATGCACATGGAAGATATGACACGGATGATCTGAATAACACAATTAGATTTTGAAGATATATCTGCAGTTAGAGGCATCTTTAAAAACGAATCAAGTCCAATACAGTATTAGATTCATTGGTGACTGAAAGTGTTGAAGATACCGATGGCAGATTATATGAAGCTCTACAAGAAGAAAATGAAATGAACAATTTCATACACACACTTGGTTTTGAGCCACATAGACCACCTAAAATGATAACTATGCACCCTCCACCAGTGACTGGAAGCAGGGCTTTAATTTAATGTAAATTAAAGCCCTGCTGGAAGAGATGATGACGTATCAAAGCTGCAAGAGGTTTTAGATGACATTCTCATGAAGACAGATCTTGAAGATCGGAAAAGCAGTATGAAAAATCATTTGCACCCGACAACAAATTTGGAGTTCACTCAAAGCAGGAAAAGAGACAGAAGTACCATCAATTTCTTGCAGAATTTCCTGTCTTGCATCTGAGAAAATCAAAGATTACAATTCTTATAAGTGCATATATAGATGCTGGCCTACTTCAAATTTTCAAATACATGAGAGGCGATGAATTTTTAGAATGGCAGATACCGCCAGCCCATGTTAAAATGTTTCTCTTTTGCATTTTTTCCCGACCTCAAAGTATCCCATAGGTTAAATATGGATTTTTTTTCTTTAACAAAATGAAAATAACATTGTAAACTCGTTATTTTCACTTTGACTTTCTTCTATTTTTTGCTTTACTAAAGAAAACATAAGTAAAAGTATGGTACACTAAGGGAAATAACTCTACTTATGAGACCAGTC
Source organism: Cyclina sinensis (assembly GCA_012932295.1). NCBI lineage: Eukaryota > Metazoa > Mollusca > Bivalvia > Venerida > Veneridae > Cyclina > Cyclina sinensis. The sequence continues at coordinate 47,714,124 of JAAONU010000002.1, forward strand.
CACACTCGTACCTAAAACGGATTTTTTTCAGCTCCGTGCAGTATTTCTGTGATTTTCGAGTTATTGAAGACTTAAGTAAAATATATTATGCAAATGGCTGTTTCATTGAAATTATATCAACAGAAAAAATTATTTTGTATATTTTAGTCTTCCTATGTTTCATAATTTTGTTTTAATTTTAAACTATTCTTTTGATCCCTTCTCCCTCAAAATGTTTCGAAGCGGAAATGCGCTTAACACAAATACGCGACTGTGAGAAAAACGACTGACAGGAGACGCAAACAATGAAATCAAGCTAAATGAACTGTTATCTTTGTAGTAAAAGTATGACGTTTCCATATTTGACCTGGTCTTGTATTATGAACTGTTTGGGCATCCATTTTCATTTGGCCGGGTTTTTTTCATGTTCCTTAATAAACTTGAAGGATAATGCAAATCAGAAGTATATATCTTTTTGATTGATTGATTTATTTGTGCAAATATATATCAATATATATCGGCATCCGTTAGAAAGATACCTGCTCTGATATTTGACCAAACAGTTAATTTTCTTTAGGAAACAGTGTAGACTTTACTTCATATTAGAGCTGTTCAGGCACTCGTTTTCATTTTTTTTCTTTTGGATGAGATCTTAAACTGTGTTTTCAGACGTTTCACCCCAAAGACTTTTCCTCACCGAGACATCTCACCCCAAGACGTTTCCTCCCAAGACTTTTCCCGCCCAGTATTTTATAAGACATTACACCCCCAAAATATAAAAATTACTCAGATGGTGAATTTTATTTATATTTTCTTATTTATTTTTAAACTTGAGTTCAGAAGCTTTTTTTCATATTTTTTAAGAGAAAATGGCTTTTGAATGACTAGATTAATCACATTATCAACACCTTTTTACAGTTCACACCTTTAAGAAGCATGCATTGTTTGGATTGTTTATTGTATATTGCCAATGATTGGCAATATACAAAATCCTTACACATTTCAGGATGAGGTGATGATTAAAAGGGGGTATAATTAAAACACAATCAGGACTTTATTTCAAAACTTCGTCAATCTCTTATTATTCACTCCTTTATTTAAAAAGCAAACAAAGGGTTAACTGACGATACAAATAAAACTTTTTTAAAAAGACAGACATGAAATACGTTATTTAATTCCATTATTACAAATTCTTGATAATAAAACATCAGCAGGATTGATATATTTCATAATCAATCCGTTAATAAACATGACAAAAAACATAATAATGAATATGTATTGGGGGTGAAAAGACTTAAGACTTATTAATTATAGACATTTCACCCCCAAAATGGGGGTGAAATGTCTTGGGAGGAAACGTCTTGGGAGGAAAAGTCTTGGGGGTGAAATGTCTGTCAACCGTTAAACTGAAGTCCCATGTATCAGTGCTGTACACTGAACATGCATATGAACCAGGTCTGTCTCTGGAACGGGATGCTTCCTGCATCCATCGCTATCCCCCATAACATAAAATAACTAATCTCTGCAGGGGGCATCAGTTGTATGGGGAACCAGTACCGCCGATAAATGAACTCAAAAAGATAGGTCATTTTCATTTGGCCATCATCAAGATAATCAGCTTATATATGTATGGGAAAAGTACATTTATAAGTTCACATATTTGACCTGGTCTTAAATTATGAACTGTTTTGGAACTCGTTTTCATTTAGACGTTAATTATGTGCCCTAAGCATCATGAAGGATTGCCATGAATCAGAAATAAATATCAATGTCCTGAAGTGGAAAAGATACCTGGACTACCTTCATCCCCATCTAAGTGAATGGTCAGAAACTCACAAGGTTCCTGTGCAATTAATAGACCTTTCCTGCCTCAGAATTTCATTCCAGATGACTTTTCAAATGTCTCATTTTATCTATATTTTATGGAGTTTATCCATCACTTATGATACATTTGTCTAGTAAATGTAGCAACAGAAATTCTCTCCCACTGTCCTCAATTACTTTTGTCCTTTGAATGGTAAATGTGAGTGGAGATATTGCCGGTACAAAACCATACATGCCATGTCTCATGCCGTGAGGTAAAAACTCACGTATTTTTAACTATTCTAACGGCCTCACGGAAAGACCTTAAAAACTTACGTATTTTTTTAATTTTCCAGAAAAAAACCCATCAAAAGTTCAGTATCTTGGACGGTCTGAGGATCGCCTATTATGAATGGAGGTGACACGTTGTGTATTTCTTCTGTTTCAAATCTTCCCATGGGCAACGGATTAAGTTCATTCATTGCGATAAGGACACATATTAGAATGCAATTATCTATTTATTTATTAAAACTGATTGGTTTACTCAATCTTTGTGTCTCAGTTAGGGAAGCAAAGCAATGGAAGTGTTAAAGTTTTCGGCTATTGACAGGTGTCTATCAGCATTTCTTTAAAGCCGCAAAAGGCGTTAATTGTTTGGGTTCTGGGGTCAATTGGCATTTAATTGATGTTTATTGCACATTTATTCCCCCCCCCCCCCCCCCCCCCCCCATAGTGTCATTCTTTTCTATAGTTTTTTCTCTTGCCTTGAACACTGAGCATTCTTTAATAACTTGTTTGTTACTTGATGAAAGATAAAGAAGTGATTGTTTTAACTTTGACCCCTCACAAAACATACTAAACATTCTAAGTCAGCATTTTGCGAGTGGAATGTGTTTGTTCAGTGACATGCTCTTCATATAATGACACGAAAACAATCCTGAAAGTGATGTATTTCTGTTATCTCTTGTATTGAAACACTTAATTGAAGATAAAAAAAGAGAATATGTTGTTACTTTGTTTGATTTAAATTGGTTATTATAATGTTTTCTATGATAAAATGAATAAAGCACCCTGTTCTGATGCAATTTACAAAATCTCCCTTTCATTTTTACCCCAATCTCCCTTAAAAAAAATCCCAGTCTCACTGACTGCAGCTCGAGATACCTGGCATATATGCAAAATAAGCTCAGAATTTTTTAGATCAGGTCAAATAGATTTGATTTTTAGCCATAGTCAGCCACTGGCACCAGAGTCATTAATTTCATAAAATGAAAAAATAATAGTCCTAATAATAGTGCAGATGGGGATGTGTCAGAAAAAAAAATCTTGATAATATTTTTGGTAATTTTTGTGAAAGGAGTATCATTTTGTTCACTTTATGAATTTAAGAACTCTGGTGCCAGTGTAGTCAACCAATAACTAACCTACAGATGGCTTTGGCACAGTACAGGTCATTTTTAGCTGCACTTTTTGAAGAAAATGTATGATGAAATATTTTAAGGTCAATTAAAAATCCATTCGCACTATTAAGTCAAAATTATCATAATCATTCTAAGACTCATCATATTCATGGATTCATATAGTACTACATAATCTTGACACAACTCATGTACAAGATGATGTGCCTTATTTTTGGTTTAAGTTACCATATTGTAAAAAGATAGATGCTTTTCATTCTGGTTTCTGTAATGTTAGGAAATAACCAATCTTTACAGTTATTTCTAATTCAACAGTTTTTCTGTTAGTTTTGTGTACATGCAAGGATTTAGACAACTGCTAAGAAGTATTTTTTCATTTTTTGTTCTCCAGGTTTTTAATGTTCTGTAAGCAAGCACAATGAAGGTGTGGACTACGTCCAGTAGAAGAGGCTGGTTAGTGGGAATATGTTTGCTAGCTTTGTGTACAAGGTGTTACTCAACGCAAAGACCTAACATTGTTGTTATAGTGGCAGATGATCTGGTAAGAATTTAATACTTTCATCATTATTATTCACCATTTATTTCACAAAGGTTATGCTTTAACAGTCAAATGCAATGCATAAAAAAATCCCATTCCCCATGTGATTTGAACTAATGCCTTTTGGGTCATGAATATCTTACAGAAATAATGCTGTTTACCACTGACCTAAAAAACCAATTCCCTGATGCTATTTGAGTTTATTTGGGGTAGAACATTTTAAATCTGTATCTGCCAACTTTTAATGTTGTTTTATGTTTAATGACAAGGTTAAGTACTGGTAGGAATGAAGCCTAGGTAGAAAATTGCATGGCTAACTAAGGGTAGAAAAATGCATGCCTAACAAAGGGTTGAAAATTGACTGCATAACTACGGGTAGAAAATTGACTGCCTAACTAAGGGTTGAAAATTGACTGCATAACTAATGGTTGAAAATTGGCTGCCTACCTAAGGGTAGAAAATTGCATGCCTTACAAAGTGGTTAAAATTGACTGCCTAAGGGTAGGAAATTGACTGCCTAACTAAGGGTAGAAAATAGACTGCCTAACTAAGGGCAGAAAATTGACTACCTAACTAAGGGTAGAAAATTAACTGCTTAACAAAGGGGAGAAAATTACCTGCCTAAGGATAGAAGATTGCCTGTCTAACTAAGTGGAAAAAATTAACTTCCGATCTAGGGGTAAAAAACTGTCTCGCTAACTAAGGGTAGAAAATAGGTTGCTTCAGGGTAAAAAATACTGGCATTTTATATGACGTATTCAACATGAAAAAAGAAATGCAAGTGTGTAGGTGATAAGTCCTTTTTCAGGGTATTTCCAGAGTAGTCTGCATTAGTTTGATCTTAAAGCAGCTCATTTTCAGAAATCTGAATCCCTTCAAAATATTTTAATACTTTATAATTATGAATGAATGATCAGTAAAATCTGTTTACTGTTTAGATTCTTGTAATACAGTGTCACTGAATTTTTTAAATTACACTCTATGTAGTCTATAGCATAACAAATGGCATAGACATTAACACTTTAACAATATATGTTAGAGAATTGTGGTTCCTTAAAATGAAAATTCAAATCTATTTTGGTAAGTTTTTTCAAAATTTTTAGTAAATTTGGAGTTGTGGATTATATCTTTACATTATACATTAGTGATTGAAGTAATGTTTTTGAGAAGGAATTCAGTTTTTTTCTTCACCCAAAGTGTGAATGAGCTGCTTTAAGCCTTAACCTGCTGGAACCGAAAATGAATAGCTTTTTTCCACCAGTATAGAGCCAGGCCAGCCTGCACATCCGTGCAGTCTGACCTGGCTCTATACTATTGGTAGCTCAATTTTTATATTTTGATATTGAAATCCCTTAAACTTTGAATGGACTGTTCCAAATTCAAAGCTGGGCAAATAGGTTACAAAAATTCAGCAGGTTCAGGGTTAAGCTTACTGTAAATTTGCATCGAAACTGATGCTCAGTTTTGAGGTATTTAGAAGAACCAAGTTTATGGTTTGGATTCAGTCAGTTAACATTATGTCTATATATTTATCAAGGCTTTGCATATTTTGATCACACTGAAAGGTATCTTGAAGATACATTTGTATTTTGTAACATTAGGCAGGCCTTTTTTCCTTCTATAGCAGGGGCCATTTACAGGCGACTTCCCCTCAAGAAAGTTCTTTAAAATCATACAGTTTTCCCCTAAAATAAAATTTACATCAATTTTTTTCTTCCCCTTTTGCAAAAATACCATGTTTATTTTCCTCCAATTTAAGGGAAGGGCACCTTCCCCTACCTGTTGAAAAAAGTCCTGTTAGGTCAAAATCATGAAATTTACCTAAGAGTAAGAAGAAAGATTAAGAAGAAAGAAATGGTTTGTCTTTTGTTAGTATATATTCCATTTACAATATTAATATATGTTTTACTAACTTGACTTGCCACAGGGTTGGAATGATGTAAGTTTCCATGGATCTGACCAAATCCCAACACCAAATATAGATACGCTGGCTTATGGTGGTATTATACTGAACAACTACTATGTGTCACCTATCTGTACGCCTACAAGAGGGGCCTTAATGTCGGGCAGACATCCCATACACACTGGTAGGTGAAATGGACATACATTTTTGTGTTTACTTTATATAGTATTTAACAAACATATTTAAAGAGAAACATGAATTTTCACCATAAGTGTATTCAAAGACTGTCTGAAAAAAAGAAAGATTCTTTCTTTTTCACTATCAGAGGTACTCAACTTGAAAATATCCTCAGGATAAATCTTAAATACATGTACTACATTATAGGTTATTTAGTTTTTAAAGCAATATATAATTATAAATGTTTTGAGAAGTGTGAAATTGTTCATTTTTAAGGAAATTCATTCCAGAAAATAAGAATATATATGGTACTTGTGGGACAAACTAAACAACTTTTGTTATTCTCTTCATTGGTTTCTGGTTATTTACTGCAAACAATACATAGTTTCAAACCTTAATGAAAATGTTTCTGTCAAAGAAGCAGTAAATTCATTAAGACAGGCTTCAGCAAGCTGAGATAGTTTTTCATTGGAAAGAATGGCATCTCTTACCGGCATAAAAGTTTGTAACAGAAAGATGCACTGCATCCTGGAAAAGACCACCCAGACCTGGATTCGAACTCGGGTTTCCTGTATCAAAAACCAGTGTTCTAACCACTGAGCCAAAGAGTCGATTCCCTGACACAGTTGTCAGAGGATGTATATATAAAATTATAAGCTGATGTGCACTGAACTGTAACACATCATATTTTACAAAGTTGAGTGAGATGTCTGTTACAATGATTCATGAAAGACTCCATGTCAGTATCATCAAGCATAGCATCGGTAGCATCCTATGTAAGGCCATTGACATTATGAAAATATTTTATTTTAAGCTATTATTTAAACTGACTTATACCTGAAATTGTGTCAGCTTCAAAGTACTCCAAGATTATTCAAATTATGCACCTTCCAACCAGATTGAAACATGCTTAACCTAGGAATTCAAAAGAAGATCTTTTTAAAAAAGACACTCTTTTGTGAAACCATTAAGCCCAGAGTCTTGAAATTTGGTGGGTAGAATTTCCCATTTGCCCTCTACTAGGATTGCTCAGAATTTGTACTTGTGCTTGAAGTTATTTTAAACTCCAGCCTGGGGAGATCACATTTTTCACAGAAATGAATATTCTTTTCATAGGCGAGAAAGTCAAAAGCTTTGATATTTGGCAAACAACACTTGATTATTTGGATTATAAATACATTTCACTTGTTCTTTTGAAAATTTACACCCCTGGGAGTGAAAATGCCATGGTGCACTTACTAAAGTTGCTTTTCAGTTTTTGATGGTATCAATCCCATTTGAGAGGGAACAAGTAACATTCATTACTAGTAAATGTTCACAGAACTGAGACATATGTCACTTGGGTGTCTTTACTAAAGTATACACCCTTCTGTCAGGCAAAACTAAACAGCTGTCAAGGTCTACCAGTCTTATTATGCCCCCCATCGAAGATGAGGGGGCATATAGTTTTGCAAATGTCCATCTGTCAGTCGGTGCGTCGGTAGACATTTCGTTTCCGATCAATAACTAGAGAAAGCTTTGACCTAGGTTCACCAAACTTGTAATGCTGGTTGGTCATCACCAGTAGATGACCCCTATTGATTTTGAGGTCATTTGGTCAAAGGTCAAGCTCACAGGGACCTTCATCCTAAAAACTGTTTCCGATCAATAACTCGAGAACGCTTTGACCAAGGTTCACCAAACTTGGTCTGCTGGTTGGTCATCACCAGTAGATGACCCCTATTGATTTTGAGGTCATTAGGTCAAAGGTCAAGCTCACATGGACCTTCATCCTAAAAACGGTTTCCGATCAATAACTAGAGAACGCTTTGACCTAGGTTCACCAAACTTGGTGTGCTGGTTGGTCATGACCAGCGGATGACCCCTATTGACTTTGAGGCCATTAGGTCAAAGGTCAAGATCACAGAGACTTTCATCCTTAAAAACGGTTTCCGATCAATAACTAGAGAACGCTTTGACCAAGGTTCACCAAACTTGGTATGCTGGTTGGTCATCACCAGTAGATGACCCCCCTATTTATTTTGAGGTCATTTGGTCAAAGGTCAAGCTCACAGAGACTTTCATCCTAAAACGGTTTCCGATCAATAACTAGAGATCGCTTTGACCTAGGTTCACCAAACTTGGTATGCTGGTTGGTCATCACCAGTAGATGACCCCTATTGATTTTGAGAACATTAGGTCAAAGGTCAAGGCCACAGGGACCTTGATCCTAAAAACGGTTTCTGATCAATAACTAGAGAACGCTTTGGCCCAACCACAAGCAGTTAGGTGCTGCTGGGGGGCATGTATGTTTTACAAACATTTCATGTCTTGCTGTGGTGCCTAAGTTTCAGAAATAAATGTGACTGAAATTTTACAGGTTTACAACATGGGGTTATAGTAGGTGCTCATGCATTTGGACTTCCATTAGACGAAAAAATAATGCCTGAATGGTTTAAAGATTTAGGATACAGGACTCATATTGTTGGAAAGGTACAAGACAGTATTTATATGTATGTCAGTAATTTGTACTTTCAAACCATTTAGTCTTTAACTGCTAAGAGCATGTTAACCCTGTCTACAAGTGGCCATGTGCATAGTGCAGTTGTAAGTCTGTAAGCTGTAGAGCTAAGCTTGAAAAGGCTTCAGATATATGTCATATTGACAATGATTATAAATATTTTCATGCACAATTCAGTAATTATTTTAATAGTGTGAAATTTATGAAAATAATCAACTCAATAAAATTTGAGCTTTGATGGAATTTGTAAGTATTGTTTTTTAAGCCTATCACATCTTATGCAAATGGCCACTGTATTTATTTGTTATACTTGGTAAAATAAAATAATTTTGTGGTTTTTGCATACTGGATATGAATTTTTTTAAGCGTTAACCTAAACTTAGCTGGAATATGAATGATATTATCTAATTAAAATCATATATTCAAAATCACATCGCTAACCATAGGCAGATCATGCATTTCCGTCACATGGGAATATCAGTACAAACAAAAACATTGTGTTATGTTCAGATAGAGTGACATGTGGTTAAAATTACATTTTTATATACAAAACAAGAAACATCTTTTTAAGAAAAAGATGAATGGCACTGATTGTGATTAAAGTAATGTAGACCGCAGTTAGCAGAGTAAACATTATTGTAATGGAATAAACTACTTTTCAATTGTATTGTGCAGACACTTATGTTTGGCCATGAACGGGTTTTGGCATGCATCTATAAAAAGTGTTATGATAAAAACAACAGTATAATTATCAAAGAAACAGTAACACAGTCAGGATACTTCGTTAAAATTTCGTGAATATGAAGCTTATATTTCAGCTCTTTTTCATCTCAACAATGTTGCATAACTTTATTTCTACTGTGTACAGGAATATCTACGTATAGAAGTCGTGCAAATATTCATTCAGCATTTTCTTCCATATTATCGTCCCAAAATAGGTCAAATGTGAGGTTGACAGCTATGCCAAAAATAAATCTGAATAGTGATGTGACTCTTTAGAGTTGCTGTGAAAGTTTTTGTGAACAGGTTGTTACTGTCCAGGGATGTTTGAAAAATGCAGAAAAGCAGGGGTATTTCCTCTTTGGATTCAATTGAAAGGTTCGTCTGTACTTTGAATTTGTCAGTAAATGTTTGACAGTCTGTGTAAAGAAACAGTCAGTTTAGAACATACTGAAACATGCTGTTGAATGAAATAAGAACCACAGAGCTGTTTTATTTTACCAAAACTGTTAGATATATTTTGTAAGAATGATAAACCTTGATTTCCAATGTAACCAGGTCTTCAGCACAGTGTTATATACGCGTCGGAAAAATATGGTCTCCCATTAGAAGAAAAGATTATGCCACAGTGGTTTAAGGAACTAGGCTATAGAACTCATATGGTTGGAAAGGTATTACTGAATTCTCAATTTCTTCAGCTTGTGAGTAAAAGTTCAAATTTTGAAACCTAATATTTTGAAATAGTGTGATGAACTTGATGCACAGTTTTGAGGGAGATTTAAGCTGCAGGATTAAAGCTTTTTTGTTGTCTTTGATAAATGCAAAACTGTCTGCATAAATATACCAAGATATTACAACATTTTACTTTAATTGTTGAATTGTTACAGAAATTATAAGTATATTATGGTGACAAGCATGTTTAGAAGACTAAGCATGCTTTATATATGCCTGCATGTTTACTCCCAGTTACTGTGTGTTTGAAAGTCACTTTTACTCTGCCTGAACAGATATGGTAGGATGATTATTTTTATCACATGACTGTGTGTAAAAGGTAATGCATAGTACATGTCACTGATTTACAGGTTTCTTTTCTCTCTGAGATCATTGACATACTGATTATATTGATACTATGCTAGTCTCTGTAATAGAAATGTACATGTATAAATAACACCATAGTATATTACAATTGCCTGTTATTTCTTACTTATTAATGTATCATGTGACATAATTATATATTCATAATTTAAATGACATTGTTTTATCTATTTACATAGTTAATGCCAAAACAACGTTTGAATAAAAAAAAGTCGCATGTTTAAGCAGAATCTTTATTACAGTGTACAAACACAGTACTGTTCTGTTGGCTAATCACTAAATCTCCCACTGATTTATAGACTTATGGTCATGGGTTTGTGTCCCACTCATAACCATTTATAGGAGAAAGTTTGCAGTGTCTTACAGAGATTGGGACTTATGGAGGATGGTAGTCTAGCACTGTCCTCTCAGTAATCTGCCTGCCTGATATGACTTTAACTGTTAGAGGATGATTATCTCAGTTAAACCAACGATAGCACAGCATTATACTGTGCAGCTTTGTTTTGGCTTTATCTGTTGTGTACACCAGACTTAATTGTTTTTACATTTCAGTGGCACTTGGGGTTCTATGCCTGGAACTTTACGCCCACTTATCGTGGGTTTGACAGTCACTATGGCTACCTGTTAGGACATGGCGACTATTTTGATCACATGACTCAGTGTGAAAGTAAAGGAAATGTACGATTCTGGCAAGATAAGACCTTACTTCCAGTCATTCTTAATTAATAATTTACCATTTCTCATCCCTAGTAAACATGTGGTTCATTTTTCTTTAGTATGAAAAGTAAAGAGGTTAACTTTTTTTGAATAATTGTTAAACACAGCTATAATGGCCAGTATTGTATATCTTGTAAGTTCTTGTAAGGTGCTTTAAGATTGAAGAAGTCATGACTTAAGATAGAAAGTATTTATTCATGATTTAATGGCATAAATTAATCCTAAAAATTAGCAAATTATCACATATTATCACTTATAACGAACTTACTGTAAAGCAGTTACTGTTACAGTTAGTGTACTGTAAGCAGTTACTGTTACAGTTAGTGTTTTCCAAAACAAACATGAACTAATCTACCCTTCTGGTGTTTTGTATCTATCTCTGGACATGAATAAATTTGGAGCTTGTGATGCATGATCAAACTGAGGCTAAGGTGCTGTATTATGGCAGATGACAATTTCTTATTTACATTATGATTACATGTTTGAGTTTTGTGTACTTGCTGTGTTGAGTTTTAGAGGTGCAATAGAGCTGTCATCACCCCAGGTGCCACTGAATAGTTTTTTTTCTTTCTTTATACTTTTGTTTTATTTTATGTTTCAGAATATGAAAATAATAAAAATTGTTATGAATAAAAAATATTTGTCTTTCCCTAATAACAAAGAAAAAAATTAATTGTACTTGCATTATGAATATATGTTTGCATTTGTTCTTTTTCTGTATGTTTTGTATTTTTATCTTACATACAGTTTTGTCAGATTGTTGTAATTACATTCCTGTGTTATACCTAGCAGTAATTTATTTATAAAGTAATCACAGCAGGGTTGCCAGCGGACTTGAAAAGTCAGGGAAATTGGGTATTTTTTCAAGGTCAGGGAATTGTCAGGGAATTTTGAAATTTGGTCAGTGAAAAATGAAAATCCTGAAAAGTCAGTGAAAAGTCAGGGAAAAATTATTTCAAAGGTCGAAAAATATACGCATTGAAGGTCTTACTTGGCTATGGCAGTCTTTAGGCATTTAATATTTGACTTTATCACTCTCACAGTTAAGCATTAAATTCAAATAACAGTAAACTGTGATATTAAGAAGCATTATATGTTAACTTAGTGATTATAATACCCATTATTTACCTTAGAACATCATTCAGCCTAAAGACTGAAAGGCTTTGCAACCCTTGCCTTCATGTCATATGTTTCACATGTTTCACTGACCAACAGTCACACTGTGTTTGAATAGAAATAGTTAAGAATAGTAGAACACAATGTTTGAATCATTACTTTGATGTAAATGTTTTATATTTTGGAAAATAAATACAAGTTTACATGCAAAAAATATAATGGGAGGATTGGACGGCTATAGGGGAGGTCAGGAGGCCGTTTATGTGTTTGACGATTTTGGTCAGTGAAAAACATGAATTGGTCAGTGAAAAGTCAGGGAAAAGTCAGGGAATTTTATTTCACCAAAGTGCTGGCAACCCTGACAGCATCCACATGTCACTCTGAAGTATCTTTATTCATTTTATTTTGAAGAAGGTTTTTTAGTTGTTTGCTTTAATAGAAGCAGATATCTAAAAGTGAATGATTCATTAATCCAAGATTTGTTTCTTTGATTTATATTTTATCCACAGTGGCACCTGGGGATGTTCGCAGACCAGTATTTGCCAACATATCGTGGGTTTGAATCTCATTATGGGTATTACCAAGGCTGCGAGGACTACTATGATCACACATATGAGGCCAACCCAGTATGTTAATGTTGTTGTTGCCTCATGTTTATAGGCATATTTTACAGTTATGTTTGGACCTTTTTATTTTTACATTGATAAGGAAAGAGGTCCTTGCAAATTTTATAAATTCTGGATTCAGATTATTGCTCTTCGTGAAAGTGTGGAATGTAGAATACAGAAGCTCTCATGTGGAAGTTTTAAACCATCATTGACAGAATGAGAGTCTAGCACTATAAACTCTCAACCTCTCAACCCCTTCTCCACCGTATCTCACTGTCTGAATAGATGTTTATTTTTTGGACTATCACAAAGAAATGACTGTTATTAATAGAAACTAGATTACAGACACTCTCACTACATGTGACTTCACTGAACTGTAGAAGAATATGCCATCTTGCCTCTGGCTTTATTGGCACAGAGTGTTGCTGTTGCTTAGTCTTTGATCTTTTACTTGGGTTTCAATTACGCTCCCTCAGCACCTATGTGAATACACTACCGTTACTTCACATCGCTGCTTTAATAAGAGTAGATTTATGATATTGACCTTTACAATGAACTTTTAAACAACCAATGAAAGTGCACCAATATCTTCGCGACCAAAAAATCTTGAAACCATTTTTCATTGGATGAAACAATCATGTTGTAGGCTAGTCACTATTTGGATGAAAAGTAACTGTGGTTTTCCCTGTCTAAAAATAAAAATATCGTTCTGAAGTTGAATTTTAGCAGAGGTAAGAAAGTGAAACATTTGACCGATGATCAGGAGTGTAGGTTTCAATGAGAAAGAGATAGAGAATACTGAAACAAAGACTTGGGAAAGAGTACAAAAATTTTCATCAGTTTTTAAGTTCAGTTAACCAACCAAGATGAATTTTAAATGAAGAAAGCATATAATGCTCATATGTATATCTACAAGAACATGTGTTAGATACATGTATGTTAACAAAAAATGATTTATTGAAAATAAAGTTACTTTATTCTTCATTCTAAGTTTAAAAATGAAAGCTGTTTTATCCAGATTCATATGGTTTGTTTTGCATTAGTAAATTTCTTTTCATTATGTTATAAACTTTTTTATCAAGAACAGCAGTAATAATTTTCTAAAAGGCAGATTCATTCAGAAATGCAAAAATCTATTCCAATGATTAGTGACAAGGGTCTTCATCAGCCTGACTAAATTTTTAAAATGCCACATGGTATATCAGGTTTTGAATGAAATAGAGTCATCTTTATTTGACACAATTACAAACATTGAGTAGTTTTAGTGTTAATACTGTCTCAGAAAAAAAATTGAAACATGGTCTGATGCTAAGAAAAGACACACAAAGAAACACAGACTACAATTTATGATTTTTCTAACATATATATAATTTTTTCAATGTAATTCATTTTTTATTGCATATACAGTTTTTGCAATGTAATTCATTTTAAAACTCTTTGGTTTTAAGAATTAAGTAGCCTTTTACATGTAGCTTTTATATTTTTGAAATATTTCATAATATTTACTGTAATTTATTTGTTCATGTATTCATGAACTCTCCATAAATGTAGGAGTACTGGGGACTGGACTGGCGGAGGAATTTAGATCTGATCCGAAATGAGACCAACCTGTACTCTACAGATCTGTTCACAGCAGAGGCTGTCAACATTATTAACAAACATGACACTTCAGAGGTAGGCGGAACATGTTGCTGTATTTTCCTATGATTTATTGAGATATCTCACCCAGTGGTATAAATTTTTATTAGTTTAAAAGTTCATTACTATTGATGGGTAGCAGTCATGTTATAACCAAATAAAGAAACCCTATAGGCCTATACTAGTACTTGAAGTCACTTCAGGAAGATGATAATACATTTTTTTGGTGCAGAACATTACAGGACTATTTAAATAATGTTAGAAAATTCAGAATGACTTGAAAGCAGTCTTAAATTTCCTGAGACATTGGTGTACATAGCTGTCAGTGTAGGAAAAAAGATTGTAGCGTATTCAATGTTTCAAACTAACACTGTAGCTAAGTTGCATAAGTATTTGACATTTAAATATGACTGTGTGATGGAATAAGAGTTTGAGTCTCGCTGCTGACTGATTTTTTCAAATGATTCTCTCCTACCCAGGGACAATGTTTATGTAATGAAATCAAATATAAACATGCTGTGTCAGTGTAAAAAATGAACATTCATCTCAAAATGGCTTAAGTACTAAAGCTGACACTGTCAAACTACATTCTCCTTATGAATTGCTTTTATCAGATTAAAACTTAAAACCTGTAAAGTGTATGTATAGTGTTCACAGGTGTTAACCTGGAATAATCTGCTTACTCCTAGCTGGATTTTAACTCCTGTACCTAAATTCACAAAGCAGACTCTACCACATACTGTAAAAGCTAGCCGATAGGCAAGGGAGTAGAAGTACCGTTTTACACCTCTGCTTCATGTAAATGTATTATTTCAGCCTTTGTTCCTGTACCTACCACATCAAGCAGTACACAGTGGTAACACAGGTGGTGATCCCTTACAGGCCCCTCAACATTATGTAGACAGGTTTCTACATATCAAAAATTATCACAGAAGATTGTTTGCAGGTATTAATGAGAACATTTTCACGTCTTATGAGATTGCAAAGAAATCTTACTTATTAAATACATGTACCAATTTTCTTTTCAGTCTGACAGTAATTTTTTTCCCTATAATAGTTGGTGTGATAAGCATATAACTGTTAACATACAGTTCATTAGTTAAACTATACTTCAGGATTATTGCAAAGCAATGTGTGTCAAACTTGTCAACAAAATTTGCTTTGTTACTGAGACTTGTTTGAAAGGTAAAAATGGTTTTAGAATTAACGTAGATTTTACAATTTTCTTGCAGACAAGATGTATATAAGTTATATCAAGGGCTTGTATTACATTTATGAGGTTGAGATTTAACTCATGTTTTCTGCCTTAAAAAGCCATTGATAAACTAGTCTCCGCATCTCTGTGTTATATTTCTGCAGGAATGATGGCTGCTCTTGATGATTCAGTAGGAGCAGTCGTAAAGACACTAGAGTCTCGTGGAATGATGAACAATACCATTATCATGTTCACAACCGACAATGGAGGGCCTGCTAATGGTTTTGATGCTAATGCTGCTAACAACTTCCCTTTGAGGTAATGTGCTTACTGTTTGGTATTATTGGGTAAAGTTAGGAAAGATATTTTGGAATGAGAATAACTGTTTAAGTGTAATATGATACTGAAAGAAATTATATTGTTGATTATTTTTGCTTGACTGTGATGTGTATGTTGTACTTGCAGGGGAGTGAAAGCCACATTATGGGAGGGAGGTGTAAGGGGTGTTGGGTTCATCCACAGTCCATTGCTGAAGAAGCAAGGTTATGTCTCCAATCACATGCTTCATGTATGTGACTGGCTCCCGACTCTCTATGGAGCTGCCGGGGGTAATGTTAATAACATGAAAAATCTTGATGGATACAACCAGTGGGAGGCTTTGTCCAATAACAGGAATGGACATAGGAAAGAAATTCTACATAATATTGACCCTAAAGGTCAAGGTCACTCAGCCTTGCGTGTAGGTGATTACAAAATCCTTGTTGGAGATGTTGGAATGGCATGGGATGACTGGTACCCACCCTGGCAGGATCCAGCTGACACAGAACGTTTCCATGTCAACAACACAAAGAAATATGGCCATATTATTAACAAAGAAGACAGAAATTTGGAAATGAAAAATGCAAAATACCTTAACTGGATGATGGCCGAAAATATGGGATATGAAATGGAGATAGATTCAGACACTGAAAGTAAAGATCAAGTGAATTCCATAAGAGAGTCATACTACCATAAAGGGACACCTGTCAAAGTTGACTGTGGATCTAAACCATTTAATGCATCCACAAACTGTGACCCCAGAAAATCCCCATGTCTGTTTCATATTCCATCAGATCCCTGTGAATACAACAATATAGCAGTCCAGAATAAAGACCTTGTCATTCAGATGCTGACAAGACTTATGAAATATGAAAACACCATGGTTCCACCCCTTAATGGTCCTGTGGATCCTGCTGGAAATCCAAAATATCATGACGGGGCTTGGGTCCCTTGGGTTAAACTGTGATAAACTTGTGTTCTATATATTCAAGAACATTTTACTCAGTCATTCCTTAGAATAAAGTTGTGATATTTTTATAAGGAAACCTTTTGTTAAATTGCAATGAAACAAGTAGAATCTCAGTCCTGTCAGTTCTGTGATATGTGACCCAAAATGGATGTGTATGACAGATGGTCTCTTAGAACAGTCATATTTGTTAGATTCGTATAAAAAGAACAATGATGTAGACTTAAGTGATAATTTCATTCCTTATACACTGGCATGATGTTTACATGAAAATATATTGGGGATGATTATTTAAGATGTGTACCTTAAGGTGACAAGTGTACATAATATCTAATTGCCAGGTGAATTTCAAAGCTTCTATCTGAATAAAAAGTCTGGAAATACTCATCTATCTTGACACAAGGATTCGAATGTACAAAGTATAAAAGTCACATATCTACATGTACTGTCATCAGTTTTATACTAATTCCTTTTTCTTACTGATGCATTTTTTTTTTCTGTAATCATTGACAAGCTTTTGTATGGTGTCAGGCAAGTCTATATTTGTATCTTAACTGTGCATATCACTGCATCAGTTTTGTTTGTCTAAAAGCCATTTTGTCTTAACATTTAATGGTTAAAACATTTTCACTAGTGGTAAAACTAATGGTTTTGTTCATGTCAGTTATGTTTTCATCAAGAGGATGAAATGTTACAATAGTGTGCAAGTACACATAACTCTGGATGGATTTGATTATGATGCGAGTAGTAACCACACTTTGAGTGAATTACTTACAGCAAGATGTCATTGTGGGGATTGGGAAACTGATATTAAGGTGTACAGATCTTAATATTGTCACAAAAGACAGAAAGTCATTAAATTCAGCACAGGTTGCTCTGGCTGGCTTGACTGTAGTTTGCTTTAACTCTGAATTGTGTTTGCCGTTAACTGCAAAAAAAAATGTCAATTTTACTCTCGATTTCGCTTCAGATCTTAAACGTTTCTTGAACTTTATTAAGTACTAAAATATCCATAAAAATTAGAATTGACAGATATTTTCCTATCTTATGTAAGTGGGATATTTTCCTGTTTTATGTAAGTGGGATATTCTCCTGCCTTATGTAAGTGGGATATTTTCCTGTTTTATGTAAGTGGGATATTCTCCTGTTTTATGTAAGTGGGATATTTTCCTGTTTTATATAAGTGGGATATTCTCCTGTTTCATGTAATTGGGATATTCTCCTGCCTTATGTAAGTGGGATATTCTCCTGTTTCATGTAAGTGGGATATTCTCCTGTTTTATGTAAGTGGGATATTCTCCTGTTTTATGTAAGTGGGATATTCTCCTGTCTCCTTATATGTAAGAGGAATGTCTGATGTTTCTATTCTCAGAACAGAATATGTTGTTGTTTATTGTATGTGCATTATATTTTAAATTCTTTAACATGAATGTGTCAAATTGTTATCACTTTAATCAGTCAGGGATGCTGAAATGAACAGTGTGTGAGTTGTAAGTTTGCCACCTCATGTCACTGCATTTCTTACCACAGAAACTTTATTGATGGAAAATGCTGGAATTTTGTTTTAAGTTTAGGAGCCAAGAAATACTGGCATTGCTGTGTTAACAAAATTCCCCTCTATCTGGTTGGTGAATTCATTGAAAGTTAGCCATTCTGTTAAATCAAAGACATAAAATACAATGGTAACTTTGGTGAAATACACATTTATTAGTTAGCACTGAGTACATTTCACTATTCATACTTTGTCTGTGTACATTTTATGTTGCAAATGATTAAAGATACTTCCTTCTCATTTGGTAATGGGAGAAAATAATCTTCACTAAAACTTGTTTGAAATTTATTAATACAGTATTTTTGTTCTTGTTATATTCTCATACTTTACATAAATATTTATCTTTTGCAATAAAAGATTACTATAAAGTAATATATACATCTTTTCCTTGGCCTTTGGACCCCCCCTCCTCCCCCCCCCCCCCCCCCCCCCCCCCCCAAATTTGGCAATTTCAGACCATGTCATTTCATGGTAACTATTATTACCATGTGGTTAACTTTTTTCAGCAGTTTCCAGTAGAAGATAGAGGTTGTGTAAGTTTAATACTTCTAGTTCCAGCTTTCACTACAAGTCCCATACCAGTGAACTTTGTTGGGATCCATAGGTGTCCACATGTCTGTCCGTACTTTGTCTCATTTGATGTCTGCTCCAAAATTTACACGTTCATGGATTGATTTTTAATTACAGTATTATCATTTTATAAAAGCATCCTGATGCCATAAGGGTTTGTGGCATGCAAACTCAAGATCAAGGTTACAGAATTAACTTGAACATTGGAAGGGGTCATATGAAATGTCCACTCCACAACCCATTTGGAATTTCTGAATTATGGATAATTTTGACATCTTATAAACTATTGCTCTCCAAAGTATGGAAAGTGTTGTATGCAACAAACAGGTATAAGCTCTCATGGTCAAGATCACAACATGTTCTCATTAGTTAGGTTTCATATAAACAACTATGACATTCCGTTTCTTAATTTATGGATGCACTGTTTCCCCATCTTTTGTTTGTCTTTCTATCAATCTGTTATGAAGTGTTGCCTGTATCTCCACAAGCATAATCACGAGCAATATTTGTGAGTTGTGCACTCGAGTTTTTCTGCTTTACTTGTTTGTCACTAACTTTTTTACTATTAAGTAAAAGAGCTAAAGTGATAAATCTTACAGGAATGTTACATATAAAAAGTTGTGCCCCATCTGTCTGTTTTGTTCAAGGAATCTCAAAAGGTGAAGCCAACTAAAGGGTTTGCAACTATTGGTACACACCTACCTTATACATTCAAACAGTACTGTCCCATATGTTAAGTGCATGTGTTCTTAATGTCAAGGTTACAGTAGCTACTTCTGTAATGAATTCTAATTGTACAAAAATTTATTTGGTATTCAAGTACATATTTTTTTTAGTGAGCTTGAAGATTTACCTAGTAATAACTTGTTCTGTCCCCTTTCAGTTGTAACCCTTTCTTTGACTTGATAGTTGTATTAACTTGTTAATGAAGTGTTCTGAGTATATAAAACATTTCTTTCACCACACTGATAATTTTTATTACCCTGACATTAATGGCTGCCACAACTATGGAGGACTGAATATTGCATGCAGAATCCATGGAAATAAATCTTTTTATACCCCCAAGGGGTGGCACTTAGTAGTGGCACAGTGATTCTGTCCCATCTTCTGTGAGCAACTCCTACAATTCTCATTTGATTTTCACCAGACTTTCACCAACTGATCATTATCAAGTGCCACAGTGCATATACTCCACCTTTTACCATTTGAATATTTTTGGCATAGTTATTGTCCTTTGTTAAAATCTACTTTATATTTCTCTTGCAATTTTTACCAATCTTTCACAGTATGATCATTATCAAGTGCCTCAGGCTTTTGCAGTTGGAACATTTTTGTGTCGCCCTTTCGAAGAAACGGCGATACATAGAGATCGCCTTGTCCGTTGGTCTGTCATGAAATCTTAACGTTGGCTATAACTTTGCCATTTCTAAATATTATCTTATCAAACTTTCAAATTGTATTGCTTATGACAACAGAGTCGGAAGATGATGCCAAAATCTTTAGGTCAAGGTCACATTTGACAGAGTAATGCCCCTTTTTGTACTTGGATTTTGTCAGGAAAACTTAACGTTGGCAATAACTTTGCCATTTCTAAACATTTCGTAATCACTTTAAAATTATATTGCTTACGACAATAGGGTCGTGATGATGCAAAAATCTGTACGTCAAAGTCACAATTGACAGAGTTATGCCCCTTTTTGTACTTGGATTTTGTCATGAAAACTTAACATTGGCTATAACTATGCCATTTCTTAATATTTCTTCATCAAACTTTCTAATTGTAATACTTACAATTGTATCACTTAAGAGAACACCATTTCTCAAGGGCAGATAACCCTCAAATTTATTTTTGCAATGTTATGCCCCTTTTTCAAGTTAAAATTTCTTGGTTAACCTTTTTCTTTATGTCCATGTCTAAAAAAGTGTCTAAGATATTTCATTCAAACTTTGAATACTTGATCACCAGCAAAACCCCTGTAAAGATTGTTGTTACCCATGTCCCTGGGGTCACAGTTAGTCCCACCCCCAGGGGTCACTTGATTTTGCTTATACTTATATATAGGAAAAAAACTTCTTAAGCCTAGAAATAAAATATTAACTGACATGAGATGGGTAAATACTCCCCCCCCTTTTTTTTTTACACCCCCTGCCCAATTTTTTTTTTGTAATACATAGGAACTTGACTCCCCATCCATCCTCAACCCCCCTTCCCTTGACCAGTCACTGATAAGGTCAAAGATATTATATTGCCATAAGTTTGAAGTTTTTACCTAAAACGGTTGACTGCATTTTGAACCATGCCATTTTGTGTTCAGTAAGTGCAAGCATCTGAAGTCTTTCTGTGCTTATAGACAGCAGAATGGTCTGACAATATCCACTTCTGGTACAGTACAGTTCTGAAGTTTTCTGTGCTTATAGACAGCAGAATGGTCTGACAATATCCACTTCTGGTATAGTACAGTTCTGAAGTCTTTCTGTGCTTATAGACAGCAGAATGGTCTGACAATATCCACTTCTGGTACAGCACAGTTAGGTTTAACAGGACTATAGAAACTGTAGACAATAAAATCACTTTTTTATTCCCTTTTTTTTTTACTCATCAAATTTGTATACATGTATATTATAAATCTATTTACTGGTGTTAGGGGAATAAGTATTAAACTACTACAACTTACAATACAACAAACCACTTTAAAGCTCAAGTGTGTTTAATATCACTAATATGCATAAATGTAATAAAATATATGATAAAAGGATAAGCAACAACCCAGTGTTATAAAGTAACATGTACATTTATAGCACATTATACAAAATGTACTAAAAAAAACCTTGGGAAGCAGATCTATGATTGCTGGATTTACAAGGGAAACACTAATATCAGTTTGTCAATGAACAAAATTTGCAGACTGATTAAAACTTACTGTAAAAAACTTGTCCAAAGAGTATTTTAACATTTATTGGAATATCAAACTATGATATATGTGTAAGTCTATTGAAGGTGGGTCCTCAGTACTTTGATTTGATACAAGTTTTGTTAATACTGTGTTTCCTGACACAAGGTCTTAAAGTAAGCAATTCAAAAAGCCTAAAAATTGTCTACTTTCACAACTTGTAAAGTTCACCAAAGCAGATCTAGTTTAATGCAATATAAACAAAAATGTTTTGATTCTCTTTCAAGGATATCTAGGCACTTGGTTTAGTATCACCACAAACACTAAATATATATGAGTACACTTACCAGTTTTAATGTTTTGAAATCAAACTTCGATGACCCACCTTTAAGGAAACTTCTGTAATTCAATGTAAAACAATCAACCCTGATCATATTTATTATAATATACAGAAAAAATATCAACAACAAAGATACAGCTATGTATAGAAAACATGAATAATTATTGAATGTTAAAACTTAACCCAGAATTAACCTTAACAATTTTTAAGATCAAAGTTAATAAATCACAGAAGAGAAAGTAAAAACAAACACAAAAAGAGCTCAGGATTAGGGGGAAGCTTCGAAAGAGCCGAGACACCTGCTTATATGGCAAACATATTCTTAAGAGACGAAGGTGTTTGATAATGATCAATATGGTGGCTGAGTTTCATAGCAACAAGAATACAACCCATTTCCATGACCCAATACCAAAACAGAACTAGGTAAGTTTATTCAAGGAGCAGAATGTAACTTTCAACTCAAACAGAAAAGATTATTTAGGTCTAGGTAGCTTTAACAGCATATAAAGATTTTTTTCTGTATTTCATTTCACTGAAGGGAATGATTTGCACTATTTAACTAAGCACAGTACGACATGTCTGCAGTTAGGGCTGCAATAACAGAATGTTCAGGTAAATTATGAATGTATCCAAAATTATCAACAACACAAAACTTGGTCCAAATCTGAATAATATTTGAATACAGAAGATCTTGAAAACCAAATATAGCTCTTTAAAATTGAACAGCAAGGTAGCTTGATTTGACTGAAACTAGAATACAACCCATTCCATCAAAGTTTAAATCATACATACATTTATGATATAATAAATGGATATATGTGAACATAAAAACTGTTGAGTTTAAGCTAATGATTACTTGATATATGCAAATAGGCAACTTATCATATACATGTACTAATTGTACTTTTGTTCTGCATTAGGATATACTAATCTATTTATAGCCACTGTTTCTGCAATCTGTTAAAAAAAAACACATCTACTGTCATAAACATTTTATCCTTTTATTCCTAATTTTACTGAAAGTGCAAGCTCTGTAACATACATGTATGTGAAACCAAGTTTAAAACCACAAGCTGCATTAGCATTCATTTATCTGTTCCCATTTCTCAGTTGTTCACTATCATTTCAGTCCAATGAACATAGATCATTTCTTTTTTCTTAAACATCTCATAACATGGCATAACATTATCAGTTGGTGATATATTTTTAAATGCTACAATTTTTTCTCTATTCACTGTGCATAACATTATATATTTACCACAATGACCCTGACTTCCCTGAATGCCTTTTACATATTTACCAATTATTTCTAATTTTACTATATACAGTTTATCACATATATACTAAATATATCAAACTTAATCCTTTATTCTACTTAATTACTTATTATAATAAGTATACACTTATTTTTGTATAAAAAATATCGAAGTACTTCAGTTCACAAACACATGTTTAAATACTAATCTCCATAAATACGGTAATACAAGTATGTAAATAGTTCTTTTCTTCTTTGTCATGGAGACAATTTTAACTTATCACAGATCAAATTCGATACTGAAACATTCAAGTTTCTAATTCAACATCACAGCTGGCATCTATTGTCAAAAACTTGTCTATAGAAACTGGCTTTTGATACAGTGTTTCAAAATGGTACTCTCATCAATAGCCATCAAATGAAAAGTATGTGTACCGAAGTAAAGGGGACTCCTTTATACATTTGTAAATCAAATACATTGTTTTAACATAAATTTGTTTATTTCAACTGAGAAGGCAGGTATGTGAAACATCCAAACGTGAAAGGAATTCACCTTTACTTCTTACAGCATTTTTACACAAGACGGGTAACAGTTTTAGGAGATATACTCACTTCTGTCCAGCTCTGAATATCTACAGATATGTCCAGCATGATACAAAAATTTGTTGAACTTTATATATGAGTGTACATGTACTGAAAAAATAAGCATGTCTTAATTCCAAGCTTGCATTTGTTTTGTTTTTTTACAATATGCATAAACTAATGAGATGAGCATTTTTTTGAATATAAAATGTTTGTACAAAATTACAGATTGATATGCTGACAAATATTACATAGGCACTCTAAGCTTGCATCTATGAAATGTGCACTGTTTCCAAAATAAGAAGAAAAAAAGTTGACTGTATGTCAACAGTAAAGGCAGATGATTATTCATGACATTTTAAAAGCATCAAAACTTTTAAGAACATTTAGGTTTTGTTTACCGGTATGTCCTTGTACTTAAAACTTATGAAAAGGAATCTCTTTATTTCCTTTGTCAAGAACCAAACTTCTTCGCAGTTATATCCAAAATCTTACCTTTCCTGATGTTTGGGCAAGAAGTAGAGACAATATTGCACAATTTCTTCATAAATTGACCACAAGCTACTTAAGTTTGACCAGTTCTAACTTCTACAAAAAACAGTATCAGAAAAAAATGTCTAAAAGAAATAAAGGTCAATTTAGCCAGGAAATAAAGGAAAAAAAATATCTGCATGTCGGAGATATCTGCATATAAATTTGAAATGAATATAAAGTAAAGGAAAATTATGTAAAATTCAGAAAATAAACTATATTATTGTAAAATTTTCTATGAACCTAACTATATAAATGTACTACAAAAACATGAATATTGCAGCTGTACTATGGTATAAGACTGTGTGGAGTATTTTGTTCCTCTATTATACATGTAACTCTATTCCATGCCACTACACAAAAGTAATGTTTCAACACTAAATCTGTCCATTCTAGATATCTGTTTCTATCTCTTTCTTTCCAATCTGGTCTTCAGGCACGAGGTCATACCTTTAACAGCAAGTATTTAAAACAGAATTAATCATCATACCTGTATCATTTTAAGTCTTATGGGACAAACAAATAAAAGACTACTCCAAGTTTTATTAAGATTTTCTACCAAAACAGGTAATTATTGTAAAATGCCTATTTAAAAAGGACAGAAAAACCTGCGTAATACTTTGTGGTGATCTTAAGAACATAGAACTCAAAAAAATATTTCTGTCCTTTCTAAGTTTCTAGACAATGGAGAAAACTAATTCAAAAACTGCTATCTTCAGCATTCAACTGTGAAATAACATGGAAACATCCTTGTTTTATTCTACTACTTGGGCAAATTACATGAAATGGGTTTTCTTGTGCCTTACTCTTTACAATGTTACCATAACTGAAACTTGCTGAGATGAATGAGTTGGTACAACTGTTGTTCTAATTCATCACTGATCTACTGAGATAATATGTGCATATTTATCACTGATTTGCCCTATACATGAGTAACTACTTACCACTCAGTGGTAGCCTTGGATGTGTCCATCTGGGACAGATCAATGACCACCATACCAAGTTCCTTCTGGCTTGATGAGAACATAGATGTATCATTCTTCACTGTAATCTCTAGACTGCGGCTAGGAAGCTCCTGTGGTGTAACACTGTACTCAAACCTGTCAAACAAGGAAATGAGTTGGTTAAAAACAATTTTAGCAGATAACTATTTTATTTTTAACAACAACAACTGCTGTTTTCGGTACATAATAAAGCAACATAATTGCAAGCAAAACCATAGAAAGCTCGTTGGGAAAAAACAACAACAGTAAATAAAGTAAATCTTTCGTAATAAGACTATAGCCTGTATTGAAGTCTCAAGACTTTTCAAATGCAAAAATAAATAAATAAGAAATCGGTAGAACCGATGAATGCTCCCCGAATAAATGCCAATTCCAAAAGGGATATTGTTTAATATGTATTTTTTTAAAGTATGAAAAATAACAAAGGGCAATAACTCCTAAATTATGCAAAATAGAGTTACGGTTCTTGCACGCTGCATTTCTCCTCATTGAGATCTATCTGCCAATAAAGTTTCATGTTAATATCTCTTATACTTTGTGAGATATACCCCAGACAAAAAATAAGTATGAAAAATTTTAAAGGGCAATAACTCAAAAAATAATACAGCAAGAGCCATGGTTCTTGTGCACTGCACTGCTCCTTAATTGGATCTAACTACCTATGAAGTTTAGTCTTGATATCTCTCATAGTTTTTGTGTTATGCTCCGGACAAAATTATGACGGACGAACAAATGGACAGACGGGACAGATGGAGGGATGGAAGGACAAAGCAGCAACTATATGCTAGCCCTTCAGGGAGCATAATTATCTCCAAGGGTTTTCAGGTTATGCTCTGGACAAGATTTTTTTCTAAGAAGGGAGATAATTCAAAAACGGGGCAAAGAGAGTTATGGTTCTTTGGCACTGCACTCCGCGTCAATGCCCTCTACCACTGTGTGCAGTTTAAACAAATTATGTCCAAGGGATTTCAGGTTATGCTCTGGACAAGATTTTTCTAAAAGGGGATGATAATTCAAAAACGGGGCAAACAGAGTTATGGTTCTTTAGCACTGCACTCCAGGTCAATGCCCTCTACCACTGTGTGCAGTTTAAACAAATTATGTCCAAGGGTTTTCAGGTTATGCTCTGGACAAAATTTTTCTAAAAGGGGAGATCATTAAAAAAACGGGGCAAAATAGAGTTACGGTTCTTTGGCATTGCACTCCATTCAATGCCCTCTACCAATGTGTGCAGTTTAAACAAATTATGTCAAAGGGTTTTCAGGATATGCTCCGGACAAGATTTTTCTAAAATGGGATATAATTCAAAAACGGGGCAAAATAGAGTTATGGTTCTTTGGCACTGCACTCCTCGTCAATGCCCTCTACTACTGTGTGCAGTTTAAACAAATTATATCCAAGGGTTTTCAAGTTATGCTCCGGACAAAATTATGACAGACAGACAGACGGACGGGACGGACAAAGCGACAACTATATGCTCGCCCTTCGGGGAGCATAAAAATACATGCTTAGTATTTCTAGCCTAAACCATAATATCTAAAGATTATGTAAGCTGGAAAAATCCACCTGCCAAGAGCTGGGTTTGAACTCGGGTACCTTGGATTACCAAGCAGACACTCTGCCACATCCCCATAAAAGCTAGCTGATAGGCAAGGGAGAAGAAGTGGCGCATTATACCTCTGCTACATAATAAAATTATACCCGCTCCTCAGAATTTATTCACAAATTCCTGTAGTACTCAATCTCTATTACACGGGTCTAAGGGTATAATCACATCTACAATCATGAGTTATTTACATTGGGCATCGAATGTAACCTGGAAAAAGCCATCTGCCGAGAGTTGGGTTTGAACTCGGGTACCTCGATTTCTAAACGGACATTCTACCACCTTGCCATAAAGCTAGCTGATAGGCAAGGGAATAGAAGTGCCATCTTATACATCTATTAGAATTACAATTATATTTACTAAGGTAATGTTTTGCATAAGAAGTGGTCAACATAGTTTCAATCCTTCCCATGTTTGTTTGGCATTTTGCAACTTTTAGCATGCAAACGTATCTTTTTTTTTACTTACGTCTCATCGAAGACAGGGTTAAGGTTATTGTTGATAACCTTTGTTTTCCTTTTACTACTGCTGCCCTTGTCAGGTAGAAGGTACATCTTCACATACGGGTCAGAGAAATTATCCTTGTCACAGGCTAACAGGCAGCTGAAATGTAACCAACTTCTGCTAACTAAAGTTTTCTTTAATCTAAGACCAAAAAGTACATGTAGATAAACCCAAAGTGAATTCAGCATAACAGTACATACTTAATACATAGTATGTTTTAAAGAAACTTAGGTTAGTTATGTGCTGATGAAATATGGCTCTGAACATAATCTTAAATAGAGATGAGAGCAATGAATCATTTCAGAAACTATTTGCATTTTAATCTCAGATATTCAGCTTTCAAACTAAACTTTGTTTCATACATAAAACTGATATTGAAAACTACACATCTATACTTCATATTTATTCATATTTGTATTATCATTTTAAGTATATGACAAATAATTTCAAGTTAACTAAAAATAATTTGTATCTGAATTTTTCCTTAAATTTAACAGACATACAGTATCCCTTTTCCAAGATGAAAGACATAATTTTAACATTTACCATAAGGGGAATTTCTGTTTTAAGGAAATCAAAATGATTTACAATGTATTCAAACACCCATCTATTTGAGTTTTATATAGTCACTTCCTGTTTCCAATATGACAGACTCCCTCAAAACAGTTTAGTTATTTCAGATTTAGTGGGATAGAGCAATTTACAGAAAGCATCCCATTCCTGAGACACTCCTGACTCTTTTACATGCTTAGTGTATAGCACTGATATACATGTACTAGTAGTAAAGTCTAATCTGAAATAAAATTATTATAGTTAATTTAGTGAAAAAATAGGGAGTCTAAGTCACAACCCCTTTGCATTACCACAGGACCAATGACAAGCTCCAATTTCATACACCTTTGCTAACATGCACATATAAACAAAAGGACTTACGTGCATTTATGGACTACAACAATGAGTTTTCCTCTCTGCATGCTGTATCTTAGTGTGATCTGTATCCTTCCTAGTCTGTACGCTCCAAGATTGCCATCAGAACTGTGTAAGTACATAAAACTAAATGCCTAGACAAGCTATTTAGTTACACAGAATTTTTCAAAATTCTATTCAATATGAAACAATGTTCAAATTATAAAACTATATCAACTTTTGAAAACATAGTCAAAAGTCAAAATGACCAGCAAACACTGTACTGAACTGTTCATTCTTCATACTCAAGTTTCCAATTTTTATGAGAGTAAATATTTAAAGAACAAAAAGTTATTCAGCCAAACTGCCTGTTTTAAATGTGTATTCATATTTTATCTAAGAAGCAGAACAGATTCTGCAAAGAATACCTTGATACTGAAGGTGTTTTTCTCTGTCTGAGTTCAGTTTCTTTCTCAACACTTCCAGACCTGGTTTGAGATTTAATCTGGCTATTTGTTTGCCCTGGTGCTGGAGTTGGTGCTGCTTTTACTGTCTGTCCAGACACAGGTTTGATCTGCTCACTAGCTGGGGATGTTGGAGTCTTCGGGGAGCTTGAATCAGGTGTGTCTCTGGTGGTTGCCTTGGCAGTGGCCTCATCCAGGTCAGTCTCCTTGGCATCAGGAACTGGGCGTGTCATGAGATTCTCAGTCTCCTCCTCTACACTTCTTTCAGTGGTCAACACCTACATACAAGAGTAAAACCTCACTGATCAAGTCAACATAGTCTTCTCTTCTTTTACAAGAACAATAAGATATCCAATTCTAAATACTACAGCATATACCTACCAGTTTTTCTTACCATTTTTTACATCATTCTATGACACAGAACTTCTTCTACATGCATTATTCCTTCTCTTTCTTTAAAAGCCTTTCTTTAACAGCTGACATTTTTTTAAAAGCACAAACCTTTTACAAAAGAGACAAAACAAAGAAAGACCGGTAACAAAAAACGCTAAAGGGCTGGGTAACCACGACAATACATTTATCATTATTACAAACTGGTCTGTCTTTGAAGAAAGTCCAATAAATGATATAATTCCAGGACTGTTTACTGACTTACCCTGAGGGCCAACCTTAAAGAGATTTCACTGTTGCCCTCTGATTTCTTGAGAGGGAAGAATCTATCAACCTCCATATCAGGTGCAGACAAAAGAAACTTCAGTGGGTATGTCATCTCTCCTATCTGTCTGTCAGACTTCTTATCCATCACCTATGAAGAAAACCATAACCATTATTGTGTCTTAAATCTTTCATATATATATATATATATATATATATATATATATATATATATATATATATATATATTAACCCACTGATAAAATACATGTGAAGGCAATTAATTCTGAATGAATCAAAGTATAAAGATTCATAGTTACTTCTTATTTTAAATTCTACTCAATGCAAAATTTTGATTTTCTATTTCTACCATTCAAAACTTATGAGGATATGATAAAATACTGAACTGGACTTTCGAATGAATGCACTTTTTAATGCTTACATCTAGATAAACACAAAAACTGCATAACAAACAATGGTCATTAAAACATGTTACCAGGCCATAGAATAATTTTTGATTTAAAGAAAACAGCATATAAAGAATCTAACAAATAGAACTAGGTTTTGGTAATTTACCTTGATATCTACGTTCTGAAAGTTTGGATCATGAACCAGGAAGCGAAAGCCTTGTTCCCAGCGAGGTTCTGTGGAATCATTTACAAACTTACTTTCCTCTGTTTTCTGTCCGACATTGACTATCACATATGGAGATGGTTCTGACATTCTCTTTGTTCTCTGAAACAATCAATCATAACCTTTTTTTACTCTGAAGTTTGAAGTTTAAAATTCCCCATATTAGTAAATAGGTATTTAGTATTTATCAAAATTTGATTAAGTTTACTACAGCACATTTTATAAGTTATATCCATGGTAAAATGATACATTTGCCTCAATAAAAAAAATCTAACACACGTTAATGTAGTCTGGTATCCGACTGATTTTAATTATTTGTCAAATAAGAAAACATTCATTTCTAATTTTTCTGAGAGTAACTAGAGGTTGTCAAAATCTTCAGCATGTTTCAATCATGTTTAAAAGCATATTTGCAAATGCATAAGAAAGGTGCACAGGTTTTTCTATACCATTATGCTAACAGGTGGTCATGAATTCTGAAGAAGCACCTGTATAACCAAACTGCAAAAGTTTTCTTACAATAAATAAGTTCTTTGGAAGCTATATAGAAGTTGACAGGAGAATAGGTTGAGGTTTCTAAAACAACCTTCAAAGCACAATAATTTTAGGCAACTTCTAAATAATCTAGTTACCATGGATATAGCATATGACTTGCTTGCTGCTAGCTGAAGCAGATTATGATGGCAACAAAACATTCTGAATTTCTACGAGTATTATAAATATACAAAATTAAAACAATAATACAGTAAAACTTCAGTAAAATTTTAGTGACTCTGGAGAGTAAAAATGTTTCCAAAGTTTTGAAGTTATCAAAACAACTGCTCATTTATTCTCAAGTTAACAAAGTCTTACTGTATGTTCTGTTTTACAAAGCTATAATCGTGCATTCTTAAAAACCAAATAAAAAGATAACAAAATATATAATTCAAATGTAACATAAGGCATAAAATAAATACACTGAAAAATCAACAGCTGTTTCTTAATTCATGCAAGGATAAATAATGCAATACTTTGGAAGGTAAATTATTAAAACAGAGATGCATCTGGCAATAAATGCAGGTAAGTCATTCCAGGAGAACATACCCGGCATGTCAAGAAGAAGAGTATGTGCAAATATAAATAAATAAAGGGTGTAACAATATACCCTGAGATGATAAATCAAGGTCCAATGGGCTCTGTCTGATTCAAGATATGCCACACATCTTAAGATATAGCATTTATCCTTACTGTGATGTACAGAGATATATTATGAAAATAAAATGGATTAAAACATTGAGCTTCACTCAGCACCATTGCGTATCATGATAAATATCAAACCATGACCAATGAATTATGACCCATACCCTATCAGAAGTTTACCATATTGTTACACCCTTTTTTAAAATGCAGCAAAATCTTAACAGTCTAAGGTATCAAACATTAAATTAGTTCTTCTCTATAAATGCAAGATGTGTAAGTAATATTATACAGCGGCTGTATGTAGGAAAGCCAATAAAATACTCAACTAACTAATAACTCAGCATCATACTTTTCTTTTCTGTTAAGAAACAAAATCATAAAAGAACTAGAGGTCTATTTTCATCAGAAAAATAATAAAAAAAAAACATTTGTCCTCCCTACCCCCTTATTTTTACTTAACATTAAAGATAGAAGAAATGATAATAGCCTAATTCATCAGGTTTTCCTGATGTCAAATGATGTCAATGCAACACAAGAAAACTCTCTATTTGAAAGTGCATTACTTGTCAAAACAGCCAACAGGAGCAGACCAGTGGTCGAGTGGTAATGAACAGGAGTTGTAAGCTAGAGGTTATGACATCCCCTGCTCAGATCAGTGGTCGAGTGGTAATGAACAGGAGTTGTAAGCTAGAGGCTGTGACATCCCCTGCTCAGATCAGTGGTCCAGTGGTAATGAGTATGAACAGGAGTTGTAAGCTAGAGGTTGTGACATCCCCTGCTCAGATCAGTGGTCCAGTGGTAATGAACAGGAGTTGTAAGCTAGAGGTTGTGACATCCCCTGCTCAGATCAGTTGTCCAGTGGTAACGAACAGTTGTTAGCTAGGGGTTGTGACATCCCCTGCTCAGATCAGTTGTCAAGTGGTAACGAACAGTTGTTAGCTAGGGGTTGTGACATCCCCTGCTCAGATCAGTTGTCCAGTGGTAACGAACAGTTGTTAGCTAGAGGTTGTGACATCCCCTGCTCAGATCAGTTGTCCAGTGGTAACGAACAGTTGTTAGCTAGAGGTTGTGACATCCCCTGCTCAGATCAGTTGTCAAGTGGTAACGAACAGTTGTTAGCTAGGGGTTGTGACATCCCCTGCTCAGATCAGTTGTCAAGTGGTAACGAACAGTTGTTAGCTAGGGTTTGTGACATCCCCTGCTCAGATCAGTTGTCCAGTGGTAACGAACAGTTGTTAGCTAGGGGTTGTGACATCCCCTGCTTAGATCAGTTGTCAAGTGGTAACGAACAGTTGTTAGCTAGGGGTTGTGACATCCCCTGCTCAGATCAGTTGTCCAGTGGTAACGAACAGTTGTTAGCTAGAGGTTGTGACATCCCCTGCTCAGATCAGTTGTCCAGTGGTAACGAACAGTTGTTAGCTAGGGGTTGTGACATCCCCTGCTCAGATCAGTTGTCAAGTGGTAACGAACAGTTGTTAGCTAGGGGTTGTGACATCCCCTGCTCAGATCAGTTGTCCAGTGGTAACGAACAGTTGTTAGCTAGGGGTTGTGACATCCCCTGCTCAGATCAGTTGTCCAGTGGTAACGAACAGTTGTTAGCTAGGGGTTGTGACATCCCCTGCTCAGATCAGTTGTCCAGTGGTAACGAACAGTTGTTAGCTAGGGGTTGTGACATCCCCTGCTCAGATCAGTTGTCAAGTGGTAACGAACAGTTGTTAGCTAGGGGTTGTGACATCCCCTGCTCTTCCACTAACACTATTGTCTTTTGGGTAAGACATGAAATGACTGAGGTATCATGTTTTAGTGCTATACATTGGGCATGCAAAGGAACCATAAATGTCTGGAACTGGCTGCTTTTCTGTCTCTTTTGGTCATATGGGAACTAGTACAAACAATAAATAATCTCAAACATGTGGACAGGAAGAGTAAATTTTCACCTAGTCAAGAGCAATGACTCCATTTGAAAGGAGATAGAGAGGAGGGAGATATAATTCATGAATGACAGCAATTTCAGTATCATAACTTATCTTCAACTGTTAACATTAAAATCTGTCAATTTTATTTCTGAATGGGCTAAACATAAATTATTATGATGAAAAAAGCCATGAGGCAGAAACTAAAACAGCCACTAAATTGTTAAATAAATACTTTATCAAATTTTCAGGGCTTTTTTGTATGTTTCATGAATTTACACATTTCAACAGTCTTTTGATGCAATCTGTAAGCAAATGAACACTACTGTTTCAGATTCATTCATCTTTATGCACCAACATCTTTAAGCAGGTTCATCCAATTAAAAACTCTGAGAAAAACAATCTGGGCAAGAATAATAAAAAAAAAACATCAAGAAATTAGCAGAACTCAGAAAATTTCAGACACAGAACATGACATCCACACTTTTCAAAGATAAAACAGCATAAAATTTTTACAATCTTTTTTTTAAAAATGAAAACTGTTCAGGTGGCTAAAGATGAATGTAGGCATTTTGTGAGGGGAAGTAAAGTGTCAAGTTTACAAATTACAATACAAATCATTCATCAAAGTTATGAGTTAAAATCTATCATAACAGTATTACAGACAAGTCAGCATTCACTCGGAAAAATGAGTACAAGCAACATTTAAAACTTCTATTCTGAGCAGATATAAAAACCTGCATTGTTCAACTGTGAGTTATAATTACTTAAAGACAATGGCAATATTACATAACTGCCTGAAAAATTTCCAGCTTTTTAAATTTCTTTAAAAACTATGTTGTTCCCAAACTCTGATCATTGCCAGAAAACAACTCAGCATATCTCTCATTCCCAACATATCAATATTTTACAGTTTTTGAAATCCTACTTGTTTTGTAATAGAGACTTAAATCTCTTCAACTGGCTGAAAAAGTCTTTGCTGGATGAGACATGATAAAGTTGCAGACATTTCTACCAGTCTGCATTACCTTTCTTTGTTCATTTAGTAAAAATAAATTTACAGATGAGGATATATTTATGATTGTCTTGGGTAACCTTGGTAATATAACTTTAGTAAAAGCTGGCACTAACTGGTGATAGTTAGAAAAAAAATAGTTACAAAAAAGGTAACTGTGGATCAGTTTCACTGTAAAAATCTGAACATGAATCTGAACATGAATCTGAACATGAATCTGAACATGAATCTGAACATGATAAATGACTGTTGAATGAGATGGCTGGAGCATACCAGAAAAGAGTCCCGTACCATCAGCTGTGAAAAAGACAATATATCCTCATGTAAGTGAAACAGTTGCTGGAGTGTTATTCCAACTGAATGGCCCATATCCAACAAACCAGTTCATACAAGAGGATGCTTTTACCATAAGCCTTCTTTATTTTTATGTTTAATTTTGCTTTTTACATGCATATAACTTTGACTTTTCTTTTCAGCATAAAGAAGCTTATACATTAATCTTGCATGGTTACTTCAGAATGGAGAAAACCAAATAATCTTGCATGGTTACTTCAGAATGGAGAAAACCAAACAATCTTGCATGGTTACTTCAGAATGGAGAAAACCAACAATCTTGTCTCAGTCTTCAAGGGAAACTTGTAGATAAAACAAGAGGGCCATGATGGCCCTGGATCGCTCAACTGAGTACTTTGGCTGTAAGTTTGCTGCTAAGCAGTATTTCATTTTTTAACTGAAAATATGTAAGTGCCTACAAACCAAATATGTAAAATATCAGTCAATAAATAAAGGCTCTATTACAGAAAGTAGAAATATCTATTATAAGCTATGGTGACCTTGACGTTGACCCAGTGACCTCAAACCCTACCCATGGGTAGACGTCCATGCAAGGAACCTATATACTGAATATCAAAGATATTGGTCTATAAATGAAGGCTCTATGAGGTACAGTAGATAAATCTATTTTTAGCCTCCATGACCTTTAACCTAACCTAATAATTTCAAAAAGCTTGATAAAGCTTGCTTCATGCCAAATTTTAAAATTCTAGGCCTTGTGGTTTCAGACAAGAAGATTTTTAAAGATTTTCTTCTATACTGCTATTTAAAACTTATGACCCCTCGGGCGGGGCCAATAGTGCCCCCAGTGACATTTTTCAAACAAACTAGGTAGAGGTCCACTAGACAATGCTGCAAACCAAATATCAAAGCTGTAGGCATTGAGGTTTCCAGTAAGGAGATTTTTAAAGACTGCCTTTTTTACATATTAAGGACCCCCGGGGCGGGGCCAATTTTGACCCCGGGGCCAACATGTAAACAATACTGGTAAAGGATCTCAACACATAACTCCACACCAAATATCTAAGGTCTAGTCCTATTAGTTTCGGAGAAAAAGGATTTTTCATGTTTTTCCTATATAACTCTAGGTAAATCAATAGAACCCTGGGGCGTGGCCAATTTTGACCCAGGGGACATAATTTGAACAAACTTGATAGAGGTCTACTAGACAATGCTGCAAACCAAATATCTAAACTATACGCCTTGCGGTTTCTGACAAGAAGATTTTTTAAAGTTTTTCCTATATAACTCTATATAAAACATTTGAACCCTGGGGGGGGGGGGGCATTTTTGACCCAGGAGCCATGATTTGAACAAACTTGGTAGAGGTCTACTGGACAATGCTGCACACCAAATATCTAAACTCTAGGCCTTGCAGTTTCTGAAAAGAAGATTTTTTAAAGTTTTTCCTATATAACTCTATGTAAAACATGTGACCCCTGGGGCTGGGCCATTTTTGACCCAGGAGCAATGATTTGAACAAACTTGGTAGACGTCCACTGGACAATGCTGCACACCAAATATCTAAACTCTAGGCCTTGTGGTTTCAGACAAGAAGATTTTTAAAGTTTTTCCTATATAATTCTATGTAAAACTAGTGACCCCTGGGGCAGGGCCATTTTTGACCCAGACGACATGATTTAAACAAACTTGGTAAAGGTCCACCTGATGATGCTTCATACCAAATATCTAAGCTCCAGGCCTTGTAGTTCTGGAGAAGAAGATTTTTAAAGTTCCAACTTTGAAAATCTATTTTTAGCTCCTGTGGCCTAGAAATGCAATGGACCTGAACCATTTGAATAATTTTGGTAAAGCTTCATGCAAGTAACATTCCTGCCAAGTTTCAGCAAGATTGGCCCAGCAGTTCAGGAGAAGAAGTTGTTTGAAGAAAAAGTTGACGACGCACGCATGCATGCACGGACGGACGGAAGACGGACATCAGGCGATCACAAAAGCTCACCTTGAGCACTTTGTGCTCAGGTGAGCTAAAAACAAAACAATCAGTGCTATTAAATATACAACAAGAACAATGCCAGATCGCAATAACTACATAACCGTAACAACATTTTACAAAAGTTTATTTTTCAGCAACACCTTTCCTCAGTGACTAGAAAATAACACATGCTGAAGCACAAACCTGTAGGCAAACATGACACTAGAACTTAGAAATGGGCAGCATGCATACATCTACAAATACTTTTACAATACTATCTTTTTGTGTTCTTTTATAACATATCCTTAGATATTTATTGAAAAATGCCCCTTCTTAAAGAAATGATTTCATCTTTTCATGAGACTTAGATTTATACCATTGGGGTGTTTATTATGAAAATCGGTATTTCCTTCATATCTTAAGTTTAACAGATGCAGTTTTACTAGATGAACATGAAAACATTTTCCCACATGCCATAATCAAAGATCACATCCTAAGAAATAGATATTTAATACAATAAAACTTAAGTCTTATCTCATCCACAATATTTCAAAGGGACCACATTCAAGATTTCACATCACAGCAGAAGCAAAAACAGTGAATATATATGTATTTAATATGTATGACCCAATTTTGCACACTGCAATAAGGAATAGGCTACAAACACAACAAACAATACAAACAAACAAATAAAGACTAATACATGTTCCTAAGACCCAAACACCAAAGCTCTAATAACAAAAAGCTACAGATGCAAAAAGGCAGGATATAAACTGAAACATAATATTTCTAAAGCACACACGATTGTCTTTACTGACTTGGTACCAGTATGCACCAAGTAACAAATAGTCCATTTAGAGGCACAGCAATTCTTTCGACATGCAGTGCAGTCACTATTCATTTTACAGTTAGTTATTTAGGCTCCAATGACTTATCTGAGACAAACTGACACCCCATAAAAGCCTGTAACCTCTTCTAAAGGAAAAGTTTTCATAATATTTCTTAGAATAAAAACACAAAATTGGACAACTATGTATACATAAATATCAAAATTTCAATATCAACAGTAAAAAGTCTACCTATAGTATTAGACTGTATTTCTATCAACTGCTTCTTCCTTAAACTGAAGATAAAGTAACTATCCCCTGTGTTTATACCCATACAGCCCCTCTAAAACTTTACACACACACTTACTGACTCACTTTCCAAGTTAAGAAGATATTCAGAATATTCTTGTTTTTTAAAATTCTGATTAAGGAATGAAGTCATCTACTGCAAAGTTAAAATAAAGAACAGATCTAAGTGACATACCGGAAGTTCTCTAGCGGAGTCAACATTCACCATCAGTATACAAGATGATAGGTCATCACTGTTCTTCTTCACTGTATCCTGCTTGTTTGCTGTTATTTGCTGAAATATCATAAACCAAAATTATGATTACTGTCATTTACAATTATATAACTGTATGAATACATTGAAAATCATTATACTATTTTTACATAATGCCAAGATCTAGAGAAAGTGTATAAAAAGTTTAATGTTATTTAGTTTAATTCTTTTGACAGATCTAAGTAAATAAAGCATAATATTGAGACATTTGTATATCTTGCCATAAATTATGGAACTCTGTTAGGATCATTTTAATTTCAAAGAGACACACCCTAAAATTTGAGTACCAGGTATTCTATTTTCTTCAAAATCATGTTAATGTGCTTTGTACTGACTGATTTATTACCCACTGTCAAGGTGTCTCACCAAAATTCTAGGTACAACCATCAAACTGAATGTATTAGCTTTGTTTAAACTTAATCATTTCACATCGATTGAGAAGCAAGTTCTTGCAACTTATATTAATCCCTCTCAATGACTGTTTCTTGGGTTCAAACCAGTACTCGTGCTGACAGTGAGGAATGTAGAATGTCACTGGAGACACGCCTCTGGTGGAATCTGAACCAGCAACTTCCAGATCGGGAGTCCAGTGCTCTAACCCCATGATCACAACTCCTCCTCAATGATCATAACTCCTCCTCAATGATCATAACTCCTCCTCAATGATCACAACTCCTCCTCAATGATCATAACTCCTCCTCAATGATCATAACTCCTCCTCAATGAATACATTAACATTTGTCTTTATATAGAATTGTTGTTTTGGGTGGATAGCCATCAATTACAAATGCACATTTATTTGGTAGTTATTTTCACTGAGGAAACATTTATTAAACACACGTTCTTCTTTAAACAATTATCAAATATTTTTCATTTTAAAGAGAAAGAGTTAATAAAATACATATACAATGTGTCATTGGTCAATTTTAGGGTGTGTCACATTATGCAATGTGTCATTGGTCAATTTTAGGGTGTGTCACATTATGCAATGTGTCATTGGTCAATTTTAGGGTGCGTCACATTATGCTAAAAAAGAAACATATAGCTGTGTATCACAGTATAGCTTGTATAAAGCACCTACTTTTAATTGAAACTATCAATGCATATACTAGAAATAAAATATTTCTGTGAACAATTATAAAGGAAGCTATCATTTCACCTAAAATCTACTGATGAGGTTACATGTTACATACCGGTATATGAATCTATTTGAGACTTGTAGAAAAGTATTCAGTAATGTGACCTAAGTTATTTAAAGGTAAGTACATAAAAAAGTTTTCAAATTAAAAGATAAGATACACTGTTATTATTGTATAACTTTGGAAATTTCAACTATAATACATACAGTTAACCAGTACACTTATGTACTTCAATTAATAATCAATCAAAGGAGACAAGTGACAGTGATTAGTTGAAAAATTAGTAAACAAGGGGAGGTAACAGATGTTACACAGTCTGGTAAAGATTAGGTCAATATTTTGATGTTAAAAAACTGTTGAAAAGGTATTTTCTTCATTAATTATCTTAAAAGCTTTGAGCCATTCAAGACAAAAAAAAAAAACAACAAAAAACAAAAAAACAAAAACAAAAAAACACAAACATTTTCAGACCTACAATTTATCTTTTAATTTATTTAAAACTAGTGGGTGGGCACATGACCTAGAACAAACATCACTATAGAACAATCTGATGCCATTCCAATAAAACAACAACCTGTTTTCAGTTTACTTTCACATCAATAGAGTAATTCCCTTTCACAAAGGTCACTCAGTTCCAGCAGTACAATTCATACTATCTGTGATTTTCTTCCTGTTTTATTGTTCACAGCTATCTCAAAAGCCATTCAGAAAAATGTGA
The DNA here is from genome assembly GCA_012932295.1 of Cyclina sinensis. NCBI lineage: Eukaryota > Metazoa > Mollusca > Bivalvia > Venerida > Veneridae > Cyclina > Cyclina sinensis. The sequence continues at coordinate 47,753,927 of JAAONU010000002.1, forward strand.
TAGTTTCAGATCATGCATGTATTTCCCTGTCAGTAATTAAGTTTAAGACGTTACAACTGACACACCGTAACCTTTTCTCAAAAGTTTATGATCATTGCAAAAGCAGCACACACAGATAGGTAAGACAGCATGATAATGGCCCTTCCTTCTCTAGTTGTAATATATATTTTTTGTCCTAACTGCAGAAAGCCCTACTAGAAGGTAGTGTATATTTGTTTTTTCTTAATTAACTCCTCTCAGCTGAGCCCTGCAACCACTTGCAAAACTTGCAGGTTTACACCACTCTTGCTTTAGGTGAATCCCTAAAACATTCTTCAACTTTATACTAAATCAAATGCATTTCTTTTACATACAACTCATGCAATAACCATCTCCCACACTCTTAAAGTATAACCTTAATATAACCTATCTAAGCCATGTAAATTTCAACAACATGCCCCTGACATGTACAATATTTTCTTTCATCATTGAGAACCTGTTACTTTTTTGTAGTAAACTTGTAAAGGATCTAGCTACTGTATCACTACTGTAACTTTGTGCCATGAAGTGTAACAGAGTACATGTATCCAGGTTACACAGTATGAATCTTGTATAAAGCTTGAACCCTTGGCATAAAATACTCTATGGTTAATCATCATGGCCGACTCAAGCACGCAGTGTTAATGAAGTAAGGAAGCCAGTAGCAAACCTGTGGAACAATCTCAGTTTTTTTCAGTTATTTGATTTTTTTTTTTTTTTTTTTTACTTTAAAACATGCTTGAATACAATTTGATAGATTTTGCATCCCTTAACATATTTTAGTTATTTGTAAAATTTCAATGCTGGAGACAATTTTCATTGACCTAGGTTCTATCTACTGTGGTTTAAACATTCTGAAGAGAATTTGTAAGGACTTTTACTGGGAATTGTTTTTTGTTCCACAAGTTTGCTCTGGTGTTTCAGCTATGTATTGTTCATGTTTCACTATGAAAACTTTTTTTTTTCTATGTGTGACTGACTTCAAAAGTGAGATTGAATCAGAATGTGCAAGTTAAAACATGAACAATACACTTTGTAAATAAAAAGCTTTAAAACTTCTCACTGCTGATTAAAAACTTACGTACAATCTAAAATGTTGATAAGAAATTATTTTAGTGCATTATAAAACAAGTTAAAGCCGTTTCTATCCTGTTATGTTTAACAAAGAATATCACATAAGGTTCTTTTCTTAAAACAGAACATGTGTATATATAAACATAAATCACAAAGCTTGTAATTTGGTATACCTTGTACACATAAACAAAATCCAGTTAAGGAATTATGTTTTCTAAAGCTATGTTATGACAACATCAACACAAATATATTCACAGATGGCTGAATGCAAGCTGCCAGTACATTTATTCATAAAAGAAGCTAAGACAGACAGATAGTACTTCAACACTTTTAAAGGGGCTGTGCTCCAGATGACAAAAAAAAGAAAGTTTTCTTGTATTATAAATTTCTTGTAATATTTATGACTAATGCTTAAAAACTAACTTACTGACAAAAAATAAGTCAGATAATCACATTATAAATTGATTTTTTCCTTTCATAGTGCTATACCATAATGCGACGGTATAACTATATCGTATAACATCTAAAGTAAATAATTGTTATTTCAGTTGCAGTGATAGTGGTGACAGTAAAAACATTGGTAAAATTTTGTTAACATGAGGGTCCTGAGTTCAAATCAAGCTGAAGCGAATATTTTTTTTGTTCTATTTTGACTTTTATAATCAGTTTTGAAGTAAACTATCATGTTGTTATAATCTCACAGCATCTAGATATTTAATTTATGTAAAAAATATTTTTATATCAAATCTGGAGTACAGCCCCATTAATATTACTTTTGGAGTAATGATCAAACATGGAACTGTGTCAATATCCGGATTTGCACCCTGTATTTATTTGATTTACATTTAACTTAATGATTTATACTTCAGACAAAAAGCCTTACAAAGCATTTCTTGCTTTTTTGCACAATTTTTATATCATCTTTGTGAACCAGACAACTTTATCTAGACATGTTTTGCTGCAGATACTTCCCCTACATCAAACACAACCCCACAATAGCTTCTCATTTTTTTTGTGATACCATAAAAGAGCTTACAGTGTGGTTTATACATACCTTATTTAACATTTGTGGGTTCTTGGACAGGTAGAGCCAGATAAGTTTCATGTGTAACTTTCCGGACTTCACGTTTTCCAATGGTAACCACTGAAATTGATAACCTGAGATAAAATAATCATATGTCTTGTGTGACTCTGATGACTTTACATCTGTGGTAAGTTCCTAAGAAACCCAGACTACTACTTTATTTTCTTAAAGACGTTTTCAAAACTGAGTTAACCTACCTTCCTATTTTCTGGCCAGTGTTGTGTACATGTATTATTGTTGAAGTACAAGTACATGTAATATACAATTATCAGTACAATTATAGATCTGCTATCACTGTAAATGTACTAGAAATATTACTAAATCAGAATAAATTGTAGTCTACTTACATGTATAATAAAATATAAACAAATCAATAAAAAAAATGTCTGAATTTCAAACACAGCCAAAACAAATTATCAAGTATATTAACAGAAGTTAGGAACATCCATCACATTACAAATACAGGCCCTACTGTAAACAGACATTAGTCTGTCAGACAACAGATACACCTCTAGCTTCCTGAACATTTTTATTTACTGGTATTTTATTTCTAAGAAAAACTTAATCATTAATGCCTTACATTGTCAACTAAGCCTTTCTCAGCAACTGGAGACAGTTCAATAGACACACTGAAATACAAAATAAATGCTACATATTGTAAGTAACTGGCATATACTTAGTATTTATGTCTAAATACAATACATGTATACGTAACTGTCATGTTTCAAGACATACCAAGATACTCTGATATACAGGTAACAGCTTTTTTAGAATGACAAGCGGCATAATAACAGGTCGATTCAATCAAACTTTAAAACAAATGATATTTATGTTGCTTATATCATTCATTTAAAGGAATGTAAATATTTTGTCATCAGGGTAATTGTATACTTTCATTTCACATAAATACCATCATTTTTTTGGAGTTCCTGTACATATTCCTGCTGTCAGATCCCCTATACAGGTACATGTGAAAAGCAGGAATGTTGCTGTTCATTTATTGCATTATAGGAACAGTTTCCATACGTCTCTATATAATACATTTAATACTTTATAAGAAAGCTACAACTAGTCTTCTTGCAAGCCTTCACATCTATTAAGACAAAAATTAGAGAATGGTCTCTACTCTGGCTTATCTGACTTCTAGTTTTTTGCTTAGCTGTACCAAAAAATTCAAAACTTTGCAAAACAGCTCCATGGTAAAAGATTTTTTTAATTTCCTCTATTTTGGATTAGTTAGTGGCTTTATTTTGACATGCCAGCAACTTTCAGCAGAGTGGCAGCTACAGTACAGTAATGTCATACAGTACTTACTTTCCTAGTTTATCATCCTTGCTACCTGGATCCTCATCCCTGACCTCTACATCCATAAACTGACCATCTCTCTCATCTATAATCGTCTGAAATATTTAAACATGAACATGTCTCAACTCCAGACAGTAAAGCCTCATTTCAACAGCTTTGACTTCCTGCCTTGACTTAAACTTAAAGAAACATAGCCTAATATTTAGTGTTTTTCCTTTATGTAACTGAATGTAACTGTTATAACATTTTGCATTTAATTTTTAATGAACTATTTTTTTCTCATGTCATAAAATTCCTACCTCAAACACTCTGAACCACTGTGGTGATACTGTATTGTTTATCACATGGGTTTTAAACTTCATGGCTCCAACTGAAAAAATAAGACATTATTTCATGTAAGCCAGTGTGTGTCACAAACAATACTTTTTTGTCATTTTATGAAGACAATGCTTACAGATATTTAAGACAAAGTTTCAAGAAGCAAGTTTGATTTTATTACATTACTGAGATTGTAAGTTGTCACCTGAACAAAAGTAAACATTAATATCAAATACAATTTAATAAGCATATATACATGTTCTATAAACAGAAAATACTTGTATGGAATGACACTATTGAAAACTCATTCTAAAACTGAAGTCAATCTCTCTGTGTATATTTCAAATGAAATTGATTTCTTGAGTAAAAACTGAACAAGGGAGGAAACTCACCTCTAACAACTGTGTAGGGATCAGATTTGCCCTTGCCTAACACACTGAGATCAGCTTTAACCAGCTCTTTGGCCTCCTCAACATATATACGCAATACACCCTGCAACAGGAGCAAGTTTTTAACTCATTTACTTCTCCCTTTAGTTGTCAAGTCTTGCTTATTTTCATTAAAATGTAAACATGTAATTCAGACTGCTATCAGCACAGTATCAATTCATCACAAAATGAAATTTTCATAAAAATGCCCTTAGGAAAGACACACAGTTTACCTTTTAAAAGATTAAAGAATACAGGACAAAGTATTCTCTTGCTTCTTATAAGACATAAACAAAAAGATAGTTCCTTCACAAAGTACTGGAAGTACATGTACTTTGACTGCGCACTAAAGGAGGCAGTCTCAGAGCTACTGTTAATGTCTACTAACGGTTACTTCCAGACTGAAGTGAAAACTCCCCCAATAAAAAAACCCTCCAATTAACATGGATATCAAAATAGTACAAGGTTTGTCAAAGTATTTATAATCTGTTGGAAAGCATTACAATAGAAACTGTTTCTTTAAAATGACCTATACAAGATTTTCATTAAGGTCACAACTTGTTAGCAGTTGATCTGCAACATCAACTCTGAATTTTAATAATTCAGTTATTTCTACAGATCTGTCTTTCAGAGAATAAAAATGCCTTTCAAAATAATTTCTGACATTTAAGTGCATCATAAATGAACTTATATTCAAGAAGTTATGATCTATGCTAATAATCAGATATAATATAGTAAGATTAATACAGAATTTTCGGATGTAAATGCAGACATAAACCTAACCAGAGGTGTAAACTGCCCCTTAATGCTAAACTGATTTATTGATTTTTAAGAGTGAAGATTCAGGGTTTTCGTTACGTGGCAGGAGGCAGGGATTTCCCCCTGCTATTTTGAAATCTTCCCCCGGCTTTTTTTCTTAAAATCAAGCTTATTCTATAACAAACTTGCAGCAAATCCCCCAACTAATTTACATGTATTCCTTCCAACTCAAAAACTTAATGAAACCCCTGAAGATTATGCAATGGGGATAAGTCTATTTTGTTTTCATACATGAAAACAAACAACATGACATATACTTAATTACTTGAACATGCATCATTCATCTCTGAGTCTTGTTTTTCATTTTCACCTAAGTTTGAAGCATGACTTTCTTTGAGACATTGGTCTTAATTTACATGGCTTAACCAAACATTGCAAATTATGATGTTTTCTTCAGGTATTATGTCTTAATAAAGACAGCATCAGCATACCTGGCAAAAGGACTTCAAATCTGTAACAAAATGTTTTGTCTGATTGAGAAGAAAAAGGAGAAGAAGAGGACTAAATTATCGTGGGTGTCACACATGACATATAAGACAAATAAACCCCAACCCTTGCATCTGTGTTTTTTCATGGATCACAATAAATTTTACAATTTATATAGAGGGTCACCCAAGAAACATTTATGCTATATTATTTTCAAACTGGTCTGGCATTATCTAAGATGATTTTTACAGTTTCCCAAATTTAAAAATTCCAATACTAATGGGAAAACAAGCCCCACCCACTGGCAGCTATGTTTTCCACAGATTGAAAAGAATTTCATAATTTATTTAGAAGGTCACACAAGAAACATTTGTGCTAATATTTTTTAGGCCAGGTGTTTCCAAGAAGAAGACTTTTTAAAGTTACTCCTTTCAGTTGCCAGGATAATAAGAAAAGCACCATCCAAGGATTATTCCTGTAAAATTTTATTGCAATTGGTCTTATGGCTTTAGAGGAAAAGATTTTTAAAGTTTTTCCTGTAAGTCTATGCAGCATGAAGTAATCCCCAGGGTGAGGTTAATTCTGACCCCAGAGCCATGATTTATACAATTTTGGTAGAGGTCCACAAGATGATACCACAAACGATATATCTACACTATGCCTTGTGGTTTCAGACAAGAAGATTTTCAAAGTTTTTCCTTTCAGTTGCCATAGCAACCAGAGCTATGCATGGAATTCCATTTTTTAAACAATTCTGAAAAAAGATGTAACAAGGATCATTCTTGTGATGCTTTATTGCAATCGGCCCAATGGTACAGGTATAGGTGGAGATGTTGATTGAAGATAACTGTGGACGATGGACAGACAACAGATGATGAACAAAAGAGCACACTGGAAGCTACACCTGACCATTGGACAGGTGGCTAAATCCAGCCTAGGATTTCAACTGAATCAGTTGTCAAATACACCAAAAATCACAGTGTTTCTTACATCAGGTTGGGGATAACGTAGTTTGCTGACTTCCAAACCTTTGGCCATCTCTACTACAATTCTATTTGGTAACACCATTATATTGGCTATATTTTCCTGTATAATGGTCTGTAACATATCACTGAAAAACAGATATACATGCACATTCATACAGCAGGAAGTTTTTCATTAAATGGAAACAATATGGTAAGATTGTTTAGATATACATGTGTACAGTGTTTCAATCTAGAAAGTAGTTATGAAAGAACTGATTACATATATATTGTTGATAATTGTGTCCCGATATATGGCCTCATGTTGAACTAATATTACGCAAGCAGCTATTGCAATCAGCTGTTATCAAATTTATCTGTCATATCATAAATCAAGTAACATGCATTATATTACAATTCAATATCATGATCTTATCAACAAAGAAACATTAATCATATCTGTTTTTTTTAAAGTCATATGATGGTAGTATCTGTATATAAAATCTTCAATGCATCAAATCAGTCACAAATATACATGTATTTATTCTTTGTTAACTACAACTTACAATATTTTCTCATCATTAGTTAAAGCATGCACATTTTTGCTGACAGGACATGAGTATTTTTCCTCACAAAACCCTGGTTATAAATACAATTCAAATACTTACTTCAATCCAGGCAAGTCTAAGGCATTTGCCAGGCTCGTCAAATTGAAATCAATTGACTGAAAAATTCAAAAGAGTCAATGCCTATCACATTGTAAACAATTAACTAAGCTTAATATTTTCTTTATGTCATTTCAGCAGTAAAAGATGAAATTTACTCTTGCACAATCTATTTAGTTACTATATACTTTTGTGCTTGAAAAACTGGAGAGAACTTTAGATAATTTAGCAAATATGTTCAGTACAGTGTGTGTTAAGGTGGTCCTACAGCACTAACTAGGGAAGCATAGTTTAAAGTAAAATTTTTTACTGTATATTATAAATTTTCTAATGTAATTCAATACAATGGTAAAGCACCACAAAAGTAATGAAAAGTGTAACAGTTTGAGTTATTTGGCAAATTTAAAAGTATCAAAATTGGTGCGAACAATGAGGAGACTCACCGGATTGTTCATAAAGAACACACTAAGCCCTCCGAAGAATGGGGCTTTGCTGATCAGTGGTTTAAATATCACACGTACTGTACCATGTAGCTGAAATAATATACCAAAGTGCCAGTTCTGACTAAAAACAATAAATAATGGTGCTAACCATGCTTGATGTATTCAATATCATCTTATACTTTTTTGGATGCAAACAAATTTATTTTATATTGAGAAATATTTTCAAAATGCTTACAGTCTGACTAGTACTGACTAGTGCTAACTTTGCCAGACCATAGGCCCAATGAACCTGTAAGAATTTAGCCTCAATGCTTCCTCTTTACTGTTTGGTAAATTTGATTTGGGTCTATGGATCATTTTGAGCCATAATATATCTTGAAAACATAATCATCGTTGACAAATGTTTTAAAATTCACTGGCAATCTTTTTTCTTTCAAAATCTAAGGGTTACTTTATGTTCGAACTGCTTTTTTAGCAACTTTTGAACAGTTAGGGATTTTCTCTGTCATTTACCTGTAAATCTTTGATACCAGCTGTCACTCCCTTCACCTTTATCTCAATCTCACAGTCACTACTATAACTGTAAAACAAGCACACACAATATATTCACTGTGTTTTAAATCCATAACTATGTACAAGCAAAATAAAATTCTCTTATGTAAAACTGATATAACTTGCAATCGCTTCTTACCAGTCAGTCCATCCTTGTGAAAATGAAATATACTCATGTAGCTCTCTTAGTTGAGGCACACACAAAATAATATTTCACTACTTATATCATGATGGATAAATAATTTGTACATATCAAATTACTGCAGTATCAGTCTAAAATTTTATGCCAGAAATACTTACATAATATCAAGATCCATGTAGATTTCATCTCTCTTTACTTTTTCTGTGTAAACCTTCACTCCCCCAATCCTTGGTGGCTACAATGTATTGTCAAGAGAAACATAGGTCTTTAAGTAAACTGCTTGCTACAAAACTTACAAAACTCTGGGCTTCAAGATAATAGCCTTAATGCAATATGTTGTGAGGAATAGTTACAGAATGGGTAAAGTAAGATCATTCTTTAATATTTTCTTAAATCAAAAATCTTGATGACACATAATGACATTTCTGTACAAGCATAGTTGATATTGTCCAGGTGAAAATAATTCCAAACATTTCTACTAAGATGTTTTGTCCAGTTTTGGTCAAGGTAAGAGCTTTGAGGTTCAAATCATCAGAGCTCATACAAGTTGGCCAGAATGTTTTAGGTACAACCATTTAGAGTTCTACATCTTCAACAGATATAATATTTGCGACTCCAATTTTTCAATTAGAGATTTTCATGTATATTCTACACTATACATACAATGTCTCCAAGGTCGATGTTGATGAATTTGAAAGACCCCATCACACTGGCACTCTCCTGCACTGTCTTTTGTACTTGAGTCATCAAAAGTTCTTGTGCATAATCTCCAATGAATGGCCACATCTGGGCCACCATCTGTAAAACATAGATGCTAACTGAACCAGCATAGAGCTCTTTTAATAACATATTACCAAAACTATGTGCAGTATCCATGGTCAGGTAAGTTTATAGTTCAAAATGTTCAGAAGGTAGCTATTCAGTCATTCATGACCTTTATGAACAATCTTGCTTTTGTGTGCTAAAGTTATAAGCATTAAGTATGGAATTTTATCATCCATGCCTTTTTAAGAGTTTTACAGCAATGTTATATATTTTATTTTCAAGTCGGCAAATGTTTCAAATACTGATGAGACTACACATAGGTTTAATTTCGCACAGCATAACATGTCAAATAAGGATAATTTAAAATCATTAACCATCATTTTGTTTTTTCAGAATATGAAGTCCTTAACTTCATTTCAATATGACATAGTGTGCATTCAAACTTGAAGTTTAATATATCACCCAGTCTTACAATAATTGAGGAAATTTAATACTTTAATAACAAAAAATAAAATATTGCTCAAACCTTGTTCATCCATTCTGCTCTCTCTACATCGGGGAAAAACACCTGAAATACATGAAAACATTGGTTATAATTCAACTGTAAAACCAGCGGCAACAGATTTTATTTACTCACAATAATGATAAATACCACAGTAAAATTTAATTCAGGTTAGGGAGGATAGTGCCAGCACAGGAAATGTCCTAGTTCCACAAAGACCCTTGATTATCTATAATGCCCAGTATCTTACAAAGATGCATGGTACCATGGCTCAAGGTCTCATCAAAATGAACACTATATTTCAGGGTGGCAATACCATGTGGTATATGTCATTTAGGCTGTCACAAGCAGCATTTTTTTTAATCAATTCGGAAGAGAAAACTGCTGTAAGTATTTTATTTCTTCATCAATATACAGGAGGCATAGTGCATGCAAAGCGTAAAATCGTGCCCTACATACAGGCCCTAATGATTCTTTTGCCATATGTACAGTTTTTCTGAACATTCGGGAAATAAAGACTTCATAACAATATGTTTGCTATCACGAAAAGTGCATCAGTTTTCCAGAATGTTATAAAATTCTGGACATCTGACAAAAGAATCATCTGGGCCAATGTGTAGGACATAATATTCCACTTTGCATGTGCTATTACCATTAAAACTGATGAAGAAATAAACTTACAGCAGTTTTCTACTCTGAATCGAGTCAAAAAAAGCTGCTCGTGACAGCCTAAATGACATCATATACCACGTGGTATAGTCACCCTGATATTGTTAGTACTATGAGCATCTTGGCACTAACATGACCAGATCACCAATATGCTCCTAAAATCTCATTTAAACTTTGAATAGACGCATCTGATATACAAGATAATAGTGTCACATTAACTTCATGTTCAGACTAACCAAACAGCTGTGGCAAAACCCGAAGGCTTATGAATACATTATGTAAATGAGTCTGTAGACATCACTAAAAGTTGAGACCAGAAGCATGGCTCACTGGGTATAATGCAGTTATGTTCATGGGCACTGCCTTGGTAACCTCAGACAAACATATCTGTTCATCTTAGGACTGGTAAGCATTTTCAAGACAATATTTCAAGGTCAAATCTCACACAGAATAAAGACAGTTTTCCTATTATGTCCCTTCTTAAGTCAGTATTTTCAATTTAATATGCATGCCTGTATTTCATGTCTAACTTGTTCTGTAAACCAGTAAACTATAAACCTTGAAATGTCTATACCACTTTTATGAAATGGATATATAACATAGTAATTCATGTAAATAACAATGTATTTCTTACAAAAACTTTTTATTAAACCGCCCACGTACAATACCGAGATCTTACACACTGTTTTAAGTCTTGCTAATATGATTAATGGACATAACTAAGCAGACATGGCTAGATAACAGCTGTATTAAATATGCATAAACTTCAAGTGTACAAGAAATATAGCTTATTGAAAGCTTGATCAAATACTGGTTTATGGCTGTCTAAGAGTTTATGATGGTTTTTCTGAAGAAAATATTACTCACAAGCAAACTAGATTTTTTGTTGTTGTAAAAGCTGCCTACACATACAGAATATGAATGCTTATTTTATACAATTAATGAATTTGACATTTCAACTATCAGGCCATTTTAAAGCATTCTTATGTTAAATAACACCTACATAATATATATCATTACTCCTTCAATATCACCTACATAATATTACATTTCTCCTCCATAGTTTTGCTTTAGGCATTTCAATCTTACACATGACGGTTTTAATGCCACACCACAACAATTTTTATATATATCATCTGGACCGTGACACAGGACTAAAGAAATACACTAGATCAATAAATAAGATATAGTAAAGGGCTGACTGTAGAGATTTATCACTGACCAATGTCTGTGTGAAACTTGCCTCCATTTAGTAAAAGAGTTTAGTATTTGCCCATGTGCTGAACTGAAACACATTTAGAGTTATGGCTGACACAAATCTAGTCTTGTGGCATGATGAAAACTTCAGAAACTATGAAGAGGAAAAGTATTCATTGTGACTGCAATCTGAAGATATTTCAGACTGAATGCAGGGGCAGATCCAGAATTTCAGCATAATGTTCGGCCCAATTTGTGTCTGTTTTCTTTTTCCATTTCAACGGTTGTGGTTATGCTAGAGTATACTGATCTGGCAATATCACATGGGCCTCTGATTATTCAATTCAATGTTGAACAATAAAGTATACATTATTTAAAGACATATTCAAAATAGACCTACAATAACACCTATGGTCTGGGAATTTAGGGGGGCATGCGCCGGATATCATTTGTATTTTCAAGTATTAATAATTATAAGATATTTTCTGATAAAAAAATGTTTCTCTTGCAAGCATGAAAGTTCTGTAGATCTCTAGGTTCTCTGAGAAAGATTCCCTGACCATACAATTACACTTGATAATTCAAAATTCAAAAGAAATCTATTTTGAAGATCCTCAAAAGATCCAACATATCTTATACATTCTAAATTTATACAAACTAGTACTGTTTACTAGCTATAGTTAAATGAGTTATAATTTACCAAACTTATGTTTACTTTAAAGTTTTTCACCTTGAGTTAAGTTAATCAAAAATGAAGTGAAAAGTTCCTGTCATAAAAGCTTTTAGAGGACAAATGTATGAGATTACTGAAAAACTGTTTTTAGTATCGCTCTGAAATTGCAATTCTGTGTATTTGTATTTCAATATGTAAGTTGTCTAAGGACAATTGAAAATACAAAGTCATTATTGTCTACAACACTTTTTAGCTCTCTGACATGTTCCAGCTCAATATATTTTGAGTTTCAGGAAGTGACATCTTTAGCTAAGTAGCTTCAAGTCTTAGAAACTGCATTCTTTACAACATACTTAATAATAATGCAGTGATGAAGATTGGGCATCCCTAGCAAACATGAAGTTTCTTTGCTTGGTTTCCAGTTTTCTCTCATAGAAATACTGCTGTGGATGCTATGAAAAATACCTCTTTAAGGCCTCAAAAATGCAGGTATTTTTTTTTTTTACAAGCTAATCTTAAATAACTACAACACTGCAAAATACATACATGTACACAGAGATGTAACATAGAACTGTCATCTTGTCATCATGAACTATGATTACTAATTAAGATACCATGTATATTTGTTTGCTTTCTATTGTAGTATATTACCCCTGCAGCAATGTATCATGCACATGTGTGATCAAACTTCAAAAACTTGATAGATGTGACCATAAAGTGAACCTAACTGAATATAACTACATTAGACCATCAGAAACTGAGTAAAACAAGGAGTACAAACTAGGTTCTTGAAGTCAAATATTAACAAAGGTTGAGAAGTATACTTCATAATATAGATACAAAGCCATTCAGTGAGTATGTAGGATAAATGTTACTTTTCTGAAATAAGCCAACTAACACATTTACAGTTTAAAAAAATGGAAGTCCATGACAGAAAGATGCAATGCATCTCAGAATACACAACCCTGAATGTGATTTGAACTCTGATCTTAGTGCATCGAAGACCAACACTCTAACCACTGAGCCAAAGAGTTAACTCCCTGATGGATTTGTCAGAGGCTGTATTCATAAAATTATAGGAAGGTATGCACTAGACCATAACAATATGTACATGCAAAAATGTGGGCAAAATTTGAAGGCTTCAATGAGTTGTGTTCTCAATTTTAAGTTTGTGAAAAAAAATTGCTAAAACCTATTCATTTTCATTTTCTATGTCATTTAATTCTAGGTATAATGAAGAGGACTTCTGCTTTCTGTAATTTATAAATATTAATTATTCATAAAACAGGAAAAGTACAGACTATCTTGGCTTGAGCCATGGCTGACTTCAGAGTGTATAAACATATTACATTTTTTTTTTTTTTGAGACAAAATGTACAGGAGTATTTCTGTGTTTTCTCAAGGAATAGTGAATGTAATTTCATGAGATAGAGTAGGGCCTAGCTATATCTTCAGATGATTAAATATCAAAAACCCTATAAAACAAAGTTACATTAACTTAATAAGATCTAGCAATATACATGCGAGTGCTGCCACACCTTCCTTGCAAAGTTACACACTCCAAAAATACTATATACATTTGTACATAATCACTTTTTTGTGCAGTCATGCATGTTGATGTATGCATGATTATGTACGTTAGAAATCAAAAATATCATACCCATGATGGCAAATCCTCAACTCTGGCTAAAATAGCTTCTTTTTCATTCCTGGCTGCGTGCTGAGATATTTCTATTTTCTTCTGTTGCAATTTGTTGTGTTTTTCCTTCCAAGTGATTGCAATAAGTCCTAATAAAATCCAGGCAGGGCTAAATTGATAGTATCCAAACCCCCAGACTGCCAATGCAGCACCTGCATATTTGAAGTATCTTTTTAAAACACTGACGAGTAAGGTGTCTTCAACCACAGACTTCCTTTTTCTTTTGGCTGGAGTATTTTCATTCGCCATGTTGCTGGCCTTGACAGATCAAGATGTTTTACCAGTAACGATCTATAAATATTTTACCTGTGTCGTCTGCAATACACAGGATACTTTACGGGTCATTTGCATGACCCTAGGGCTTAATTCCGGAAACGATTTGCGGTACGGTAATTCGGCCAGAGTAAAGGTAGTGAACAGTTTTTGCACAGTGTATATTGGTCTGGTACCCGGCGTACTATTTACACCAGAAGTCTGATAACATATATATCAGGGACAGGTAAACCAGATTAAGCGTCCACATGCAATATACATGTGACAAAGTTTATTAAAACAAGTATTAGCATTTCCAAAAATGCTTGAAATCGCCGTTCAGCCATGCATTTCGTCTTATCCATAGATGAATGTATTTCATGTTCTTCATTCATTAATTTGATAATCTTACAACATGCTTTGCACTGAAAAGCGAAGTTATATTTGATAATTTTCACACAGAAATTATAAAGTAGATGAAATATACATTGTAATTTTTATTGTAGCTGGACTATTTTTGAAAGCTGACGATTTGGTTTCTTTATGAAAACATCCCAATATCTTTATACATCATGTTAAAATTTGCAGCATTAAAACCTTGTAAATATTGCTTGGTTGTAAACCAGTCTACGCATAATTAATTGACTATTTGCGTAGTTTTTTAACTTTATTTATTACTAAAAAATGTGTACTTAACAAAAGCTAGATACAGTTCTTCAATACCATAAGAATATTATATGTACAATTTAAACAGATTAAATTTTAGGTAAAAAATACGATATTGCCCTGACCCTAATCAAGCATATATAAAACACGGAAAAATCCTGATCAAACTCCTTGCACCGGTCACGTCACGCTTTGCTACTTTTACTGTACTAATCAGGGGAAGTAACCCCTGCGGGGAGTTTGTATCCTGATTAGAATCGCCAGGAAGCAAGCATTTATTTTTTTCTTTAAGTGCAAGTTTTGGAAAAAACAAATAAACCATACTCTTATTTAGACTACATTCTCTAGTTAAAAATGACATGTAGCAAAAAATATTGCGATTATCCTGTATTTATCCTACACGAGCCTGAAGACTGGTACTGAGATCGTACATTGATGATGGTATTTTTCAGTTGTAAGAATAAGTAACCCGACAAACATGGCGGTTGGGCGAGTCCATTTACGCATCCCTTGCTGAAGAATGTTGTCGTCCATTTGGTTATCATGTGATATGAAATGCTTTGCTTTGATTGGCTAAAGGCAGGCGGTGTACAGGCAAAACTGTTCAAATCTTGTTAATTGTATATATCGCCGTCCAGGAACGGCGATAATAAAATGGGTGACATATTACTTATCTATGACCCCACCCCCTTATTTCAGAAAGCTGAATCCATCCAAGCACAATCACATATTGTTTGCTTAAAACATAGTTGCAACTGCCACGGAATGATAGTTTAGTTTAGACTCATTTATTTTACATCGATTGCGAAAAGTAAAAGAAAAAAGGACAGTATGTTACAGTTAAAAAAAGGACAGAATGGAAGAGTTATATATTGAACACCGCCAGCCTCCCTGTATAGATACTGGGGCTGGGGCTAACTTTGACAGATGTAGAGGCGGCGTTTCAGAGACGAATGATTCGAGAGAAATAGTAGTTAGCAAAGTATTAAGTGCAAGTCTGAGGGATCAAGTAGTTAAGATTTCTAGTGGGTATCAAGTAGTTTTAACCATCTGCGACAATCTGGGCTCTTATCTTATAAAATAGAAGTATGGAACTGCATGTTTAACCTGTGGTATTGGAGAGCTTTCCATCGTAGGCTGTTCAACATATCAGTAACACTGCTTGTGTAGTTGTAATCATTCATTATATACCAAGCTGCTGACCTCACGCTTAGGGGTAAGCCTGATATTTCTGAGGGTTAGCCAAGGTAATTTGGCATGGAGTTTGGGTATTCTAGTTGGGATATGCTTGGTGCAGGACTCGTCTAGACTGTTTTTAAATAAGTTCCAAGCCTCATCAGAATCTGTATGCTCCTCATTAAAGTATTTGTTACAGAATGACCGCATATCGGATCTGATCCCATCCCAAGCTTTTGAGTAGACGCTTTGGCTGGATTGGTCGGCCTCTGTTTTAATTAACCTTATGAAATGTCATGATCAAAGATTGCAAAGACAGGAAGTGTCTTGAGAATATGGACATGTTGAAGTCTCCGAGGAGCTACATTATACTATCTTTTGGGATTTTGCTTACGGATCGATGACCATAGTTCAGACAAGGATGCTTCATCTAGTTGACGGGGTTTAAAGAATGCTCCAACAAAGATATATAAACTGTGACAGTTATTTCACAATGTTTCATTCAATGATGATGCTTATTTATGCATGCATATTGTACTATATATAATCTTTTTTAACTAGAATTAACACATAAGCATTTACTTAATTAATCTACTTTCTTAAAAGAAGAAAATCACAATTTACTTGACATGACTGATACAGAGCATGAAAAGTTGGTATGAATGCAGTATAACTAAAACACAAACCAAAAACCTAATATACTAATGCCAATAATGATATTATAGATGTCACAAGGGCAATATGTATTTAGACTAACTGACAAACTTTTTTTGCGGACACATCTGGAAATTACATATTTGAGTCAAATGAAATGATTTATTACACAAAAACAATTAAGACCGACTAGTTTATGTCTTTGACAAAACTATACCTTTTATGCTTTGTCTTCGTGATTACATTGACATAACGGTTTCATTAAATTAATCGAATGTCTCGATGGAGAAGAATGTCTCAAACAATTACATGCAGTCTGGTATCAGACTAGAAGAGGAGTACTTGAAACTGTCAGGATGTGGGAACGGTCTTAAACACTGGAAAGGGTATCTGAGTTTAGTTTTACGCAGGGTCTTTCAAATAGCATTTGAAAGACCCTGTTTCACGAAACCTACATTTTGTCATTTTATATCCCGTAGAACATTAAATCAGGTGGAAATGTACTTCTGACTTTCATCAGGGCCTTAATTAAGACCCTGCTTTCATGCACAACATATTTCGGACACATGCCGTACATTTTGAAGTGTAGTGTAGGACAGGTTAACTTAAGATTGTGTCTGTTAGTATATATGAACGTTGAATGTTATTGTTTTGAAATCTATTAATAGTAACAAGTAACTGATAAGAGATACAGGTAACTTTTTGATGGTTGGCAAAAACATGGCGGTTGATAGAAAATGCAAAACATAGTAATTTTGTAATTACAGTTACAAAGTCATTTTTCATCAAATAATTCAATATTTTATATCATTTAAAAGGTCTGTAAACTCATATTTTAAATATTAAAAAAATAATGTCTAAACTGTTTACTTTTTTGTTTGTAAATGGTTAAACATAGTGAATCTGAGCTGCTAGAAAAATGCTGAAATGACAGGTATAAATTAGTTTAGTTTTTTTCTTTAAAAGCAAAAATTCAAAATCTGCTTATATTTTCAAAATATGAATTTAAAGAGCTTTCAAATGATATAAGAATCTTAAAATTCGGCTGACAAAGAAAAAAGTTATCTAAAATTAAAAATTCTGCTGCTATCAAATGTATATAAATATTGGTTCCTTTTGCCAACCAGTAGTTCAGCTATATTTTGGTAACAGGTGCTTGTGATGTCATCAGTCAATGTGCCTTCAATGACTACTCTTCAACCGACTTACTCAGTGAACAACGAAACTAGTCACTACTTCAGAACGAAGTCGCAAATATGTTAATTAGATTAAAAATTTCATTTAAGATAGAAATTTAAGAAAATTTCACTGAAAGGTATTCGTAAAACTTGTACACTTAGTTGATTTATAAACAAGCATAAGGTGGAATCTTAGGATAATAATTTTTAAGTTGTAAAATAAAAATGGTGCCACTTTACGGACATACCAAAGCTTGGAAAATGGCGGCGTTGGAGATGGAAAAACTGATGATAAAATGTGAAATCTAGGTTTTTGACATTGACATACAGATTCTCCAGAAAACATGCCATCACAAAAAGTAATTATAGTAATCCTGAGTCATCTGAAATTTAGATTTTATATTTACAAAGTTTAAGCGGGCTTAAGTTGATTGAACTCACTTGAACTTCTATTTATTATTATTTAATAGTACTGTACTAAGTTGGTTGTTAACAGTGATGAAGTTGATTTTTAGGACATTTTGTCTATGGTTTGAGAGGGGTGCAAAACGTTATTCTCCATTGTCTCTATGCACCAGTCTTTATGTACCACTTTTAAGATGTTATATGCCTCTATTATAATTGTAGTTTAGTTTAGACTCATTTATTTTACATCAATTGCGATATAAGTTCTTACAACTTAGATTCATCAAGCTCGATGACTGCTTCCTGGGTTCCATACCAGTATTCGCGCAGCGGTGAGGAATGTGAAGATCGTAAGAGAATCTCGCCTCTGACGGGATTCGAACTTGCGACCTCCGGATCCGGAGCCCTGCGCCCTACCCCTGGACCACGGTGCCTCCTCTGTATAATTGTATAGCCTAGTCCTTACTGTATATATAGTTGGTACCAAAGGCAGGTGATTTATGGAGGTTATGTACCACTGCAATAACGTACCAGGAGGTTACGTACCAGTTTTGGAGATTATGTACCACATATATACTGGCTATACTGAATACCGGTGATCTACTAAAATGGTGGACTACTTATTAAAGAGAGAATTAAAGTTTGAAACAGGTTACGAAAAAGAAGTCAACTGATTAATTTAACAAAAGAAAGCCTTCTTGTACTGTCTGTAATTGTGGCAATAAAATTGCGCGAGTAAATGTGCTTGCAGGGACAATGGTGTGTCCGTCACCGATAATAGAAGTACCCCGATAATAGGGTTACAGAGGATATATTTTAGAGGTTACATACCATTTATATATATTTTTATGTATTTTTTTTTATATAAATGATGATCTAGTATGTTATCCTGGGGTATGTTAATAATATTGAAATCAGACATACATTGTAAAAAATGAATTTATAATTTTAACAGCTATTTTTAATATACTAAAAAAGTAAAATATAGAAAAGCAATATCATACATGTGATATCCCGGCGGGATTTAAGAAAGTCCCGTTATTCCACATCAATTCCAGCTGTCCCGGTATTAATTAAAAATTCCCGTTATTAAAATCAAGAAGAAAAAAAATCTTTCATCTGCCGACGTCAATAACTTGCTCAGCTCCGGTTATGGGCGGAGCTTATACTCGGAAACGGCGATCAATACATACTACCTTCAAAGCATTGACCAATCAGAGTGCATTTTACTACTTTGTTTGAATTAATCCTGTGTTGACACTCGATACACATTTAACACATTTAGCCATCAACGGGTGTTGAATTGGGTCAATATAATTCGATTGGGGATGTACACAGTAGAAAATTGTTGTGTACAACTTAACAAATTGACTTGAATAAAGTGTTTAATAAGGGTCCGTCCGTACCATCAGGATACTTTATGTGTGGACCCCCAACTTAACAAATTAATTGAATGCTTAATTTTAAAGGCAAACGGTTAAACATCAGTGCATTACTTGTGTTACTCTAACCTTTTAAACAGTGTAAGGAAATGACTAAAATACTTTTTGGTATTTTTGTTTCAATTCTCAGATTTATTTATAAGAAAAGGTCAAGTAGTTTTAAGACAAGCTTAACAAATTGTAGGAAACCAATTTCAGCAAATATTTAGTTCATTTAACACAAGGCAGCGAGTGAAAATCTCGGATGAATTCTGTTTGTCATATATTTCCGCGACCCCGTCGTATTTTAATATTTATAGAAAACAGTGTCTTGGAGACTTTTACATGGCAAACTTACAACATTCAATTGATTGATTAAGATAAGTGTTCATTATTTAATTACAAATACCAGTTTTTCATTGAAAAAGTTTCCTTTTCTCTAACACTTAAATATTTCTGTTGTGGTTACTTTTGAAAGCAACAATTATAATGAATCAACATAATTTACATCTTAATATCGTTTGTACTTTTGTTAAAAAATTCTGGTGAAACTGGAAACACATCCCAGACTTTTCACAAAATGGGATCTGAGTAAGGACTTAGGTCCAAAAGCAAAAATTCAAAAGACAAAAAAAAAAAAATTCAGTCATCAGTGGGAATCTGAATATAAATGGTTAGGAAAGTGTGCTAAGGGAACAGATTATGCCTTTTGCATGTGGTGCAACCTTTTAAGTATTAACAAAAAACACTTCATTAATAGTTTTCTTTTCTGTTCTTCTTGTCTTTCTTTTTGCGAAAACAAGTCGCTAAAAAATTCCAGTTTTCAAGCTAAAAATCCAGCTGAAAATCCAGTTGTGAGCTACCAAAGTTATCACATGTATGCAATATACAGACAGCAAAGTTTTTACCTTTATCTACATATAATCAACCTTTATTTATGTATACTTATCAAATATGAATTCGCCAATGAGTTTTCAAACAAATCACAAACTATTGACATATGAGTGAATAATTGTGTAATTTGTTATTGTTGTGTTGCTATTCTATAATCGTAATTATTATGCAAATTATATTATCAAAATAAAATAACATTTTATAAATAAATTGTTTTGTAGGCTTGTTGACTATTTGATTTTGTGCGTGTAAATAAAAATATTGTCGTTTAACTGTTGTGTTCTGTTGTTACTCTATTCTTCGTAATTATTATAATTTAATTTGTTAATTCGATTTAACAATGGTATAATTGTGCAACAAACATCTCTACCTAATATTTTTTTACACCTTCCTTACCTGTATCCTTACCTGTATGGTATGTAACCTCTTATCAATATACGTGGTACGTAACCTCCAATACTGGTACATTTATGTAGTGGTACGTAAACTCCATGGTAAAGACCGTTCCAGAAATTAGTACCTACCTGATTACCTCACTTTCGTCCGCCATTAAGGGACTGCGCAGGTTGAAGCAGTTTTATAATGCGGAGCTTAGAAAAAAGTCTTTAATAAGATTGTGACGTTGTATGTTAGAGTAACAGATACATATAAACCACATGAAGCATTTATTATCAGCAAAGATCCCAAGGTCTTTTAACTGAAAAAAAAGCATATTAATACTTTGTAAACGATTTTTTTTGCTGACATCTCAATCTATTGAACTGTTAAATAAAGGTCTTGTGATTTCTCTGGTAGATTAATTCTTTTTATTTTATCAAAATTTCATGAAAAACTGCTTTTAAAATGTACATTTATCTATCTTTAGAAGGGTACACTTATATAGGTGTCATAATAATTATGTCTTCCGTATTTCAAGAAATATCATCAACAATAGTGTTAAAAATAAGAAGGAAAGCAAACGTATTATTGTAAGATCAATATCTTACAAACGTTGGCTTGTAGCTACTGTTTTCTTTCTGCATACACAAACTCACATGTTGTACATATCAATACTTTGCAAAAACAGATTTCTAGATTTCCCATATGCAAGAAAAAAAGAATAGAAAAAGGTACCTATGGCAAGAGATGCTAAATTTCATACGGTCTTAAAAATCTTGCTTGTAAGGAAGATTGTATATTTCTAAATTTCATATTACAATCAGTAACAAATAAAGCCCATGTTTTATAGCCTTCAGGCATTTTCTAAAAAGCAGATTTCGTTATTACAGTGTTTTACTGTGACTGATCAAGTAAGACGACAATGGCAATAAACGGTGACTTATCAAAACAAAGACAGTATGTGACCCCATATTACGTAACCACATTCCTTCATCACGGGAAACCGCAAAAGACAAAAGATAATTAGAGACTAAATAATGCACATTTATTTTCAAGTATATTATTTTCTTTGAAACTGTATCAAAGAATAATGCAGATTTTAGTAAAAATACAGTGAACATGCTGTAGATGAGCGAGATGTTGTTTTGTCCATTCTGTAAGCTCTCAGAGTTGTTTAAATAATTGAAATCATAGTTTCAACTTTCGAAAAGGAAAACAGTGCTTTCAATATTATTTGTGTTTTACACATATTATATGGTTACACAACTCAAGCTTCCACTTTGAACAGTCCATAGTCTTTTTTCACAATCTTTCATGTGTTAAATAATTCAAGTTTATAATATGTTCAAGTCAGGAATAAAACATACAAAATAGTAATAATAATAATACAATGAAATGATGTTTATTCTGCAACAAAATTCCCGCCATATAAGGTAGTAAGTCACCTTGAAATGTGCTAAAGTTATATTGATTTACAAGGAATTTAAGCATCATAGCAAGATTTAGCAGTTCTTTAATGGCGGACGGTCACGTGATTTTCATAATGGTTGCGGTCAATTTATCAATTATGGAACGGTCTATATAACCTCCAGTTTCCAAGGCAGGTGCGGTGTGAAAAGTCAACCAAGTAATTGATATTAATCCAATTAAATTACTGATTTTCTGAAGTATTATGTTTTAATATAGTTAAGCCAACAAGTTACCTTTTTCACCTCTAATATTATTTTTTTATGTGTTTCATTTTACATGTAACATTACATGAAAAAGTAAATCATAAAATATCATTTAGAAGTAAAAAGGTAATGTAATGACTTATTTATAGGACTAGGTTTACCACTGATTATGATTATTTATGAAAACAAAAACAAGTTCCTTCACCTATTACAAAATGGCTAAAATATTACCGGGTAGTAGGGGATATCGCATAATTTTGTCACTGACTCATAATTTCATTAAATGTGTAATAAATAAAAAAATGTATGTTAATATAATAGTGGAGCATAACGTCTCGTAAAATGGCACATAAAGACCAGGTGCATAAAGACTCTGGCATCAGTATCTTTCCTTACTGGTATGATGGTATATGTTCACAGCTAGGTAAACTAAGGCATGTTTGGCAGAGAAATTAACTACATGTATTCAGTTGCAAGCAGGGCTTGTAACTTGTGAACTCATATGGGCTCACCTTTAAACATGAAACTTCAAGCATATTATGCATATTATATGCCTAATAACAGTTACATTTCATTAAAAAATGTTCCCCAACAACTAGTTTTGCTGTTTGATGGTTCTGTTATGAACAATTAACATTGTAATGATTCAAGTTTTTTTCCTAACACTGTATTTTGACTTTTAAAGTAGCAGGATTTGTTTCATCCAAAATGACATAATGGCAAACAACCTGTTTGCAATGCTTGTCAGTGAAACACAACTGCTTTAAGAACATTTAACCCGGAAGTCAGCTCAAGGGCTAGCAATTATTGTTCGCAGTATCAGATAAATAGTTAACTCTAGAAATGATGCAGTTAGATTTCGTGATTATTTGTCACTTGACACATGTTAATGAGATCCATTCACTGAATGAGCATAGAAAAGAACCGGCAGCAGTTGGTGGGGGTTTTGACGATAAATAAACTCAAATAAAAAAGAATTATATACATGATGCTGAGTGTTGCTTTGAAGTAAAATGAGTGTTTTCTATTGTTGATGAAAAAAGATATATTAATCACATCTGTAGGGAAATATTTACACTGACACCTTTAACAGTTAAAGAAAAATATTAATGAACAAAGTAATGATTCACCGAAGTTTGCTGACTGGAACTCTAGATAAATCCTATTATTTAACTGATTTCTGACTGGAACTCTAAACTTGGACATCCAGGTTTTAAGTGTGCTTGCCACCACTTTCCACATGTTCCATGGTTAGCAAGTTTGATATCACGCTGAAAAAAGAAATGGTTTAATCAACTGCATGAAGGAATATTTTTCGCATTTAAATGGCAATAATACTTTTAGTAATACTTCTAAAAGAGTTTAGACTGATGTTCTGTGTTTAAACAAAATCTGTATTTATTGTAGATTTGGTACATATAGTGTTGGTAAAAACCCCCACAAGATATCATATTTTAAATACATATTTATATATGTTAAGAACAACAAGGTTTTGACTCAAAACTTCATTTTTATCAACTTTGGTTTATAGTTGTGAAATGATTGTCCTGTTATTGAATAGCAGATTTTCTTATCAGGTGTGTCCTCCAATATTTTAGTGTTGTAAATGTTAACTCAAGAAGAATTATTGCCTTATAGAAAAGACTAAGAAACCTAGCTGAGTATTTTCTGATTATTTTAGACAGGTTTTACCTGTACTGTTGAGTGCCTTGTCCCATACAAACCCCTGCACTAACAATACTTCATTATCTTTGTTGCTCTCTGTTTGCACCTAACACTCACTGTTTTCTCTAATTCTAGACACGGTCCAAGGAAGATACCTGGACACCAGATGAATTAAATAAAGCTCTAAGCAAGGTGAGGGCTTCTGTTTGGATACACTTCTTAATTACATCTTCTAATGTTCACATATCCTTTCTCACCTTAAACTCACAGAAAAAATCCCGAATACTTTTGCAGGAGCACTCAAGGCAATATTTGTTTACCTGACCACCTGTAACTAAAAGTGATATTTGCTCTATGAGCATACATTGTTATACTCGCAAGCGGATATATCATGTTGTGCAAGTGGTTGTCTGTCGATATGTTTTTATCACTGTTTTGATCAGTTTGTACAATTTTATAAATTGAATACTTAGAGATTCCGTTATGACTTAGCTGTGTAATAGCCGCAATATATTGATGTTATGAGACTCTCAAGGGTCATCTGAAAAACCGGGTATTTATTTTTACAGACAAGTGACAGAAGACATCACCGAGACAGGGATGAAGATAGAAAGAAAGACAGGATATATGGTGAGGAGAAACACAGACGTCACCGGGAAGAAGACTCAGACAGGAGGCGGAAGCATAGAGATGAGGTGGGGGAAAACAATTTCTAGGTTTTTGACAGATTTATGATAAGGAAAAATTAAAATGCTCATGTATGGATTATGTATACATGTAAAGTGAAAATTGTAAAGTTTGTATAAGTTAAATGTAAAGTTGAATTGGGCCTAAAAGACTGTTACTTAAAAGATAATTATGTAATTTCGTATGTTAAGAGATCTACATAGGTCATGTTTTGCAAGAGCTTATTGTTGTTTGCTTTAAGGAACGGTTTGTATTAACTTTTCTGTCATAGATTGCAAAGCATATTTTGATGATAATTATATTCATGTTAAGAATGCTATGGATAGATAGTACTTGGTCATTATAAATTCATAGATATAACTTGGTAAAAAAGGTAAAAAATTCATGTTTTTTATTCTCAAAATTGGAAAACTGATTATTTTTTTAATGAAACTACACTGTAGATTTCCCATTTTCTCTAAATATGTTTTTACAACATCATTACAGGATGAAAACGGCTCAGATGTCAGACTGACTGAGGTATGAACAATTTAACTCAGTTAAGAAACTGTTAATAATTATATGAGAATTTGAATGTGACCAGATGACCAGAAGCTCATTTCCGTATTCTTACAGTCACTGAAGTTTTTCTGATGTCATTGTAGATCTGAAGTGGAATAAATCAAAGAATGACTATTTGGAAATGGTTAATTACTTTGATTGTAATGTTGATTGATCAAAGTCTTGCTTCAACAGACTGGATTTGTGTTTGATAAATCTGGAGGAAGGATAACAGGAACATGTCTTGCTTACTTGAATATTTCTTGTACTACTTATCAAAGAAGTTGTTTATCTGCTATCTGAACATAATATAGAATTTAAACTATTTACTTCTTTCTAAAGATTTTCAACACCTCTTTTTCTCTATAAATTAAAGACAGGATCTTGATTTTTAAATAGATATACATGAATAATAATTTCCCACAGTTATGGTATAAGACTATTACATGTCTGCTGTTTCTGTAGGAAGAGCGTGAGAGACAGAGAGAAGAACGAAGAAGAAGGCGTGAAGGGAAAGACAGCAGTAGTAGTAAAGATAAGAAGGGAAAGGAAATACAGTTTGTAAGTTGTTTTGTTTCTTCCAGATTTGTTGCCATTACTTATAAATTCTGAGAATATAGAAAATTTTGTTTTGCTAAAGAATGTTAATAACCACCATACTTCAAAGGCTATGCAAGAAAAATTCAAACAAAATTTAACTATTTTTTTGTTCTTTAAACTTTTTCATAATGATCATGATTTTGTTTTTAATGTCTTTATTATATAAAGCGACTAAGCAGAAGAATTCTTGACTTTGATGCATTTAAAAGTTCTGTGTGTTTCAGAGAGGAAAGTCAGATCATAAAGAAATAGAGCTGAATGATGTCGATGAAACAGAGGATCGTAGAAGACGTCACCATGGCGACCGAGATCGTAAACATAGAGATGATGCTGAACGCGAGAAGCGACATCATGACAGAGAAGAAAGGCATCGGGATGACGACGAAAGAGAAAGGCGAAGGCATCATAGAGATGACGACAATGATAGGGATAAAAGGAGAAAGCACAGGGATGATGATGATGATGATGCCTTAGAGCGACGTCGTAAACATCGTGATGACGATGATAGAGAGAAAAGAAGAAAACATAGAGATGAGGATGATGAGGTATTGACTGATACCTTCTTATGTAGTGCCTTAGATGTGTTTTTGACTGTGTGTGTATATCTCAATATATGTATATACACATACATATCCATGTATTTAGTAGGGATGTCATTGAATACTAATTTTGGTATTCAAATATTTGTATAGAATATAGAATATTCAAATATATTCGAATATTCGTGTAGAAATGTAATTTTTTCTGAATGTCCAAACTCATGATATCCAAACACCCCTTCACTTACTTATTGACATACTTGCTCCTGTTTTATTGAAACTATTCTGTTTCATTCATCGGGTCGTATTTAGAATTCGTTCTATATCAGTATCAAGTTTCATGTTCAAACTTTTATCACAATAAATCAAGTTATATTAAACAATTAAATTGAATTTTATGTCTTTCGTGACTTAGTCCATTTGATTACTTTCAGCTCATTTAATGACATCACTTTCTTGAATATTTTTGAGAAGGAGGCATTTTGCATTGACTTTTTGCTGATCAAATTAAACGATTGATATAAGAATAGATATAAAAATCAAAAGTCTGTCATAATTAAATAATTTATTTTGAAGTTATGTGGCAATTACCAGAAGTGTAAACTGTGAAAACAACTGACATGTCAACTGAGTGCAAATTGCGATAATAAAATCGCAAACTGACAAACAGTTAAGCTGTCACTTAATTACATTAGTCAAAACATGGTAATTTTAAGAAAAATGATGCTGGAAATCTTGATATTTTTTGTGCGAATATTCGACGCAAAAATCGGATTCGAATATTCGTAAGGAATGCGAATATTCAAATATTTGTTGACATCCCTGTTATTTAGTATAATAACTTATTTTGCATTGCCTCTGAATTACTTATATCTGCCTCTGAATTAGTTATATCCTGAAAACTAATGCAAAAATATGTACCTGTATTATCAGTGTTACAAGCAAATGCCAGATAATGCTCTCTTGTGTGAGTATTTGCCTCATGTTTTGCATGACCCAGGCAGGTCAGTTTGTGAATTCCGATAGAGAAAACATATGTGAAACATTATGTGAGCAAAGGTGATTTCGTACAGGATTGAACCCGGCTGGCTCGGCACTGGTACACAGCACCTGGCCGAAGTGAGTTTTGTTGAATAGGCAGGTGAACCTGCTTTCTAGCGCTGTGTGTCACTGGCCTCTTGCTGTTCAGAAGGCAATAGAAGGATAAAAAAAATGTTTTTTGTGTGTTAATATTTTTTAAATGTTTGATATTGTGTCATACTTGTGTATCTGGTGTATTTTGATGTGCTTTGTTCATTTTGTTGATATCTCGTGTACAGGATGAACGAGAGAGAAGAAGAATGGAGAGACGACTGGAGAGAGAAGCCAAGGAGGTTCTCATTCATTTGTTTCTATAAATAGAATACAGAGAGTATAATTACACTTTCGCACATAAATGTGTACCATTATGCTGATCTGTCAGTGTTGTTACCTTGGTGTGCTATTGATTTTGCATTCAGAAATATGAATGAGTTCTGAATTGAAAATATCGCACTATTCAGGAATTTTATTATCTTGCTAAAAGATTATGTGTGCAAAATGCATTTTGCACAAAAGGTACTTGTGTAAAATGTTTGCTTTTTGTTAATTTTCAGGATGAAGAAAGGAGGAGAAGACATGAAGAAAAGAAAGACAGAAGAAAAGAAAGAGACAGGGATAGAGAGAAGGATAAAGAAGAACGATCAGACAAACACAGGGATAGAGACAGACATGAGAGAGAGGAACGCTCTGACAGGCACAGAGACAGGTTTGATCAGTAATATACATGTACAGATGTCTTTTGTGAAAAAATAAAACATTTACTTATTGTGAGACATTTTCTCAATCACATCCAGGTATGTTGGGCTGTCAATATAACATTATAGAAGAGTTAAAAGGGGTTTGAGGTCATATTTTTATGCTTGTAAAAAGCTGTGTTATAATGGTTAATTATATCATGATTTGATTTTAATTGAAATAATTTTGCAGTATGTTTTCCTTTGTATTTCTGGTTTTAAGTCTGATCAAATATATCATTCAAGTAGTTTGTTCATTTACTCTGTTGCTGTCTTTAAAATGTTGTTGACATGATTTAAATTCTGTAATACTGTTTGATGGAACTATTCCTACCTGCAATTTTAAGCATCATGCCAAGAATAGAAAAGTTGTCTTTCAGGTATGAAAATCTCACTTTTGGTGTTCACTTGGTGAAATATATCGATGTTAGACTGAAATTTAACAAATTATGCTCAACATTACAGGAAAGATCGAGATCGTCACAGAGAAACTGAAGAAGAAAAAGAGGAGAGACGTGAAAGAGAGAGAGAAGAAAGAAGAAGGGAAAAAGAGGAAAGGCATAGAGAAAAAGAAGAGAAAAGAAAGCAGCCTAAGGAAGAGGTAAATTCATAGAGGATTTTTTGCCAGTCAGAGTTTAAAAAGGCATACCCTAAAATTATAGCAACTCATTACTGTTAGATTCATTTAGATGTAAATAATAATTAACAAAATCATTACCCATTGCTAAGGTGATTCTCAAAAATTCTTAGTACAACTTGTTAATTAAGGTGAAAGTTTTAATGTATGATCCTTTAACCCAAATCAGTTACTGTCGATGTAAGAACCAAGTTTAGCTGAAAAGTCTAAAATAGTAAAAGTCTTTTATGACTGGCCTGGTCATAAATTAAATTTACAACCAAATGTGTACTGGAAGGTATATTTCATTTGTATTTATCTCTTAGAAGTGAAAGAAGTCTTTGGTGCTTCTAATGAACATGGAATCTAAACATTCACTGTTCCAAGCATTTATCTTGACTGTCAAGGAACTTGGTCATATTGAACCCTGACATAATTCTGCGTATTAATTACCAGATTTCTATAGGGATAAAACTGTTTTTACTTCTATGAAAATGTAAGATATTATCACATGAATATATTATAGAAGAAAGAGGAAGAAGATGATGAATATAACTATGAGGAAGATTTTGAGGTAAGGGTTGTACTCGTAAAAGTCTCGTATGTAATACTTTATAGTGGTTGTACATGTAGTACTGAAGGATAGTAAAATTTGCAGGTCTGGCTAACTCGGTAGAGCAGCGAAATATCAATTCAGGTTCTCGGTTCAAACCCCACCAGGGCTGACTAAATTTCTTCATGATAATTGATCTTGGACAATGTGTTTGAATGTCATGTGTCCTTCTCGTTTATTTCAAGTGAGGAAAAATTCTGTTGCTTACCCAGGAACACTTGCACTGGCATATGACCAAATAAAAGAGGTTAAAACTGACCTTAAACCCCAATAATAATACACAAACAAAAGTAAAACATATGTTAAAGCTGTATGTTATATTGACATTTTGTTATACAGTTGGAATTTTCTAACTGAAGGTACACGTAGAGAGGGTAAGTTGAAAAGTATCATTATAAATAAGTCGTAGGCTAATTACATGTGTCAGTATTTTACAATCATTAAAAGTTTATTCCCACAATATGTATAAAGTTTGATTCATTTGTTAAACTACAAAAGAATCTATCTATCTGATGTCTAGGATTATGAGGAAGATTTTGAGGATGAAGATGAAGAGGAAGAGAGAAACCAACCCAGAAATATACAGGTACGTTTTCTCGTTTACAGCCTAGCAAAGGGAGTGGAGTGGAAGCTTGGTATTTGCCCTTGTCTCTGTCTTGCAAAAAAAATTGGTAGAGCATATCTGTGGAAGTGTTCGACTGGCCACCTGGTGTCAGTGAACAATAGTGTAGGGCAGGGTTGTTCATGTCCTGTTCTAAGATTTGCAGTATCTGTTAAGATATAGTATGTCATTTGATTTTTGACTGTCATGGACAAAAGTAAGGGAATGTGAAACGTACACAAGTTCACTTGTTAAGTTCAGACTTAATAGTGATCAAAAGTTATCTTCCACCCCTTTTATATGTGTCAACCCTCTCAAGTCACACATAGGATTCTGCATTAATGATTTGTTTTGAGTCAAAACAATCTGAGCCGGCAAATTGTAGAAAGCCTATGTCAGCTGTCTCTAGTTATCTTTACAGTGACAGTGATGTCTCAGTGACCTTGGAAAGTGGTTGGGAGACCACTTCATTTCCAGTCAATAACTTGAGGCCTCAATTCACAAAATTGTTTGGGCTCACCTTGCTGAGCTGATATTCCTTATTGACTTTAGGGATTTCTGATCCTTGTTGGGGGTCATTAGTGCCATTCAATGTTGTATTAACTGTTTGACTTGTATGAATTTGCTGGCATCCATAAAGATAGATGATTTAAGACACTTGCTGTTTTTATGAAAATGAGGTTTTCAGCTTGTGTAAAATATTGTCACTTCATCTTTTTAATTTAATTTAGCTTGCTTTTTTTGTGACAGGATATTTTATGTTATACTGCAATAAATTCTGATATTTTTTGTACTTAGCTAACACCATCACATGCACGCACACACACTTGGGTAGTGCAGGTATGCAACATGAATGTTAAAATCTGCTTTCATCTGGTTGTTTTGGGTTCTTAGAGAGACTATTCACTATTCCTTCATTCTGATTTCTTTCCTGTCTATAATATTTTTATTCTGTAATCAGGAAAAGAAATGTACAGGTTCAGTAGTTTAGTCTTTACATTTATCCTTGGATATTTTAAGGGGTGTGGTTCTTCTCTCTGATTACATTCGGCCATTCATGCAATGAAAATGAACTCTCATAACTGAGGTGTCTGCATTTCAGCATAATGCTGTCAGTATATGTGTTCCATATTTTGACAGCCATTCATTTTTCTACTTCTTGTTTAGGAATCGATCCACAAAAAGGCTGAAGCAGGATCCAGGCTAGACTATTCTGTAAATATAAGATTTTTGATTGGCTTTCAAACTCCACACAGTGATTTGATTGGCTAGCACTGCTCTGTTCCTTACCTTAAGTGTACTTATAGTAAACAAGGATCTACACTTATTTTAAAGTCATTTAACCTATACTTAACATATAAACTTCCAAAAAGTTGCACTCTGCTTTGTCTAACAAAGTATTTTTTATTGTTATTTTTCATTTATTAATATTCTCAGTTTCAGTAAAAAGATTTCTTCCGCCGTCCAATCTGATGCTAACAATAGAACAGAATTTTCAGAGCATTTTCCATTACATCAGAGGTTTCCCATGTCCTGTTGTTAAGACAATAGGTTTTACCTGTCATATTTATTTTAAAAAAAAGGTTGTATCTGTCTTATTTGTGAAAAGATTAAAACAATTGGACAGGTCAGTATAAGGATTGTCAATGTATACATCTGTGATGTACAGTAAAGTAACCACTTTGAGGAGTTTGAATAGACGTTCTATTTGAGATTTCCTGCACTGGGTTATGCATGAGATTTTAGATTCTGCTTAATATGTCAAAAAAAGAAAAAGAAAAAAATGAAGAATGGAGTTGTTTAAGCATGTTTATGAAATATCTGGCATGATTTGTAAATGTGCAATATGAAATGTAAACTGTTTTTGAAAGACCTAACATTATTGTTTGTATATCCCAGTGTAGACAGACTATATCTAGTTTAACATACCCAGCTGTCTTGTGTAATAACGTGTATATAAAAACAAGACCCTCCTAATGTACACATTATTTACTAGATACCAGGTCGTGTGAAATAGCATGGTGTGCTTTGTTGTATTTGGTCAAGGTTTTCTCTTTTATAAATATGTTCTTTTATAAAAGACTCAGTTACAGGTACTTTGATTATAAGGAAGTCTTAAGCCATCAGAGAGACACAAAGTATGAGTCAGTGGAGCAGTCTTTTAGGGTTACAAAGAAATGAGCTGTACATTTCTAGATTGAGTTACATTGTCTTTGTAGCAGAGTTTTCTTTAAGCAATTAGTCGAGGGGAACAATTGAATTTTTACTCATGGATATGAATTACCAGTATTCAGTTCATTTTGCACTTAATTATTTGAATTAATTACGCTTGTTTTTTTCGTTTCTTTTATTGAGTTTTTTTTTGCATTTATTTACAAGGGTTCTTTTTACTTCCTTATTTATAACATTTTGTAGAACCGAAGCACTACCAATATTTAAATGCTGTCCCTTTATTAGCTCACCTGTCACGCAGTGACAGAGTGAGCTATTAGGATACCCTTGTGTCCGGCGTCCGTCGTCCGTCCGTCGTCCGTCGTCCGTCGTCAACATTTTCTTTAAATGACATCTCCTCCTAAACCCCTGGCCCAGTTTTAAAATAACTTCATACTAATGGTCCTTAGATGTCCCTTTACCAAGTTTGCTCAAATGGTTCCGGTCCAATGCACAATATGGCTGTGAGGCCCTAAAAGGTGTTTTTAAAATGGAAATTTCAAAAATCTTCTTGTCTGAAATAACAAGGCCCAGAGCTTTCATATTTGGTATGAAGCATCATCTAGGGGACCTCTGTCAAGTTTGCTCAAATCATGACTTCCGGGGTCAAACTGGTTCAGCCCCGGGGGTAAATAGATTTTACTTAGAATTTATATAGGAAAAACTTCAAAAATCTTCTTCTCCAGAACCACAAAGCCTGGCGCTTAGATATTTTGCATGTAGCATTAACTAGTAGACTTCTACCAAGTTTGCTCAAATCATGATCCCCGGGGTCAAGTTGATCCCGCCCGGGGGTCAGTTAATTTTATATAGAGTTTATATAGGAAAAACTTCAAAAATCTTCTTCTCCAGAACCACAAAGGCTAGAGCTTAGATATTTTGCATGTAGCATAACCAAGTAGACCTTAACCAAGTTTGCTCAAATCATGATCCCCGGGGTCAGATTGACCCCGCCCCGGGGGTCAATTGATTTTATATAGAGTTTATATAGGAAAAACTTCAAAAATCTTCTTCTCCAGAACCACAAAGCCTGGAGCTTAGATATTTTGCATGTAGCATTACCTAGTAGACTTCTACCAAGTTTGCTCAAATCATGATCCCCGGGGTCAAGTTGACCCCGCCCGGGGGTCAATTGATTTTATATAGAGTTTATATAGGAAAAACTTCAAAAATCTTCTTCTCCAGAACCACAAAGCCTGGAGCTTAGATATTTTGCATGTAGCATTACCTAGTAGACCTTTACCAAGTTTGCTTAAATCATGATCCCCGGGGTCAAATTGACCCCGCCCCATAGTCAATTCATTTTATATATAGTTTATATAGGAAAAACTTCAAAAATCTTCTTCTCCAGAACTGCAGGCCTGGAGCTTAGATATTTTGCATGTAGCATTAACTAGTAGACTTCTACCAAGTTTGCTCAAATCATGATCCCCGGGGTCAAATTGACCCCGCCTGGGGGTCAGTTGATTTTATATAGAGTTTATATAGGAAAAACTTCAAAAAATCTTCTACTCCAGAACCAGAAAGCCTAGAGCTTAGAAATTTTGCATGTAGCATGACCTAGTAGACCTTAACCAAGTTTGCTCAAATCATGATCCCCGGGGTCAAATTGACCCCGCCCCATAGTCAATTCATTTTATATATAGTTTATATAGCCATCTGATCTTAGTCTGCAAAGTTTGCTTCGGTCTTCCCAACTGCTGAGTTCAGTACGTACAGTCCATGGTCTGTGGATCACCTATCTTGTGTGTCATAACGTGCTCTCAAATTCTGTACTGGTACAGAATTTACCAACACAGGTTAACTGCATACCATTATGTAACTTAAATACTGTCTCAAAATAGCATATACCCTAACACAAAAGTCACTTCTAGACTGTACATTTCTGAAGGAAACTACCTTCAGCCAAAATGAAAACATTACACCTGTTTCAGATATCCATATTTCAATTTGTACTTCATACAATAGTTTCATGTTAACTTACAAAGAAAAAAAAAATGTATCGAAAGTCTAATGACTTTGAAATGTTAACATTTTCCATGTATTTATCATCTAGACGAAATGAGGTAAACTGGAAATTATTAAAACAGTTCATGTAAAGTTAAAACTTCACCAATCAGCAAGTGTGGACACATGCCCTTCTTTCACCAATTCTCTCCTCATTATGTCTACAATATCGTTGCATGGTCTATCAGGTGAGCGATTCAGGGCCATCATGGCCCTCTTGTTCTTATTTCACTGAGGTTTAATGGGGAATTGTGGGGTGGGCATTTGAGTTTTATCACATGTAAATTTTTGGACAAAATCTAGCTGTAGAATAGTCAGGAATACATCGCTGTCAATTCTTTAATCAGTACTGACCTCTCTCTCTGGTATGCCTGTTTTTAGGCCACTCAAATACTGATAGATATGTTGGGAAGGTGAAAAAATTATTTAATTTGTTTTTGCTTTTTAGCATTCTATTTTCAAACACAGATTTATACATGTATATAGTATATTTGCTGCGTAAATGTACTGCACATGTTTGGTGTTGCACATGGAACTTTGTGTTCATTCAGTTTGACAAATTATTCTCACCAAGCACATTTATGCTATTTTATGTAATACAGTAGGTATTGATGACATATACAGTGTAATACATGTAAATACATCTCCTATATAACATTGTTGTCAGGATTCTGAAGTGAATGATGTATTGAGAGCATTGGATGCTGAGAATGAGAGGTTACTGAACAGTTCATCAAGAAGCCCTCAGGTGTCTGCAAAAGTAAGTCCTGTTTGCACTGGTTTTACTCTCATGCTTCCCTCACATTTTGCTGCTAAGATATGCATACATTTTGTACTGTTTGTTTAGCAAATATAGCAGTAAGATTTACCTATATTTATGGATTTAAGCTTTTTTTATATATGTAGTTTAGTAACCTTACTCCTAGGGATCAAAAATCTATTGTCATATTAGCATTTCATTGAAAGAAAGTTGCTGTACGATGCTTAAAAGAAGTCATAAAGTTATGAATAATAATTTGTTTTTGGGATATATGATTCCAGAGTATTAATCAATTACTTTTATAATAACTCAGCAGTATGGTAGAGATTATGATCGTGGTGACTCAAACAGAGAAGAAGACAGTGACGATGGTTACCAGAAATCATACCAGCCCCGTATGGACAGACCACGTACAGCTATAAACTTTGTCTCGGCCAAACAACGTGCAGTGAGTCGTAAGACTGCGAGCAAAACAATGCAGCGTGGGAAAGATCTATTAAAGATGCTGGAACTGGATTTTGCCAGTTTTGATATCATGGACATGCCACCAGTTAATGAATATGATCTGTATATCAGGGCATTTGGAAGTTCAAACACTAGACAGGTAATAGATATGTTACAGCATGTCATTTAGTCAGAACTGTTGAAAATACAACTGCACTTAATGTCCAAAAGTTTCTTTTAAATGTTTGTAAAAAAGCATTATTTTCCTTATACCAAGACAGTGAGATATAGTGCTGTCTCAGTGATTATCTTGCACTTTAAAGTGTTTTTAACTCACCTAAGCACGAAGTGCTCAAGGGTGAGCTTTTGTGATCACTGATTGTCGTCCATCCTCGTGGGTGGTGCGTCAGTTGATCATCAACAATTTGACTTTAACACCTTCTCCTATACCACCAAGCCAATTTTGATGAACATTGCCTAGAATATTCCTTGCATAAAACTCTACAAAAGTTGTTCAAAGAATTTAATTACAAGGAGAACTCTGGTTACTATGGCAACAAGAAAGGAAAACTTCAAAAATGTTCTTGTCAAAAAGTACTAGGCCTTGAGCCTTAAGATTTGGTATTTGGCATTGTCTAATAGACCTCTACCAATGTCTTTTCAAATAATATCCTTGGGTCACTTGACTCCACCTGGGTGGTCACAAGTTTTATAAAGAAATGTAGAGGAAAATCTTAAAATATCTTCTTGTCTGAAGCCACAAGGCCTAGAGTTTTTAAATTTGGCATGAAGCATTGTCTAGTAGACCTCTACAAAGTTTATTCAAATAATGACATTACAGTCACTGTTCGCCCCACCAGAGGAGTCACATGCTTTATATAGAAATAAAGAGGAAAAGCATTAAAAGTCTTCTTGTCTAAAACTGCTAAGCCCAGAGGTCTGAACATTGGTACATTGTATGTAACTTTATCTAATGGACCTCTTCCAAGTTTGTTCAAATAATGACCATTGGGTCACTATGAGCCCTGCCCAAGAAGTCACATGTTTTACATAGAAATATAGAAGGAAATGTTAAAAAATCTACGTGTCTGAAACCACAAAGCCTAAAGTTCTGAAATTTGACATGAAGCTTCCTATAGTAGACCTCTACCAAATTTGTTCTAATTATATCTCTGGGGTCAAAATTGGCTCCTACCCCGGATGTCCTATTTGTGTAAAATATTTAATCTTTTAAAATCTTCTTGTGAGAAACCATAATCTATAGACCTTGATGATTTTGTATGGAGCATCATCTGAATGTAAAGATTATTCAAATTTTGCCCTTGGGGTCATTAATGGCCCTGCCCCTGGGTCATTTGATTTTACATAGGCTTATAAAGAAAGAATAAAAAAGTCCTCTTTCCTGATACTGTGTGCCTCAGAGCTTAAATTTGTTGTATGTTGCTGTGTCTAGTGAACCTCTACCAATGTTCCAATAATGTCCTTAGAGTCAAAATTGACCCCGCCCTGGGGATCCTATTTGTGTAAAATATTTAATCTTTTAAAATCTTCTTGTCTGAAACTGTATGCCCTAGGGGTTAGATATTTTGTATAATGTAATCTACAAAGATTGTTCAAATTATGACCTTGGGGCCATTAATGGTTCTGCACAGGGGTCACTTGATTTTACAGCGGCTGATAAAAGAAGCTTTTAATATTATGTTTGTTGCATAGCTTAGCACACCTCTACCAAGTTTGTTCAAATTATGTCCCTGGGGTCAAAATTGACCCCACCCAGTTATATAAGATAGGTTATATACAACACTTTTCTACGCTGTGAATGCTTGTAGCACATTTTAAGATGAAATTTCTGTCAATTATGTTAGAGATATAATCCATTGAATGTTTGAATTGTCTTCCATGTAGGCCTATGTACAAACGAATGAGGACAACATTGATAAAGATATACAGACAGAAGAAATTGATGCAAGACAGAAGTGGACCCAGCACCCACCGGAGGACTTCAGGGGATGTGGAAGTAAGTCCAGATTGTTTATGCTCCTTACTTGGCCTTAATCGTGGTGACTAAGGGATGTGGAAGTAAGTCCAGATTGTTTATGCTCCTTACTTGGCCTTAATCGTGGTGACTAAGGGATGTGGAAGTAAGTCCAGATTGTTTATGCTCCTTAGTTTGCCTTAATCATATTTACTTCAATATTATTTATTCAGTACACTGGTTGCTGGCCATTATGTTATGTTAGAACTGGTAGTCTTCAGGTACAGAAGACATTTGTGCTCTGATTATAGGAATCAACATCATTGAATACTTTTGTTTGAACAATATGAACAAACAATTTGCTTAACCTCATGCTTCATAGAAAAGCCACCTTTTATAGCTCCAAGCTTTTGAGAAAAATCGACAAAAAATGATTAAAAGGCTTTTAACTATTTATGTTGAAATATTTCAAAGATTTCTTTATGCATGTCTGTCAGTCACAGTTAATGTCATTTACAAATGTAAGGCCAAAACTGCAAATGATAATTCACAAAAATATGAATTTGAATTTTTTGTACTGTGATTCTTAATATGATTTATCTATACAGTCACATTTTGTGACAGTTAAAACAGTAAGAGCAAAACCGTTAAGGTAATTTGCGAAATCATGTTGTCAGATTTTCTGTTCCGTAATTCTTCAGATGTTCAAAGACAATATCTGTTGTTTGAACTCTAACCTTACTGTTGTGTTTATCAGGAGGAGATGGGGACAAGGACTTTGAGG
This sequence comes from Cyclina sinensis, assembly GCA_012932295.1. Taxonomy (NCBI): domain Eukaryota; kingdom Metazoa; phylum Mollusca; class Bivalvia; order Venerida; family Veneridae; genus Cyclina; species Cyclina sinensis. Next base: position 47,792,221 of record JAAONU010000002.1, read on the forward strand.
AGGAAGAGGAGTCTCACAGTAAATATAACCGAGAGCAGGACATGGGCAGACTGAATAAGTTCTTGGAGAGAGCTGGACAGGTATGTTCAATAACTTAACTTAGTCATAGTGTTTTACAAGAAACATCACAGTGGAGACATTTGTCAGAAGATTTAATGAAAAGTTAAATTAGAAGTAAAAGAATCAACTGTTTTAGTGATTACTAAGAGTGTATATTACTTATGAGTGTAGGAGCTTTCAGAGGATTTTTCTGAAAAAATTGCCAAAGCTGTCAGCTAAAAAGCTTGGAAATTGCTCATCAGTATATGCAAATAAAATGTTGATTAACCATATTTTAATTTTTGGCAAAATTTTGAAGTATCATTGTGTAATGTGCGTATTCAGCATATACATGACTTGTATGTAGTTAGAAAAAAGTGGTTTTATTGATGTTGACAGTTGTGCTAGTTTGAGTTCTGAAAATCATTTGAATATGGCTTTTTTTTTCTCTTACCTTTAGATGATAGCCATACTGCTTGAGGAGGGTAAGGAAGAACAGGCAGGGACAAAAGGTCAAACTCAGACACATATCAATGTCAGTGAGGGATATACACAGTTTGATATCTTACCAATACTGCAAGGTAATATTAATACTCTCTTATTTTTATACCCCCACCCTCTATCGATTTAGAACAAGATGGGTATGTTCAGCAATAAGTGTAGACATGCCTGATGCATTTTTCATGTGTGCCAAGGCTCCTTCTTTGGTTTTATGGCCTGTCATAGCAAAATCTTGTAATGTAAACTTCATCCACATTTCTAGGACTATCGATTTGAAACTTGTTGTGCCTGATCACCAATAGATTTGCCTGATGTGTTTTTCATGCACATCAATGCCCAGTCTGCAGTTTTAAGGCTGGTCATAGCCAAGTCTTGACATGAACCACTTTTACATTTTGAGGACTATCAATTTGAAACTTTTTGTGCATGTTCACCAATAAGTGGTGATGTTCTTGACATGTTTTTTCATGCATGTCAGTGCTCTGTCTACGGTTTTGCAGCCTATCTTGGAAAATTCTTGTGATGTGAACTAATCGTGTGATATTGTGTTTTTGACTGCGGGATGAGAAATTTGTTGTTTCTTGTGTCTGTAAGGTGATCGTGATCGACATTGACCTGTTTATTTTGTATTTTGTATAGCATTACCTGACCTAGATACACAATGATTCAGTTTGATTAGAAAGCAAAAAGTGTTATAAATTAATATTTTGGACGTAAAGAGCAGTGACTGTTTTACCATAATTATTGACTTATCTGGTTATACTTACATGGTGTTTTTTTTTTTTATCTACCTGTTAAGACTTTTAATCTCTAGAGCAGACTTACAAAACATGACCAAGTTTGAAAAACGAGATTACACAGTATGAAAATCACATGCAGCACAAGACACTTAAAAAAATGTGGATTCAAGGACAATCGATCCATCAGTTTTTATAAACTTTGATCGTCTGACAAGATGGTTTAGCAGGGGTAAAAATCACATTCAATGAAGGCTCTGCTTTTAGTTGGTATCCATTTGTAATTTACCTTTATGTAGTAAGCAGTGGCAGTTTTGCATATAAATTGACATGTATTAATCAAGATGAACAGCTGATACATTTTGCAGTGATAAATGTGTTGGGTTTTTGTGTGTGTGTGATTCTTACATCAGACAGAATTTTTTGAAGTTGTAAAACAAAACATTTATATCTTCTGATAATGGTAATGTGTTCTTTAGAAAGCTTGGTTTAGGTTTGCTTGAAAAGGTGTACAGTCGTATCTACAGTGCAATAGAGAGATGTTATGTACATGATGTTTGACTTATATACAGAAAGTACATGCTGGAAGTAAATGTAAATCTTAGCTATATTTGAGTGACACATAAACAGAAATTAACATGAAATACAGACTGTGTATTTACAACTGCTAATGTTTGCAGGTAATATTTCAGGTCGTTATGTGATTTACTCGTACTTCTCACCTATACAGCCTAGTCTGTTACTCACTGTGTATAGTCCTGCACCTCAGGTAAGCCTTTGTTCATTGAGATAGGGTATACAAGTCAGTTGGGTACTGTAGATGTGTCTTTCAGTACTTAAAGATTTTAGATTTTAAAGAAGAAAAAAGTCACCTTATAAGGATTTTTGACATTACATAAATGCCAGTTAGCAAGAGATTGTGTTTCTCAAAATGTTTAGTTGTATTCAGAATCCTGAAATTTATTTGAAGTATTATTCCTGTGCTGCACATAAACTGAAACAGGGAATTCATATTTCCAGGTATCTGAAGAAAATCCGGTTTCTAAGAGAGGTGTTATTTGTGTATGGAATACAATTGAACCAAACTATCCACAAAAGTAAGCAACTGTGTTTATACTTACCATTACAAAACAGAGAATACTTAGATGGCTTTTGTTATACCAATTACATACTCAGGACTGGCTATTATGAATCTTTTAAGTGTGGATTTTGCTATAAAACAGAAATTTCCTGCACTACTATTTTGGTACAGATGTTATTGTTTAAATCATGCAAAAAATACAAATGTTTTGTATATGTAATTTAAAAAAAAAAATTTCTTTTAGGATTCTAGTGTGTAGTAGCCAGCCCAAATGTTGTTGTTTTAGTCCTGCGAAACCTTCCCTTGTGTTCGCTGGAATGGTGGATGGTTCCATAGCTATGTGGGACCTGAGGGAACCAACCTCAATACATCGACCAATCGTTGTTAATGAGGAGACATATTCTCTAAGATATCCTACATATGACACTGGTAATGATTTTTCCTGGTAATGATTTTTCCTGGTAATGATTTTTCTTCTAGTCTATAAAATGTCAGTTTGCTCTCCAGCTTTGAAATATTTAGACAAAAAAACTACTTGAATTAGGATCAAAACAGTGACTAAATTATGGCCAAAATGTAAGTCAGTTTTGGCAAAGTTTTGGCCAAAATTTTGCATCACTGTGAACCTGCTTACAAAGAGTGGAGCCTCTTCAGTTATACTCTGCTTTTCTCCTGAAACTGCAGTATAGAGACTGAATTTTATTAAACTTAACCTTTCTTGTTTCAGTGTAGTGTCAAAGTTCATAAATAAGAAAGTTTGATGTTCTCCATTGTCTTAACATCTGCTTGAAACAAAAGCTTTAAATTGCTGGTATGCTGTTGTCTTTATTTTATAGCATCTGTGTTGAAAGAAGAAAATCATCACAGTCCAGTGTCTTCCATACAACCAATATATTCATATATAGATATGTAAGTATTGGCCACAGGTATTATAAATGACTAAGTAGCCAGTTTCCCTTGTTCAAGATGTTCTGATGTAAATAAAATAAATAGAATTAAGCTGAGAATGATATGTATTTATTGGTAACATTTGAAATACATGTAATTAGAGTACAGAAAGTTAAGCAAATCTACAGTCATTATTACTTGCACTTCTAGGAATTATACCATACGTTAAGCAATCTACAGTCATTATTACTTGTACTTCTAGGAATTATACCATACATGTTGTTGTGTTTTATATTTAAGATTACTTGACCTATTATTTATGTACTTGTACATTGACACATTTAAGGTCGAAGACAGATGGTCAGCAATCTCAAGCATCTGAAGGTAAAGTAAGACCATTTTTTTCTCTTTTACCTGTCGAAAGAGCTCAGTGTCAAGTTGTTATATGTATAAAAAAAGAGCAGAAAACTTTCTCCCAGTGAGCTTGTAAATAACGATGTATAATGAAGACACAATACAGTAGATCAAACACTTTCCAACATGTCACTTTGCAAATGAAATATATTTTATCTAGCTGAAATCTTCTGTTTCAGACACGTCATCTGGTCTCTCCTTCCAACTCGTGTCAACAGAAGAAAGTGCTGTACTGCATTTTTGGGTGGGTAGAAAAACCGATCGTTCTCCATGTTGTATAGTACATACGTGTATATTCATTAGTTAAAAATGATATTTGTACATGTATGTGACACAGTGGGTGTCAGTACTAAAACTTGAAAGAATATTGACATTATAAGTATAGATTTTAAAGCTATAGTTTCATACATTACAATATAAAGTTCATGGTTTCAGTTTGGAAACATCCAGGCTATATCAGTGCATTTTCCCAGTATGAATGGATTGAGATATAACATCAGTTTTACAATGCCTTCATTAATAGAAGCATACAATATGAATATAAAACTACAGAGAACTTACAGTGTATAAAGTAAACTGATACAGTATTTTTGGGGAAAAGATCGAAACATCATAAATAGTAATTTCAAAAATCTAGAAAAAAATCTAAAACAGTTTGTGTAACAGGCTGGAAAAAAAAAATGTTGTGTAATACATTGTAGGTTGTTGCAGAGATAGGGCGGCCAGAGATGGCAGGATCTGAGAGTGACCTGGGTCTCGCACCAGGGGCTGGTGTCAAATTGCTCAAAAGCTCTTCTCTTACAATGACTAATCCATCAAAGTAAGAATCTAGCTTTTAGTTTGTTGTCAAAGGTCTCAGACTTGTATCGACCAATGGTAATATTTTAGTTTAAAATACATGTATGGAAATTAATGTTGCATTTATTTTAGAGAAAAGCTTTTGCAACTTTTATTATGTACTATTAATGATTGTATCTAGTAGTAGTGACAATGGAATGAATGCTGTAGCAACAGTCACATCCCTGTTTGACACTGTAAACCTACACTTTGACCCTTCACAATGGCATTTACTTATATCATAGGCAGTAACTGCTATAACAAATTTACATGATTTCACGATGAAGTGCTTTGGATTGGTATTTTTGATTAGTAAGAATTCAGTTTTGTAATTTAGAGAGAGGTCAGTAGTTTAAAGGTCATAAAGTTATAGATTGTCAATGCTCTGTTTTGCAAAAGAGGTGGATTTAAGGCCAGGAAAAATACGAAAATAAAAGATTAGAGAAATCATTACTATTTTGTGTCTCCTCTGAAGTTATAATCAATATTTTACTCATACAGTTATACAGATGAATTGTAAGTTTTGATGTTAAGTACATGTATATTTATGGCTCAGTACAATAATGTGGTAAAACCTTAATTTATATCAACTTACTATAGAATTTCACTTGGCCATCAATATGTATATTTTTAGACATATTGTATGTTGTACATACACATACACACCACTTATTCATCCACACTATGTTCCTTTTATGTTTCTCACCTGTAGTTCAATTATTCTTTATTTTGAATGTTCTGTATAACTCTGTTACCCAACAATTAATTGTCTTAAAGTCGGAGAATAGTTAGTTGGTCTTGAAGAGATCTGCAGAGTAGATCATTACTCTCCCATGGCTATGTGCTTAGATATATCCTTTATTAAAATTACCAATCAGTTTAATACTTTTTCTGGAAGATAACTCAGTCAGTGTCTTCAATCAGTGTATTAAATTGAAGGGGATGGACATATCACACATGGCTTCTGTTGTAGAAAGTTTTTGTTGGCTTGAAATACTCATTAGTAAGGAGTTATATCAATACCCAGTCTATTATTAGCCCCTTTACTAGAGTATTTGACTGTAACATGTTTTTGCCATTTTTAGATCTGTTCAAAATGCGTTGATAGTACAAAATATCTCATTGAAGTATTTTAATTATGTAATCCTATTACTTTATTTAATGTGTTTGAGATTTAGAAAATTATTTTTTTATTGTTTATACTTGTAGGATGTATCATTACATTGCAAATTTGTTGAGTTTATTTCAGAGTTGTTGTTTTTCTTTCATTTTTTTCTTACTTGATACAGTCATATACAAGGTTGAAGAATGACAAATTTTTTCTAAGAATATGATTATTCTTACTAGTGAATATTTTCAAATTTAACATTGGAACCGCTTCATTTCTGCAGAGACTCAAGGTTGCAGGCTGGGCTACGAGTTTTAGACATGTCCCTTATGCCTAATGATCCAAACCATTTCTATGTGGCCACAGATTCAGTAAGTACATTTATACCTTTGTTATTTGTAAAGGAAACCTTTAGTCCTGTAGTCAAGATAGATCAGTCATTTATAGCTAGTTTATGAGCCTCAGTTATATTAGAATTTTTTCTCATTCAGTTATTAGAAAGACTAAAACCATAAATAATGTGGAAGGTGGTAAAGTCAGTGTCTGTTTTGTGAAGTTCACTCTGTGTTAAAAACAAAGAACATAATTTTTACATATAATAAAAGAACATATTATTAACCCTTGTATGATTTGCATATGACCTTATATAACGTTTATTTTCAGGGTTCTATTTTACATGGTATTAGGTTTGGAAAGAGAACATTTCCGCGTGCTCATTCTCCTGTGATAGGTAAGCTGAACTAAGCTTAACTTTTAATTTAACATATTTATTATAGAGGCAGAAAACATTAAGAAAGATGGAGAATTTTGAAATCAAATGTACCAGGTCCTTGTATATCTACTGTTGCAGTCGTCTGCACACTTACTTTGATGTTTTAAGATATAACCTCTTACAACTGCATCAGGGACTCAGTTCTTTGACTCGGTATTCTAGAGTGTTGGTTTTTCATAGAACTCATGACCAAGCAAGCATGTTTTTTAATCCTGCTTAAGGGTGGTCTTTTTTATAATGCATTGCATCTATGATTGACAGATGTTTGTAAGACTTCCATCTTAAGTATATGTAATCTTAGATATACCTCATCTTTGAATACGGTATGATGACACCATAAATTAAGATTGATGAAGCGGGTTAAAAATCTGAACTGGTTTCAAAATATTGCTGTTTTTTTGTCAGTTTATCATTTTTACAATGGACTTCTGTAATTGATTATTTCTATATTTCAGAAACCATCATTGATGTTGTTTCCATAGATTTCTCACCATTTGATCAGCCGTGTTTTCTTGTAAGTAAATGTTTACCATGTCAGGCTTTTAATGTAATAGGTCATAAGTTGATAGTTCAAACATATTTTTCCAATGGCTAGGAAAATGATGCACTATACCATTGCCTTTAAGTTGAATTTTTAGATTTCTTACATATCAAATCTTGATTTTAATTGGTGAATTATGTAGGGTGATGGGTAGATTGCCAGGCTGTTTTTTTATCTGTCAGTGGCTTGTTGAAATGCCACCACATTAAGTGCAAGATTGTGATGGAACTCAGGATGGAGACACCAAGAGGAAATAATAGAAGTTGTTAAGAATTTGTTTTCTAGTCAGTTTGAAATAATCCTAAGTCACATGTATTAAAGGGAACTACGATATTGACAGTGAATAATTATTTTTTATTTCTTTAATTTCAGGCTGGCTGTTCAGATGGATCATTTTCTATTTATCACACAAAGTCAGGTGAGCCACTTGTTTTTTAGTTAACATATAAATTGTATAAAGAACTCTTGTATAAAGAAGAAAATAGTAGAAAAGATAAAAAGCTATAAATTAAGAAATATAATTGCTAGAATTAGACTTTCATCACATAATTTTAATATTGTAACAGGAAGACACAAGAATATTACTAGAATGGATAGAAAATGTAATTTCTGTACAGAAAACAATATTGAAGATGAATATCACTTTATTTTGAAATGTGGAAGATTTAGCACCCGTAGGCACAAATATCAAGATTTTATTAGGAACGGTCAATTATGTTTAAATTAATACAACTACTTAATACTTCAAATGAAAAAGAACTGTACAGGTTAGCAATTTACTGTAAGAATGCATTTAAACATAGACAGGAGTTGTTGAATAATATATCTTAAACTTTCAACTTCAGATTGAGTACAGATATAATATAATGCTGAGCAGATTTTACTACAAAACTGTATTTGTATATTGCTCACTCTCACATTGCTACATATATTGTTTGTATTTTGTTATAACGATGAACTGTATATGTTGTATTTCTGCCAGAAAATCCCCTTATTACCTGGCCGTCAGTAACCAAAGGGCAAGCTGTGCAGTGTGTGAAATGGTCTCAAAGCAGACCATGTGTGTTTTATGTCCTAGATGTTACTTCTACCTTGTATGTATTTGATCTGCTGGAGGGAGATGTTCAACCCAAACATATAGAGACCATATCAAAGGAAAGGTCAGTGAGATTTTTATTCATTCATTTTTATTCTAATAGACTTGGAGTAGCATCTTACTCATGATTACATAATATAGGTATTTGTTTGGCTCACTTGTAAAGCAATTAGGCTATACCTTTCATTAATTGAAGCTTATGAGTTGGACCTGTTTATTAGAGAATGTCTTCAGTTGTTTGTGATGGAAAGGGTTCCTCAGCCAGCCTTCTTTTGAATGACTGATGTTCGATGAACTGCTTGTGTACATGTTTTATACTAAATACAGTAAACAAGAAAAAAACTGGCTAAATGTCACAGTGCAAAAAATTCATACTTAAATATTCTTTATTAAAAGACGTTTTTCATTTGATTTCAGAATAACAAGTTTTTCTCTAACAACTGTTCAAAGACCAGATGGTCTTGGTTCCTCAGGGAAAGATGCACAAATGGTAAGATGTGTTTGTTTTGTAGTCTTTACCTTTCTCCTTGTGGAATGAAATATTTTACTTTCTCATGAAGTAGTTTTCCTTCTTTAAGTACGTTCATGAAACCAGGAATCCTATAGAAGATCAAAGCTCTGTCCTCCATATGTCGATCTTAGTCATTCAACCATTTTTGTTATAGTATTTCTTCAATGTACATGCAAAGCATTGCATTGCAGTCTATCATTTGGATGTTTGCTTTACAGGTATGTGCAAAAGTTCTTGTTTAGTTTAGTGCTATCTGATTTTGTCTTTTAAGCAGGTTGTTAGCTATCAGATAAAGAACTTTTTAAACTCATCAAAGCTTCTAGTATTTCTAGTTTAAAGATATGCAATTTCTAAAACATTGCTTATTTAATTTATTGTTATATTTTCTGTTGTAGCTGTTTTGTTATGACAGTGGTAGGACAGAGATACATACAGTTACAAAGTCACTGAGGGAACCTGATCAGCTAGAAACAGACTATCTGGCAAGCTATCTGCAGAGGTTCTGAGTGGCAATATCATGTCCTTATTAGGATATAAACTGTAAAATAACATCTAAAAGGCATTTTCCACCTTACCAGGAAGCATAGAATTTGTTTGAATCTCTGGTCCCACCCTTGGGTTTATTGCAGACAGTACTGTAGAAGGGTTAAACTATCTGTGAATGTGTTAAAGCTAAGTGCTTGAATTTTGTCTGATAGCCAGTGACTGATCAGTTAATTTACTTACAATGGAACTGACTTGTTAAATTTGAAGTGAGGTTAATTTTAGTTACATGTACATCTGTCATTTAGACTTGTAACTTAATAGAAATCTATGCCTAAAACATTGCTGCTTTCATAAGAAAGTGGAATTGAAAACAAAATAAGTTACAACATTTTTTCTACCCCTGACATCAGTTTGATAGCCTAATTTCTTGGAAAAGATTCATTTGAAATTCAGATTTGACAGATACAGGGAATTTCGAAATGACATTTTAGAAGTGGTACTTTTTCAGTTCCACAATGCTGCAAATATTCAGCTGTGTTCGAAAGCTTTTTTGACCTTTGACATCAATAACTTTAAGGTAGCTGTTAACAACAAGGTTTAAACCAACACATGAAAGTATGTTTTAGATGAGAATAAAGCCATTCCCTAAGTCAGGACTTTGGTGTATTTGAAAAAAACACAAACTTACAAAGCTTTATTTACTTAACACTTTTGTTTCACAAAGTATATGTAATGATAAATTAACTTGAACCATTCCATCGCCTTATTTAATTGTTCCCAGTTAATTGTTATCTAAACTGTGATAGCTGTTATTTTGTTTTACAACCTTCAATATTTTTATGCCCCCACTTCAAAGAAGAGGGGGTATATTGCTTTGCAATTGTCTGTCTGTCGGTCGGTCCGTCGGTCCGTAGACCAAATGGTTTCCGACCAATAACTAAAGAATGCTTAGGCCTAGGAACTTCAAACTTGGTAGGATGATTGTCCATCACCAGTAGATGACCCCTATTGATTTTGGAGTCAAGGGGTTAAAGGTCAAGGTCACACTGACCTTGTAGGTAGAAACGGTTTCTGACCAGTAACTAAAGAACGCTTAGGCCTAGAAACTTCAAACTTGGTAGGATGATTGTCCATCACTAGTAGGTGACCCCTATTGATTTTGGGGTCATTAGGTCAAAGGTCAAGGTCATATTGACCTTGTAGGTAGAAACGCTTTCTGACCAATAACTAGAGAACGCTTTAACCTAGGTTCACCAAACTTGGTATGCTGGTTGGTCATCACCAGTAGATGATCCCTATTGACTTTGAGGTCATTAGGTCAAAGGTCAAGATCAATGAGACTTTCATCCTTAAAACGGTTTCCGATCAATAACTAGAGAACGCTTTGACCTAGGTTCACCAAACTTGGTATGCTGGTTGGTCATCCCCAGTAGATGACCCCTATTGACTTTGAGGTTATAAGGTCAAAGGTCAAGCTCACAGGGACCTCCATCCTAAAAACGGTTTCTGATCAATAACTAGAGAACGCTTTGACCTAGGTTCACCAAACTTGGTATACTGGTTGGTCATCACCAGTAGATGACCCCTATTGACTTTGAGGTCATTAGGTCAAAGGTCAAGATCACAGAGACTTTCATCTTAAAAACGGTTTCCGATCAATAACTAGAGAACGCTTAGGCCTAGAAACTTCAAACTTTGTAGGATGATTGTCCATCACCAGTAAATGACCCCTATTGATTTTGGGGTCAAGGGGTCAAAGGTCAAGGTCACATTGACCTTGTAGGTAAAAAACGGTTCCCAATCAATAACTTGACAACCCATGCGCCGTTGACCCTCAAACTTCATATCTGCATTTGTCTTGGCCAGTCGATGACCCCTATTGATTTTGGGGTCAAAGGTCAAGGTCACATGTATGTCAAAACAGTTAAGACCAATAACTTGGCTACCAAATGGCATCGGGTTTTGTGGACTGTGAGACTTACATTTTAGATAACATGTATATTTGGTCACTAGGTCAAAAGTCAGTCACAATAATCTGGCCACGTGACTAATTGGCTGCCGACAGGGGGCATACATGTTTTACAAACATATCTTGTTTTTCTGCATTCTGTAAAAAAAGCTTTGTTTTGTAATCTGATTTAGTATTTAAAATTTTTTGTTCTCATGTTTTAAAAAAATCAGCTCATCAAGACATTAACTGTGGCGATGAAAACATACAAAATATGTATAGATTCATAGAAAGCACCTGTTAGATTTGCTGATCAAAGGTTTTTGCGGTCTGTAGAAGCATATAAATGGCTTTTATCAGATATAAAAGTTGGAATAGTTGTACTTGTCATGTCTCGGTAACATTCAGTTCACACAGATGTACCTTAATGTGGGTTTCTATGTGAAAAGGAAGGAACATAGCCCTGAAAGTGATTCTGCAGTATAAACCTTGAAGCAGTTACCTTTTTTCCCCAAGTTATATCATATTCTCCTGATTCCTGCCTTGATTATGTTGAACTGTGTACACTTTTTTAAGAATCTTGACTGCATACTGTGATATTTATTGTAGTGTGTAATACTAGTCTTTGTCCTAAGTTAACCATGTTGTATGAAAACAAGACATTGACTTTGCAAGACAAGCCTGGCTCCTTGGTTCTAGTGTTGAGCAGTATATAAGCCTGGCACCAGCTCCCAGTGTGGATCAATATATTAGCCTGGTACCAACACCCACAATCATTAGCTTTTACCAGCACCCAGTGTTGATAAAGATAAGCCAAGCATTGGCACACAGTGTTGATCAATTTATTAGCTTGGCACCAGCACCAAGTGTTGATCAAGATATACCTGGCACTGGCATCCAGTGTTGATCAAGATAAACCTGACACCTTGCACTAGTACTCAAAGTACCAGCTTGGTATTGACTAAGATATATGCACTGCCTGTTTTAGCTCTGTACTGTTGCTTAATCTGTCCGTTAAATCAGTAGTGACCTAGACTTGAGAGAGTTTGTAGCAAAATATTTTACTTACAGGGACTACTACACTTCTACACCAGACCTGCTCTATGTGGTGACCATTTTATGCATAGGCAGCCAAGGTCAATGTGATTGTTTTCATATAATGTGACTTACTTATTTTGCTGTACAGAATGATTCTAATATGCATATAGAACATTTCTCAGAATGCATAAATGTTTGAAAGAAAGTTGAGGAGAAACAAATTTGTTAAAAAAAAAACAATTTCAACTAAGTTGTTTGCTTTCATGGCCAAAACTACATGTAGTATGTGTGTGAATGACTGGCTTTTCACCAGTATGTTAAACTACCTGTACATATACATGTAATGTTAGAGAAACAAATCCGTCCATATTTATTTTCTGTATCATGTATTACATATCAAAGTACATGTATATTTTGTACATTCTGGAAATATCATTATTACACCTGTGACATTTTCTACATTACAGGGTAAAGTAACTGTTCAAAGAATCAATACTTTTATAGGTATTTTGAGATTACCCTACTGGTAAAATAAGATACCCCTTCAAATACATACTTGTAGTTTCTTGTCTATTTTTTTTACAGTGATCAAAGTTCTTTCTTTGTTTGGCACCAAGTTTGTAAGGATGAATATTTTTACGGTCTGAAATTTTCTAGATAGCTTACTTTAGTAGCTTATTCTCTCCCCTGAGGAATAATTCTCTCCCCTTAGGAATAATTCTCTCCCCTGAGGAATAATTCTCTCCCCTTAGGAATAATTCTCTCCCCTTAGGAATAACTGAAGACATAAATTGTAAAAACAATAGAAACCTTTAGTTTATATACAATACCATGAAAGTTGAAAGTACATGTATTGATACGGTTATGTGGATTAATCATCATGAAGGATTTATTTATTGTATATTACAGATTTTGAGTGTCTGATACGATAATTATTGTTACCTATAATGCTATTTATTTTCATTTCTATTAAAAGCTGAAGATCTTATTTTACTGTGTGTTATATTTTCGTAACCAGAATGTTATAGGACATTGCTGTATGATATTGATTCCTTCAGTCTTTTATTGTTTCCCCTTACATCCATGTCCATTAAAAAGTTAATAAACAGCACTAAAAAACTGAGGAGAAATTTTGTAGAAAAGTACAATGGTACTGTTTTACTATTATATCAATATTGTATCAGCTCTACAACTTTCAAAATTAAAACTGTAAAAAAGCACTGTGGGACAAAACTTGTCAAAAATGCAAAACTGAATTAAAATTTTTATTGTAACTTTGGGCATAAAATATTGACCTCTATATTAATGTAGTTTAGTAACAAAATATAAAATATGACAAACATTTTAATGAAACAAAACAATAAAAAGTACAAAAATAATATCAATCATAAACATAGTAATATATGGAGCATGAAGTACTATCAGATGTCCTCAGTGCATCAGCCATGAAAATGGTTAATACCAGGGCAATCTAGAGCATTGATATATTATACCCTTTTAAGCAAGCTAAGTACTCTTTGGCAGTATTTTTTAGCTCACCTGAGCATGCTCATGTGAGCTTTTAGGATCCTTGATTGTCCGGCGTCCGTCCGTCCGTCGTCCACAATTCATTCAAACGACATCTCCTCTGAAACCACTTGGCAAAATTTAATGAAACTTGCCTAGAATGTTCCTTGCATGAAGCTCTACCAAGTTTGTTCAAATGGTTCCGGTTCATTGCATTTCTGGGTCACAGGAGCTAAAAACAGATTTTAAAAGTTGGATCTTTAAAAATCTTCTTGTCAGAAACCACAAGGCCTGGAGCTTTGATATTTGGTATAAAGCATCATCTAGTGGACCTCTACCAAGTTTGTTCAAATCATGATCCTGGGGTCAAAAATGGCCCCGCCCCAGGGGTAACTTGTTTTACATAGAGTTATATAGGGAAAACTTTAAAAATCTTCTTGTCAGAAACCGTAAGGCATAGAGCTAAGATATTTGGTGTGCAGCATTGTCTAGTAGACCTCTACCAAGTTTGTTCAAATCATGGCCTCTGGGTCAAAAATGGCCCCACCCCAGGGGTAACTTGTTTTACATAGAGTTATATAGGAAAAACTTTAAAAATCTTCTTGTCAGAAACCGTAAGGCATAGAGCTTAGATATTTGGTATGTAGCATTGTCTAGTGGACTTCTACCAAGTTTGTTCAAATTATACCTCTGGGGACAAATTTGGCCCCACCCTGGGGTCATTGGTTTTACATAGGCTTATATAGGAAAAACTTCAAAAATCTTCTTGTCTGAAACCACAAAGCCCTGAGCCTTAAGATTTAGTATGTAGCATTGTCTAGTGGACCGCTACCAAGTTTGTTCCAATTATAACCCTGGAGTCAAATTTGGCCCCACCCCGGGGTCATTGGTTTTACATAGGCTTATATAGTGAAAACTTTGAAAATCTTCTTGTAGAAGGAGAAGTAACATTTTCAGTCCAAATAATCTGGAAATTTGTCAGACAGGTTGTTTCTATGATTTCTAGCTCAAGTTTGAATATGGGTCATCTGGGTTCAAAAACTAGGTCACAGAGCCCAAAAATAGAAAAACTTTGTTAACACTCTGGAAGTTACATTTTCAGTCCAAATATCCTGGAAATTTGTCAGAAAGGTTGTTTTGATGATTTTTAGCTCAAGTTCAAAATTTGGTCATCTGGGGTCAAAAACTAGGTCACAGAGCCCAAATATGGAAAAACCTTGTTAACACTCTAGAGGTAACATTTTCAGTCCAAATAACCAGAAAGGTTGTTTCAATGATTTCTAGGTAAAATTTGAATATGTGTCATCTGAAATCAAAAACTAGGTCACATAGCCCAAAAATAGAAAGAAACTTGTTAACACTCTAGAAGCTACTTTTCAGTCCAAATATTCTCGAAATTTGTCAGAAAAAAAATGTTTTAATGATTTCTAGCTCAGATTTGAATAAAGGTCATCTGGGGTCAAAAACTAGGTCACAGACCCCAAATATGGAAAAACCTTGTTAACACGCATTGAGGTAACATTTTCAGTTCAAATAACCTTGAAATTTGTCAGAAAGATTGTTTTAATGATTTCTAGCTCAGTTTTGAGTATGGGTTATGTGGGGTCAAAAACTAGGACACAGGGCCAAAAAGTAGAAATTCCATGTTAATTCTCTAGAGGTTACATTTTCAGTCCAAATGTCCTTGAAATTTGTCAGAAAGGTTGTTTCAATGATTTCTAGCCCAGATTAGGATATGGGTCATCTGGGATCAAAAACTAGGTCACAGAGCCCTAAAATGTAAAAACCATTTTAACACTCCAGAGGTTATATTTTCAGTCCAAATATCCTGGAAATTTGACAGACAGGTTGTTTTGATGATTTCTAGCTCAAGTACTAATATGGGTCATCTTTGGTCAAAAACTAGGTCACAGAGACCAAATATGGAAAAACCTTGTTAACACTCTAGAGTTAAGATTTTAATTCCAATTAACCTGAAAATTTGTCAGAAAGGTTGCTTCTATGATTTCCAGCTCAACTTTGAATATGCGTCATCTGGATTAAAAAACTAGGTCACAGAGCCTAAATATCGAAAAACTTTGTAAACACTCTAGAGGCTACATTTTCAGTACAAATGTCCTGGAAATTTTTCAGAAAGGTTGTTTTGATGATTTCTAGCTAAGGATTGGATATGGATCATCTGGGGTCAAAAACTAGGTCACAGAGCCCAAATATGGAAAAACCTTGTCAACACTCTAGAGGCTACACTTTCAGTCCAAATAACCTTGAAATTTGTCAGAAAGATTGTTTCAATAATTTCTAGGTCAAGCTTGAATATGGGTCATCTGGGGGCAATTAACCAGGTCCATAACAACTTTGTTAAAAGCAGTCATATTCAGGTGAGCGATATAGGGCCATCATGGCCCTCTTGTTTAAAGATGGTCACTAGGTATACATTGTAATGGTCCAGTGCACACCCACCTATAAATGTATGAACCTCTGACAAATGTGTCAGGGAAAGGATTCTTTGGCTCAGTGGTTAGAGCGCTGGTTTTTGAGGTGGGTAGACCTGAGTTTGAGTCCTGCTTGGGGTGGTCATTTTCAAGATGCATTGCATCTTTCTGTTACAAACATTCATGTTTGTAGGAACATGTACATAACTGATACTAATGTAAAACTGACACAACTAGAGCTTGTCACATAAGTGATGAATACCCTACACTCTACTTGGTCACAGGACTGACGGCTTTGTAAGTAAAAGGGGTCATTGCAAAATTCTTGCATAGCACTGGAATGAAAAAAAAAATGCTTCTGATGTTATTTAGGGAGCCTTAAAATACCAAGAAGGCAAATAACCAGGAAGTTGACATATATTTGCCTTTCCTGTATGGAGAATTATGTGGCCTAGACAAGGCCTATCATCAACATTTTTCACCTCTGACTAGTCACTGTGACCTTGACCTTTGAGCTATGGACCTGGGACTTAAATATGATATTTGAAAATCCTTACATGTATATAGAAGTTATGGCCCAGACAAGGTCTATAATTTGACAAGTCACTTTGACCTTGACCTTTGAGCAAGACACTCATGTCTTGCATATGGCACACCATCCAATCTTGATGAACAAATATGCAAAGGTATTTCAAAATTGTTCCTTAAGAAATTATGGCCCGGACAAGGTCTATCATCATTTTTACCTTTGATCAGTGACTGTGACCTTTGGACCTGGTGTTAGGCGAGTCGCACCATTTCATCAAGGTGAACAAATATGTCAAGGTTTTTAAAATCCGTCCATGCATAGAGCAGTTATGGGCCGGACAAAGTCTATAAACAACATTTTTAACCAGGGACTGTGACCTTGACCTTGGAACTATTGTCCTTGGACTCACAACACACCATCTCATCAAGGTGAACAAATATGCCAATGTATTTTAAAATCCTTTTATGCAAGGAGAAGTTATGGCCCAGACAAGGTCTAAAACAACAAAAAATGGGACAGAGGGACAAAAGGTGAATCCAATATAGCCCCCACACACTGTGTGTGGGGATATAATGAAACTTGTAATTTATTGAATAAATACTGCCTTTTAAGAAAACACCCCCTAACTAAAAGCTTATTTTTTAAATTCTGCTTCATATTTATCAATCTACAGGTACATTTATTTTTTTCTATATTTTCATGTAACCTAAGAAACCAGTGCCTGTTAAATTAAAACCAGAAATTTAGAAAACTCTCAAGGGCAATAACCAGGTGTTCCTGTAAACACATGAAAAAAAAATAAACTGAAGGATAGTTGAAAATAATACATATAGTTCATTTTAATTACTTTTCAGTAGCTAACCATAATTTCACATAATCTACAGAGGTACAAACATATTTTTATTTCGGAGATTGTTTCACAACATGTCTTAACATCATATAGATACAGTAACATGTACAGTGTGAACATATTTTGCACAGAGTTATCACAAACATCAAATAAAAAGTACTTTCAGTATTTATAAATTTACATGGTTTCTGTTCCAGCAGAAAGCCAATAACAAATAGTCATTATGTACATAAAGAACATGAAAATATTTTCTGTCATCAGAAAGTCAATGACAGTTAGTCAATATGCACATAAAGTACATTTAAATATTTTGTGTCATCAGAAAGTCAATGACAGTTAGTCATTATGTTTATTTAGTACAACGAAATATTTTGTTCCAGCAGGAATTGCTTTATATTTTGTTCTCTTCACTTGTAGGTGAACTTATCCAGTGTACATACTAGATTTAGTAAATAACTGATTCAGACAAAATCTGTAAATGTTTGCAATCATTCATATCAAGGTAGTGAAAATTCTACCATGAAAAATACATTCATTTACCAATGCATAGTGTCATAAAGTGTTCACATATAACTTATACACTATAAAGTTTTAGCCAAAATAAATTTGAATATTTCGTTCTATACTCATTTGCATAGCAGTATGAATATCCCCTTGACCAGTGTAAGTAATATTTAGTTTTTGTGAAAAAAAATACCTCTAATGTACCAACGAAAACTTATTCAAAAAGCCTTTATTTTGTTCTTTCAAAAATTTCTTGCCGATCAGAATTGGCTCACTTCTTTTTAAATTTATATATGAAGTTGAACTTGCTACCCCTGGAACAAAGTACAATGTATGATCCCAAAACTACAAGCACTTTCATCATTCACTGAAGGGTTGAATCCCATTTAAATGTACATCACATAAATATACTTACAGAGTATCAATAGCTCAAAGCAAAATTTTATTGAAAACTCAAGTTTACATGTATATTATTTTGAAATACTGGTCTATCCATTATGAACAACACACATTCTTCCTCAAAGTAAGTCTCCAACCACAAAGTAAAGTAGAAAAATGAAATACATGTATGTGAGATTAAGTTCCCCTACTATGTAAATAAACTAAAACAGTTACCTAATTTCTAACAAACAAAAACGTATAATCTGAAAGACATCCATCTTATAAATATACATATCAAAGGTGAAAAAGTTTACAAGCCATGGCACAAAGATTATATTGAAAAAAATGTTAAGGCCAGTAACATCAAATAAGGAAAGTACTGTTTTCATACCACACACACTGAATCAACTTTCTATCATTCACTGAAATATCTTTAAAATTGCAAGCTCAAATGAAACAGAAACAATAAAAACTGATTAACATTAATATCACTTCTGTTTCAACAAAATTTTCCTTCAAATCACCTCCCTGCTTTTCCCACCTTTAGGAATCTATGAACACAACAACATGGGACTGTAAGACAAACATTCAGACATAAGCTGCCACATAACAATTCTAGAGTTATAAAGTACTTCGGTCTGACCTTATTATATTCACAGTATTTATAATGCACAAAAGTTAACCAGGACACTTTTCAATGGCAAAAAACATGCAAAATCAGTTGTAGTATCATATATTAAGTGATTTCTTTAACAAAAACTATTTGCATGGATTTCTGTGACCTGCTGTTTTGTCAACTAGGAATCTTAAAACAAACTGGCCTTCTTCATAACAGACAACCACTTTGTAAACAGAAATTCATCAATTCAATCACACATCTTTGCTTCTTATTTCATCACTTTCCAATACTATTTTCCAGGAATAAAACTAAAGTAATGCAAAATAGGCTCTTATGATGAAGTACTCGTACGCTATTTAAAATATTGTTTCATACAAACTGGTACTGAAGGAAAAATCTCAAGATTTAATGAGTCTCTATTGGGTTGCACTATTGTCCAGGCTTGTATGGATTGTAATCTGTTGATTTCATTGAAGCCAATGTGTGGTTCACAACTCTATGATGAGCTTCGTCAGCTCTGATTGCCAAAATTACATCCTTCATTTTTGCATCTTCCTGTTTCAAAAAAAGGGTGACTAAATTTAATTTCAATCTGTTCAAATTTCCTTTAAACCATGAGAGCCTACAGAATCTTGAATACCAGACATATATCAGGATTTCTATTCATCCAAGATACCATACCTTACATTACTCATAGGATACAAGGTAAGCCCCACAAATATAACATACATCAAGGAAATATTGCGTTTAATACTCTGCTTCAGCCCTAACACAGCTGAAGATTAAATGCATAGAAAGGTTGCTGCCTTAGGGCCAAATCATCTGATGTAAATATTTAAAAAATCCACATATATCAAATTCAGTGGTTCTTTAACAGCATCAAAACCTTTAAACAATCTAATTTTGTATTGCTTTTTGAAACTGGAAATGTTTCCAGAAGGCATGTATTAAAAATGTGTCTGCTTACAGGTAGATTCCAATATCTGATGGCCACTTCAGGGCTAGGCTGTGTCTTCCAATGTTGCATGGACCCAGATTCAATATCCTGAAATTGGATGGAGTTAGTCCTAATTATATAACATGACACTAAAAATAACCTCAAGTTCTGAGGAATGGCAAATTGGATCATTAAACTTTCAATAACAATTATCTGCCATGTATAAACTGTCACTGAACTCAGGTAAATTTATTTGTCAAGATCTTCCAAAATAATGAAATTAATGTTTGTGCAGAATATTATTTTTTCAAAATATCTAAGCATTTTCCATTTCCGATAACAAACATTGTTATGTTAGATAAGTTTACACACAATCTGAACACGCCGTGTGTACATGTAACCTATCGAGATGCGTCATAAGCTACAGTGTCATTGGCTGGGATATAAATAACAATAGTGGAAATTCCAGGTTATCGAGAAGACAGAAATAAATGCGTCGTCTTCAGATCTAACCATAGGGAGATCGTGAACTTCAGTCAGATTGGGTGAGAACAACAGCTTTTATTAGTCTGGTGTTAAATTCTACTGCTTGAGCTTCCTGACAGACATCATTAGATCCAAGCATTGGTCCTTTGAAATATAATTTGTTTGTTTAACAGTTCTCTTTCCACTGATCACAATGAAAATCTTTTCTTCATTTTTACACCATCAAGTATTATGAAAACGCTAAATCCTTAGGCACATGTTACTTACCTCCAGACACTTGGTGTATGTTTTAACAGCCTCTTCCTCTAGGTAACCAACAAATCTGTGACAAAACCTTGGTGATATCAAGTACCAGATACTGAACGTTCCAACAAACACACCTATAACAAACATGCATGTACAGTCACCTGTGTGTTATACTAAATACAGATATTCTAGCTAGGTAAAAATCAGACTCTAACTGCAGAAATTATATACTCTGTCACTAATAATTCAGAAACAATGACATGGTGCAGTATATTTTACTTTATCTAAGGCATTGATCACGTGACCTGGATCTACTCTACCTGATCATGTGTTCAGCTGGATTACCTTTATTCAAACTTTTCAATGTAGTGGTTGCATTTTTTTTGTCAGTTAAAAGCAAGAGAAAGAATCTGATAGGATAAACAGAAAAATAGGTTGGTGTCATGGATGGAAAAGTTTATCTGGCTCGACTCTGAAATTCGGCTCACCAGATAAATTCCTACACCTTCCTAGATAAACATTCTCCACTCACAACACCAATCCATTATTCTATATCAATTTTCTGAAAATAGATTATAATTATATATCCCTTTTAAAAGACAGTACAAAGAAATTATAAAAAATCTGAATTTTGCTACTGGCCAGAAACCTCCTTTCTACAGGTTACAAGACATCTGAACTGTGTATGCATCTGATGCTGTTGACTGGTTACCAAGTGTCAGGAATAACTTACCTTGTGCACCAATGACTCCCCACTTGAACAACCTGCTTGGCTGTTTAAGTTGTAACGCTGTCATTAAATGCATTCTTTCATTCTCAGCTTCCTCTGAATACAAGGCAAACAACACATATATCATTAAAGGTCATGGTCTTCTTAAAACTTGGTAAGTAAATATCTGAATGTTAGCAGTTGATAAAAGCTAATGTTGTCTTATACAACAGTGAAAACAATTTATCTTCCATGATGTTGTGAAATACAGCATAAGAAGAAATGGTAAGAAGATTCTGTGTTTAATAAGCAGTTTAATAGAAAGATCCTTATATATCCTTCAAGTTGTCCCTACTACTAGCTGTTTATCAATTCGTTTTTTCACTTGAGTTGAAGAGAAAAAGGTGTGCTAAGGTGCACGCCAAAAAAAATTTCAACACTTTTACAAAAATTATCAGCTAAACCTGGCTGAGGTTTTCAAAGCATACAGTAGAACTCTCTTGCTTGATCCAGGTATAGATTATCTGAAGGTATGTAACTATGTCACTCTAACCTAATAAAGTGTGAATCCACCCATAGTCTCTCTGCATACGTCTAAGTGAGTGAAGATGTCGTGTCATGGCTGCCACCATTCCTGGTACCCCAGCAACAGTCTCCAGGAATATTATACGTCTAAAAAAGTTCACAGAAGAAAATAATCACAATCTTAGTTTAGGAAAAACATATTTATGTCAGTGACAGAATATAATGCAGGTGTTAAACAAAAATTACTGTATTGATTGGGCAAGAAGATGCAAATATCTCTATGAAGCTGTTTCCAGTTTAAAATTACAAAATTTCTAATCTAACAATTCTTTACATTCTCTTCCAATAAATGCACTGAGTAAATACCAGCAATTTTTAAATGAGCATTAATTTCTACAATTAACAGAGGCTGCCTTTTGATATATGACGGAGATATACTTTAAGGTAGGTATCAGTTTAGAAATTATATATATACTTACTTCAGCCACTTGTATTCATTTCTCTCACCCCTTTTAAAACCAGAGATAATATCAAATGTATTCCTCATTGTCTGTACTGTGTAGTATGCAACCTTGCAAAGTAACAATGGAACATTTCAAAACTTTGACACTAATTGTTTAAATCCAGTGTTTAAACTGCAAAATATAAAATCTGTATGAGATACACTTAAAAAATTGTTCTTAGTATCAATAATCAACCTACAGTACCCGATATGTATACATACAACACACTCTACATACATTCAACACACCCTACAAACATTCAATAAACTACAGATACATTCAACACACTTGCACATACATTAAACACACTTGTACATACATTCAACACACTCACACATACAATCAACACACTTGTACATACACTCAACTCACTCATAGATACATTCAACACACTTGAACATACATTCAACACTCTTGTACATTAGTCAACACACTAGCACATACATTCAACACACCCATACATACATAAAACACACTCATACATACACTTGTACATATATTCAACACACTCGCACAAACATTCATCACTCTCATACATACATTCTACACATTCATTCGTACATACATTCAACACACGTGAACATACATTCAACACACTCGTTCATACATTCAACACACTCATACATACATTCAATAAACTACACATACATTCAACACTCATACATACACTTGTACATAAATTCAACACACTCGCACATACATTCAACACATTCATTCATACATACATTCAACTGACGCATACAAACATTCAACACACTCATACATACATTCAAAACACGTGAACATACATTTAACACACTTGTACATACATTCAACACACTAACACATACATTCAACACACTCGTACATACATACAACACACTCATACATACACTTGTACATAAATTCAACAATCTTGCACATACATTCAACACACGTGCACATACATTCAACACATTTGCACATACAGTCAACACACTTGTACATACATTCAACACATTTGCACATACATTCAACACATTTGTACATACATTCAACACATTCATACATACATTCAACACATTTGTACACACATTCAACACACCCATTCATACATTCAACACACCCATTCATAAAAAAACAGTCAACACACTTGTAAAATTGGTAATAATCAGCTTTCTAATAGTTAAGACCAGCCTTAAGTACAAAAGGAGAAAGTTTGTAAAGATTATAAAAATTAGAAACAACAAACTTTTATGCCTATCATTTTTTTACATATCAGTGACACTACAGATTGGTTAAACTGATATTCCATTTACCAAGTATAAATCTTTGCCTCAGCAACTTCACGTATTATTTAAGAATTAAAGCGACGGACTCACTGAATTTACATAGCCTGAACATGTTTTTCTCTAAAATTAGGGAGAAGTTGATGCATTATGGAGAAAACATAACTTTATGCTTCTATACATCATGAAAACTGAAGAAAAAAGAATTTGGTTTCAAGAAGATTCAAACCCATGCCCTACTTGTCAGTAAAAGTAAGAGCTGTAAGCAAAGAGACTTGTTATTAAGATGTTCAAAATTAACAATATAAACCAAGTATCTACCCTGTGAAATGGGCAACTACAGACTGTTTTCGAGAAAAGCATATGTCTCCCAACAAATGTCATTTACTTGAGAATTTACATTTATTTGAGAATATAAAAATCATCCAACAGGAACACCCTGATAATATGCATAACTACACTTGGTCACAATCATTGCTGTGAAGTTTTCTCAAAATCCAACAAACTGTTATGGAGATATGCCCAACTGTATTCAAATCAAGGGCTGCAACTCTGCTAAAATTCATCCCTCCAGTATAAGCAAATAATATGCATAACTACACTTGCTAATGATCACTGGTGTAAAGTTTTGTAAAATCTAACAAGCAGATATGGAGATTTGCCCAAATGAATTATAATATGGACAAATCAAGGGTTGAAACTAAAACTCATCAAACTGGAACAAAACATACACATGCAAAACTCCTTTTGCTTATCACATTCCTGTCGAGTTTCATCAAAATCTGACAAGCTGTTATGGAGATATGCCCTTATGTGTTCAAGTAAAGAAAAATCAAGGCCCTTACTATGCCTGAAAATTCCGAAGATATGCTCAACTAGGCTTGGTACCAAAAAATCAAAGCAAGTTCCATTAAAATTCAACTAGCAGAACTTTACGGAAAAGAAGTGCAGACAAACTTTGTGACATACAGACAGAAAGTACTAAAACAATATGTCTCCAACCCCACTTGATGGGGGGAAATATAATTATTATTTTGCTAGTTATTTTACCTTGTCAACAAATCCCTCAGGTGGTTTATGAGTAATCTCTACATTGTGTAGCTCATCTTCAGTCCTATTGAAAGAAACAATGCCAGGTTTTTATTGGGAAAGAGAAAATCTTTAAACGTTGAAGACCTTAACTCAACTGTATAATAGGCAAAAACTGGGCCAAGGCTAAAGACAAATTTGAAGGTATTTTGATAAAGACCTTGGCACTCACCTGACAGCAGCCTGTTTAAATCGGAATTTATGTTAAAATCTAATGGCAACATAATTATACCATATGGAGCAATTTCCATCTGTCAATCAAAACCAATATGAACAGGTCAGAAAATCAATTGCCATGTTAGAATGCCTAGTTACAACTGATTCAAGTCAGAATTAGGTTAAAGGGTTAATAATTAGAATAATTACTGCTTGCAACTTGGCCAGCTCTGTTTGATAAATTATTTGTTGTATAAAGGAGTAAGATTAAGTATAATGGTTATTACCAGATAGGATGTGGTAATGCAGTGGCCCCCATGGGCAGTGGTTCTTTCTCTGGAACATTATTATTCTGATCCTTAACCTCTGGTTTTGTATTCCTGATAGGAGTACAAAATGTAGTGTGAAATCATTATACATAGCAACATACAATGTGTAAAGATACTTGAAATAAATATCTGTTTTTATTTTTTTGCAGATGAACTTGGTTAAGTTCTACCAATACATCTTGAAATAAACATGCAAGAAAAAAAGTTTGTGTTAATCTTTAAAAAGAAACTCTTGATTTTGTTTATTTACTTAATTTCAGAACTTTACTTAACAACCACTTTTACTAAAGAAACATCATTATTTTACCTCTTTGTAAAAAGCTTCAAGTTTAATTATATTCAATATAAATTATATATTATCATGTATGAACCTTAGATCCTTGCTTTTAGTATATGTGTACTACACAATGACTCATCTGCAATGTTTATCAAAAAAGTGCTGTCCTGTTGCCTTATTCATTATGCTTAAAGAATTGACCACTTTTATACTAGATCTGGTTTTTTTTTTAGGTGAACAAACATAAAATATCAGTCCGTAAAAAAGGTTCACCTTCGGAGACAAAATAGTGAGACAAGTCCTAATGATATTTCAAACATTTCTCTTCAACAACTCACCTGAAGTGATTAAGTTTATCAGGATCAGGGAGTTGTTCAAAGTTACCCTCAGCATATTTTTTCTGGGCATCCTCCATATTTGCCTTGGTTGCAGCATAGCGCACCAGCTAAATAAGATAAAAAGCATTGTTTGTTCATGTATGATAAACTCTGGGTCTGAATAGTAATACCCAGTATATATTAGGACCCTGATAGACGTACTAATTTTATATCTTCTTTTTTAATTTTCATTATAATGATCCTTGTGACTTGAACCATAGCTTTGCAAAGTTTGATTTCATCTGTAATTATGAAAATTTAACTAAGCATATACTATGAAATGAAGTAAATTAATTTACTTTTTTTCATACAGGGGGAAGCAAAAAGGGGATGGTATAAAAGGCTGATGTGAAATGCTGACATATATACAATAAGAGGAAAAACGCTGACGATATGAAATAATTATATCGGGAAAATGCTGTCGCTTTCTATTTGTACATTCAGAAGTTTGAAATAGAGTTGAAAATTGCATTATAATAAATATTTCTTTAAATGAGTAAATGGTAACCTCATAATTCATTTACGGATTTGATTAACTGAAAAGGACTGATGACTTTAGTTGATTTAGATACTACCAGAACCAGTTGGTGAAATAAAGAAAGAATACTGATTTGTGTAAAATTATATTTATATAACACAAACATGTTTCATAACACAAAATTTAGTGTATTATAAAGTATAATTCATCAGCATTATGAATGATAAAAAGAAAGAAAGATCACTTATTGTTTGGCTATACTTATATTATACAAACAAGTACCACAAAAACAACAACAACAAAAAAGTATACTACGTAAGTAAATATATTGACAATATTGTTCAGTAATTTGATATTTGTTATACAATAAATGGTTACATATCAGTATATTTTATATAAATTACATTAACACAATAAGAATACCTGGCCCAATGGGAGTATTTGTCAACAGTTCATATATTTGTATCATGTATGAGATGAAAAGATACATAAATGTTTATGATAAATATGCAACTTGTATATACACAAACAAAGATGCAAGTGTTACTGCATCCAATTAGATATGATGATTAAAATTTAGTTTGGTTTGAAAAAGTGTGCTACGTCTTTGAAAGTATCCCGATACACTTAAGCGCAATTTTAAGCGGTCAATATTCCTGCTTTTACTGTTTCTACTATCATTTTACTTAAGATCTATTCTGATACACATTTCTATCAATTTCCAAAACGATAGAGTAAACGTAAGTGTAAAAAAGGCAATTAGGTACAGAAGACGCTCTTAACTTACTTGAATATGCTTCAGCGGCTGATTAAATCGCACATGAGTCCGCAAGTTATTTCCAATTATATCAACCAAAGTTGTCTTTTGAAAACAAAAAGATCGTTTTAAAATTGTCGATGTCATTATTATATTTAGACTTCTCTCAATGATGATTCTTCACGATTGTTTACTGATCAACTCGGATCTGTTAAATAAGTTCGTCTGTTGAAAGAATTTACTGTATTTCGTCAATGACTTAAACTTTAACCCTCGCACATGCGCAGTGATGCAATTATTGCACGAATGCCATCAAACTCCGCGCACCGGTTACGCTACGCTCAGTAATATTAATGTTTCCGAAATTAATTTTCATTTGAGTTCACATCTAACACCTTACAGTCTTGAAACATTATCAAAACCGTGTTTACTTTTTAAAAAAAAATCAAAATTGAAAAAAAAACCATATCGTCAAAAATCTTGACGAAAATGTTGTGACGGCAGAGATCTAATCCTGTAAGGGGAGGTCACTGCGTGGGAGATTGGAATGCCATATTTCATCAGCAAAGCGCATGCGCTTCGACAGAAGGCAAGGGCGTAGCGCAGTACGACTGCTGTACGTGTTACACCCTGACTATACATAAACTATAAAATGTCATGAAGTACAACGGAAGAATGATTACAAGTGCGATATCATTACTTGAAAAATATAGACAGGTCCGGTCCAGTTATAGAGAAAAACCATTTCCGGACCATTATGGTTTTATTGTAGGTCTATTTTGAATATGTATTTAAATAATGTATACTTTATTGTTCAACATTGAATTTAATAATCAGAGGCCCATGTGATATTGCCAGTTCCGTATACTCTAGCATATTCACAGCCGTTGAAATGAGGTAGAAAACGGACACAAATTGGGCCGAACATTTTGCGCCCCCCCCCCAAACCTAACCTGAAATCCTGGAACCACCCCTGGAAATACAACTAAGGACTGGCGACACAAAGCGGGGTCGGCATCTCTTCTTGAATTTTTATCCCGCGCTTTTACCGATTTACATAGTCAGGGACTTGGCTGAGCGAAAATGCGAGGATATGAGTGGGAGGGGCGGTAAAAGGGAGGGGACGTGGGAAAATATTCGTAATAATAACGCTGAATGACATATTTTTGGCTGATAGACCTAGACCTCTGCTCCATTCTCAGTAAGTCAGTGAATATAAATGTAACCGTATGCCTACACATAATTCTTTTTTACTGCAGATTTGAAAGTTTCCTACAGTGCATATCGTAATTTATGCCTGAAATAGTAATTTTTAAAACTCTTTAGAACAAATAATATTTATTGATCTACATAAGTTTATGAAAGCGTATTGGTCCTCGCGTCTGAAAAAGCCAAAGAGATTTCACAGCCCATTGCATTTATTCGAACGATTCGAACGTATCCTATATGTTTTGGATATGCCCTTTTGTGTGAATCAATAACGGCCAACATAGTTTAAGATATTTGATAGGAAGGAAGAAACAAGAAACTGCTTCTTTTTTTCTTTTTTTTTTAACTGTGAGTTTGGACAATGGTAGCATGTGCCATCTCATAAGAAAAAAAATCGTATATTTTTCACTCGTCATTAACTTTCACTGGTTTATACAAAGATGAGTTCGATTAATATTGAAAATTCACTGCGTCTACTTAAATGCTTTCTCTTTTTTTCCTGTCTGTCTACTTCTTGAGTTTCTTCGAACCCATTCAGTTATATATCTACTGTTCCAATTAGTGAGCTTCGAACCCATTCAGTAATCTACTGTCCCAATTATTGAGCTTTCACATTTAACCGCGTGTTTCTAGTTATGTTTAAAGTGACCTGTCCGAGGGCACCCGTACCCGGCAGGGGTACTGACGTAAAAACTGTTTAGACCGAGGTCGTTGTTCGTACGTCTAAACTTTTAAAACTGTTTTAACTCTTAATCCTTGGACAGTAAGCAGTACGCGTTGATTCTCAAACAGTTTGACTTAAATCTTTCGTACATTGCATGGACAAGAGATTATGCTTCTTCTAAGACGAGAAACATTTTAACTTGCACCTTCAGCAAATGTTTGTTTCTTTAACAGTTTATTTTGGGAGAATTGAAGAGAGAAAGGCAAATGTTAATCAAAACGAAGCAGGTGTGTTTCGGTCAGCTAGGTTACTTAGTCACTATCTCTTAATCTCAGACTCTGTTTTGCCTGCACTTGAAGTTGTACGCA
Source organism: Cyclina sinensis (assembly GCA_012932295.1). Classification (NCBI taxonomy): domain Eukaryota; kingdom Metazoa; phylum Mollusca; class Bivalvia; order Venerida; family Veneridae; genus Cyclina; species Cyclina sinensis. The sequence continues at coordinate 47,821,396 of JAAONU010000002.1, forward strand.
AAATCAGTGACAGCTTAATGTTCAATGCGTCCTTTCAAAAAAGGAGATTTACTGAAGTGTACTAGAAATAATCGCTCTAAACCAGTTAGTATTGATCTTAGTTTAAGTACTGACATTTTGACTTATTCTGCCGACAAAGTTGACAGTTTCTTACTGAATACTTGCACACTTAATCTGAGAAGTCTAGATCTGACAGAAATCTCATAAAACAAAGGCAAAGCAAATAAAACCAAGCCTGCGGCACAAAGTTACTTAATTCTGTTATTTTGACACCAGTGCGCTTTGCCTTTTGAGAATCTTTTGCGAAAGTATCATTTTTGTCATTGCAATATGCTGTCATCCATGGAGGATATAACAGTATCTTTGAGTTTATGCCCAGCCATCGAGCGTACAACACAAACGCCTAGTTGCTCAGCTGCCTGGCATGTAGTTTATGCCCAGCCGTCGAGCGTACAACACAAACGCCTAGTTGCTCAGCTGCCTGGCATGTAGTTTATGCCCAGCCGTCGAGCGTACAAAACATACGTCTAGTTCTCAGCTGCCTGGCATATAGTTTATGCCCAGCCGTCGAGCGTACAAAACATACATCTAGTTCTCAGCTGCTTGGCATATAGTTTATGCCCAGCCGTCGAGCGTACAAAACATACGTCTAGTTCTCAGCTGCCTGGCATATAGTTTATGCCCAGCAGTCGAGCGTACAACACAAACGCCTAGTTGCTCAGCTGCCTGGCATATAGTTTATGCCCAGCCGTCGAGCGTACAAAACATACGTCCAGTTCTCAGCTGCCTGGCATATAGTATATGCCCAGCCGTCGAGCGTACAAAACATACGTCTAGTTTCTCAGCTGCCTGGCATGTAGTTTATGCCTAGCCCTCGAGCGTACAACACAAACGCCTAGTTTCTCAGCTACCTGGCATGTAGTTTATACCTAGCCGTCGAGCGTACAAAACATCTGTCTAGTTTCTCAGCTGCCTGGCATGTAGTTTATGCCCAGCCGTCGAGCGTACAACACAAACGCCTAGTTGCTCAGCTGCCTGGCATGTAGTTTATGCCCAGCCGTCGAGCGTACAAAACATACGTCTAGTTTCTCAGCCGCCTGGCATGTAGTTTTCTTCCCCCCCCCCCCCCCCCCCCCCCCCCCCCCCCACCCCCCCCCCCCCCCCCCCCCCCCCCCCCCCCCCCCCCCCCCCCCCCCCCCCCCCTAAATGATTTTTAAGCAGCCGAAATGGCTGTAAGATACCATTAAAATTTCTCAGTGAATTTTGGTGATATTTGGTGAAACTCACGATGCATTTTTTTTATCGAAATGAAAGAGGCATTTGAAAGTCCACTTTTAATGTTATCAACCGTCTGACCACTTTGTTAGTAATTTAAAGTAACTCTTGCAACACTGTTTTTGAGTTTTGTTCGGGTTATCTCCCGTTTCGAATATGAATGTTTTCCATACACCTAAGGTTTTCAGTGGCCTTTAGATAAGAATAAGTTTGCTTTATAGGACATTTGCCTTCTTGTTTTATTTATTTTCAAAATTTATTTTTTTATCTGTTTTATTACTCTCACAAAATTGTACTTGAACTCCTGTCTTTCAATATTATTGAATTACTCCATTTACAAATAAAAGTATGAATTCACAAATTCTGACATACAGAATACTTACCGTTTTCAATGAGCCACATTATGTTATATTTTTCTTCCACTGACATATAATTTTTCTCTTTGCCTGGAATTCATATTCAGCGTTTCATTTAAGATTTTTTAGATAATTTGTTTCATTTAATTGTTTTCTTAAATAAAGTGTTCCTATCACATTATAAAAATGAATATATAATAAGTCATTGTGCCCTGCAAGGGCATACCAGTGGCTACGAAAACTCATCTGGGCAAAGTTTTACGGAAAAACGTGTTCATTTGGTGATTAGTTATATAAGGGGTCATAATCTTCAGTCACAACTTGTGCAAAAAGTCAGTGAATGGAGATAGGAATACTAGAGTTGATCAGTCGCGAGCGAGAATTGTGCCAGGAAGAACAAAGAAGGAGATCTAGCCACTGTAGCTAAAAAATAAAGAAATAAAACTAAAAAAATAAAAGTGTGGAAATCAATCTAAAAATATCCTTTGAAGATTTTTCTTCTTCTTTAACCTTTTAAACAGATTCGCAAGAACGTGTATGGCGTGTCTTCAGGTGGGAACAACTTGAATTATTTATAGAATCTTCAAATCTAATATTGGTAAAATCTTTCCCAGTTGTTGAACCTAATGTATGAAGCCTTACGTAACAAAATGAAAATAAAAGATGTAGCATTAGTGGTCAGAAGGTAGTAGTTCATAAGTACATAACTTTGAGTTCAAAGACTTATAAAGCATTTTATTTTATTTTATTTTGATTTATTTTCAATTACGTTTGACTAAGTCGAAATTTCTGCAAAGCATTTTGCAGCTTTTTGCTTATGGCATAAATGTGACACTTTCCAAGTATGTCCATTATATTGTCATATATAAGAAACAAAAAGAAATGTTTAAATTTGAGCTTCTTTACTGAATTAAGATACTCAGAAAAAATGTAATTGAAGAAAAAAAAACTTTTAAGTGTTTTCCTAAGATGTTATGCTAGATGCTAGAATGCTCAGTGTGCACAGTAAAACTACACTTTTTATGACCATGGCATAAAGAATTTGTTCGTGTTTTATTTAATGTTTTCCTTGGTGCATATTTTTACATACATTTCAACGAGGATTAACCAAGGCGCACCTTCAGTGCTGCATAACTTTTACGTGTTACAAAAGTTAGATTTTTCCGTGATGAGGATAACTGTTCAACCTTTTTTTTCTCATATAACAATACAACAACGCCAAGTATTTTTGCCTTGGGTCACAATTAGTGAAGTCGTTTAAAGCGATTTGAATCACCATCTGATAAAATCTGATTTTACGTTTTTCGTATAAGTTTGTTCAGCCTGGTACACATTTCTTCCTCATACAGTAATGTTTTAGTGATGATTCTTAATAATGACAAATATTATCTGAGTGAATGTACTGATCATTTCATATTAAGATATTAAAATATTAGGGAGCGAGACATTTCGGACATTAAGAGAAATACAGTTGTATTGTGATATAGTGCCTTTACATACAGCGATGGTTTTATTGGCAGCATTGTTCACTTTTCTGAATATAATCTCAATCCGTGGTAAGTTTGACTTACTCATTAATTCAGAATTTAAAAAAAAATCACTAAAAAACTACATTGTTAATTGTAACATTTGATCTCAGAATGATTATATGCAATCATTTAATTTAATTAGAAAAAAATTGACCAGGTTTGATGACTGTCAGGACTTTAAGCTTTGCTCTTAAAAGAGGGAACGTACAGTTTGAAGTTGCTAATTGTATTCATTTATCTCATAAGAATTAAGCAACACTTTTTCGGAAGAAGACAGTTTCATTGATTGTTTGTCTGCATGCTGTTTTATTTGATTGATTGATTCTTAAGAAATAACTGGCTTATTGATTGATTGATTGAATGAATGAATGAATGAATGAATGAATGAATGAATGAATGAATGAATGAATGAATGGATAGTAAATGGGTGGGTGGGTGTGTGGGTCGATGTACGGACGGACGGACGGACCGACCGACCGACCGAACAATCGATCGATTGATTGATTGAATTAACCACAGAAACACATAATTTAGTCAGCACTCTTATTCCGTTTACTCAAACAAACTAGTATAACTACGTATACCACTAACATTAGAAAAAAATGGCTTTATTTTCACAATAACGCTGATGACTTAGGTACAGTTAAATCAGACATTAGAGTTCTACTGTCTTTTCATTGTAACAACCTTTATAAGTTCTCATGTAAGGTAAAAACATATGAGATATACTGCCTCTTCATTAACAAAACCATTCTGAAAACTCACTTAGGTTAAATTATTAAAGGTTAATTGCTTGTTCAGTATCCCAGCCAATCATTGTACTCATGTAGGGTGGAAAATTCGAGCTATGCTGTCTCATCATGCTAGAAAACCATCCCGCAGAAAAAATCGTAAGTGATATAATACGTTCTCATTTGTTCAACCATTCAAAGAACTAATGTAGGTAAAACGTTAAAGATATTTTGCCTCTTCATTGTCACAATCATTCTGAGTACTCATGTAGGTAAAACGCTAGGGATATACAACCATTCTGAGTACTCATGTAGGTAAAATGTTCGAGATATACTGCCTCTTCATTGTCACAATTATTCTGACTACTCATGTAGGTATAATGTGACAGATATATGACCTCTTCATTGTCACAACCATTCAGAGTACTCATGTTAGTAAAACGCTAGAGATATACAACCATTCTGAGTACTTATGTAGGTAAAACGTTCGAGATATACTACCTCTTCATTGTCACAACCTTTCTGAGTACTCATGTAGGTAAAACGTTTGAGATATACTACTTCTTCATTGTCACAACCATTCTGAGTACTCATGTAGGTAAAACGCTAGAGATATACAACAATTCTGAGTACTCATGTTAGTAAAACGCTAGAGATATATTACCTCTTCATTGTCACAACCATTCTAAGTACTCATGTAGGTAAAACGTGCGAGATATATTGCCTCTTTATTGTCACAATCATTCTGACTTTTCATGTAGGTATAATGTTACAGATATATGACCTCATCATTGTCACAGCCATTTTGAGTACTCATGTAGGTAAAACGTTCGAGATAAACTGCCTCGTCATTGCCACAATCATTCTGTGTACTCATGTAGAGAAAACAATCGAGATATACTGCCTCTTCATTGTCACAGCCATTTTGAGTGCTCATGTAGGTAAAACGTTCGAGATAAACTGCTTCTTCATTGCCACGACCATTCTGTGTACTCATGTAGAGAAAACGATCGAGATATATTGCCTCTTCATTGTCACAACTGTTATAAGTACTCATGTAAGTTAAACGTTAGAGATATATTGCCTCTTCATTGTCACAACCATTCTGAGTACTCAGGTAAGTTAAACGTTAGAGATATATTGCCTCTTCATTGTCACAACCATTCTGTGTACTCATGTAGGTAAAACGTTCAAGATATACTACCTCTTCATTGTCACAACCATTCTAAGTACTTATGTAGGTAAAACGTGCGAGATATATTGCCTCTTTATTGTCACAATCATTCTGACTTTTCATGTAAGATGTACTTTTTCTTAATTGTAAAAACCAGTTTGTGCACCCATGTAGAGTAAAATCATTGGAGATATATTACTTATTAGAACTCATGTAGGGTTAAAAAAAGATATTCTGCTTCTTCCTTGGCACAGCCATTTTCATGTTTTGCGCCAAAGGTACTTGTATGCTTACCAGGAGTTTATTAGGAAATATCGTAAACCTTCTGAATAATCGTATGCATATTGCAGGGCAACTCATCCACTTACTCGGCGACGGGACTGCTTCATGGGAGAGCGCCTCTTCCGCCTGCACGTTAGCTACGCCCAGAATAAATTTCACCAATGGGGAGATGATTCCAGTGTTTATGGGCGGAGCAATCAACATGGCAGAAGGGGAAGAGGCGTGGTTGGGCTACGTCTTAGGTCCTGTAATTTTACAAAATGTCGGTAAGAATCAGTTTTTCTGTGCCTGACAACATAATGTTGTCTTTATTCATTGATTGATAAAGGTTCAGTTGCAAAGATTCACAGCTTTTGCCATTGCTGTTCTTAATTAGGTTCCATCAATAAGCTGACATTCCGTCATCTAAATTCCTCGTCATCAATCAATCACTTTTATATATGTTTCAATAAAAAAATCCACAGAAAAAAATTCTATCAATCGAGTACAAGTTGGACAGCAAAATCACGTTCACCAGAAAACAACTTCTTTTTTAACTGACCAGAAAGTTTAACCGGTCACCTCTCACAAAGCACCAGCAGGTATTAGCATCAACAAGTTTAAACCGTTAGTTTTGTTAACATTAACCATGTCTAGTAGTTAGCAAACAATATCTAGCGTAAGAATTACAGAGGTTTTTATATACATAACACTAACAAGCAAGCTTGACTTCATTTTGTTAATTATAGACAAAAACATGCAGCGCAAGAGAACGGGGAATACTCTACGTTCTCTTGACAAATAAAGAAAATATGGATGTGACTTTTTTCTGACAGCAGATGAAAAATAATTTATTCTGTGTGTTTCCCGGACTATTTTTGAGATACACTGTACCAAAATATATCAGCGAAATGTAAACATCCCATTGTATTTTTATTCAAATGGAAACTTTCCTTGAAGACATTTAATGTAACATTTGCATAATCTACCCATGAATACAACTTATTTGGTGATTTATTCGAGATATTTGTCAATCTTTTTTATCTTTTATGAAATGAATGTCGACCTTAAGGATAAAACGCAAAATATTTTTTTTCACCGTAAAAAACATACTTTTTTCTAAGCAAGGAGTTTGTGAGTTATCATATTGTCAAAAAGGGATCCCGATTAAGTTTCTCTGAAATTCATGTTTAAAGTAATATTCACGATATCCTTCCCGCACCTTTCTCAATTTCCTGCACCCTTGCCTCAATTCCCCGCGCCTTTGCTCAATTCCCCGCGCCTTTGCCTCAACCTTTGCCTCAATTCCGTGCACCTTTGCCTCAATTCCTCGCACCTTTGCCTCAATTCCCTGCACCTTTGCCTCAATTCCCCCGCACCTTTGCCTCAATTCCTACGCCTTTGCCTCAATGTTACGCACATTTGCCGCAACCTTTGCTTCAATTCCCTGCACCATAGTCTCAATTCCCTGCGCCTTTGCTTCAATCTTTGTCTTATTTCCCCGCACCTTTGCCTCAATTCCCTGCACCTTTGCCTCAATTCCCCGCACCTTTGCCCGCACCTTTGCCTCAATTCACCGCACCTTTGCCTCAATTCACCGCACCTTTGCCTCAATTCCCCGCACCTTTGCCTCAACCTTTGCCCCAATTCCCTGCACCTTTGCCTCAATCTTTGCCTCAATTCCCTGCAGTTTGCCGTTTCGTATTCCCCGCACCTTTGCCTCAATTCCCTGCACCTTTGCCTCAATCTTTGCCTCAATTCCCTGCAGTTTTGCCGTTTCGTATTCCCCGCACCTTTGCCTCAATTCCCTGCACCTTTGCCTCAATCTTTGCCTCAATTCCCTGCAGTTTTGCCGTTTCATATTCCCCGCACCTTTGCTTCTATCCCTTTAAGAAATTTCAAGACCATACTTTTTTAAAATATTTTAACTTTCAACAATGGTTGTTTCATAAATACCATGTTCATACCAATGCCTGTTGATGCTGACAGGCTAAACGGACCTGAATCACAAGAACTACACCAGACTAGATATTATAAATAGATCTATATGAAAATAATATCATTGTAAATGTTTATTTGCCGACCGGTTTCACTTCATTAGGGCAATAGTAGCACATATTTAATGAAAGTTAAGCTGTCATTAATCCTCGCCAAAGAACAAATGATCACACATGCTAAGTAAAAAATATATTTGTATAATGTTTTAATTTAAAAAAAGGTTTTTCTTAATCAGTTTGATTAATCAACATTTTGACTTGAGGTCATTTAATCAAGGAACATTTATTATCTTAAATAAAATGAGCAAAATATATGGAAACAATTAATGACTGCAGATTCAAATGAAAAAGAAGGTTTTGTAAAATCAAACCAGTCTGGCGCTAGAATATGCCAGCTTGCGCCAAAAAAGGACCAAAACACCATTTTTGTAAGAAATCGTTAAAATACAGCTTGTCACTTAATAAAACAATTATAACCTTGACTTTTAAATATGATCGGGCTAAAATACTTTTTTTTTCACTATTAACAATGAAATAACAAAACAAGATTAGGCAAATTTATGTATATTTATGTATCGTATTAACAAAGTTAAACGATTGTGGATGTGTACAAAATTGATTGTTTACAAAGATTAAAATGCAAATCACACCCGTGAGTATTTTATGGCAATAAAAATAAGGATAAACTTATCGTTAATACATCAACCGTGACTGCAAATTTAGATAAAGTACCTTTAAATAATCAAGACAGAAAAACACAACAAGGTTGATTGATACCGACTCCCTCCCTTTTTAGGTCATAAAACCCTTCATCTCCTGTGTAGCTAAAGCATTTAGTTAAAATTACAAAATTTATTTACCTTTTCATATTATTCAGGGTGTATGAAATATGACGTGGATATGGAACCGAAACTGTCTACATATCACGATACAGGGGCCGATCCCGGACTTTGTTTTTCTGCCTGTCGTGAAAGGGGATATTTTGGGCTAATGGTATTGGTTTGATATGAAATAGATCATGTTTTCTCTTATATAGACAAAACTTATTTCAAAATAAAATATCACATTTCGGACATCCTTAAAGCATGCTTTTGATAAGAGTTTATATATATTTTAATTATGATATTACACACTTCAATTAACTTGTACTTTTTGATTTTTTTCTTCAGAAAACAAAATGCTTTTGTTTCAACACTATGCCGTCTATGACGACGGATGACATGTTTGAAACAACTTGCCGACAGTCATGCTCGAGGCTTGATGATGAGGCCTTATGTGGTGGAAACAACGTTGTCTCTCTGTATAGGCGGGGTACACCTTATTTATAAAATCTTATTATTGCTGTGGAGGTTTGGCTGTCTTGAGCAAATTGTAAGCAAAAGGAATAACAGCCACTAGAGGGGTTTAGCAAAGAACTGATTTTAATTTCTGCCCGAAAACTCTGCCAATGGCTAATGAAATGTATAAGAATGAATAAATTTGGCAAAATTTCTAACATGCAGCCATTTAGAGCATTACCAATCGGTTATTCGATAAATTTATGTCAAACATAGTTTGAAACACATACACACTGTACATTTCCATTCTAGTTCATGTTTTAAAACTGTTAGAGCATTTCTCTGTTTCAAAGCTGTAAAGGAAAAACAAATGAACGTCTTTTTTCAGGCCCTCTAATGAGGTAACCCAATTCTTTATTCTCCCCGTGATATGTTCAGATGAGGGTCGGGGGTCCATCCGTCATTGACCATACAATAAGAAACTGTATTAAATAATATAATAACATATCAAAGTTTCAGCCGTGGAAAATAAATTTCTAACCATTTGTGTATATCATATATGATTTTAAAGGACTCTGATTTTTATAACTTGGAAAAAAATAATAACAATAAAAAGAAAACAATTGAAAGTTTGTTAATAACTTGAGCAGTAAGAAATAAAACTAATGAAATTTGTATGTTCTAGTCAGCCAGCTATTGGAATTTGTTTTCCTCAGAATGTATTGTCAGGATTTTAAAGCTTTTCAAATATATCCCGGAAATTTTTATCAAAATATTCACTTTTAAGATGTATATTCAAAATATATTTCCTGCATATTAATTTTTGTTTTAAAAAGCTCTTAAAATGTAACAGTTGTAAATAAGAATTACAGTTCTCTCTAAATTTGGACTTGTATATGAAGTACTTTAATAATAAAGATAAATAATTGCCAGTTTGAATACTACTACCAATTGAAAAAATAAAATGTTTTGGTTCTAATGATATTTCAACATTGCATTCATTTTTCAGCCAATATTGCACTCTGTTTAAAATGGTAAAACACTGCCGCAGTCATAAAATAAATGTACCATTGATTCAGAAGATTCGTTACAATAAGAACATAAATTGTCGTTTATCATATTAATTTTTTTCAAAAAGGATTTTGTTACTAAATTTTGTTATTTAACTTGTACTGAAAATCTTTTTATTTTATTTCGTTCACATTACTTAAATTTTTGTATATGACTTTGAACTCGTCTTTACTAACTTGTCCTACAATACGAAACCAGGACGCCGGTGGTTCAATTTCTGTGACTTTTGCTAAACATAATAGATTCTACAACCTTTTTTCTGTTTTAAAAAAAGTGCATGTAAATGTTGCGATCAACGTTATTTTTTAACATTTCTATTTTATCTTGATTTCCCATGATCAAAGTTTTCCATGATGCCGGTATATTTGTTATCACAGTAAAATAATTCAAATATGTTCCTTGGATTCCATAAATGTCTTTGAGTTGATTAAAGGAGTACAAATTTCCATTGTTATCAACAAGATCAATTACACTTCTTATGTTTTTTTTAAAACCAGTTTTGTATAAATAAAGATTTATCGGTAAAAGCTGTATTTTACCAAAGACGGGATGAAAGAATGTCTTCTATGTGCTTTGAAACAAGTTTTTGACAAAAAAGGTACCAGCCATTTATTACATCTTTCCAAAAAGGGTTTACGATTTGGTGACTCACAATTTTAGTATATGTCGGCCCTAGTTGCAAGATCTTAGTAATGTTAAAATTTGTAAGTGAATACCAACTACTATTTTCGTTTTGTAGCATTCTTTTAATCCAGCTTATTTTTAGACTTATATATAATAAATGAAGTTAAGTCGACCATACGTAATCATCCTGAGTCTATATTTCTGGCTAATGTTGACCTTTTAATTTTTGTCTGCCCCGTTGTTCCATATAAATTTATATGACATAACATTTAATTCTTTTATAATATTTGGCGGTGGATTTGGTAAAGAAATAAAAAGCTGAACAAAATTTGCTAAAATAAGAGACTTAAGTAAAGTTATTTTTCCGAATAAAGTAAGTTTTCTATTTGTCCATTTTCTTATCTCATTATTGCATTTATTTATTATTTCTTGACTATTTTTGTTCCAAATGTCTTCTACATTCGCAGTAAAGTAAACACCTAAATTTTTTTTGTCCAATCTAAATTAAATTCTTGAACAGAATGTTTGGAAGATCTAATCCAGCACGCCTTAGTTTTCACTACAAATTTTTAATCCTGACATATAATAAAATGTTTGTAGTGTTTTTATTCAGTTTCTAAGTGAGTCTTCGGTGCCATCTAAAAATATTTGAGTGTCACCAGCATATTGACTAAGTTTGTGTTCTTTATTATATATCCTTATACCACGTATATCATTGTTTGATCTTATTATTTTTCCAAGAATTTCAACGCTTAAGATAAATATGTACGGAGAAATCGGATCTCCTTGTCTACAACCCCTCGATAGTTTGAAAAACTGTGAGAGGTGCCCATTTTGCAATACTGCCGTTTCACAACCTTTTTGAAACAAAAAAAATCAATCGTTTGAAAGAAGGCCCAAAATGAAAAAAGTCAAGTTCTTTGTGTATAAATTTCCAATATATTGAATCGAAAGCTTGTTGGAAATCAACCGAAATTAGTAAACCCGGAATGTTCGGAAGTTTCAAATAAAATGTCGAAAATAACTCTAAGATTTTCTGCTATGCATCTTCCAGCAAGAAACCCATTTTGGTCAGCGTGAATTATTTTTCCTAGTATTTTTTCATTCTATTAGCAATTACAGATGATGCTAACTTATATATTATATTTGATAGTGTTATTGGCCTCCATTTTTTTAAGAAATAATCTGTCTTTGTTTGGTTTTGGTAAACATATAATGACTCCTTGTTTTTGTGTAACTGACAGATTATTTGATCTGTAACCATGGTTTAAAGATTTTAAAACTACTGATAATTCTTTCCAAAAATACTTAAAAAATTCGACCGTATATCCATCTAATCCTGGGCTTTTATTACGTTTCATATTATTTAAGGCTGTATTCAATTCATCAAGAGATATTTCTCCTTCCAGGCTAAAAATTTCTTCACGCGTTAAGTTATTTGGGTTGTAATCTATATGATCTTCAATTAATATATCTCCTACTTCTGTATTTTCTGTGTATAGTTGTTTATAGTATTGTTTTACAGAATTCAAAATTTCTTTCATATCATTAATATCATTTCCTTTTTCATCTTTTAACTTTTGTATTGTTTTGTTAGTATAATTTCTTTTTTCCATATTTAAAAAGTAATTTGTCGGTTTTTCTCCTAATCTTCATACCTACATTTTGATCGAATCATAGTTCCTTCTATTTTCTTTTTACGTAAATTTTCTAATTTCCTGAACGTATTTTTGCATGTTCATGAAAAAAGAGAATCAATATAGAAACAGATTAGTCACCGGTTTATTTTGGTTTCAGCGGAAGGAATTACAGACTCTGACGTCACCAACTTCCCTTTGCCAAGAAGTAGCGGTAACTGCATACTGTATGACAAAAATGCGAATAAATTCTATGGAACAAAGTGCTCAATGTCATACAGGATAGGGTGCCAAAGAAGTAAGCTGTTTTTTAACTGATATCAAATTTAAAGGTCATGGTATAAAGCCATTACCTGTGTCTTACAGACAGACCGTGTTTGTAATTAATACATTTTCTCCACTAACTTTATATCCCTGTCTTGACAGTAGATTGCCGGTTATTTTCAGGTGCGTCAACTTTGTTGTATTCATTAAAATATTTTTGGTTTACCTAATAGTTCATAAATTGGCTATTGTTCACGTCATTCTACTTTATGATAAAAAAAATATACATTGTACCATGTTAGATTGTTGTTACGAGCAGCTAATGTCTTCTTACAGTGTCCGGTGAAATGGTGGACATCAACTCTCGCACTGTGACCTGGATGGAGATGACAGGCTATTGTTCCAGCCAGAAACTTTTCTCGTATACCTACGCAGGCGCGTTAGCAGATTCCGGGGACTACTTTCAGATGTGGACAGGAATGATTAAAGCGCGAAAACTTAACAAGAAACAAGGTAAATGCAAAAGGGTGTCAAGAAGTACAAGATATTTTAAAGCATCGACAGTGTCATAAGAACAGATATCCCTGTTAAGATCTTTCCAGAGGCATTGATACGTATCCACAAAAAGTCTTTTTCTCTAAAAAGGCTAGTAGATATTATTCTATTTTTCCCGAGAGACACTACACCGGGGGTGTCTTTTTCATCCTGTATTAAGTTAAATAAACCAAGTACTTTATGCAGGGGTCTTTTGTTACTATTGATATATGAAAAACAAATCGACAATGATCTATTTGAAACACTAATATAGGAAAAATAGTAAAATTTAAAGCATTTCAAGTGGATTTGTAAGGTTCCTGCCTTATTTTTTCTAATAGGATCTGAGCAACCATTGGCTTTTGCATACGTGCGGGTAGAAAATGGAGAAAATAAAGTACGGTTTGCCAGTCCTCAGTCAACAACTGAAAAAAGATTCGTCTGCCAAGAGGGTAAGTTAATCTTCACACCTAAACGTGACCACTGTGCACGCCATAGTTTTAAAATATTCTCACGTTTATAACATATTTTAGTATAGTCAGGTTAGGTATATACTAGAAAGACAGATTTTCCAACAGTTGTATTTAACAGTTCAACCCTTCAGCAATACACAGTTTCAATTTCGACCAAAAGAGAAGTTCTAAGCATTCAGGTTATTAGAATGTTATACCAGTGCTATTTTTACACATATTTTAGTAAAAATAGTTGAAATGATTCAATAACGACTGTAATCTTTTCGCCACGTATTTGTACTGAACTGGTTAGAATACCCTAGTTTTTGTTCTCTCTGCCTAGATTACTGAACAAAGGCTCATTTCTAACAAGCAGTTTCCTATCATATTTGACTAAAATCTACTTTAAACATTTGTTATTATCTTACTCGACATAATTAACTGTGGTACCAGTCACATAGTATTCAGGTTACGCTCGCTAGAACAAACAATATAGACACATTTGCTCTTTTCTGTTTAAAGATTTTTGTTGTTAGAAAAATATCAGGAAAAAATGTATTTGACTGTAGGGTGGGTGTAATCTGCAATATTGTATTTAGTTGAAAATATACCGTGAACTAAACAGCTTGATAAAGTTATATTTGTACATACACTTGTCAGTATTTTTAAAGTTTAGTCCATGGAAACTTTTTATTTAAAAATGCAGGTATAGCGACTACTACAACGGCCACAACTCTGACCACATCAGCGACAAATGGTGAGTTTTGAAAGAAAAGACAACTTTTTAAGTATACAAATCTTGAAAAATCCTATATAAAGAAACAGACATTCAGAGACTCTATCATTCTTAAGTCGTTTCCAACATTAACAAAACCTGTTACAGATGAATATCTCAAATTTCACCGAAACAAGTTTTGTATTGTGAAAAAATTTAATGTTGTTCCTCGCATTATGTTTTTCTCACTCACTTGACAAGTAATCAAATTAACTCAATTCCTTGGAAACTTTCTATTTAGATTCACACAATTATAAAAGCACTATTTATGACATTCAAAGGCACAAGGATAATTTCTCGTGAAATTTAATACATTGACATATAAAATATTTTGGTTTATTATACAAGAAATTCATAGCATGTTCCATACTATTACAATCACAAGATTTTTTATCAATATTTACAAATTAATGAATTTTTATGTTTATTCTTTTTTTGCAGAAGAAAACGGTGGGAACAGCAAAAGCAGTACCCAAGAAAAGGATCCTAATTTATGTAACTATATACATTGTTTTCTTGTCTGTGCCATTTAACAAGCTCACTCTGGTCATTTCTGTTAAATGTTGATTATTCTAATCATTATTGTCGTATTTTGTAATCACTATTGAAATCTACAAGTTTCATAGAAACCAATACCCCCTCCTTATCGTCATCACCATCAACACCATCACGTACAAAAGCCGTGAGTATTAAGCATTTCCAAATTTTTAAATAAAATTGAATCGATTCTTGACAACAAAACCATCGTTGTTGTTATTTCAGTACCCCTGTACATCATGATTCTGGTCGTCTTGATCCTAATAGCCATTGTTGTTATTTCAGTACCCCTGTACATCATGATTCCGGTCGCCATTGTTGTTATTTCAGTACCCCTGTACATCATGATTCCGGTCGCCATTGTTGTTATTTCAGTACCCCTGTACATCATGATTCCGGTCGTGCTGATCCTCATAGCCATAGTTGTTATTTCAGTACCCCTGTACATCATGATTCCGGTCGTGCTGATCCTCATAGCCATAGTTGTTATTTCAGTACCCCTGTACATCATGATTCCGGTCGCCATTGTTGTTATTTCAGTACCCCTGTACATCATGATTCCGGTCGTGTTGATCCTCATAGCCATAGTTGTTATTTCAGTACCCCTGTACATCATGATTCCGGTCGCCATTGTTGTTATTTCAGTACCCCTGTACATCATGATTCCGGTCGTGTTGATCCTCATAGCCATAGTTGTTATTTCAGTACCCCTGTACATCATGATTCCGGTCGTGCTGATCCTACTAGCCATTGTTGTTATTTCAGTACCCCTGTACATCATGATTCCGGTCGTGCTGATCCTACTAGCCATTGTTGTTATTTCAGTACCCCTGTACATCATGATTCTGGTCGTGCTGATCCTACTAGCCATTGTTGTTATTTCAGTACCCCTGTACATCATGATTCCGGCCGTGCTGATCCTAATAGCCATTGTTGTTATTTCAGTACCCCTGTACATCATGATTCCGGTCGTGTTGATCCTAATAGCCATTGTTGTTATTTCAGTACCCCTGTACATCATGATTCCGGTCGTGCTGATCCTACTAGCCATTGTTGTTATTTCAGTACCCCTGTACATCATGATTCCGGTCGTGTTGATCCTAATAGCCATTGTTGTTATTTCAGTACCCCTGTACATCATGATTCCGGTCGTGCTGATCCTACTAGCCATTGTTGTTATTTCAGTACCCCTGTACATCATGATTCCGGCCGTGCTGATCCTAATAACCATTGTTGTTATTTCAGTACCCCTGTACATCATGATTCCGGTCGTGCTGATCCTTCTAGCCATTGTTGTTATTTCAGTACCCCTGTACATCATGATTCCGTTCGTGCTGATCCTAATAGCCATTGTTGTTATTTCAGTACCCCTGTACATCATGATTCCGGTCGTGCTAATCCTACTAGCCATTGTTGTTATTTCAGTACCCCTGTACATCATGATTCCGGTCGTGCTGATCCTACTAGCCATTGTTGTTATTTCAGTACCCCTGTACATCATGATTCCGGCCGTGCTGATCCTAATAACCATTGTTGTTATTTCAGTACCCCTGTACATCATGATTCCGGTCGTGCTGATCCTACTAGCCATTGTTGTTATTTCAGTACCCCTGTACATCATGATTCCGTTCGTGCTGATCCTAATAACCATTGTTGTTATTTCAGTACCCCTGTACATCATGATTCCGGTCGTGCTGATCCTACTAGCCATTGTTGTTATTTCAGTACCCCTGTACATCATGATTCCGGTCGTGCTGATCCTAATAACCATTGTTGTTATTTCAGTACCCCTGTACATCATGATTCCGGTCGTGCTGATCCTACTAGCCATTGTTGTTATTTCAGTACCCCTGTACATCATGATTCCGGTCGTGTTGATCCTAATAGCCATTGTTGTTATTTCAGTACCCCTGTACATCATGATTCCGGTCGTGTTGATCCTAATAGCCATTGTTGTGATACTACTGGTCATTAGATGGAGAAGAAAGAAACGGTCAGTAAAAGTAAATATTTTTTATTATTTTCCAGCTGTTTTGATCCAACAGCAAACTTTAAAAAGCAGCTGTTTTTTTGATACGCCATTGTTCTTTACTTTATTTGTCACAAACAATGTCTGTCACGTCGTATACTAAATCACGTTTAGATGATTCAGTTTCAATTTCGTGAGCAAATTTCTATAGTGATCTTTTCAAAACCTGTAAAGCACCTTACTCTAAAATATTCAGTGACAGACTGACAATATTCACCTTACGTTTGTGAAACTTTTATTTGCGTACTTGTATTACACTATCTGTGCATACATGACATAAATTTATGTGCTGTTTTGTACTCAAAATTTGTCGCTTCCTTCTCATTTCTGTCTGTTTTGTAAAACCTTATTTTTCAGAAACAAAGGATTGAAATCAAAAGGCATGATGAAGAATCCTTACGGTAAAGCTGGGAAAAAGAGGAAGGGGTCGCTGACTGAAGGGTCTCATCTTTCTAATGATACTGTCAAAATGGTGGACATCACGGATAGTAACACACCTCCAGTAGTAAAAAGACCAGCGAAAAGAAATTCCGCCCATTCCAACAATCTGATTGCAACCGTCTCTCTGGACAACATTTTTGTTGAAAATGAAGCATTCATAGACGACACGAGTGACAAAAATGATAATTCTGAAAGAACAACTACAACATTTGGAACAAAGGAACAGTCTATTGAAAAAGAAATCGGGGGTAAAATTAATGGGAATACGAAAAACAAAGATGGGGAAAACATGAAAACACCCCAGCAAGGAAAATACGATGAAGTGAAAAGTGATAATGAATATGCAAGGATAAATAAAACACGCAAAGGACCGGTTTCGAGGGAGAATGATGACAAACAAATGTATGACAAATTAGGAATGAAAGTAAACGAAAATAAAAATGGAAAACCAGAAACAAATTATGACAAGACAGTGTTTAACAAGAAAGAACCGGACTTGAATGACACAACATCCACACCGATGACTATTCCTCAAATAGACTATTTACATGATGGGCTGCAACGGTTTTAGACAAAAATGATCTGTATTTACATATACTATATTGTAATTTGTATTGAGTCATTCAAGAAACTTTTGCCTTGCTGGTAACTTGTACATATATTTTACATACATATATTTCTATATTTGATAAAAACTAACATTTGTAACATTTGTTGAAACGGATGAGAGCTCTGAGTAAGATGGTAAGTTTGAATGATATTATCCCTGAATAATGTGTGCACCTATGATTTATATAAACGATATGAAATAATAATATAATATGAATTGAAATTAAACTGGAACTAATAAAGGTGTATAAATGTTCACGTAGAAACCATGCGAACTGAAATACAAGCACACATGTTGAAGTTTTCAACGTACATCTTCAAGAACAAAAAATCTGTAAAGATGAAACTCCACAAAGCAGTTACTTCCCTTAACCAAAAGTTATCATTACCATCATAATGATGAAACTCCACAAAGCAGTTACTTCCCTTAACCAAAAGTTATCATTACCATCATAATGATGATCACAATGAAGTAAACAAAATATTAAATTCTTTCAAGTTTTATTTTCTTTTTACTTATTTATTTACTTTATAAAATCGATACTGCAGTTATTTTAATACTTTAAATAATACGATTTGATCATAGCAATAGAAGGAGGGGATAATGAAAGGTAATAAAGACCTTAACGTGTACTAATTCGAGTGATCGAGATGTATTTAGCATTCATTCTTACTAATGAAATTGTTTATTATTTACTTATAAATGAAATATTGAGAGATATTGATGAAAAAAATGCGTATTTTCATTTTCCGTATTTTCACTGTAAAAATTTATTTTTCACTGTTGTGAAACATATTTTGCGTATTTTCACTGGTGTCTTGCCGGACTACTTTCTTCTAAATTCAGTCAAAAATTAAAGGGGAATTCTTTTGAATCGTAAGGTCAAAAAGAGGGAAAGTATATAATAAACAGAAAATTCAAGTTTTTTCTATAAATACGTGATTTATTTTCATCTCGTGCAGGGTCTTTTAAATAGCACATTTCAAAACTGCATAAGCCAGTAGTTTACATTATATTAGTTTTCAAAATGACCTAAATTGTTGGTAACGCGCCGGTATTGTATTTCATGAGTCACAAGCTCGATTCCCCGCTCCATTCTAATTCTTTTTTCGAATGAGACGTTAAACTGATGTTCTCTGTGAGAGTGCTAAAAGAAATCAAGCATGTCTCTTGAACGGGACAGCGTACCGAACACAATAATCCTAAAAATTACTAATTTTTTAAGAGACGGCTAACACTGACATAGGCAATCGGTGCAAAAAAAATTCTCACAGATAAAAGCAAATCCGCTGAAAATTCTTCATAGAACGGAGATCACCAATCTACAGATACATTCCTGGTAAAAAATAGAAGATGTCGAGACGTATGCTGCTGCTCGCTCACCGCTAACACCCCCCCCCCCACTCCACCGGTGGGGCGGGTCAGTTCCCAAGGCAATGAGTGGACGTGGGTTGTTTAGGTATCTGTAAACTAACTGAAAAAAGCAGGCAAACGACATTACTTGCTGGTACATATTCCTGGGTGCAACAGTGTTGGCTGAGTGTGTGACACAGTTTTAGTATCGATTTTCACTAAAACAAGGGCAATAACTCTGCACCTCCTGAAATGATGGAAACGAAAAACCACAGGTACACAAATTTACTGGCTGATATATATTCCTGTAAAGTTTCATGACCCTTGATGCAACAATGTTGGCTGAACACATGACATAATTTTTTGGCATTTTCCCCCACCAAATCAAGGACCATAACTCTGCTCTCCCTGGGAGGAAGGAGGTGAAAACCCCAGGTGCGCAACATTACTTGTTGATATATAGATCTTGAAGTTTCAAGACCCTATGTGTTAAAGTGTTGGCTGAGCGCGCGACACTACTTTCGGACAAACAGAAAACAGCAAAGTTAAGTACCCACCCATCCCCCCACCCACTGAGACAATAAAGGAAAGAAAAAAGTGATAATAGAATTCAGCACAATATTTAGCAACAACTGACAAAAACTTAGACGCACACAAGAAAAATGTAAAATAAAATAACGAAAACCTAAAGCAAAGTAAAGCAATTAAAATTTAGGTACACAAAAGGCAAGCTTATAAAATAATAATAATAATAAAAATGATAATAATAATAGTAATAATAATATGAACTAGAACAAGCAAGTTTACAAACCCCAACAATAACATAAATAAAATCAGTATAAAGTTTTACAAATTACAATAACTAATAATAGAAAAAAATTATGTTCAACATAGAGAGAAACAAGAGCACCGCTGGGCGGAGCATTTTATGCCCGAAGGGTGTTTTCTCTAAGTATGATGCATTTGTGATATAATGGAGGAAACCTTAGGCTTTAAAATTAAATGATTTGCTTTTAATGTTGAATATTTTTACTCAATATGTGCAACCATTATATGAATATTGAAGTCTCTATCAAAAATGGTCATTGAGTTACAGTGTGTAAATGATTCTAAACTTTTAGGTCACTGTGACCAAGACCTTTGACATACTGATTCCAAAATAAATAGGGGTCATCCAATCAATGTGTGCAATCATGATATAAAGTTTGAAATCTCTATAACAAATGATTGTCAAGTTACATGGTGGAAATGGTTTTCAATGTAAAGGTCACTGTGACCATGACCTTTGATCTACTGACTCCAAAATCAATATGGGTCATTTACTCAATGTGTGCAACCGTTATAGAATTTTGAAGATTCTAAGACAAATGGTTGTCGAGTTTCAGAGTTTTAATGATTCTAAACATTTAGGTCACTGTGACCTTTACCTTTCTTATTTTGACCAAAAATGTATAGGGGTCATCCATCCTATGTGTGCAATCATAAAATAAAGTTTGAAGTCTCTACAACAAATGATTGTCAAGTTACATGGTGGAAATGGTTTTTCAATGTTAAGGTCTATGTGACCTTGACCTTTCAGCTGCTGACCCCAAAATCAATAGGCGTCATTCACTCAATGTGTGCAACCGTTATAGAATTTTGAAGATTCTAAGACAAATGATTGTTGAGATTCAGAGTGTAAATGATTCTAAACATTTAGGTCACTGTGACCTTTACCTTTCTTATTTTGACCCAAAATGCATAGGGGTCATCCATCCTATGTGTGCAATCATAAAATAAAGTTTGAAGTCTCTTCAACAAATGATTGTCAAGTTACATGGTGGAAATGGTTTTCAATGTTAAGGTCTAAGTGACCTTGACCTTTGAGCTACTGACCCCAAAATCAATAGGGGTCATTCACTCAATGTGAGCAACCACTACATGAATTTTGAAGACTATAAGACAAATGGTTGTCAAGCTAGAGAGTGTAAATGATTCTAAACATTTAGGTCACTGTGACCTTTGACATACTGATCCCAAAATGTATAGGGCCGGGTCATCCACTCAATGTGTGCAATCATGATATAAAGTTTGAAGTCTCTACAACAAATGATTGTCAAGTTACATGGCAGAAATGGTTTTCAATGTTAAGGTCTATGTGACCTTGACCTTTGAGCTACTGACTCCAAAATCAATAGGGGTCATCCACTCGATGTTGGCAAATATCACATGAAGGTTAAAGACTGTATGCCAAAGAGTACTCAAGTTTTCCTCCAGAAACCAAATTGCTAACGGACGGACGGACGGACGCCCTGGACCATTGTTTGTTTGTTTGTTTGTTTTTTTTTTTATTGAGGGGGGCCTCGATCTCTGGACCCATTCCCTGCAGACACACGAAAAGTATGAATTTCGTGTTGTGAGACTTTGTAAACAATTAGTGGTATACACCAAAAAGGAGACGGTGTGATGGTAAATTTCGACCCGTAACCTTGACTGTGCACGAGGAGTCACTGCAAAATATGCGTTAGCAGGTTGCCTGTTTTAAAAAAAATGACATAAAATAACATTTATCTCACTGCAAGTCATATTTTTGACACTTCATATAGTTAAGATTTACTGACATTTGTTGTCCTATTACATAAGAAACCTGACCTAGTGTATTGATTTCGGTTTGACTTTTTTCGGTCATAAGGCGTTGGGGCATGAAGTTAATCAAACTTATTTAATGCTCTCTCAGGAAGCATTGAGTTAATTTTTGCAGTATGTCAATCCTTCATCCTTAAATGTCAGATCACTCGAGGTGACAGAGATTGCGTGTCAAATACCAAGAAATTTAGGCAAATCAAAAGCCTATACCACCTATGTCAGACCTCAACTAGAATATTGTTCAATAATATGGCACCCTTGGCAGAAACATCTTACCTACAAAATTGAAAGTGTACAAAGAGCTGCGGCTAGATATGTTTGTAATAATTATGACTTTCAAAGTAGTGTAACAAATATGTTAAATGAACTTAGATGGCCCACCCTAGAAAGCCGCAGACTCCAATCCTCCCTATTTTTTCTCTATAAGATCCAGTACAACCTTGTTTTATATGTCGACCATAGTCACCTTAGTCGAACTAGAAACTTGAACTTCCTGATCCCACAGTCTCGTACCCAGTATCACCTCAGCTCCTACTTTCCCAGAACTTTAAGGTATTGGAATAGCTTACCATACCAGGTCAAATCCAGTCCCAGCCTAGATATCTTTAAGGATTGGCTGGTGACCGTCACCATCTAGCCCTGCCCATATTGTTTTTAATCATGCACTCTCTTACTCTGTGAACTTTTTATCTTTTAAACTTTTAAAAGTGCACTTAATACTTTTTTTAAATACAGTTTTCCTGACAAAGCGCCTCCCAGTTTTAGTCAGTATTGATTGCTCGGGAGTACCAAGTAGAAGTAGAAGCACAGGAATCAGAAGTTTTACAGGGCTTTTTTCACAGGTAGGGGAAGGGGCCCTTCCCTTAAATTTGGGGAAAATTAATGCAGTATCTTTGCAAAAGGGGTAGAAAAACTTGATGTAAATTGACTTTTAGGGGAAACTGCATGATTTTAAAGAATCCTGAGAGGAAGACACCTGTAAACGGCCCCTGCTATAGAAGGAAAAAAAGCCGTGTTTTATCAATGTAAACAAGTTGGAAGAACTCATCGATCACTATAAGTATATGAAGAAAATTTATGCGTTCGCATCTCTTGATGAAAAATAAATCTTGTTTATGTTATAACAGTCCCTGTGCCGAAAATTTGGGAAAAAACAAAGGACTGTATACACATCTATGTGTCGTTGGGTAACATAATTAGCTGTCTACAACAACAACACATCATCGAGTTCCCGATGCCGAAAGTGATTAAAAAATCCCCAGGAAGAGTATTAAATGATGGAATTGCATTGGATTTTGATGCATTTATTGAGTTCAGACAATTTTCTTACCTCCTGGACTATTTTCATGTAAAGATAATACATAAAATATTGTTTTCAGAAGGTGCCCGAGAAAACAGCCTTCCTGTTGTCTTTTTCTGCATATGCTTCTGGTGATCGATGAGTTCCTCCAACTTGTTTACATTGATAAAACTTCTGATTCTTGTGAATATAAGTTAACAAGGGATGTACAAGGGGAAGTTAGGTTAAAAGACTAAAATAGTAAGAATTTACAGAACTATGGTAATTGGTAATTAGTACAGCCGATAGCTGCATTGAACTCTCATTGAGAGCAAAGGGATAATAGGCGAGGGCATTCAAAAGCATAACAGTTCTCGGGAAATAAGTAGAACAAATAGTAGTTTGTGGTTCCTGTTATTAACCTGTAGGATCATTTGTCCCAGATATATGATAGGAAGGGGCTTTAAAAAGTCTGAATAGCAACAGTTTCATCTATGATCTTACATCAGGAACAATTGTTGGTGCATCATAGGTCAAGATGACTGAGGTTTAATGATGCTGGATGTGTAATAGTAGCCATAATTGTTCATTTTCTGTCTGATTAGTTAGGATTTAGGTGCAGAGTGACTAATGTCTAATGCCATGTCTTATATACATATAGATAACTACAACTTAGAGATTTTTGGTTTCAGGAAACATGTGAGAAGTAACAGTCTTCTATGAGGGAACTTCTTAACATCATTGATAATGTATCGTGGTAGGCCACTTCTAATGTTCCTCAAAGAAGGGAGGAAATTCTTGACAGTACAAAGACAGGTAAGCTCTAACCGTAATTTTGATTTCTACAAGAATTTATGAGAATTTAAGCTTCTCTCCAAGTTTATTTTTTATTTGTTTATCATTCTTATGGCCTCCTTATTTCTTTGAAGAGAGATCAGTTACTCAAGAATGAGTGAATTCAAGAATGTTAAAACATAGTTCAGCTTTATGAGTATGTAAGTTAACTCTGAGTCCCATTTTATGCTTAAAGAGCTGAAATTCAGCATGCTTTATTGATCTTGTACATTGTAGATATCTGATACTTATAAAGGGGGTGGGGGGGTGGGGGCATCAGTGTCATTTTGCCTCGTTCTGTGTTCTTGATCAAATCAGCAATCAGAGAATTACAATTTTTGGTTGATATACTGTTATTTTTGTATGGTTAAATGTTTAGAAGTAAAATCAGTGGTGTCAACTCTGTCTGCTTACGACACTAGGTGTCAACTCTGTCTGCTTATGACACTAGGTGTCAACTCTGTCTGCTTATGACACTAGGTGTCAACTCTGTCTGCTTACGGCACTAGGTGACACTGGATGATTGTCATTGATCTTGACCATGAGGTCCAATTGTCAAAAAAAAAAAATCACTGCTTTTGAAGGATCTACTATTTGTCTTCATCTGGTCTTTAGCTCAAAAGTCTAAGCACCACTTTGGGGGAATTGTCATCTTTCAGTGACACTTCTTGTTTCATGCTATTTGATTCCAATGTGTTTAGAATGCATTATGGACTATTTATTATGAAAGGGAAATGAGTTTCTCTAATCTATGTACAGGCAGTTGTCCTTCACTAAACAATGATAATTTCCCTATTGAGTTTTTTAGTTGTTACTATATATATGCTACAAAGTGATCACTTGTTGGTTCTGATAACAAATACTCAACCTGTACCTACTTGTACTAAGTCTCTTCTGATATTATCTGTTTTATAATTCAGGTTGTTCGCTGTGTTTCAAGGCAGGGCCAGAGTCTTTCAAGAAGGCAGTTTTCAGATTCTGTAAAAGTGCTTGAAGAAGAGACAACAGAGAAGGATGTCTCCGCCTCAGTGAAAAAGACAGCTAAACAAAAACTGTTCTCCATTGATGATGTTGTGATAGGAGAGGAAAACAAGAGAGTTAATAATGAAAGGAAAACCACACCTACTCGAGGTAAAGTGAAGTTGACAACTTCCGGTAAATTATTGAAAGAAGAAGTACCAGAAACTGTTCTAAATGAATCAGAGAATTTGGAGGAAAGTGAAACAGTCAAGGACAATGTTGATTTAAAGATTCGCACAGACCAATCAAAGGAAATTGACAAAGACGTAGAGAATATATTGGATGTTGATTTTGATATGGCTGAAGATAAAACTGAAAAATGGAACAAGAAATCAGCACACTTTATAACTCCTAATGCAAAGGCTCTGATAACATTAATTAACAGTAATCATGACCCAGAAAGAGTGAAGTCAGTTCTAAATTCCTGCTTTGACAGAAATCTAAATGGAATGAGTAAAAATTCCGTAATTATTTGTGCCTTGAAAAGGTTGGAGAAGTTAGGGATAACAGATTTGGGTGGGGATATTGAAGCCAAACTTCAAAATCATTTAGATACCAAGTCAGATGTTAGTAGAATGTACATCTCTGACCTGATTCATATGTCTGACTTCTTTATAAAGGTTAGTATAATGTTTTTTTTGGGTTAAACTTTGTAGTAAAAAAAGAATTATTTTAAATGTTATTAGTCTGTGATTGTAGTAAAGATGTTGAACTTGTTTTGACCAAGTCTGTTTGTAGTCTTACAAAGTAAAACTTTGATAACTTGAAGTTGGTAGCAGGTGTGAAAAATGTTTGAGTCATGTCATCCAATTGCTTTAGTAATTGAACATTCATTCTTAGATAAACGGCACAATTACGAATTTTGACTGTCCTTCGACGTGCTTCTACTTAGAAATGCGTACAGCTTGTTTAAGAACATACCAAAACAAACAGTTGGTAGGTATGTAAAAGACTTAGAAAAAACTTGAACTCTGTTTGAAAAAATTCTGTTCAGACAGAAGTCTGAATGATACAGAATGAGATAAAATTTTCTGTCCCACCGCACAGTAGGTATGTTTGGAGACATACTCTTTTAAAACTACGAATTCAGAGTATACAACAAAATGTCTTTTGTGAAGGGGAAGGCTTGAATTTGTGTTCAGCAGCATTTTTCTTGTAATTCCAACTTTGGAAAAAATTTAGTTGATATTATTCCTTTGTCCTTTCTGACCGAATAAGATACGTTATACTGCCTTAACTAAAACATAATGCTAATCAGTGTTTACAAAAAACAGTGTTAACTCTGTTAACTTTTCAATAAATAACCACTTCACACAATAAAAAAAGACTGAGCTCAATTAATAAACTAAATTTTGCCAGAAAAGCCATTCAGTGACATCATCTGGGTTTCTTATTTTTTCTTCATAAGAAACGTTATAATAATTTTTGAAAATTCTAAAAACTGTTGTGAAGTCTTTTAAAAAATGCAGGTATGAATGAATACTCATTAATATTTTTTTCATATATTTCGAAATTCACACTTGTTCTTCAATAATTCACTTAACTAAAAGCATTTAAAATATTTAACAAAGGTACGTTTCTTGAAAGGAACGTTATATCGATTTACGAAGGTGTTTAAATTCTAGTCCGTGTAAAGAAAAGCCGCACAAAAACATACATTGCCTTGTCTCTCAAATCAATTTTGATTGTTAGACTTAAAAGTGAAGACCTGTATTAAGGCGACGAAGCAAAGAGTCTAAAGCAAATTGTGGAACTGTTTACTTCTTTTACTCAAGTCAGAAATATTTGCGGAAAATTAAGTACTATTTTAAATGTTTAAGCGTTTTGAGAGTTTTAATTGTTTCAATAGTTATATAACTTTATTTGTTTTATATGTAGTTAAAAGGTTATAAATTGCAGTCGAAAATGTCTTCTTTTTTATATCAAGTTGTTTTTGCTTAAACAGGATAAGAAGCGTTACATAGATCACACACTATCATTGATTGTGTCTGTTTCTTTTGTACGCATTAAATCTTTTCCTGGGTAAATATTTTGCGTAAGATACTCATCAGCAGACCGGTTTAAATGACAGTTAATTTGTTTTTATTTGGAAAAATATTAGATGGTGTGTATTTATACAGTGTTAAAGTCACATAGTTTTTCTGCTTTAGCATTTTGCTGTAAGATCATTAAGTGGTAAGCCATTACAAGTACTTTTGGTGGTTAGCATGCTGTAACAGTTCGATATTTTAGGGTTTTTTTATTTAATTTTTTTTTATGTTTTTATTCTGTTGAGAAGCAGTTTCTGTAGATATTTACAGATAACAGAAAAACTGCATAAGGTACGTTACGATACCTTTATACTAAATTATGACAATAAATCGTCTCATAAACTGTAAAAAAGTGCATTGTTAAACGGTTGTCTACCTATAAAATGGATTTCGTTTATTAGCGTATTTTTCCCTCTGATATGTTTGGTTAATCTTTTAAAGTTATTCAAATGTTATAGGACTAATATGCTAAAATATCGGAAAAATTATATATTTAAAGGATAACATTTAATTCCTTGACTCCGAAGTTTCATATGTTTTTCAATGTTAATAAATATTTACTTAAATATGAATAATAAAAATGAAAAATACATTTAAATAGTTTCAGATGTTGTGTCCAGTAAGGTACGTTATGACTTTTCGGTTTTAATAAAGTGACGCTGTCCTTTAGATTTCATGGGCCAACTTACTTAAGAATGAAGAACTTCATTGCTTTTAAACAACTGTCGAATTTAGTGCATTTTTCAGGTAGAACGAATGAGTTTTAATAAAGATAAATTAATAAGAACGAGCATGAAAATTTAAAAACTGTTTTTTTGTATACTCGCTGTAATATTTTCTTGCAGAAAACCAAAAATAATAAGGTGATACTCGAAGTTAAGGATTTTACGTGTTGTTGAATAAGTAACGATTTAGAGCTCGTAGTCTTTACATACATGAATACAGTATCTAAATTTTAATTATGTAGGATTGGAAATATAACGTATCTTATTGCCCTTTTGGGTGTATATTTTTAAACAGCTGCATCTTTTAAAGTAAAGCCTGTTTGGGTGCACTGAATGTTGTTTTATATTGTTTAAATGTTGTCAAAATAAAATCAGGAGAAAAACAAGGATTTCTAATCTATCGATTTTTCACACCTTGTTTTTTGAAATTGTGCCCTTTATCTAAGAATGAATGTGAAGGTCTTAAATTGCACTTATGATCTACTATACTACAAGGTAAATGTCATTTATTCAGTCAATTTTTTTATTGTATTTTTTGGAAGAAATTCAATATGCAGTCATGATTCACAGTACATATTAGACAAGAAAGGTATGCATAACAAAATTATGAAATGAATAATTTTTTAGCTCGACTATTCGAAGAAAAAGGAGGGCTATACATGTAGTTCTTGCATCGGCGTTGGTTCAGGTTTAAGTTTTTCGGCAAGGTAACATTATTCACCTAATCCTTGCAGATATAGCCCTGAAACTTACAATACTTGTTTACCATCAAGAGCTTACTCTGCTAAAAAGAGGAGGTAACTGTGTCAAGCATTTTTTGTGAATTATGGCCCCTTTTCGACTTGGAAATTTGGTTAAAGTTTTTCAGCAAGGTAGCACTACTCACCTTTCCCTTGCAGATATAGCCCTGAAACTTACGATACTTGTTTACCATCAAGAGCTTACTCTGCTAACAAGATGAGGTAACTGTGTCAAGCATTTTGTGTGAATTGTGGCCCCTTTTCGACTTAGAAATTTGGTTTAAGTTTTTCGGCAAGGTAGCTTACACTTTCATTACCTCATTTTGCAAGAGGAGGTAATTGACAATGGTTGTATAAGGTTTATAGCCCTTTAGTGTCAAGCAGTGAGAATAGTCGAGCGTGCTGTCCTACGACAGCTCTTGTTATGCTCAGTGATTCGTGTTTAAACATTTTATGTGGAGTACCGGTACTATATTGTAGTTTACAATTGTATTTGGAGGCATTCGGAAGTAGGTATTCAATGTTTTTTTCTTATTTTAATTAAAAGTTTCAAAACTTTCTTTGATGATGTTGCTTGATAGAAAGAATGTCAGTCACCTGTTTTCAGGTAAAAGATGATATTAGGTATAGCAGATACGGTCAGTGAAAACTGGACAGAGCTTTGACTTTTTGACTGTGTATACCTCACCTGATATCACCCGTTATCAAAACATAGTAGACTGATAATCTTTATAGTGTAATAAATTCTTTCCTTCCCTTTTTCAAAAATTTTAAACAGTGTACAACAGCTAAATCTTTCCTCTTCATTGATTTAAGTAATCTTTATGTTCTGAACTCAAAACCATCTATGAACTTCATTGGATTGATCTTTATTTTTTACTTTGATTTGTAATTGAAAATGCCTTAATTAAAATATGCAGAAAAACACCAACATTTCAAACACTTGTTTTTAGCTTATCTGAGCAGGTGAGCTTTTCTGATCAGTCTTTGTCCGTCGTCCGTCCATCCATTTGTTGTCAACTTTTCATTCAAACGACATCTCCTCTGAAACCAATGGGCCAAATTTAATGAAACTTGCCTGGGATGTTCCTGGCATGAAGCTCTACTAAGATTGTTCAAATGGTTCTGGTCCATTGCATTTCTGGTTCACTGGAGCTAAAAATCGATTTTAAAAGTTGGATCTTTAAAAATCTTCTTCTTCAAAACCTCAAGGCCTGGAGCTTAGATATTTAGTATGAAGCATCATCGAGTGGATTTCTACCAAGTTTGTTCAAATTATGACCCTCGGGTCAAAACTGACACCACCCCAGGGGTCAGTTTATTTTACATAGAGTTATGTAGGAAAAACTTAAATATCTTCTTGTCAGAAACCACAAGGCCTAGAGTTTAGATATTTGGTGTACAGCATTGTCCAGTTGACCTCTACCAATTTTGTTCATATCATGGCCCCTGGGTCAAAAATGGCCCCACCCCAGGGGTCACATGTTTTACATAAAGTTATATAGGGAAAACATTAAAAAATCTTCTTGTCTGAAACCTCAAGGCCTAGAGTTTAGATATTTGGTGTGTACCGGTAGCATTGTCTAGCTGACCTTTACTAAGTTTGTTCAAATCATAGCCCCTGGGTCAAAATAGGCCCTGCCCAGGGGGTCACTTGTTTACATAGAGTTATATAGGAAAAAGTTTTAAAAATCTTCACATCAGAAACCAAAAGGCATCTAGCTTAGATATTTTGTATGTAGCATTGTGTAGAGGACCTCTACCAAGTTTGTTCAAATCATGGCCCCTGGGTCAAAAATGGCCCCGCCCCAGGGTCACATGTTTTACATAAAGTTATATAGGGAAAACATTAAAAAATCTTCTTGTCAGAAACTGCAAGGATAGAGTTTAGATATTTGGTGTGTACCGGTAGCATTGTCTAGCTTACCTTTACTAAGTTTGTTCAAATCATAGCCCCTGGGTCAAAAATGGCCCCACCCCAGTGGTCACATGTTTTACATAGAGTTATATAGGAAAAATTTTAAAATCTTCTTGTCAGAAACCACAAGGCCTAGAGTTAAGATTGTCTATTGAACCTTTTTTTGACCCTTGGTAGTTTGTTCAAATCATAGCCCCTGGGCCAAAAAAGGCCCTGCCCCAGGGGTCACGTTTTACATACTTATATAGGAAAAACTCAAAAAACCTTCATCAGAAACCACAAGGCCTAGAGTTTAGATATTTAATGTGCAGCATTGTCTAGTAGACCTTTTCCAAGTTTGTTCAAATCATGACCTATCATGATAACTCGCTTTCAAAAAAAAAAAAAAAATTTTTGAGCCCGCCCGCTTAGCTCAATAGGTTAGAGCACTGGATTAGTAATCCATGGGTCCCTGGTTCGACCCCTGGGCAGGGCAAAATTTCTCCGTGACAATTGATCTCAGGCATTGTGTCTGATGTTCATTTGTCTCTCACCGCTGATTCAGAGTAGATCATGAGGGAACAGTAGTCAGTCACTTGTGGAGAAATTAGTAATTACTGGTTAGTTATACAGGAAAACCGGTTCGGTGAACTGACCGCCGAGATATAATCTAGATGTTGAAATGTTTTTTCATGCTTAATTTTTGTTTGGACAATAACTCGAAAAGTGTTTATGATACCTGGAAACTTCATAGGGTGATAGATCTCATTGGGGAGGAGTGCTATGAACAAGATTGATGAATAAGCAAACATGGCCGGGGATGGCCATTTCAACATGGTTCTTGTTTTCAGCTTATCAGTGCTCGAGATAAAAAAGTTTTTTCTGTATATAGATAAAGAAAATGCTGAAGAGTTGAATCAAGAATATGCAGAGTAGGTACAAAGTAATATCTCCTCCCACCTCCACTGCCAAGAAATAAAAAAAAAAATTAGGAGAAACATTGTGTCATTGGTTGTATAAATCCACTGAAAAGGGTTATAGATTTCAGAATGATTACAGTTGTCCCCACTTTGCATTGAATATAAATGATTTGTGCATATTTCAATTTACAGAGAAGTGATGAAGACAACAAGATAGCATACACACTGTTACATGAGTTGAGTTGGAGGCTTAGGAAGTCAAATATTAACATCACACTGGATATCTTAGGAGTTGTCAAACAAAGACTGTCTACTGACAAAAGGAAAGAAGTGCACATGGTAGGGCAGTTAGATCAATATTTAATGTAGATTAATAACTACATGTACCATGCTAGATGTGTACAGTGTATTTGTACTCAATTCATGGGTAACTATAAGAATAGGTTTTACCCACAAACATAACC
This sequence comes from Cyclina sinensis, assembly GCA_012932295.1. Classification (NCBI taxonomy): domain Eukaryota; kingdom Metazoa; phylum Mollusca; class Bivalvia; order Venerida; family Veneridae; genus Cyclina; species Cyclina sinensis. The sequence continues at coordinate 47,852,857 of JAAONU010000002.1, forward strand.
ACTTGCTCTTTTGTTATCCCCCGCCGCTGGAATCGGGAGGGGGATATTGTTTTGGCATTGTCCATCCTTCCTTCCGTCTGAATTTCGTTTCCTTGCTATTTCTCTGCAACTACTATAAGGATTTCAATGAAACTGTAGGAACTTTCAGTACCAAGAGGAGACGTGCACCCCCTTGGCTTGTTTTGGTTTGGCACTTTAACACAGAGTTATGGCCCTTGATTATTTATTCAGTATGTAATCAGAGTAACATTTGTTTCTGCGCTATTTCTCACCATCTGCTTACTGGATTTCAACGAAACTTGATGGGAACCATCACTACCAGAAGGATATGTGCACATCATTGGAATGTCCCGGTTGGACCATTAACACAGTGTTATGGCCCCTGAATAGTTATTCACTATGTATAAAGAATAACATCTTTTCTTGAAGCTGAAGATGAAAATTTAGTGTGTATTTTAAAATGAATGAACAAGAATGGCATTATCACTCCTGATCAGTGGTTTGACCAAAATTTGAAAAGTAGGAAACAAGAGTGTTTTATTCATCATCAAGAGGGTTATTATCGGAATGGGGATGTTTGATGAAACTTGAATGTTGAGTTCTATTTGCCATTGCTGTATCAAAAAATAACAGTCTTGATAAAAGTTAAAGATTTAAATATAAAAAGAGCTGTTTCTAAGTTGTTCCATGATTTCCTGAGAATTGTATAAATTTCTTGTTCAAAATATGCCCCTGGGTCAAAATTCGCCTTACCTAAGGGGTCAATTTATTTTACATAGGCATATTTGGGGAAAACTTTATATAATCTTCATGTCAGCTTATTTTGGGAAAACTTTATACAATATTTTTGTATGAAACACTAGGCGTAGCACTTTGATATTTTGCACATAGCATCAGCTAGAGGTCTTCTACCAAGTTTTTTGCAAATTTTGCACCTTGGACTTATATGGGGAAAACCTTAAAAAAATCTTCTTGCAACAAAGCCAAGGGCTAAGATCTTTTGCATGGAACATTAGCTAGAGGTCCCCTACCAAGATTAATTTAAGCTCCTATGGTCACTAATGGTCCAGCCCTGGGGTAACTTGATTTTACATAGGATTATAAAGGGAAGACTTAAAAAATGTTCTTGTCTGAAACCACAAGGCCTAGAACTTAGATATTTTGCATGGAACATCAGCTAGAGACCCTCCAGCAGGTTTGTTGAAAAATATACCCCTTGGGTGAAAATTGGCTCTACCCTCGGGCCATCTTGAATTCATAAAGATTTATATAGGGAGAACCTTAAAACAGTTTCTGATGGTTGTTTCAACAGTCTACCCAAAGCCAAAGTATTCAGGTGAGCGATCCAGGGCCATCATTGCTCGCTTGTTGAAAATATTTTGAAATCATTTGTCTTAAATGACATCCTTTACCTTAAGAGCTATTTCTGCATGGCACAGCTCAACTTTTACGGGAATTGATTTATTATAGAAAAAGATAACAAATTGATTTGTCACTCAAATTCCAAGGTCAAAGATTTATGTAAACTTTACTGCCCCATTCCAATGATTTGCATGATTCGGCTGGGGATATCAATTCAACGAATTTGCTTGTCTTTCTCAGCAGTTATACTCAGGTTAGAGTTTTAGGGCCATGATGGCCCTTTTATTTAGAAGTATGGGGCTTTGAGTTGCTAAGAAGAGTGGTAAGGTAACCTGCATGTCAGTGTGCATAGAATAGTTTGGAAGGGAGTTAACAAAACTTAGAGAATTGGTTCATAAGAATGTTTCTGAAGATGCATGTGTTAGGTAATAGTGGAATATACCATGTTTATGTCCCCACAAAGTGGGGAGCATATAGCATTGCACATGTCCGTCTGTCCGTCCGTCCATACGTCTGTCCGTCCGTCCAGACGTCTGTCCGTACGTCCCGAAATCTTGTGAACGCAACTCCTCTTAAACCGGATGGCAGATTTTGCTTTAACTTCCAGGGATGAACAACCTTAATGTGTAGATGGTAGTAAAGGAAGGAATTTTCCCTGCGACCAAATTTAACAGAATTATGGCCCTTTGTTGATTTTTTCACTATATACTATGTAGAAATTTTGTGAACGCAACTCCTCTTAAACCGGATGGCAGATTTTGCTTAAACTTCCAGGGATGAACAACCTTAATGTGTAGATGGTAGTAAAGGAAGGAATTTTTGCTGCGACCAAATTTAACAGAATTATGGCCCTTTTTTGATTTTTTTCACTATATACCATATAGAAATTTTGTGAACGCAACTCCTCTTAAACCAGATGGCAGATTTTGCTTAAACTTCCAGGGATGAACAACCTTAATGTGTAGATGGAAGTAAGTAAAGTAAGTGACATTACCAACACACTTAAGTGGATCTACTATTGATCTTGTCTATGTAAAAGATGAGTTGCCACAGCCAAAAGTAACTGTATACCCAACATATTTCTCTGATCACAGCATTGTGTTCCTGCAGTTTTAGGAGACCATACATGTGTTTCAAAATTCAGTTTTATTCAGACACTAATATTGTATTCCATCTGTAAAGAGACCAAATATGATGCCTCAAGAGTTAGGTGACTTTTTTATCATTAATACATGAATTGAGGAAATTTCAACTGAAATGCTATGATAAGAACAGAATTTTGTAGACATTAAATGAAGCTGCTCTTGTTTACGAGCACATCTGCACAGTGGGGGCATCCGTGTCCTTTGGACACAGTTCTAGTTTCTATTTATTTTCCAGATAGGTAAAAAGAGGCTGATTGAGACTATAGAGAATGTATCAAGCCCTGGGGAGCTGCTGTCAGCCATGTACCTAATTGATGGCAGGGATAATGCCTGGCCAAGAATCGAAGAGGAAGCTTTGATCATGCTTCAGTCAATGGACACTGTCCAGACTTACAGGCTCATATATCTGTTAGCATTAAACCGTTCAAAAAATGTGGCACTAGTCAGCAGAGCTAAGAAGCATCTGTATTCACGACCCATTAATTTTGATGTCCTCAAATTAAAAAATCTTTTCTTTGCTTGTGAAGTGCTTCGAATGAAAGATCCTAGATTATTAAACGAAATGTCTGTTAATATGATTGAGTTACTAGAAAAAAACCCTAGTATTAGGAAGAGCAACATTTGTTTTCCAGTTCTGCAATCCTGCTCAATGATAAACTGGAACAATAAAAAGTTGACCAATCTACTAGTAAAGAGTTTGAGTGAATCGGATGATAGTGTTGATGGAAATAAGATGAAAGACTCAACACATGTTAGTGTTCTAATGTCGTTAGGTCATTTCAATTTAGTGCAGTTCGGAGACTTTGGATTGAAACTAGCAGAAAGTGTAAAATCAGGGAACAAATTAAAACCTAAAGATTTGCTAAATGTAGTTCATTCCCTAGCTTGTTTGCAGAAGTGTGAAAGACAGAGTGTTGAAGAAGTTCTGAGCAGAACATTTTATTCATCTCTTGAGGATGGTATGAAAAGTAAGTACATAGATTTTATAGAATGTTTTTAGAGACAGATGTGTTGTTTATGCAACATTTTGATAATTCATGTGTAGACAGTCTGGTTTGATGCATGAATTTGTTATCCTTTTAGAAAAAAAATGCTTCTAAATTGATCTGTATTTCAACAAACATCTTGTTAAAGTCCTTTACATCACTGAAACATGTTATCAACAACTAAAGAGTATTTTTAGAAGAATCAGTTGTTTTAGATGAACAAACTAAAACAGAAACATTTTAACCTAACATTTTTTCTCATTTCATGCTTTTTTGCCTTCTGTCTGTCTTTCATTCTGAGTCCAACTGTCCACAAGAGCAAAGTAAGGCTGATATGCCTACTAAGTTCTCAAATGTATGATTGTAAAAAGATCAAAATTCATTACTTCCAATGGATTTTAGCTTGTCTGTTTTCGAAGAAAAACCTCAAGCTATTTTGGTCAGTGAATTGGTGGGCATTAGTGTCATTGTGCAAAAACTTTAATGAAACTGATTATTGTGTCGCCTGACTATAGTCAGGGGACATAAAGGTGTTACTTGCAGTGTCGGCGGCAGCGTTCCATTTTACTTGTCCAGGGCATAACTCTAAAAGAACTGGAGATATTAACTTGAAACTTCATAGGTGAATGGATCTCACTGTAGAGAAGTGCATGCCCAAGAACCATAACTCTCTTTTGCATAATTTTTTAGTTATTGCCCATTGTATTTTTTCATACTTAACTCTTGTTTGGCGCATAACTCGAAAGGTTTTGAAGATGTCAGCTTGAAACTTCATAGGTAAATAGATCTCATTGTGGAGAGGTGCAATACCAAAGAACTATAACTCTCTTATGCATAATTTTTTACTTATTGCCCATTGTATTTTTTCATACTTAACTCTTGTCCGGCGCATAACTCGAAAGGTATTGAAGATCTCAACTTGAAACTTCATAGGTTAATAGATCTCATTGTGAAGAGGTGCAATGCGTAAGAACCATAACTCTCTTTTGCATAAATTTTGAGTTATTTGCTTATTGCCCTTTGTAATTTTGCATACTTAATTCTTGTCCGGGGGCCTATAAATTCCCCATTCCATAGGAAAAAGGTTAAATAACTGCTATGCTATCGTCGGGCGACACGTCCGACTCCTGTAGTTCTAGTTTTTAATTCTTAAGGCTTAGAGTTTTGATATTTGGTGAGTAGCATTGTCTAGTGGACCATGTTAATTCAAATCATGCCTCCAGTGTCAATTTTGGCTTAGATGTAGTTATGTAGGAAAAACTTGGAAAATCTTATCTAAAACCACATGACACAGAACTTTGTAATTTGATTTGAGGCATCCTCTAGTAGACCTCTACCAAGATTGTTCTTATATTGGCCCTTGTATGAAAAATAGCCCCACCCCAGGGGACACTTGGTTTTACATATACTTACATAGCCAAAAAATTAGCAGGTAAATTTTGCAATAAATCAACTGTCCTTACAAATAATGTGTTTTTGTGTTGTCTGACTATAGTCAGGGGACACATAGGTGTTACTTGCGGTGTCCACGTCCCATTTTGCTTGTCAGGGGCATAACTCTAAAAGTACTGGAGATAGCAACTTGAAACTTCATAGGTGAATAGATCTCATTGTGTGAGTTGCAGTGCCCAAGAAACATAACTCTATTTCTCACATTTTTTGAGTTATTGCCCTTTGTAATTTTTCAAACGTAATTCTTGTCTGGGGCATAACTTGAAAGGTATTGAAGATATTAACTTGAAACTTCATAGGTGAATAGATCTCACTCTGGAGAGTTGTACTGCCCAAGAACCATAACTCTCTTTTGCAGAATTTTTTAAGTTATTGCCCTTTGTAATTTTTCATACTTAATTCTTGTCCACGGCCTATAAACTCCACATTCCATAGAAAAAAAAATTAAATAGCTGGTATGTTATTGTCAGGCGACAGGTCCGATTCACGGAGTTCTAGTTTTATACTATAAATCCTCAAATATCATCATGATTATCCTTTCTATAACTTAAAAAGCATTTAATTTCATATGTCATTGAGATACCATTGATAGAACATTTCTTTTTTTTCTGCCATTCTGAACAAAAAAAAAATACTTCAGGGAGCATTATTTGGTTTTACCAATTTCTTGTATTTTTGTTGTTTCTTATGCTTTTTTTGTTCCTTTTCTTTTTTTGTTTCTTTTTCTCTTTTTTTTTATTTCCTTATTTTGCTTTTTTTCTTTTTTGGGTGTGTAGGTACTTTTAAATAAAATAAAAAAGAGAATGCAAGGAGATGTTAGGTAAACAATTTCTATTTCAGATGCACCGGACTATTTGAAGGACAATGTAAAAATGAAACTTTTAAGTTTATATGGCTACCTGAAAGAAGATCTCAATGCCAACAGTACAGACATTGAAAACATTGCCAGAGAGTGGAGAGACCAGTTACAAGAAAAGGTAATAGTGAACTATACCAAAGGAAGCTTGTATTTTATATGTAGTTTATACATGTACCTACACCTGATCTTGAGATCATAAATATTGACAGTTGATATCAGCTTTTAGTTTATTTTAGTTTATACCTAAGTATTTTAGCATTTTTACATCGATTGGTAAACGAGTTCTTGCAACTTACATAAATCCTGCTCAATGACTGCATTCAAAGCAGTACTCATGCAGAAAGTGTGGTGTAAAATCTGTGGAGATACTCGCCCCTTGTTGGGTTCGAACCAGCTACTAGAAACATTGAAAGTTGTTCAGGGAATATGCAAGATTTGACTTTAATTGCTGTGAGATCTCTCTTTGAACTTGACATTTAAAAAAAATAATTTTTTTTTTACAAAATGGAGTTTTTAGTGGAATCTGAGTTTAGAATTTAATAGCAAATTAATGAGATGTGGATAAAAAGCACCATTTTATGCTATTATCTGTTGTAGTGATGTGAATAAAATGTTAAGAATTATAAATTGCCAATATTAATGTAGTTTCCTTTTGGTGTCTTTAATAGGTCAAATATAGTATGAATGGAGAATGTGATAAAATTTAAAATGCTATAAAATAAAGAAACAGATGGCACTTTTTCATATTCAGCTCTTAAATAGTGGACTTTAGAGTTGTAGGAAGAAGTAATTATTGTTCTCCAGTCGTGATTACCATATAGTTCTTAGTATACCTTGATGTTACAACTACATAATCTATATAACTTGTATAATTTGGACATTTAGTGTTTAAGTACAGTAGTGAAGTTTGTGAGAGTGAAGATAAGTTTAAAGGGAAATAATTTGTTGCTTTTTTTGTCTTTATGTCTTTGCTGTTGAAATTTTCACCATAAAGTCACATGGTATTTTAAAACATTTTGTAAAATTTTCTGTTTTAGTTGAGTACTGCACCTCTGGTTGGACTTGCCAGAGTTGTCAGTGAAGTGTTGACAGACATTGCACCACTTGATAAATATACCAATAGAAATGTTGTCACTAAATATGGATACCCCATAGGTTTGTTCAGTACTTATTGTGATAAAGCTTTCTATATTTGTCTTGCCCAAGATGTGGTGAGTTTCTGTTATTTAAAAAAGAAAATATATAACTATTATTTTCACTCTTATTTTGTAGAAAGAAAATTTTAAGGAGTCTTTATTATTCATTTTCTTTCTTATGAAGGCCAAAATTGTCATCTGATGGATCAAGTATAGACAGATTTATGAGACTTTTCTATATATTTCAGATTTTGAGATATTTGTTGACAAGAAATTGAAAGCTGTAAGACTTGACAGTGCAGAGGGCATGAAAAAGTAAGATCATGGATTCTTGTATTTAGCTCACATAAGCACACTCTGCACATGGTGAGCTTTTATGTTGTGCTTTTATCTGTTGTCATCTGTCAGCACATCTCATAACTGGATAGATGTTGATGAGACCTTGTTGAGATGTTGTTTTCCTGAAGCTTTGCCAGTGTTATTCAGAAATGTCTGTTTTATGCTAAAGTTTGGTTGCTGTGACATTTAGAAGGAAAAATGTTAGTTAATTTTCTCATCTTAAGAATTGACAATATTTTTCATGTTATGTCACGGTGGTTTCTTTGACTAAATGTTTAGGGTGCCACATGTTTTACATATATGGAAAGAATACAGAATTATATGGAAAAAAATCTTCATAAAAAGGTTAATAGCCAGTGGCTTTGATGTAAAGCATGTTGCATAAAGCATGGTTGTGTAGACATGTACAAAGATTGTTAATATCATACTCCACAAGTCATCTGTTGCTTTGACTTGAACACATGTTTATATAATCATATGGACCACAAGGCACAGGGCCCTGAAGCACCACAGCTTGGTGAACTCTGCAAATAAAATTCAAATTTTAACATTTTATCATTATTAATCCCTCCCCTCAGGTCACGTTTGCATAGAAATTGAGAGAAAAAAACTGAAATCTTCATGTCAAAAACTCAGTAGTTGATTTCCTTAAGTTGCTGGTATGAAGTGCTGTCTATTGGTCTTTTTACAAAGATTTTGTAAAATTAAGCAAAATTTACAGTATTCAACAAATGTGTTCTGAGAGATCCTGACCTGTTTCTTTGTTTCTGAGGTTGCATTGATGAAATGTGGACTGCATGATAAGGTTTTGGAAACACATTTCAAACTTGCATTTTTTCTACATTATCTCTAACCTATATTGAACTGTTTAGTAAAAAAATAGCCCTCTTGTTTGTGTTTATCACTGATATTTATTCTGTGTTTCTGGGATTCTAGGATGAAACCTTGATATCAGTTATAATGTTACTGTATTACTAGAGGCCAGAAAAGCTCTAAAATGTTTTAAAATTTATTCATATTATACATGCTTTTTTTTTCACAATTCTGAATAAAAAAGTTTATATCACTTAAAATAATCAGCAGTGACCTTGCCAAGTATTAAATGAATTCAGCCACCTGTCTTTGTTGTCAGAAAATAGAGGATTACTCACATTTATTCCTTCATTGTAAATACTTCAGTGATTTTTGGAATATCATTTTTGAAGTATTTTAACATAGTGGATTTTAAAAATCCTTCAAAAATCTGGAAACTATTGTCATAAGATACAAAATTGAACTTAAAGAATACCAAGATGTTAATATAGTATTAAGCCTGGTAGTGTATTGTATATCCAAAACATTTCATCAGTGATAGGAGAAGAAAATTTCACCATATGACACTGTACTATGACATAATAACCACAAATACATATTTCAGAAAATTAACACAACATATAAATTTGATGAAATATTTCTGAAACATTTGAAAAATATTTGTTAAATAATTCTGAGAAACAATTTACATCTGTCCAATATCTGTATGTAATGTCTGTGTACTTTGATTTACATCTTGTCTGTGTATTTGATGCTTTGTGTATTTTGATTGTTTTTATGTCTATTTTTAATTTTGCCACCTGTTTATTATTATATACATGACTGATTGTAGGGTTTGGATAAAGCTTTTGGACTACAATGGATTCCTACAGGGTGAAGAAGAGCCTGAATATAATGGAAAAACAGCCATGATGTTGAGACATCTGAAATCAGAACAGGATGCAGCTATCGTGTTTGTAAGTTCAGTATGTGCTATGAAATGAGAATCGAGACGGCTAAGAAGGCTATCTTACCTGTCTTCAGGCAATCTTACATGTGTCTTCAGGCAATCTTACATGTGTCTTCAGGCTTGAAAAAAGAAAATATTTTCAGTTTAGAACAAGTTGGTAATGTCGGAGTTTTAAGTAAAAAAACAATGTCCCATTGTAAAATATTGATGCTGATTTTCCATTTTGCATGTTTCAGAATTGTTTATGAGATGCATAGCTTTTTGCTTATATAAACTACTGAGAATAGAGCACTTAATTCATCATTTTCATTAATAGATAACTCTTTGACTTGGTTTTGATGACTTTCTTATGGTAGTCAGTTGGAAAAATTCTTCATTTGTTAGATTTTATCATATTTAAATATTAACCCTTTACTCCATAGATACGTGTTTTAACGCATATGCGACCATTGCAGATCCAGATCAGCCTGCACATCCGTGCAGTCTGATCAGGATCTCCACTGTTCGCTTTTATATCCATAAAAGTATTTCTGACTGAATAGCGAACAGTGGAGATCCAGATCAGACTGCACGGATGTGCAGGCTGATCTGGATCTGCACTGGTCGCATATGAGATTTAACACTTAACCATGTGGTAAAGGGTTAAACATATATTCCAGGTCCCCTACACAGATATTTAAATATTAAACATATATTCCAGGTCCCCTACACAGATTGGAGCAAGTATGACAAGAAGATAGATCACTTGTTATACCTAGAGAACAAGATCAGGGGAGCTGTGCAACCTGAGCCTCAGGATCCTCCGCATGAACCTAGCAAACAGACATAGTTAGTGATGGATGGGACGGAGACATAGTGTTGGAGACAATAGACACTGTGATAGAGGCTACATTGCTTAAATGTTGGCATAGATACAAGTCAAATTTAGTCTGCAAAATCTGTACCAAGAAACATTGTTCTGTTTTTATGTTCAAGTAATACTGACTGTTGGAATGCTACAATCTGACTGAAGTACATGATCTAACTATCGTTAGATCTGAAGGCAACCCATTCATTTATATCTTCTGGATAATTCGGATTTCCAGTATTGTTTTTTTTTATATCCCAGCTAATGAGACTGCATCTTATGACGCGTCTTTATGTTTTACCTGTTCACACGGCATGTTAATGTTGAGTGTGTAAATTTCTGTAGCATGTTTAAATCATCTTGAATATTTTGAAAATATTTAGTGTTTCGTAAGATAAATGAATTCTCCTTCAAATAATATAAATGTATCAATGTTTCGGTTGGTATTTACTAAATCCGTCTTAATTAGCGTATGTGCATGGTGATGAAAATATTCAAGTAATATTCTGTTTGTTTTGGTATGCAGTATCTATCAAATGTCAAAAGCTACTGGAAATTTTCCCACACATACAATTATCTCAATATTTTACAAGATTTCCTCTATTAACTTTGACAAGAGTGACTGTGTGTTTATGGCAGAAAACAAATGAGTAATTTGGGATCCCAGTTAAATGTATTCAAGTAGTTAAAAATAGAAACTGATTCACCTTCAAAAACTTGAAAGCTAGGCACTGATTTGTGGATTGAAAGGTCATGAGAAGGTGACCTTCCTTTAGTGACACTTAGCTCCTAATAGCAGAGCGATGTTAAGGAGCTGATTTTAGTTAGATAGGGAATGCTTTGTGTTCAAACTGCTCAAAGAAAATTGGGGTTTCATAAAAGTTTCTAATGTTGTAAGAAGGGCATTTTTCTAGGAACTGTAATGCACACAGGCAATAGTAAAATGTAAAAATGTCGCAGTGAGTATTGAAATTTTATAATATCTTTACTGTGATATCACCTGCTGAGGATGTACATATATATTTGTTTTAATTTGGCTCTTTCAAAATCTGTTTTCTGCCTGTAAAAATATAATGTTACATTAGAAGCCTGTTCATATATTTTGAGATCTGTGTGGGGACTGATACAGATACTTTGATACTTACATGTACCTGAATTTGCTATTTTGGAAAGATACATTTTTCACTTACAAGTACTATAATTGAAAACATAATGACTGAATGGTGAACAGCACTTATTATTCTCAGGTTGTACAAATCATTGTAACTGCATATACAGAAATCAATCTTGTACAAATACCTTACAAATATATATATTACAGTTTATTTATACTTTGAGCATGTAAAGTTTAGTTGATTTTATGAAAACTTTTTGTCTTGTATAGTTAGTTGAAGAAGTTGTTTTGAAGAAGATATTTCCATGTGTTTAGAAGGACAAAGCTTTAGCTGTTATTCAGAATTAATGATGCACTGTGTGTTTCTATTTATGTCTAAGCACATCTGAATGGAGAGCACTGCTGATAATTTGCAGATCTTTATACCCCAAAAACGAAGTTTGGGGGGTATATAGGAATCAACCGGTGGTTGGTCGGTCAGTCGGGGTTTACCTTGTCCGAAGCATAACTTGAAAACTACTGGTTGGAATTCAATGCAACTTCATACAATGGTCAAGCACAATGAGAGGAAGTGCATTGTCCAAGAATCATAACTCCATCTTCACTATTTGCAGAGTTATTGCCCTTTGTTGGTTTTCCTTTGAATAGAGCAAAACTTGAAAACTACTGGTTGGAATTCAGTGCAACTACATACAGTGGTCAAGCAAAATGAGAGGAAGTGCAGTGTCCAAGAATCATAACTCCATCTTCACTATTTTCAGAGTTGTTGCCCTTTATTGGTTTTTTTTGTCCGGAGCAAAACTTGAAAACTACTGGTTGGAATTCAGTGCAACTTCATACAATGGTCAAGCACAATGAGAGGAAGTGCAGTGTCCAAGAATCTTAACTCCATCTTCACTATTTTCAGAGAAATTGCCCTTTGTTGGTTTTCCTTGTCTGGAGCATAACTTAAAAACTACTGGTTGGAGTTCAATGCAACTATATACAATGGTCAAGCACAATGAGAGGAAGTGCGGTGTCCAAGAATCATAACTCCATCTTCACTATTTTTAGAGTTATTGCCCTTTATTGGTTTTCCTTGTCCGGAGCACAACTTGAAAACTACTGGTTTGAATTCAGTGCTACTTCATACAATGGTCAAGCACAATGAGAGGAAGTGCATTGTCCAAGAATCATAACTCCATGTTCACTATTTGCAGAGTTATTGCCCTTTGTTGGTTTTCCTTTGAATAGAGCAAAACTTGAAAACTACTGGTTGGAATTCATTGCATCTTCACACAGTGGTCAATCACAATGAGAGGAAGTGCATTGTCCAAGAATTATAACTCCATCTTCACTATTTTTAGAGTTGTTGCCCTTTATTGGTTTTTTTGTCCGGAGCATAACTTGAAAACTACTGGTTGGAATTCACTGCATCTACATACAATGGTCAAGCACAATGAGAGGAAGTGCATTGTCCAAGAATCATAACTCCATCTTCACTATTTTCAGAGTAATTGCCCTTTATTGATTTTTCTTGTCTGGAGCATAACTTAAAAACTACTGGTTGGAATTTAATGCAACTACATACAATAGTCAAGCACAATGAGAGGAAGTGCAGTGTCCAAGAATCATAATTCCATCTTCACTATTTTCAGAGTTGTTGCCCTTTATTGTTTTTTTTGTCCGGAACAAATCATGAAAACTACTGGTTGGAATTCACTGCATCTACATACAATGGTCAAGCACATTGAGAGGAAGTGCAATGTCCAAGAATCATAACTCCATCTTCACTATTTTCAGAGTAATTGCCCTTTGTTGGTTTTCCTTGTCCAGAGCATAACTTAAAAACTACTGGTTGGAGTTCAATGCAACTTCATACAATGGTCAAGCACAATGAAAGTAAGTGCAGTGTCCAAGAATCATAACTCCGTGTATACTATTTGTTTTCTTTATTTGGAGCATAGCTTGAAAACTACTGGTTGGAATTCAATGCAACTTCATGCAATGATCAAGCACAATCAGAGAAAGTGCATTATATAAGAGCTATAACTCCATGTATACTATTTGCAGAGTTATTGCCCTTCCTTGGATTTCCTTTTCCAGAATATAATTTGGAAACTCGTGGTTGGAATTCAGTGCAACTTCATACAATGGTCAAGCACATTGAGTGGATGGGCAATGTACAAGAGCTATAACTCTGTCTTCACTGTTTGCACAGTTATTGCCCTTTGTTAGTTTTCTCTGCTAAAGAATAACTTGAAAACAATTTTTTGGGAATTCAGTGCAACTTCATACAATGGTCAAGCGCAATGAGAGGAAATGCAATGTACAAGAACCACAACTATCTTTAATTGCCCACAACCATAACTCTGTTTCAATTTTTTTATGAAGTATTCTGTAACTAAACTGATACTTTCCTCTGTTCTGTAGTGGTGTTTTGGGGTTATTAATCACATTTAGTGATAGCTCTAGTTTTACCTGGTTCTACCTATATCCAGTGAAATTAATTGAGCACATATCTAGTTGAATGTCAATATGATACCCTACTGTATACAAAATACATGCAGATGGATAAAATGGCATTACCAAATAGATTTGTTGTAATAAACAATTTAGAGATAAGTTTATGTGAAATTTTTACTTTGAAGAGAAAAACTGTCTTTTGGACCTCTCTGTATGGTAGCAGGGCCTTAATTGAGATCAAATATCAGTTAAGGCCCTGATGGAAGCCAGCACCTCATAACTTATTTTCAGAGGTAGGTAGTCGACAGGAATACTCACTTTCATGACAGAAATTCAGAGTTGCTTTGAATTCGCTGAAGGTTTGAGACACAAAGCTGGATCAAATAGTATCTGGATGTTATCTAGTTGTTACGGTTACAGAAACGGTTTAACAGCTTACATTTTCTGTTTTTTTTTAGGAAATAAGAAGTTTGCATTCAAAAAATATAACTGCCACAAACTGATAAATGCAGTATCATCTGATATATGTGCATTTTACAGTCAGAATTATAAAATGTAGTATTTAAGTTGTTTTTCCAGTTGTTTCACTGGTTTTAATTTGATAAATGTTAATGCCGTTTAGAGAGTTAGAAAGTTTATGTATGAGTTGGTAAGTTGTGACAGAAGATTCTGTGCTGATTCTCAGCTAGTGTGGTGTGATTGAGTGCTAATTGTAGATTGTTATAAAGAATAAATTAAGAAGAAATTACAGCGTATGACTCCTTCATTTTAGTCTAGTCTCATCAGAAGTTGGTGAAGGGTGTAACTGTGGAAGATACAGATTAACGAAGCTTGTAAAATACTTGGTGATTAATTCCTACTTTTGATAGGTGAATGCCCGTGGTTACGCAGTAATTCAGAGCCTAAATACATTGTACTTAATTTGCAAAGACCTACCAAGTCTTGTCTAACGTCCACAGGTAGGTAGGTTTGAAAATGTTCTAACGGTTCACCGGTAAGGTGTTAAGAAGTCAACATTTAAATAATGCAGGTCTATTCCTGAACTGAAACGTCAGAAAAAATAAGCATATTGAAAGATGTGATAGATCCCTTTTCTGTTTAAGGTATTACGCGAGCTAAACAGTATAATCCAACAAATGCCAAAAGGAAAGGAAAATCTTGTGAAGATTGTTGTCAGTAAAGTTATGTTTGAATACCTGTAGTAAAGGATCAGCTTCTGTATCTAAAATAACTTCTCATACTGGTGATTAATGAAGTATTGAGTATATACAGAGCGCTAAAAGCACACCACCTGTCTGCTACAAGACAAGACTGATTTTATTTAAAAGCGGTAGATTCAACATGACAGACATTAGCTATGTATAGCTATTGGCCGACTACATAATAAATTACATACATAAAAGCATTATTACATAATCAACATTCCTTAATTAGACAGTAGTATATATTATACAGCGCACACATATAAATTATATGCTTAAAACCTGAGGTGCTAGCGTTTATCTTAACCATATAAATTATATACTTAAAACCTGAGGTGCTAGCGCTAATCTTAACCATATAAATTTTATACTTCAAACCTGAGCTGCTAGCGCTAATCTTAACCATATAAATTATATACTTCAAACCTGAGGTGCTAGCGCTAATCTTAACCATATAAATTATATACTTCAAACCTGAGGTGCTAGCGCTAATCTTAACTATATAAATTATATACTTAAAACCTGAGGTGCTAGCGCTAATCTTAACCATATAAATTATATACTTCAAACCTGAGCTGCTAGCGCTAATCTTAACCATATAAATTATATACTTAAAACCTGAGGTGCTAGCGCTAATCTTAACCATATAAATTATATACTTAAAACCTGAGGTGCTAGCGCTAATCTTAACCATATAAATTATATACTTCAAACCTGAGCTGCTAGCGCTAATCTTAACCATATAAATTATATACTTCAAACCTGAGCTGCTAGCGCTAATCTTAACCATATAAATTATATACTTCAAACCTGAGCTGCTAGCGCTAATCTTAACCATATAAATTATATACTTCAAACCTGAGGTGCTAGCGCTAATCTTAACCATATAAATTATATACTTCAAACCTGAGGTGCTAGCGCTAATCTTAACCATATAAATTATATACTTCAAACCTGAGGTGCTAGCGCTAATCTTAACCATGGCCTAAAAAGGACTTAGGACAAGGACATTAAGAAACTGGCACGTGTGCATAATTAAAAGCTGCCAAAAAACAGTTATCACCTTGAAACAGATTCGAGAATGAACTGATTAGCACTAGCGTCTTATTACATGTGTCATGATGATCATAATACAATATAGCGTGAAACAGCACATAGGGTATGCAGGCACAATATACAACAAATGTATATTGTGTAACGATTGTACCAGCATAAACAAAAGCTAAGCATAAAGAAAGCATTGATAACATACTCAGCAAACTACAAGCAAAGGAATGAGAACTAGAATACATGATGATTAACTATACATAACACAGCAGGAGCACCTACAACACTGTCCGTTCCAAGCACCAGTCAGGCTCCGAAACTGGTTTAAATTTGACTCATCACGGAACTGCCGAGGCAGCGAGTTCCAGAGCCAGGGCGCAGCCGAACGAAAAGAGTTGAGGCCATATTTTGTTGTTCGTACCTGGCGTACCACTGCAGTATTACTGTACCTAAAAGTATAAGAATTGTTTTTAACTTTAACCATGTCATGTTAATAAACTGGTGTTTGCTTGTTGACTATTTTAAAGGTTTCTATTGTAGTCTACTAATATTGAAAAAGCTAGGGATTTCATGTGGCCATACAACTTTGGGAGTGAAGATGGCCATATCGTCATAGTTAACTAAAAATAGAATTTCGCATGTAAAACCCTTATCTGGAAACAGGTAGATTAAAACCCCTGTATAGTTACTGGATTTTACTAGCTGTTACCAGTCTGGCCAGTAGACCTGTATACCACTTTTAGAATTTCAGGAGTGATAGCATACAGCCTACGGAAAGGCACGATAATTAAGCTAATAAAGTGCTAACATAGGTACATGTGTTGGTAGCGTCTGGAACATGTATTACTGAATGAAAACATTGAACACATATTTGATACCCCCCTTCTTCACCATAAGAATGATCAAAATCAAAATCCGTAAACACAAAATCAGATTGCATTATTAAGAACTAATAGATTAAAAGTTATCGATAAAGTGTTCAAATTATTACGCCCAAAAATTTCTTTGCATTGTCTTCATTTTTTACTGTCTGTATTATGTCAGATAAATACAAATTTTACTGTTTGTATTATGTCAGGTAAATACAAATTTTACTGTCTGTATTATGTCAGATAAATACCAATTTTACTGTCTGTATTATGTCAGGTAAATACAAATTTTACTGTCTGTATTATGTCAGATAAATACAAATTTTACTGTCTGTATTATGTCAGATAAATACAAATTTTACTGACTGTATTATTGCAGGTAAATACAATAGGTACAATGAGTATTTGTTAACTAGAAACTTTAACAAACCTTTTTCATTCACTGTTTTGACGAAGATAAGTATAAATATACATGCATTTAGTTAAAATTCCGAAATATTTGATACGCACCCCACAGACCTATGCTCTTTACTTTTACTCAGTCAGTATTATATCTTTCCAACGGAATTCCCTCCTACAATGTCATTCGGGGACTGGGACCTTTAGTTAGTTCTGAGTCTGTCTCTGTTTTCTGTAGAACAAAAAAGGTGTGTTGGTGTTGCTTTATATATTTAACAGTTATTTAACTCATTTTTGCCTGATGGATTATGCCATACTTGTCAGCTGGACGAGTCCATTTTCAGTTAAAAGGGTTTCTGGTATTAATTTTCAATTCCATTTTATTTTATTTAGGGAAGAAAGTCCTTTATGCAAACGCGCTGGACTGGAAAATACATCGCTCCTTCACTAATGTTAACGTTACTAATTGTCTTTCGGATGAGACGATAAACCGAGGTCCCATGTATCATTTCTGTTCACTTAGCATGCAAAAGAACCAGGGGTGTCTCTGGAACGGGATGCTTTCTGTATCTTGCACTTTCCCCCACAACATAAAATTACTAATTTTTGTAGTGGACGTCAGTCATATGGGCAACCGGTACCGACGATAAATAAAAACAAATAGAAACTAGATGTTTTCTTTTTTTGTGATAAACGCATGTCTTCCCCCTGCACCAAATGGAAGGAATGCCAAGGAAGAGATATCACCTTTCTGAAACAGAAGCCTCTGTTATTTATTATGGTATAAAGAACATTATATATATATATTTGAGCGGAAACGGTTATCACTCTTCGGGGCCTATGACCTTGACCTTGACCTACTGACCCCGAAATCAACAGGGTTCTTCTTCTCAATAAGGGCAATCACCCTATGAAGTTTGAAGGCTCTGGGTGAAATTGAACCCCAGATATTGAGCGAAAACGATTTACACTCTTCTGGCCCTATGACCTTGACCTTTGACCTACTGACCCCAAAATCAATACGGTTCTTTTACTCAAGAAGAGCAATCACCCTATGAAGTTTGAAGGCTCTGGGTGAAAAAAAACTACAGTTATTGTGCGGAAACGGTTATCACTCTTCGGGGCCTATGACCTTGACCTTTGACCTACTGATCCCCAAAATCAATAGGGTTCTTTTACTCAATAAGGGCAATCATCTATGAAGTTTGAAGGCTCTGGGTGAAATGGAACTCCAGTAATTGTGCGGAAACGGTTTTCACCCTTCGGGCCCCTATGACCTTGTCCTTTGATCTACTGACCCCAAAATCAATAGGGTTTTTCTACTCAATAAGGGAAATCACTCTATGAAGTTTGAAGGCTCTGGATGAAACAGAACTCCAGTTATTGAGCAGAAACGAAGTGTGACAGACGTGCAGACAGACAGACGGACAAGGCAAAAACAATATGTCTTCCCCAGCAAGGGGGGGGGGGGAGACATAAATAGATGCAAATAGCGAAGACCCTAATCAGACCCCGCATATTGCGTCTGATCCGGGTCTGCACTGTTTGCCTATGTTTACTTTAGTACACGTTGGGCATTAATGGGTTAACGATACTACATCATCAGAATACAAGCTACTGTTTAGTGAATAGCCGTTAATTGCATTTTTTTTCTTCAGAATGAAGCAGGTTAATTGCGTCCCCATGGGGATTTCCTGGAGATAGTTATGATAATATTGCCTTTAATGGTCAAAGAATTATTACCTGTAGTGTATGTCGCAATATTAAGTTGATGGTGACTTAATGTTGACAATTATTGCTTCCGAAACGATTGGTCTTTTTCCTCCTCGTTTTACGCCAGTACACATTTTATGCTCGACTGCACCTTCATTAGGAGTGTGTAAATCTTAATTATTGTACGTCATTATGACCCTGGATCTCTTTGATCTATTTAATTCAAACGAATGTTGAAAATTAATAGCAAAATCATAAATAAAGACACATATAAAGACCATTGCTCTTGCAGTTAGAGTTCAGAGAGTATTTTGACCTGTCATTTTTATCAGTATCAAAGATTAGTTGACTGGATATATTTATAAAACCGTAAGTTAACCACGATTTAAAACAACGCTAAACGTTGTTGAATGCTGCTTGCGGTTCTTGCAAAATCGTTTTTTTTCCAAAGTAAAGAAATGGTTACAAATAGAAAATATCAGAATAAGTTTACGAATCAGAGTATAGGACAAAAGGTTAAGTTACACTGAACTTTGTTATAGGTAGAACAAACACATGCAACTGCGGGAACTTTTAAATGCATTTATTACCAGTTGCAATGTTTCGTTTAGTTCTCTCTATTCTTGTGTTTGTTTTTGTAAGTTCTTTTCGTCTGTATTTCCCTGTATTCAAATTTTTAAGTTAATTATGTTTTACATTGATTCATATAGAGTATTTTTTTCTCCCTCTTGTTTCTCTGTTAGATTTGCAATTCTGTTCTGTGTTTTATATCGTTGTTTCATTAACCCGGTTTTGTTCCTGTTGTTGCTACATTGTTATTGCCAATTTTGGTTTAAGTCTTTTAGCTTTTTTTTCTCGCTTTATTTTGTTTGACGTTTTTCTTTCTGCTTCATTTTACTATGTATTCTGCAAAATTTATTGTGTGTGTGTGTTTTGCATTTGTTTTTTGTTACTTTTTCGTCTTAGTGTTTTAATGTCGTTTTTATGTTTATTCCTTTCAGTTTGTGGCTTTGCTGTAAGTTTTGCCCATTTCGTCCCCGTTGTTCCTATTTCTAGATGGCGATTGAATGTTTTGTATACTCACTTTGTACATAGATGGTATTAAATTGGTAAATTTACCAACCTTGGAAATAGATAGACATTTGCAGACTTAAATGTGACATGAAGTCAGAGACCATTTAGCAGGCACTCCCCCTGCTATATGTGGCGACAACTAACATGTGCTACTATGGATCGATCATATTTAATGAACTGATTTTTTTTTCAGGAACTCTTGGGATTGTGTTTAGTTACTGATGGAAAAGAAAGGTTTTTAAAAGTGCCTTTATTTATTCATTACATAGAAATCTAGAGAAGCAACGAATTTAGATTTACTTTTTTCTATATAATCAGTGGATGTACTCTGCTCACTGTCGACAAATGTGATGGTCGATGACAAAACTAACTGTTTACTCTGTAAACAAAAATAAATACGAAAAATTGAGTGTTGAATATCAAATTTAGAAATGATTTTCCCGGAACGGAAAATATGTCGCAAGAGTTTTTGTTTAACAATAATATCAAAACATTTACAGACAGTACCCGATTGAATTGAAAAAAGAAGAAGGAAAGTGAAAAAATGAGACATCTCGAAAGAGTTTTCTGTATAAGTTCTGTGTTGCACGTTTTTTCCGTGTTCTTGGTCACTTTTAACATTCATAACACGGACAGTAGGACGGTCACCGTGGGAGTGTTGGTACCTCACTGTGGACCAAGAGCTTTCGGTCTTGAGTTGGAAGCCACTATAAGTATGGCGACGGAAAAGGTATGTTGTCACCAGAAATAACAATAAATGTGTTTGGTTTCATAAAGTGTTTATATCAATAGTAGGATACTATGTCATCGCGCACCTGTTTTATGCTCTGTCGCGGATCAACAACCCGTCGCTTGAAAGGTAAAATGGTCTTTTTCAATAAGAAATTTACGTAAAGAATTTTTATAATGTAAACTCCTATTTTAGGCTTGAAAACGGTTGAAAGTTTTTTTTTCTGAATGCCTGCTAAAAAAATTTTCACCCGTTTTCAAGCCTAAACTAGAATGTTACATTATAAAAATTCTTAACGTAAATACATAGTACACAAGCCAATCTTCGGTGCACAACATGATTTTGTGCAGCTCTAAAGATTTCTTATTGAAAAAGACCATTTTACCTTTCAAGCGACGGATTGTTGACAAGAAAAAGGTCCGCGAGAAAGCATAAAACAGGTGCGCGATGACGTAGTATCCTACCATTGTTTTATACCTTTACGACATAAACACTTAATTTAGAAATTTAATTTACATTTATTTCGTAATTCATGATATTCTAGTGCATTTGCAGCTTGACAACAAAAGCCCTGCATTTTCAGTTTTAGAGCATTACCATATCTAAAAATAAGGGAAGCCAGCGTGTACACAATCCAGTACTCGAGCACTTGGTCATTCTTTCGATCGAGTACTCAGTTACTCGGAAAATTTCTTAGGAATTTTCGAGCATCCATATCCCTAAGATTTTGCACACAGATGTATGCATGCCTAGTTAACGAGTGTGAAAAGCAGTGGTAAACCGGTCCGGATACTGCTTTGACAGTTCGCTGTCTTATAGAAGCTGAACAATATATTCACTGAGATTTGCATACGAAGCCTTGTTCGGAATTCTTCTGACGGTAGCCGTTGGCCTCGATGAAACGGCGGTAGCCAGAGTTCTACCGACGTTTAAGAAGCATTGCCGAAGAAAAAGTAGAAAACTCACACCATAACAGGCACGTTATGCGATGTGGGCGTATATCAGACAAGATCATTTTTATTATAATTAAAATACCCGAGTCCTGTCGTCAGTTAGATACTCTTTAATTTCAACAGTAATAGCGCTACAGAAGATATTTGTGAGAAACAGCAAAAAAGAACCCTCATCTAATTGTAGCTTGCCGGAGACATTCCAAATTTCTCGGTTCCTTGGTTGTTTCCGCGGCTAATGAGTTTGATAGGAAAGACTTTTATGGCCGATTTGTTTAAGAAAATCCGTACTTTATTGCTTGCCTTTCTCTTTCCCTATTATTCTTAATTGACAGATCAAAGCAGCACAGTGAGACTTTAAAGAAATGCTTCTCATTTAAGCACACTTAATGGATGGCATGTAGTTATTTAAAAATTTGACTCTGTATTTCTGTCGATGCAAATAAGTAAAACAGAAGATTTTAATTCGTACCTCGTTGGCAACAAAACATTATAATTAATAAACTTGTCTTCACGTGCGTTCTTTTAGAAATGTTTGACAGATGTCTTCTTCAAAAACATTTCTTAAGAAAATTATTTAGAGAGAAGAAGCATAAGGTATACAAATACAGTACAAAATTAAAGCCGCATATTCTGTATAACAGCCATTAATATTGTCAGTCGTATTACTACAAAGTTTGTTATTTGAACAAATGCTGAATACTAGACTTATATAATATTGGTTATTCGATTCTCTATACTAGAAGTTGATTTCCGTGCAACTTGTAACTGTTGTAATTATTACCATTCTAATGACTACCTCTAATATTACCTAATATATAGTCAAAGTAGAAAATGATGTAGCATTTATCAAACATCGATTAGGTCCTTGTCTTCAGTTTTCTGTTTGTTATAGAATCTTTTCCAATAACAAAATAGTGTTAAAAATGCAAGCTTATGCGGAAGACCTTTAATGAACGAACATTTACAAGGTCTGTCAGAAGTGGTATGATATTGACTTTGGAACATCCGTTTTTGTTTTGTAAATTTGTGTGAGACGTCACAAAAAATGCACCATTAATTCAGAGGTTAGTGATCTGTGCAAACAAACATGTTCCTTCTCATCGAGTTATCAATTTACTGAGATAAAAAGACATTCCGGAATAATTAAGGCGAAAAACTATGTAAAAGTCCAAGTACAGGATTAGTTGAAATAATTACTAAAAGAAAAGGATTTAATTATCGACTTCGATTTTTTTCTTTGGTTGAGGAATAGACGACGGGGACAGTCATATTCAAGAATCTGAACTCATTTTACAAAATAATTTCAAACGGAAAATATGATAATATTGGAACTAATATTTTGTATAAGTGCTCTATTGCACGTGCTTTCCCTGCTCCTGGTCAGTGTAAATATTCATCGCACGGACAGCCGGACAGTGGCTTTTGGGGTATTAGTACCTCACAGCGGGCCAAGGTCTTTTGGTCAAGAAATGGAGGAGACTCTAGAATTAGCCCTGGAAAAGGTAGGCCTAACAAAGGATATATGTAAAAATATTTGACATCTGTTTATAACTTATAATATCTTAGTGCGTACTGTATTAACATTCATTAAAAATGCACATTTTGTCATCATTTAAAAGCGCTGAGTTTTATTCAGTTTTTCATTAACCAAATAGATACGGCCAAATATACTGGAACATGAGACAAATAAGAAAAGAGCTTTTCCCGCTTTTAACGTTACTATCAAATAATTATAAGTTACATATATACCGAAAAAATCTTGTCATATCTTGGTGTTTTTAGCTTCAATTTATTAAATTTCCTAACGAAACAAACACTGGTTGTAGACAAACATAACCCTTTTATACATTTATTTCAGTTCAGTCACTTGAACTGAACAAGTCAGTTTAAAATATAAATGAAGTTTCTTTTAAAAAACTTTACGAAACAAGAATTTTATACTTTTTTCGTATGATATGCACATTATAAATTATACATATTCCATTTACAGACTATAAACTTCCGTTAATTCATTATACTGTGCTACTGTGCGGCAATTAAGTTTAAAAACGTGTTTTTTTTCAAACCTTCAGATATTTTCCAGATATGAGACAAAATGTACAATGATGTTTTTTTTTCGGTTTATACTGAGTTTTATTACTTCTAACATTCCTCTGTTTCAACCATAATCACCTTTTTTCACTATCATACATGGTTATTATTTTTCTGATTATCCTTTCTGTCTGTTTTGTTGACATTTTCTTGTTAAAAAAAATCATTTTTTTTCACGCTTAATCACATTTAAATTTTCAGTCAATATTTAACAAAGTCAAAGAAGTAAATGAGTCAGGGAAAGGTTTCATGGACATTTTAAAATCATACTGGCTTTGGTTCATCAAAATACAACGTTACTTTGTAAATTCTTGTTTTTTGGCATCACACGTTACAGCGTTTAAAACCAGTATACAGATATATGAAGAGGACCAACAGACACACTAAGAAAATACTGCCTAAAACACTTTCCTTTCAAAATTTACCAAGTGTCTGTAATATTTTGATGAAAAAAATGACAATATTTTTAGAAAACTCACATTTTTAATACTGAAAAATACACACCATTTCTTTCTATTAACTGTATGTTTTTACTTAAAGTTGAGAACTCAAGTGTTTGTAGATGCCGTTAATGTTTCAAATTTACTGTTATCAAACGACAAAAATACTATTTCAAATGTTTTACACGTAAACTTTTGTATCATGAGGCAATATAACATAAAGTGAAGTTAATTTAAAGTAAATTCATATTGTTTTTAGAACATAGCGGATTTTATTCATATCTTCTCTTCTGTAAATCTAGATTGTGGGTAGATAATATGATTCTTTTATAGCTTTATATAGTCAAAATAAATTTTCTAGGAAGACTTTAGGTCTGGCTTATGAATACTGAATTACCAGCGTGCTATACAACATACCAAGAATTCTAGTTATGGCTGGCGGAAATTTGATGCTCTTATTTCCACAGATCTTTCATCTCCAATTAATTAGTGATTTGAATTGACTGACTTTCTTTTTACCACCGTAAAGTTTCCATTATCTATTTCAAGTCTTATGTTTTTAGTTAGTTATCATAAGTTCAATCAAAAAAGTGCCAGTTAAATAATTGGCACTTTAGACTAAAACAAAAACTTTGCCTAATGGATATAAGCGCCTTCAAAAAGTTTTCGAGAAGGGTCTCTACAAACCAACTTTAAGGGTTACAGAAGATTACACGAATGTTTATAAACTTCCCCTTGAATTACCTTGATCCGCGTTATTGACCAATTCTCAGGAAAAAATATATATCCGTTTGGCAAAGAAAAAAAAACAACAACATATTGAATGTAATTGTATTTGTGATCATTTTTTTTGTTTGCTTTTCAAGTTTTTTTATTATACTTTAAAATTCTTTCACTGAAATGGTCTTTATTCTGAATGAAAGAGTTAAATTCCATCAAACACAGAACACTCTTAATTACCTCTTATAAAAGTTCCACTTAAAGACGGCAGACGTTGCTCGTCAAAGTCTGGCGGAGACGAATTGTTAATTTGATGATAGCTTATCAATTTCAGTGAGTTGCAGTGAGTATCTCTGTTCGAAATAATTCTTGTGTGTTATGATCAATATGTCTCACTGCTGATAATTTATATAAACAATTGTAGACTTAGCATATCAATAAATGTTTCAAGACCACTAATTCATTTGTGCATTTTAACTACACAATTGCAATTTAATGATAGAAAAATCTACATATTTTTCCTTTGAGATTTTATAGCTGGGGTTACATTACATTTTATGTTTCAGTAATTAATGACTTTCCATGTGACACGAACACGATATTGTGACGAATTCAATAGTTGATATGTGTTGATACTAACGGTACAAGTACTACATCTAGAAGATATATCGACAATATATCGAAATAAAAAAAATGTCTCCCTTGCAAAAATATGATTTCACTGCAAAATTCTCCAAAAGTTTTATAGTATCTGTATTTCTAGTATAGGAAGTAACATTTTTATTAAGATAATTACTTGATGAATATGAGATGACACAAGAGAGTGTCCGCTTTCACATTTAAGGCAATGATGTCAAACCAAGGAAAAGAAATTACTTTCGCAAGGCACAACCCTACAGACAGTTAAAGATGTTCCCGTGATTTTCTGAAGTCGGTACACTTACATGTATCAAGCCACATTATACAGGAGATGATAAAAAGATAATAAAAGACTGTCCATTTTAATTAATTTTAATTTTCCAGCGTACTAATAATGTAACCAATCAAAAACAATTAGTTCTCTCGGGTTATGCCTGCTACTTTTATGGTAATGTAAATGTGTTGGAAAGGTCAAGTAATTAAACAACTTTACATGTCAGGAGATGACTTAGTCGCCTATTTTATGTAAACGATTTAGTTTGCAGGCAGTCAATTATGCGACACAAATGTCTTATAACAAATTCTAACTAGCGTCGACATAAATATCATAAAACACAAACTCTAACTAGCGTCGACATAAATATATTATAACACAAACTCTAACTAGCATCGACATAAATATCTTATAACACAAGCTCTAGCTAGCGTGAACATAAATGTCTTATAACACAAGCTCTAGCTAGCGTCGACATAAATATCTTAAAACACAAACTCGAACTAGCGTCGACATAAATATCTTATAACACAATCGACCTAAATATCTTAAAACACAAACTCTAACTAGCGTCGACATAAATATCTTATAGCAAATTCTAACTAGAGTCGACATAAATATCTTAAAACACAAACTCTAACTAGCGTCAACATAAATATATTATAACACAACCACTAACTAGCGTCGACATTAATGTCTTGTAACACAAGCTCTAGCTAGCGTGAACATAAATGTCTTATAACACAAGCTGTAGCTAGCGTGAACATAAATGTCTTATAACACAAGCTGTAGCTAGCGTGAACATAAATGTCTTATAACACAAGCTGTAGCTAGCGTGAACATAAATGTCTTATAACACAAGCTCTAGCTAGCGTCGACATAAATATCTTAAATTAACTCGAACTAGAGTCGACATAAATATCTTACAGACTCAAACTCTAGCTAGCTTCGAGACAAATTTAGTATCGAAAAATAACTACAAAAGAAATCTTCAGAGCAATGTTAACAGAACATATTGCCATTTCCAAATGATGTTTACTAAATCATTTAATTTCCTTAGCAAAAAATAGAGCACTACAAATATAATGTGAATGTTTCCGGTTACAACATAAACGTCTAGAGGATAGCAGAACATAGGGAGATTAATTAGTGATATAATTTCTTGTATGTCTTTTTTACACAAAATATTTATCTAATATAATTGACAATCATCATCTATCATTAATGGCAACCAGCAGTGATGCCAAACTGTAGTCATCTTTCTAGCCATTTGATCTGGTCCTGAAATGCAAGAAGATATCAAATATCTACTTTCTAAAGATCACATTATAGTAATGATAATAACAATACTTCTGGTAAAAAAAAGTTTAGCTTAGAACGTTTCTCATTTGACAGCTTTTAAGATCTGTCTCAAACAGAAATGGGTATTTTCTCATCGGATCTTTTTCTTAGAAATGTGTGTCTGACACATCGTTTAAAGTTCCTAGACCTGGGTATTTATTTTTCTCAATTGTCTTTTTTTAAAAGAAGTAACTTCATTCAGTTTCTGTTAATAGTTCCAGCACTTCGACTTCTGTATAGTATGCGTTAAATCACCGTTTCAGAATGATAATAATTGAGGAGCAGCAGCGGTCGAGCGGTAAGAGCATCGGACTCCCGATCCAAATCAAATTTAATCAGGGGTGAGAGTGTAACATGATTTTTTTCCGCATTCCTCACCTTCGGCGCGAGTACTTGTTTGAACCAGTGAAGCAATCATTGAGAGGGATTAATAAATTTGCCAGATTTTGCCCCTCAGTCGAATTAAAATACATCAGCTTAAACTAAACTATGCGATAAATATTAGGTATAGTAAGTGTTTACACTGAATCACTTACATGTCAGTGTGGTGTATATACATTTTATGTAATTATATTGTTTCATTATATCATTATCTTAACTGTCTAACTATCCACCAGTAACGATGCATGCCTTGCTTCTTGGTCATTTTAAGCCTGATAGTTTAAAGAAGAGTGTTCCTGTTTTGCCTTTGTTGATCTACAGTTCTTAACCTTTTTATCTACATACTAATTCCTGCTGACTGTAATGACCCAAACAGTGAAATTAACTTTTCTGTAGTCACATTCTGCTAAATGTCTTGATCGCCGTCCGAGAATGATGATGCTAATATTTTGTGAAAACATCTGTTGAAATGTCCAGTTCGCTAAGCTTTTGTAAATTATAGTTTCATTAAAAGATATTTCCTCCCGGCCTTTCTGCCTGGAATTGCATTACATCAAATTTTAGAATTATTACAATAACCTTTAGTGTATCTATCTAATTAATTTAATTAGTATATTTGCGGTGTAGATCAGCACTTAATCTCTCCATGCCAACTAAATGGACGTGTAGTCTCGCAAATTTAGGACAAAGATTTTAAATAAATCAAAGGATGTTAAGCCTTTGAAACGATGCCATTCTTGAACTAAACGATGACATTCTTGAACTAAACATTTCTTTGATTTTGCAATCCACTTTCTTTCCAGAGCATGGTGTTAAATCAGTTAAACTAAATTATATAACTGAAGATAAAAAAGCGAGACGATTATTTTCAAGCATGAATGTCAGATAAAATGTACTTAAAATATGAAAATATGTTGACCTGTACTCAAAGTTCTCTTAGGTCTACCTATTACTAGTATGGAAATTCAGTTGATGGATAGGTCAAAGTAATTTACAAATCCTGTTTCTACGTGATTATGCTTCAAGAAACTGCTTACACTCTAATTTACATAAACGATTTGGCCTGCAGAAAAAACACCAAGCGCCATAAAATCAGGATGTCGACTAGACATAAGAGCTTAACGAACAGAATCTTGCCATTTTTGAGACTAATAAACCAGAGAAAACTTGGGAAATGAGAGCGCTTCAAACCATGTTCATTAAAAAGTACTCACATTAAAATGGTGTGTTGAAAAATGAAGTCCTTTTTTTAGTGGTATCCAGGTATATGTATTTTGCATGTATGACTTAGTTTAATAAAACGTCATTAATAACAGTATAGTTTCATTACTGTCTTGACAACGTGATCTTTACCAAAATTGTTATTAAAAATCTGAAACCCTTTACGTCTGCTCATTGTATATTCGGTAAAAATGTTTACACCGAAACCGGCGCAGCTTGTGTTTGTTACTTCCTAAGCTTAGTTGTAAGCTTAGTTCAGACGATTGATTGCTGAAAAAAAAATTGTGTTAAAAATGCAAGCTTATGTGGAAGACCTTTAATGAACTAACATTTACAAGGTATGTCAGAAGTGGTATGATATCGACTTTGGAACATCCGTTTTTGTTTTGTAAATTTGTGTGACATGTCACAAAAAATGCACCATTAATTCAGAGGTTACTGATCTGTGCAAACAAACATGTTCCTTCTCATCGAGTTATCAATTTACTGAGATAAAAATGGCATTCCGGAATAATTAAGGCGAAAACTGTGTTATAGTCCGGGTACTAGATTAGTTGAAATAATTACTATAAGAAAAGGATTAATTATCGACTTCGATTTTTTTCTTTGGTTGAGGACTAGACGACGGGGACAATTATATTCAAAAATGTGAACTCAATTTTTAAAATAATTTCAAACGGAAAATATGATAATATTGGAACTAATACTTTGTATAAGTGCTTTATTGCATGTGCTTTTCCTGCTCTTGGTCAGTGTAAATATTCAACGCACGGACGGCCGGACAGTGGCTTTTGGGGTATTGGTACCTCACAGCGGGCCAAGGTCTTTTGGTCAAAAAATGGAGGAGACTCTAGAGCTAGCCGTAGAAAAGGTAGGCCTAATAAAGGATTTATGTAAAAGTATTTGAGATCTGTTTATAAATTATAATATCTTAGCGCATACTATATTTACATTTGCACATTTGTCATCATGGTGCCTTACTTTAAAAGAACTGAGTTTTATTCAATTTGTCATTAACCAAATAGAATATGGCCACATATACTGGAACATGAGACAAATAAGAAAAGAGTTTTCTCCGCTTTTAACGTTACTATCAAATAATTATAAGTTACAAATATACCGAAACAATCTTGTCATGTCTTTTAAAAAGCGCTTTTTAGCTTCAATTTATTAAATTTCTAACGAAACAAACACTGGTTGTAGACAAACTTAACCAGTTTTATACATTTATTTAATATTAGTCACTTGAACTGAACAAAGAAGTTTAAAATACAGATGAAATTTCTCTTGAAAAAACTTTACAAAGCAAGAATTTTATACTTTTTTTCGTATGATATGCACTTATAAATTACGCATATTCCAATATTCCATTCACAGACTATATACCTACCGTTAATTTGTTATACTGTGCGGGAAATAAGTTTAAAAAGGTTTTTTTTTGTATAAAGATCGGCGAAGAACCTTTAGATAGTTTTTCAGATATGAGACAAAATGTGCAATACAATGATGTTTTTTTCGGGTTTATGCTGAGTCTTATAACTTCTATCATTCCTCTGTTTCAACCATAATCATCCTTTTTCACTATCATACATGGCTATTATTTTTCTGATTATCCTTTCTGTCTGTTTTGTTGACATTTTCTTGTTAAAAATTACATGTATATATTTTTTTCACGCTTAATCACATTTTAAATTTTCAGTCAATATTTATCAGAGTCAAATAAGTAAATGAGTAAGGGAAAGGTTTCATGGACATTTTAAAATCATACTGAAGCGCTGGCTTTGGTTCATCAAAATACAACGTTACTTTGTATATTCTTTTTATTTTTGGCATCACACGTTTCAGCGTTTAAAACCAGTATACAGATATATGAAAAGGACCAACAGACACACTAAGAAAATACTGCCTAAAACATTTTTCTTTCAAAATCTACCAAGTGTCTGTAATATTTTGATGAAAAAAATGACAATATTTTTAGAATACTCACATTTTTATTACTGAAGAATACACACCATTTCTTTCTCTTAACTGTATGTTTTTACTTAAAGTTGAGAACTCAAGTGTTTGTAGATTCCGTTAATGTTTCAAATTTACTGTTATCAAACGACAAAAATACTATTTCAAATGTTTTACACGTAAACTTTTGTATCATGAGGCAATATAACATAAAGTGAAATTCATTTCAATGTCAATTCATATTGTTTTTAGAACATAACGGATTTTCATTCATATCCCCTCTTCTGTAAACCTAGATTGTGGGTAGATAATATGATTCTTTTATAGCTTTATATAGTCAAAATAAATTTTCTAGGAAGACTTTAGGTCTGGCTTATGAATACTGAATTACCAGCGGGCTATACAACATACCAAGAATTCTAGTTATGGCTGGCGGAAATTTGATGCTCTTATTTCCACAGATCTTTCATCTCCAATTACTGAGTGATTTGAATTGACTGACTTTCTTTTTACCACCGTAAAGTTTCCATTATCTATTTCAAGTTTTAGTTAGTTATCATAAGTTCTATCAAAAAAGTGCCAGTTAAATAATTGGCACTTTAGACTAAAACAAAAACTTTGCCTAATGGATATAAGCCCTTCAAGAAGTTTTCGAGAAGGGTCCTACAAAGCAACTTTAAGGGTTACTGAAGATTACACGAATGTTTATAAACTTTTCCCTGTATTACCTTAATCCGCGTTATTGACAAATTCTCAAGGAAAAAATATTTCCGTTTAACAACATTTTGAATGTAATTGTATTAGTGATCATTTTTATTGTTGCTTTTTCAAGTTTTTTTATTATACTTTAAAATTCTTTCACTGAAATCGTCTTAATTCTGAATGAAAGAGTTAAATAGTAAATACCATAAAACACAGAACACTCTTAATTACCTCCTATAAAAGTTCCACTTAAAGACGGCTGACGTTGCTCGTCAAAGTCTGGCACAGACGAATTGTTAATTTGATGATAGCTTATCAATTTCAGTAAGTTGCAATCAGTATCTCTGTTCGAAATAATTCTTGTGTGTTATGATCAATATGTCTAACTGCCGATAATTAATATAAACAATTGTAGACTTAGCATATCAATAAATGTTTCAAGACCATTAATTCATTTGTGCATTTTAACTACACAATTGCAAATGGTAGAAAAATCTACAGATTTTTCCTTCGGGATTTTATTGCTGGGGTTACATTACATTTTATGTTTGAGCAATTTATGACCTTTCATGTGACTTGAAAACGACATTGCGACGAATTAAATAGTCGATAAGTGTTGATTATAACTATACAAGTATTGCATCTAGAACATATATCGACGATATATCGAAAAAATGTCTCCGTTGCAAAAATATGAACTGTAAAATTTTCCAGTATGATAGTTTCTCTATTAGTAGTGTAAGAAGTAACATTTTTATTTAGATAATAACTTAATGAATATGAAATGACACAGGAGAGTGTCCGCTTTCACATTTAAGGCAATGATGTCAAACCAAGGAAAAGAAATTACTTTCGCAAGGCACAACCATACAGACAGTTAAAGATGTTCCCTTGATTTTCTGAAGTCAGTACACTTACATGTATCAAGCCAAATTATACAGAAGATGATAAAAAGATAACAAAAGACTGTCGATCTGAATTAATTTTAATTTACCAGCGTACTAGTAATGTAACCAATCAAAAACAATTAGTTCTCTCGGGTTATGCCTGCTACTTTTATAGTAATGTAAATGTTGGAAAAGTGAAGTAATTAAACAACTCTACACGCCAGGAGATGACTTAGTCGCCTATTTCATGTAAACGATTTAGTTTGCAGGAAGTCAATAATACGACACAAATGTCTTATAACACAAACTCTAACTAGTGTAGACATGAGTATCTTACAGACTCAAACTCTAGCTAGCTTCGAGACAAATTTAGTATCGAAAAATAGCTGCAAACGAGAAATCTTCCGAGCAGTGTTAAGAGAACATATTGCCATTTCCAAATGATGTTTACGAAATCATTAAATTTCCTTAGCAAAAAATACATGTAGAGCACTACAAATACAATGTGAATGTTACAGGTTACAACATAAACGTCCAGAGGATGACAGAAAATAGGGAGATTATTAGTGATATAGCTTCTTGTATGTCTTTTTACACAAAATATTTATCTAATATAACTGACAATCATCATCTATCATTAATGGCAACCAGCATTGATGCCAAACTGTAGTCATCTTTCTAGCCATTTGATCTGGTCCTGAAATGCAAGAAGATATCAAATATATAATTTCTAAAGATCACATTATAGTAATGATAATAACAATAGTTCTGGTTAAAAAATAAGTTTTGCTAAGAACATTTCTCAGTGGACTGCTTTCAAGATCTGTCTCAAACAGAAATGGGTTATTTTCTCATCGGATCTTTCTCTTAGAAATGTGTGTCTGACACATCGTTTAAAGTTCCTAGACTTTGGTATTTATTTTTCTCAATTGTCTTTTTTTAAAAGAAGTAACTTCATTCAGTTTCTGTTAATAGATCCAGCACTTCGACTTCTGTATAGTATGCGTTAAATCACCGTTTCAGAATGATAATAATTGAGGAGGAGCAGTGGTCGAGGGGTAAGAGCACCGGACTCCCGATCCAAATCAAGTCAAATCAGGGGTGAGAGTCTAAAATGATTTTTTCCGCATTTCCCACCTTCGGCGCGAGTACTTGTTTGAACCAATGAAGCAGTCATTGAGAGGGATTAATAAATTTGCCAGAATTTGCCTCTCAATCAAATTAAAATACATAAGCTTAAACTAAACTATGAGATAAATATTAGGTAAAGTAAGTGTTTACATTGAATCACTTACATGTCAATGTGGTGTATTTACATTTTATGTAATTATATTGTTTCATTATATCATTATATTAACTGTCTAACTATCCACCAATAACGATGCATGCCTTGCTTCTTGGTCATTTTAAACCTGATAGTTTAAAGAAGAGTGTTTCTGTTTTGCCTTTGTTGATCTACCGTTCTGAAGCTTTTCATCTACATACTAATTCCTGCTGACTATAATGACCTAAACAGTGAAATTAACTTTTCTGTAGTCACATTCTGCTAAATGTCTTTATTTTGTGAAAACATCTGTTGAAATGTCCAGTTCGCTGAGCTTTTGTAAATTATAATTTCATTTAAAGATATTTCCTCCCGGCCTTTCTGCCTGGAATTGCATTACACTAAATTTTAGAATTATTACAATAACCTTTAGTGTATCTATCTAATTAATTTAATTAGTATATTTGCGGTTTAGATCAGCACTTAATCTCTCCATGCCAACTAAATGGACGTGTAGTCTCGCAAATTTAGGACAAAGATTTTAAATAAATCAAAGGATGTTAAGCTTTTGAAACGATGACATTCTTGAACTAAACGATGACCTTCTTGAACTAAACGATGACATTCTTGAACTTAACGATGACCTTCTTGAACTAAACGATGACATTCTTGAACTTAACGATGACATTCTTGAACTTAACATTTCTTTGATTTTGCAATACACTTTCTTTCCAGAGCATGGTGTTAAATCAGTTAAACTAAATTATATAACTGAAGATAAAAAAGCGAGACGATTATTTTCAAGCATGAATGTCAGATAAAATGTACTTAAAATATGAAAATATGTTGACGTGTACTCAAAGTTCTCTTAGGTCTACCTATTACTAGTAGAAATTCAGTTGATGGATAAGTCAAAGTAATTTACAAAATCTGTTTCTACGTGATTATGCTTCAAGAAACTGCTTACACTCTAATTTACATAAACGATTTGGCCTGCAGAAAAAACACCAAGCGCCATAAAATCAGGATGTCGACTAGACATAAGAGCTTAACGAACAGAATCTTGCCATTTTTGAGACTAATAAACCAGAGAAAACTTGGGAAATGAGAGCGCTTCAAACCATGTTCATTAAAAAGTACTCACATTAAAATGGTGTGTTGAATAATGAAGTCCTTTTTTTAGTGGTATCCAGGTATATGTATTTTGCATGTATGACTTAGTTTAATAAAACGTCATTAATAACAGTATAGTTTCATTACTGTCTTGACAACGTGATCTTTACCAAAATTGTTATTAAAAATGTGAAACCCTTTACGTCTGCTCATTGTATATTCGATAAAAATGTTTACACCCAAACCGGTGCAGCTTGTGTTTGTTACTTCCTAAGCTTAGTTGTAAGCTTAGTTCAGACGATTGATTGCTGAAAAAAAATTGTGTTAAAAATGCAAGCTTATGTGGAAGACCTTTAATGAACTAACATTTACAAGGTATGTCAGAAGTGGTATGATATCGACTTTGGAACATCCGTTTTTGTTTTGTAAATTTGTGTGACATGGCACAAAAAATGCACCATTAATTCAGAGGTTAGTAATCTGTGCAAACAAACATGTTCCTTCTCATCGAGTTATCAATTTACTGAGATAAAAATGGCATTCCGGAATAATTAAGGCGAAAACTGTGTTATAGTCCGGGTACTAGATTAGTTGAAATAATTACTATAAGAAAAGGATTAATTATCGACTTCGATTTTTTTCTTTGGTTGAGGACTAGACGACGGGGACAATTATATTCAAAAATGTGAACTCATTTTTTAAAATAATTTCAAACGGAAAATATGATAATATTGGAACTAATATTTTGTATAAGTGCTCTATTGCACGTGCTTTCCCTGCTCCTGGTCAGTGTAAATATTCATCGCACGGACAGCCGGACAGTGGCTTTTGGGGTATTAGTACCTCACAGCGGGCCAAGGTCTTTTGGTCAAGAAATGGAGGAGACTCTAGAATTAGCCCTGGAAAAGGTAGGCCTAACAAAGGATATATGTAAAAATATTTGACATCTGTTTATAACTTATAATATCTTAGTGCGTACTGTATTAACATTCATTAAAAATGCACATTTTGTCATCATTTAAAAGCGCTGAGTTTTATTCAGTTTTTCATTAACCAAATAGATACGGCCAAATATACTGGAACATGAGACAAATAAGAAAAGAGCTTTTCCCGCTTTTAACGTTACTATCAAATAATTATAAGTTACATATATACCGAAAAAATCTTGTCATATCTTTAAAAAGGTGTTTTTAGCTTCAATTTATTAAATTTCCTAACGAAACAAACACTGGTTATAGACAAACATAACCCGTTTTATACATTTATTTAAGTTCAGTCACTTGAACTGAACAAGTCAGTTTAAAATATAAATGAAGTTTCTTTTAAAAAACTTTACGAAACAAGAATTTTATACTTTTTTCGTATGATATGCACATTATAAATTATACATATTCCATTTACAGACTATAAACCTACCGTTAATTCATTATACTGTGCTACTGTGCGGCAATTAAGTTTAAAAACGTGTTTTTTTTTCAAACCTTCAGATATTTTCCAGATATGAGACAAACTGTACAATGATGTTTTTTTTTCGGTTTATACTGATTTTTATTTCTTTTAACATTTCTCTGTTTCAACCATAATCACCTTTTTTCACTATCATACATGGCTATTATTTTTCTGATTATCCTTTCTGTCTGTTTTGTTGACATTTCCTTGTTAAAAAAAAATCATTTTTTTTCACGCTTAATCACATTTAAATTTTCAGTCAATATTTAACAAAGTCAAAGAAGTAAATGAGTCAGGGAAAGGTTTCATGGACATTTTAAAATCATACTGGCTTTGGTTCATCAAAATTCAACGTTACTTTGTAAATTCTTGTTTTTTGGCATCACACGTTTCAGCGTTTAAAACCAGTATACAGATATATGAAGAGGACCAACAGACACACTAAGAAAATACTGCCTCAAACACTTTCCTTTCAAAATTTACCAAGTGTCTGTAATATTTTGATGAAAAAAAAAATTACAATATTTTTAGAAAACTCACATTTTTAATACTGAAAAATACACACCATTTCTTTCTCTTATTTGTATGTTTTTACTTAAAGTTGAGAACTCAAGTGTTTGTAGATGCCGTTAATGTTTCAAATTTACTGTTATCAAACGACAAAAATACTATTTCAAATGTTTTACACGTAAAATTTTGTATCATGAGGCAATATAACAAAAAGTAAAATTAATTTAAAGTAAATTCATATTGTTTTTAGAACATAGCGGATTTTATTCATATCTTCTCTTCTGTAAATCTATTAGGTAGATAATATGGGTAGATAATATGATTCTTTTTATATCTTTATATAGTCAAAATAAATTTTCTAGGAAGACTTTAGGTCTGGCTTATGAATACTGGATTACCAGCGGGCTATACAACATACCAAGAATTCTAGTTATGGCTGGCGGAAATTTGATGCTCTTATTTCCACAGATCTTTCATCTCCAATTAATGAGTGATTTGAATTGACTGACTTTCTTTTTACCACCGTAAAGTTTCCATTATCTATTTCAAGTCTTATGTTTTTAGTTAGTTATCATAAGTTCGATCAAAAAAGTGCCAGTTAAATAATTGGCACTTTAGACTAAAACAAAAACTTTGCCTAATGGATATAAGCACCTTCAAAAAGTTTTCGAGAAGAGTCTCTACAAACCAACTTTAAGGGTTACAGAAGATTACACGAATGTTTATAAACTTCCCCTTGAATTACCTTGATCTGCGTTATTGACCAATTCTCAGGAAAAAATATATATCCGTTTGGCAAAGAAAAAACAACAACAACATATTGAATGTAATTGTATTTGTGATCATTTTTTGTTTGTTTGCTTTTCAAGTTTTTTTTTATTATACTTTAAAATTCTTTCACTGAAATGGTCTTTATTCTGAATGAAAGAGTTAAATTCCATCAAACACAGAACACTCTTAATTACCTCCTATAAAAGTTCCACTTAAAGACGGCAGACGTTGCTCGTCAATGTCTGGCGCAGACGAATTGTTAATTTGATGATAGCTTATCAATTTCAGTGAGTTGCAGTGAGTATCTCTGTTCGAAATAATTCTTGTGTGTTATGATCAATATGTCTCACTGCTGATAATTTATATAAACAATTGTAGACTTAGCATATCAATAAATATTTCAAGACCACTAATTCATTTGTGCATTTTAACTACACGATTGCAATTTAATGATAGAAAAATCTACATATTTTTCCTTTGAGATTTTATAGCTGGGGTTACATTTTATGTTTCAGTAATTAATGACTTTCCATGTGACACGATATTGTGACGAATTCAATGATTGATATGTGTTGATACTAACAGTACAAGTACTACATCTAGAAGATATATCGACAATATATCGAAATAAAAAATTGTCTCCCTTGCAAAAATATGACTTTACTGCAAAATTCTCCAAAGGTTTTATAGTATCTGTATTTCTAGTATAGGAAGTAACGTTTTTATTAAGATAATTACTTGATGAATATGAGATGACACAAGAGAGTGTCCGCTTTCACATTTAAGGCAATGATGTCAAACCAAGGAAAAGAAATAACTTTCGCAAGGCACAACCCTACAGACAGTTAAAGATGTTCCCGTGATTTTCTGAAGTCAGTACACTTACATGTATCAAGCCAAAGATAATAAAAGACTTTCCATTTTAATTAATTTTAATTTTCCAGCGTACTAATAATGTAACCAATCAAAAACATTTAGTTCTCTCGGGTTATGCCTGCTACTTTTATGGTAATGTAAATGTGTTGGAAAGGTCCAGTAATTAAACAACTCTACACGTCAGGAGATGACTTAGTCGCCTATTTTAGGTAAACGATTTAGTTTGCAGGCAGTCAGTTATGCGACACAAATGTCTTATAACACAAGCTCTAGCTAGCGTCGACAAAAATATCTTAAAACACAAACTCTAGCTAGCGTCGACATAAATATCTTATAACAAATTCTAACTAGCGTCGACATAAATATCTTAAAACACAAACTCTAACTAGCGTGGACATAAATATCTTATAACACAAGCTCTAGCTGGCGTGAACATAAATGTCTTATAACACAAGCTCTAGCTAGCGTCGACATATATATCTTAAAACACAAACTCGAACTAGCGTCGACATAAATATCTTATAACACAATCGACATAAATATCTTAAAACACAAACTCTAACTAGCGTCGACATAAATATATTATAACAAATTCTAACTAGAGTCGACATAAATATCTTAAAACACAAACTCTAACTAGCGTCGACATAAATGTCTTATAACACAAGCTCTAGCTAGCATTAACATAAATGTCTTATAACACAAGCTCTAGCTAGCATGAACATAAATGTCTTATAACACAAGCTCTAGCTAGCATGAACATAAATGTCTTATAACAAAAGTTCTAGCTAGCGTGAACATAAATGTCTTATATCACAAGCTCTAGCTAGCGTCGACATAAATATCTTAAATCACAAACTCGAACTAGCGTCGACATAAATATCTTACAGACTCAAACTCTAGCTAGCTTCGAGACAAATTTAGTATCGAAAAATAACTACAAAAGAAATCTTCAGAGCAATGTTAACAGAACATATTGCCATTTCCAAATGATGTTTACTAAATCATTTAATTTCCTTAGCAAAAAATAGAGCACTACAAATATAATGTGAATGTTTCCGGTTACAACATAAACGTCTAGAGGATGGCAGAAAATAGGGAAATTAATTAGTGATATAATTTCTTGTATGTCTTTTTTACACAAAATATTTATCTAATATAATTGACAATCATCATCTATCATTAATGGCAACCAGCAGTGATGCCAAACTGTAGTCATCTTTCTAGCCATTTGATCTGGTCCTGAAATGCAAGAAGATATCAAATATCTAATTTCTAAAGATCACATTATAGTAATGATAATAACAATAGTTCTGGTAAAAAAAAAGTTTAGCTTAGAACGTTTCTCACTTGACAGCTTTTAAGATCTGTCTCAAACAGAAATGGGTATTTTCTCATCGGATCTTTTTCTTAGAAATGTGTGTCTGACACATCGTTTAAAGTTCCTAGACCTGGGTATTTATTTTTCTCAATTGTCTTTTTTAAAAGAAGTAACTTCATTCAGTTTCTGTTAATAGTTCCAGCACTTCGACTTCTGTATAGTATGCGTTAAATCACCGTTTCAGAATGATAATAATTGATGAGGAGCAGCGGTCGAGGGGTAAGAGCACCGGACTCCCGATCCAAATCAAATTTAATCAGGGGTGAGAGTGTAACATGATTTTTTTCCGCATTCCTCACCTTCGGCGCGAGTACTTGTTTGAACCAGTGAAGCAATCATTGAGAGGGATTAATAAATTTGCCAGATTTTGCCTCTCAGTCGAATTAAAATACATAAGCTTAAACTAAACTATGCGATAAATATTAGGTATAGTAAGTGTTTACATTGAATCACTTACATGTCAATGTGGTGTATATACATTTTATGTAATTATATTGTTTCATTATATCATTATCTTAACTGTCTAACTATCCACCAATAACGATGCATGCCTTGCTTCTTGGTCATTTTAAGCCTGATAGTTTAAAGAAGAGTGTTCCTGTTTTGCCTTTGTTGATCTACAGTTCTTAAACCTTTTTATCTACATACTAATTCCTGCTGACTGTAATGACCCAAACAGTGAAATTAACTTTTCTGTAGTCACATTCTGCTAAATGTCTTGATCGCCGTCCGAGAATGATGATGCTAATATTTTGTGAAAACATCTGTTGAAATGTCCAGTTCGCTAAGCTTTTGTAAATTATAGTTTCATTAAAAGATATTTCCTCCCGGCCTTTCTGCCTGGAATTGCATTACATCAAATTTTAGAATTATTACAATAACCTTTAGTGTATCTATCTAATTAATTTAATTAGTATATTTGCGGTGTAGATCAGCACTTAATCTCTCCATGCCAACTAAATGGACGTGTAGTCTCGCAAATTTAGGACAAAGATTTTAAATAAATCAAAGGATGTTAAGCCTTTGAAACGATGCCATTCTTGAACTAAACGATGACATTCTTGAACTAAACATTTCTTTGATTTTGCAATACACTTTCTTTCCAGAGCATGGTGTTAAATCAGTTAAACTAAATTATATAACTGAAGATAAAAAAGCGAGACGATTATTTTCAAGCATGAGTGTCAGATAAAATGTACTTAAAATATGAAAATATGTTGACGTGTACTCAAAGTTCTCTTAGGTATACCAATTACTAGTATGGAAATTCAGTTGATGGATAGGTCAAAGTAATTTACAAATCCTGTTTCTACGTGATTATGCTTCAAGAAACTGCTTACACTCTAATTTACATAAACGATTTGGCCTGCAGAAAAAACACCAAGCGCCATAAAATCAGGATGTCGACTAGACATAAGAGCTTAACGAACAGAATCTTGCCATTTTTGAGACTAATAAACCAGAGAAAACTTGGGAAATGAGAGCGCTTTAAACTATGTTCATTAAAAAGTACTCACATTTAAATGGTGTGTTGAATAATGAAGTCCTTATATAAGAAAAAACATAAGTGGGATCCAGGTATCTGTATTTTGCATGTATGACTTATTCTAATAAAATGTCATTTATAGTAACAGTATACTTTCATTACTGTCTTGACAACGTGATCTTTACCAAACTTGTTATTAAAATTGTGAAACCCTTTACGTCTGCTCATTGTATATTCGGTAAAAATGTTTACACCCAAACCGGTTCAGCTTGTGTTTGTTACTTCCTAAGTTTAGTTGTAGAGTACCAGACGATTGATTGGTTGAAAAAAAATCTGTGAAGTTTTGCTGGACATTTTTTTCTTTACGATTTGCAT
Organism: Cyclina sinensis; assembly: GCA_012932295.1. Lineage (NCBI taxonomy): Eukaryota > Metazoa > Mollusca > Bivalvia > Venerida > Veneridae > Cyclina > Cyclina sinensis. The sequence goes on from JAAONU010000002.1 coordinate 47,894,168, forward strand.
TCAGCTTTGATACTATGTGAATTTGAAGTGACCTTCTTTGGTTACATGATCTATTTCTTAAAAACCTGAGTTTTTTTTTTTTATTTCTTATACATCTTGAGTAAAAAATGTCAAATCGTGTCGTAAATAAAGAATATATCTCAGTTATAGCTTAGAGGAAACTTCCTGACAACAACAACACTCTGTCTTTGATACAGGATAGTTTTCGTGAATGCGATTTTACATTATACTTTCCGACCTACTTTAAAATTTCTAAAAGCGAACTTACAAATGGCTTGTTTTACAATTTTAAAAGCACGCACAAATGACAAAAAGAAGAGTTTATTCAATTCTAATGTTGATATGAATGAAAATATACCTTCCAGTAAAACTGTAAATTTGACTTATTATTGAGCCAGTCATATATAATTATCACAATATTAATCAGCATTACTATACTGGAGGTAAATCTTATTTCATAAAGAATGTAGAACGTAAAGATACTGGTTATGCTTGTTTTCTACATGTTCATCTTAAAAGATGCAAATTGATATTTTCTGTCCTGGGAATCACTTCAACCCTGATGTAAACTTTAGCTTTAAGTGTTTTAACATTAAAGACTTTAATTTATAAATATTAAAATTTAAAATCCGATTTAATGAAATAGAGATAATATGCATTAAGATTAAATGTCCCTGTATGGCTTCCATAAGATTTAAACATTTATATTCGTTGTTGATATACTTTACCGTACATCAACGTTAATTAAATTTAAAAAAAAGAAAGAAAGAAAAAAAAACGGGGTAGATTTTTAAAATAATCGAATTCGGATTCTATACTAAAGTTTGTGACTAGAAACCATCTCTTCTGTTTCAAGATAGTGGCCTATACCTTAAGCATAGTTACACGAAAGCAATCCAAAACCTGTATTTGAATGCCATCTATTTATCTATTTAGATGCTAGGTTTAGTTTTGATAACTGTTTACTACTTTTTGCCTGCGTGAAAACCATTAATAGCATTTGCCCTCAATAATAATTTAAAAAAAAAAAATAAAAAATTCTGCACTAGAATGTAAAATGCATCATACCGTTCCCATTACCTCCAAGATAAATTTTGAATGTTTATCTGCATGACTAATTTTGTAAACACGATACTGCTATTCGTGTTTATCACAGATCTAAAAGAAGTGACTTTGCAACCGTTTGGTTTTAAGCTATCAATCTGTTCTTATTGTCAATGGGAGACATATAATTAATTCAGTGTTTTGCGTTTGTTTGTGTCTCACTTGAGTGATGGCTTTTAACCATAACTTTTCTGAGATGTAACCAATTTGTATCAAGTTTTAATCAAGAACCGCAATGTGAGATATTCCGTGCATTATTTTCCATGTTAGACATTTTTGTTTGTGCACTATCTGTACGTCCATCTTACGATTTCTTGTAAATCGACGTTAGTTAAAGAATTCCCAAGCATGTTGTTTGGAAATGTAGTCAGAACTTATATTATTACGAAAATATCTTGAAACCATTTTCCGTCTGTTAAACTTTAAACGCGTCTTCTATGTTCATAAATTATAACGGACAAACTTTAAACGCGTCTTCTATGTTCATAAATTAATACGGACAAACTTTAAACGCGTCTTCTATGTTCATAAATTATAACGGACAAACTTTAAACGCGTCTTCTATGTTCATAAATTATAACGGACAAACTTTAAACGCGTCTTCTATGTTCATAAATTATAACGGACAAACTTTAAACGCGTCTTCTATGTTCATAAATTATAACAGACAAACTAGTTGAAAAAGTAACGACTGAAACAATCTAATACAAACTTTACACTAGAAACTTGTAACTTTATTTTTATTACCTTTACAAAATATACCATTATTATTATAACTTGTGTTGATCTGCAATAACAGTTTTGATCAACGTAGGCAGTCTTTTTCATACTGATTTCCTCTCACCGCAGAAACATTCGATAGCGCAAAAACAAATTTAGTTTAAAAAGTACTTTTAATTAAAACATGTTATAGCTCTAAAACTTTCTGACAATAAACAATTGTCACTTTGCTTCTTATCTGAAAGGTTTCATGGTTGCCAATATCTCAGAAAGGTTATCACAGTTATGTTGAACAAACAATAGTGAGCTCAGTATTTTTTGGTCCATAACGACAAATTACGGTGGCACAGAGGTGACATGCACAACTTCTTTTAAAATTGTACTTCTCTTTTTTTATCTCGTTCCAACGAAATACTTACTCGATGGAACGACTTAGTGTCTCGTTCCCACGAGATACTAACTCGAGGGAACGACTTAGTATCTCGTACCCACGAGTTACTAAGTCGTGGGAACGAGATAAAAAAAGAGAAGTGCAAATCTGAAAAAAAGTATCGCATTTGAAAAAAAGAGTAGCGCAGTAAAAAAAACAAAGAATCGTGTTGTAAAAAAAGAACAGTTCATGTAAGCTATGTCGATGGAACGACCTACTAACTCGTGGAAACGAATTAGCTATGTCGTGGGAACAAGTTAGCTATGTCGTGGGAACGAGAAAGCATATTGTGCTACACTTTTTTTTCAAAGCAATATTTTTTAATTGCATTTCTCTTTTCTTATCTAGTATCTTGTGGGACCGAGATATTAGGTCGTCCCACGACATGTTTAACTCGTTCCCACGAGTTAGTAAGTCGTTCCCCTCAACATAGCTAACATGCACTATTCTTTCTTTATAACACGATTCCTTTTTTTATTGCGCTTCTCTTTTTTTCAAATGCAATACTTTTTTATATCTCCTCACATGACTTAGTAACTCGTGGGAACAAGACACTAAGTCGTCCCCCCCCCCCCCCGAGTTAGTATCTCGTGGGAACGAGAAAAAAGAGAAGTGCAATTAAAAAAAAAAGTTGTGCATGTCACCTCTGTGCCACCGTAACAAATAGAAGTTAGCTCTGTCTTTTTTATTTCTAAGACACCCGTGGGAGCGTTGGAACATTTTGTTCATGGGAGCAATCAATGTCAGTGTGATAAAACACCATGGATGAAAAGTAGGAGAGTAGAACGCATTTGCCTTATCATTAGTATCATTTACAGATTCACTTTGGTGATTCTTTTTACCTACTTTTGATCTCATTCACCATGAAATAGTGATTCAGTGATTACTTAATGGGTACTTTTATTAATGTAAAATATCCGATGAAGCGATAAACAATTTGCGGCGTTGATTCTAAGCTAATTTTTCACCTACTTACTAGACAAGCCAAATGGTTAACCAGGAAAGAGGCAGTAAAGAGGTTAAAATCCAGAATGAATATTTAGAAAAAGCTTTTTATTACCCTCCAAAATTTAAAGTTTTATCTTTTGAGGAAACACAAACCTCATTAATGTTATTGCATTAAAAGTATTACAAGGATTTAACTCAGCCGCCTTGATACAGACGCTTAGTCATTGTAACATCAATTTCAGCGTCAACAGCAGTAGGTAAGTCAATGAAAAATGTTTTATTACATTAATAGTATATCGTTCTAACATATTAACCGAAGACCTCAACATAATTGTCTGTCTTTCGACAAGATATTCTTTCTTCGAAAATGTCGACGCCATTTATTACATATTTCCAGAGATGAATATATAGGCCTTAATTATTCTACAGAGAGTATTTTGTCAAGCCGGATTTATCAATATCGAGAATTGATCTACTGTCTCGTTGTACGAGTTAATTAGTTATTAGTATATGTTCTACATTTGTAAATAAATGTCAACTATCAATGTCTTATGTAAAGTTATAACAACCACACGATATTACGACTTAGATATTTAGAACAAACGTTTTGTTTTAAACATCTCAGAACTTCACCTTTTGAACGCGGAAATAAAGTAATAAAATACCGTTAAATCTTTTCGAGCATAAACTGACAACTTTTTACAGAAATGACAAACGTTTCGGTAACACTAAATATTATTACATTTAAAAAAAAACAAGAACTGTCACTGTAAGATGACAATGCCCCCAAAAGTGGTGCTTTGACCTTTGATCTGAGAACCAGTCATTCAGGGGTGAAGGTCAAATAAATATAGGTCAGTGGGAAGGTCTTATCCAAAGGGGGTTGTGTCCAAGTATGAAGTAAATCCACTTACTAATAAGGAAGTTATGGGCAATGTGAAAATTTCTAGACAACTAGATCTTAAAGTTGCAGGTCATTCAGGGGTCAAGGTCAAATAAATACAGGACAGTGAGATTGTCTTGTCCAAAGTGGTGTTGTGTATAAGTATGAAGTATATCTACTTACTTATTTGGAAATTATGGCCAAATAATAGTTTCTGGACGATTGGATATTCAGGGGTCAAAGTCAAATAATTACAGGTCAGCGGGAAGGCCTTGTCTAAATGGGTGTTGAGTCCAAGTATGAAGCAAATCCACTTACTAATAAGGAAGTTATGGCCAATGTTAAAGTTTTTGGACAATTGGATCTTCAAGATGAAGGTCATTCAGGGGTCAAGGTCAAACAAATATAAGTCAGTGAAAAGGCCTTGTCTAAAGGGGTGTTGTGTCCAAGTATGAAGTAAATCCACTAATTAATAAAGAAGTTATTGCCAATGTTAAAGTTTTCGGACGGACTGACGGACGGACGGACGGACGGACGGACTGACAGTTCAAAAACAATATGCCTCCCTTCGGGGGCATAAAAAGAAAATGAGTTTGAGTTGTCGGGTGTCTTATGAATGTAATCGTTTGAAACATAACAAGCAAAGTGTTTTACTTTCATAATTCAGTTACCAAAACAAATGATGTATGATATTAGCATATCATGTTGGGAAAGGCATTTTGGCCTTTGCAGCCTTTTCGTAAATGAAGAACAATTTGATGTTTCTGCAATCTAAATGATTTACCATCATTCTTAGTGGGTATGAACGTTGAATAATTACAGAGACAACAGATGTATTATAATATTTCTTACTGCAGAAAGGAACCCTAGATAAGACATTATGATAATATTACACAGCTATGCGTCAGTCCAGTTTCTAGTTAACTCGATCAATACAATCGCAGTTTGCATAATGGCTTGTTTATGAAAGTAATAGGCACACTTACAGATTTAATTGCTGTTCCTATTTATCAAAAAAAAAAAAAAAAGAAACCCTACATTTCTATTTCCTATAATTTATCAGAGAATAAGATATGAATGCGAAGGAATTAAAGCAAAAAATTGAAGAATTGATAAATACGTTCCTGTGTTTTATTAGAATATATAATATTGGTATTCTGTATGTTCATTGTCAGTAAAAAAAGATTCGGACTACAGTAATGATAAATTATTCGTTTTGTTTGGCAATTTGGTTCAGAATAACTTATGATATTACGTAAATTTGAATAAAAAGATCAGACATCAGACAGTGATATGGTTTCTCCCTCAAAGAAGATAGCTGAATATTTAAGACACACTGCATAAATTCAGACAAGAAAGCTATTGCACATTACAAAATTCTAGCAAAAAGATAGCAGATTGATACCAACTAAAACATGTTTCAAAACATTTTGTATGCATCTGATATATGGTTAGGACACTTTCATATAAATATGAAATAAATTTCATTTAGCTACAAAAAACAACCTATAAAACACATAGCTCTCAAATTGTCGAAATCGAATAAAGGACAGGTTGTTCATTACACATTTTTGTTGAGCAGAAGTGTTCTAGGGTTACAGTGTCAGACGCCAAATCCTGATGTCAGTTGTTCCAATCCCACCAGAGGTGACAGTTTCCAGCAGATTTCCGTATTCCATATCTTCGGCGCGAATACTGGTTTGAATCCAGGAATCAGTCATCTAGTCAGATTTATATATTTCTTATTAACTTCTAAAATTTCTAAACTTCTAAACTTATTCAAATGGGTAATGTAGTATGTAAAATGACTCTAGGGAAATCTTAAAAAGAACTTGAAAACTCGACCAGTCTCTTTTATTCCTGCCACCGTGTTCTTGCTGATTTTACCCCAAGTGCTCTGGCCTCAGTATTGTTATTGAGTACCTACCTTTTTCACTCTACAATGCCATTAATTTTTTATGTTTTATATGTTTGTGTGTTTTTGCATGCAACATTGTCGAGTTGATGGGTGGGTTGGAATTAATTTACCAAGACAACTTCTTCTTGATCGCTCTCAAGTGTGAGGTTGGTGCACCCTAGAACCTGGTTTCAAGGCGGTAACTCCTCGGGTTCTCATTTTCGTTAATTGTTTTTGGTGTCCTATTTTTAATTGATCTATAAATGAAATCATGCTCATCCTCTCCTCTACGTTTTGACTGTAGGGAGACTGTGTTTTTGACTGTGGTTTTTCCTGATATGCTTTTTCCCACCCTTTTCCCAAAATGGTTTCAAATTAATTTTTTGGCGTATGTTTGGGTGATCGTTTAGCGTTCAGCCTTAGTTTTCACTAGACAAATTTTATTACCATACAGAAACTCTTACAGTAATTGTTCTTCTATGCTGTATCATGATGATTTATCAGTTAAAATCGTTCGAGCTAGAGTCGCAGAGATTTATAAACAAACATATCATGGACAGTAACAGTTCATTTTAGACCGGATATATAAATTGCAGACTAGAATAGTTTTACACAATATGACCTGGCATTAGACGAGTTAACAAGAACATCTTTTCCAATATACACCAAACATGCATTCAACGCCTGGTAAAAATGACAGTTGTATGTAAAAAAAGTTAGTAACTAGTGCCAGTCAGCTTATGCTCTGGTTCCAAATTAAACCATTTTTAGTCAAGAGTAGATTTCTTCTGTTAGGAATTTTATCGAACAATATTAAGAGGCCGGACAAAAACATAATTATATTAAAGATAGCTTTTCTATTCAATCATTACAATACTTTTTTGAGCAGTTAATCTCATGTAATTTGAAGATTCCTTGTCATTGCTTTGTTAACGTAGTTATTGTGTTTGTTTCCACGTTTATTTTCGTCTGAACCAAAATAGCAACAAAGTGAAATGAGCGATTGCCTTTTATTTCCATCTCAGAAATTAAAATATTTAAATTGAACGTTTTTTTTATATGTTCAAAATTATCATGAATTCAGAAATGTTCAGATAATTTTAATTCTTGTTCGCTTTTTTGAAGTCATATTCAAATTCGTTTTGTTAGTTATGATATCTACACAAAGGAGACGCGCCATGAAGTTGGTTCTTTCTATAAAACTTCCTTGTATACCAGACAGTGAGTGAATTTCAGAGTATATGTTTTATGTTCCACTCATATTCTAGACAGCAGTATATCTATCTGATCTTAGATTTACTAGTGTTGTCTATGAGGTATCAATTCAGATATAGTTATGACGCCAGTTGATATGATTTCATTGTAATCATCATGAAATAAAATTATACAATTTTACTCGACTGTTTACGCTAGAGAAAAGTTCCCAGATTTTCTTTTCCTTCTGCATTTGCAACTCAAATACTTAAAATTGTTTTCTATTAGAGACGTGCAATAATGCCAGATATTTCCAAATCGTTTGTAGGTTTCCTTAACAAATGTCAGCTGAATGGTTTCATGCTTGAAGAGATGTTATTATATTTTCATTCAGTGACATTTATTGAGATATTTTTGTGCAGGTAAAATAAATGCATATAGAATGTTTAGAGGCCCGTCTAGAATCTTTTGTTGCAGTATAATTGTATAGACTGCAGTTTATACGGCTTCTATTAATTCAACAGCTATTTTATGCGAGAAAACATAATATTTGTTATTTAGAATTTCAAAGTATCTATCTTTATTTTGATATTAAATTGCAAAACAAAACAAATTATTTATTGTTTCCGAAGAACGTGTGTTTGCTTTCGCAAAAATGTCTGTACAATTAAAATACAGACGGATAAATAACCAGTTGAATACGTAATGATTGTATCACGGTTCCTCCGCACTCGTGATTTTATTCCTACGCATTCGAACTCCGCCCATATTTTATTCTCTGATAACATATAGAAACATTTTTATCAATTTTCAAATGAAACATAGAAACTGCAATAAAATATGTAAATGTAGTCATAATAATACCAGTATATTGCTTGCAATAAAACTGCGATTAAATTGATGTAGTAAACTAAAACACTAAAGTCTCAGGTAGTAGCTCTACTCATGAACTCCCCAAAATGTCTCTTGCGTGCTTTTTTGTGCAGTTAGAATAATCATGTAGCATATTGTCTTTGTACCAATTTCATTTTGCAAAATCGTTCTGTAAACAATAAGACGACTGACTTAAATGATTTAGAAAGTAGTAATATTTGATAGATCTTCAGTAATAAGACGACTGACCTAAATGATTTAGAAAGTAGTAATATTTGATAGATCTTCAGTAATAAGACGACTGACTTAAATGATTTAGAAAGAAGTCATATTTGATAGAACTTCAGTAATAAGACGACTGACTTAAATGATTTAGAAAGTAGTAATATTTGATAGATCTTCAGTAATAAGACGACTGACTTAAATGATTTAGAAAGTAGTAATATTTGATAGATCTTCAGTAATAAGACGACTGACCTAAATGATTTAGAAAGTAGTAATATTTGATAGATCTTCAGTAATAAGAAGACTGACTTAAATGATTTAGAAAGTAATAATATTTGATAGATCTTCAGTAATAAGACGACTGACTTAAATGATTTAGAAAGTAGTAATATTTGATAGATCTTCAGTAATAAGACGACTGACTTAAATGATTTAGAAAGTAGTAATATTTGATAGATCTTCAGTAATAAGACGACTGACTTAAATGATTTAGAAAGTAGTAATATTTGATAGATCTTCAGTAATAAGACGACTGCCTTAAATGATTTAGAAAGTAGTAATATTTGATAGATCTTCAGAACAATTTGATGTTTCTGCAATCTAAATGATTTACCATCATTCTTAGTGGGTATGAACGTTGAATAATTACAGAGACAACAGATATATTATAATACTTCTTACTGCAGAAAGGAACCCTAGATAAGGCATTATGATAATATTACACAGCTATGCGTCAGTCCAGTTTCTAGTTAACTCGATCAATACAATCGCAGTTTGCATAATGGCTTGTTTATGAAAGTAATAGGCACACTTAAATGATTTAGAAAGAAGTCATATTTGATAGAACTTCAGTAATAAGACGATTGACTTAAATGATTTAGAAAGAAGTAATATTTGATAGATCTTCAGTAATAAGACGACTGACCTAAATGATTTAGAAAGTAGTAATATTTGATAGATCTTTAGTAATAAGAAGACTGACTTAAATGATTTAGAAAGTAGTAATATTTGATAGATCTTCAGTAATAAAACGACTGACTTAAATGATTTAGAAAGTTGTAATATTTGATAGATCTTCAGTAATAAGACGACTGACTTAAATGATTTAGAAAGTAGTAATATTTGATAGATCTTCAGTAATAAGACGACTGACTTAAATGATTTAGAAAGTAGTAATATTTGATAGATCTTCAGTAATAAGACGACTGCCTTAAATGATTTAGAAAGTAGTAATATTTGATAGATCTTCAGTAATAAGACGACTGACTTAAATGATTTAGAAAGTTGTAATATTTGATAGATCTTCAGTAATAAGACGACTGACTTAAATGATTTAGAAAGTAGTAATATTTGATAGATCTTCAGTAATAAGACGACTGACCTAAATGATTTAGAAAGTAGTAATATTTGATTGATCTTCAGTAATAAGACGACTGACTGAAATGATTTAGAAAGTAGTAATATTTGATAGATCTTCAGTAATAAGACGACTGACTTAAATGATTCAGAAAGTAGTAATATTTGATAGATCTTCAGTAATAAAAAGCAAGTAAAGCCAAAATACATTTGACAGCACGACAAATTTTATATGATACTGCATAATTTCATTCTTTGGTTATTTTGCTGTGAAATAAAAACTTTACATTCCGCAAACACTTTAGCATTTACAATCTCAATATCTGACAGACAGCTTAGTAATATATCATAGGGAACAGTAGCCATAGACTTATGGTGAAATTCCTCTTTGTCTCCTAAGTTTGAGAATATACCCCGTTCTATAATATATTGAACGTCCACTAAATTACATATGTAGAACTGATTTTTAGCACTTTATACGTCTTAGCATTAACAAGTCTTAAAGCTGCAAATGCTACCGGTCATCTTTTAATGACGAGCATATTCCGAGTAAATATATTCTGCATTTGCAACTGAAAAAAAGAAAAATATTTTTTATCAGAGAAGTGCAATAATAGCAGACATGACCGAAACGATTTTAGTTTCCTTAAAAATGTCATTTGGATGATTTAATGCTTGAAAATATCTTTCTTTCATGCATAGATGTTTTAATGCTTTTTCCCCTGATAAATGGCGTCGACATTTTCGAGAAAAATTCTTGCGGTATAAAAGACACAACAACAAATAAAAATAAAAGGGTAAAAAAGAGAGAAAAACAACAATGACCCCCACTCTCCTAAATAATAAAAAAATAAAAATAATAAAAAACCCTCAATAAAACAAACCAACAAAAATAAACTAAAGAATCAAATAATTTGAGCTCTTTGGTTAGAATTTCAGGACGATTAACTGCTACAACAGTAACTTTGTTCATGCTTTCATGCAATTATCTTATGTAGTTAACTTTGACACTGATGTTACACTGCCTAAGTGTCTAATTTCCGACTGAAGTAGATAGCAACAACCTTATGTATTACTAGAATGATATTGAATGAACAAATTCATGTTGCTGTCTCGGCAGTACCCGTCACGCTGACGTACGATGGTCCGAGGTATGTCCATCCGTTTAGGGCGTACATAGGCGTCCTTCGGAGGACTTGTCTGGGTCAATTACATTCGTAGGCTCTATTTATTTGTGACCATGCATATGTGTTGTTGTAACTGCAGTCTCTCTCTAAATCAAGTTACAGAAGAAGTTCCTTGGGCACCTTTGCATAATTATTCAATATAATTATAATGATATGTCATAAGATATGCGGAGTGCATCATTTACTCATACGTTTCGTTTTACTCTTATGCTTCGTCTATACTATTTTCTTATTCCAAAATTGTTATATTTTATCATTAATTTATAAAACTCAGTTATCATGTTTTAAGAATGTGTTATTATGTCTTGGGCTGTTTCTTAGTTAAAATTATTTTGTAATTGTAGTTTTAACTATTTTATGCATTATTGGTTATGTAAACTTATTTTTTTCTCTTAGCCATAGTAATAATTTTGAGATTTGTGAAGCTCTTTCAAAGTACATTGTGATACGAAAAGAGTGCTTTACAAATGTTGTTTAATAATAATGATAATAATTTTGGAGGATCATAAAAAATGGGAATATTAATTCAGAATTAAAACATCTTTACCCGCTACATGTTTGACAGGTTGTATTTCCATAATGTCAATTATTTTGAACTGTTTTCCACTGGGAATTATTATGAATGGTAAAATGCTGACTGTTTTCAGATAAGAAGATGTTTGAAGTTTTCCTCTATATATATGCCTATTTATAAATAAGTGACACCGGGGTTGGGTCAATTTTAACCCCAGGGACATAATTTGAACAATCTTGATAGAGATCCACTAGACAATACTTTATGAAAAAAATTAGAACTTTAAGCTTTGTGGTTTTAGAGAAGAAGATTCCTAAAATGTTCCTATATATTTCTATGTAAAACATGTTACACCTAGGGCCCGGCTAATTTTGAAATCAAGGACATAATTTGAACAACTTTGGAAGAGGGCCTGTAGATAAAACACCATGCTAAATATCTAAGCTCTAGGTATTCTGGGACTAAATTTTTTGAGCAACTTTAGTAGAGCTTTATGGAAGGAAGATTCCTGCCAAGTTTCAGTAACTTTGGCCAAGTTGTGCTCAGGTGAGCTAAAACAACAACAAACAAACAGAAAAAGCAAAGAAACAAGCAAACAATAAGAAAAACTATTCATCCTTGTAGGAGTTTTCATGACATCAGTTTCTACGAAGATAATTAGATGAAAACCAAAACATCTTATTATTGATCTTGGTAATTAACAAACGATTTACTGGAAGATTACTGACAGACTGGCGTGTCTGTATGAAGAGACAGCTACTTTAGCGTAATGACCAAATCAAACTGTTAAACTATTCTACATTTTCTTGTCTTCTGTTCTCTACAATAAGATCGACGCTTAGAATGACCAAACAAATAGTCTGTTTTACATTTAGTGAAACTCCCGAAAATCGTCAGAGCAATATTCAACCATGTACATTTTCAGACTATTTTTCAACTTAAAAGTTTTCGGATGATAGGTATCAAGTAAAATATTTTTAATGAAGCTTAAACAACAGGTCTTACCTGATGAAAATGGTTTATTGTCATTTAACGTTTTGAACTATTAAGAAACACATGTTTCTACCTATGAGCAAACAAATAACTTCTAAAGTTATTTCATGTCCATGAAAAATCCTCAAGTGAAATCGTTTCAACATTACGTCGATATATAAACATTTAAACACTTAATCAAATAACTGAAATATTAATCAGTTTGAAAATTATTTGAACACTAAAGTAGTATGAAGGTCATTTGAACACTAAATTAGTATGAAAAAAGAAACATTTGAATTCTAAATCAGAATGGAAAAAAACATTTAATCTTAAAATCAGTTTAGAAAACACTAAATCAGTATTTAAACAATGAGTCAGTACTAAAATCATTTTTAAAAAAGGAAAAAAACCAAAGAAACCCGCGTATCAGAAAACACAGCCTCCCTACACAGTCAAGAAGCTAAATTAGTACGGAAATCATTTGAACATTTTCTCAGTATGAAAATCATTTGAGCATTTAATCAGTATGAAAATCATTTGAGCATTTAATCAGTATGATAATCATTTAAACATTTTTTAGTTTTACATTCAGTCACTTTGTTAATAAACTATATTTGATAATATAATATAATATGTTTCCAAATATCATCACGTCTTAGGTCATCTTCGTTGTATACATGTACCGCATTACACAACGCTTTTGTCCACATCATTTGAAAAATACGTGCTCTTTAAAAAAATTCTAGCATTCCTATTTCCCAAGGTATTTCCAGCAGTAAGTAGTCCTGAAATTAATGAATTATCTGCCGTTAAGTTCAAATGTCTATCTTGAATTCCTGTTTTTTGTCTCAAAGTCATTTTCCTGATGGCAGAATCGTCACATAAAACTGGTGACTAAGTGCTATTTGAAGTGAAGGAAGTTTGATCACGCATCGTTTTACACATCGTGAAACAAAAACTTTTTGAAAAACAAAGTACAAACAACTTGAAGCGCAGGCAGAACTGAGAAGCGTTTGAGAAATATCACTGACAGTGAATTTTTATCGTAAGATATCTGTAATGGAATACTGTGGAGTAGAACAATGTTTCTTTGTTTATACGCTTTTGAATGTATGGTTTGTCCTCACTTTCACAAACAGGAAAGCAAGTTTTATCAATGTTCGCAGAATAATTGCATTAGGATAATTCAAATGCCCTGACAGTCTTAACAATCATGTATAGGTTACATACAGCGAATTGAGTATACATCGCTTACTTCTTATTTCTAAAAAGATGTATTGACAACACATTTTGTCTTGAATGTTAACTTTTCACATTTTCAGAAGAAAATAATCACTGATTAATGTAAAAGTTACACGTGAAATCTCTGCTCACAAATACATAAATGTTTTACTGCTTACAGTAATAGGAATGCTGTGTTCCTTTTGGGTTGTGAGATTGCTGAGAAAATATTCCTTCGAAATGATGTGTATATAATATTTTATATTTTTGTTGTTTAGACGTGATAGCCGGATGAGAAAACTAAGAACAAAGTAGGTATCAGAAAATGTTTTTGTATTCCTATCGTTCAAAGCCAAGCAAAGGTCGAATTTGAACTGATTATTACAAATCTGTGAATTGAAGTTGAATTAAATCTGAAAGGCTGGTGCAGAAGTATTACAGTCACAATGTTGTTTTTTCATATGTAATAAATGTGATTTAAGCACGTTACCCTTTTCGTATCTATTCCTCCATAATAACCCTTAGATGACTGAATAATAGTGCGCAATTTTCTCTTTCTTATGCGTTTCCTAAAAACATTTAGTACGTGATAAGTATGTAACATTCATTACAAATCTTCAAAATATTCATAAATTATTATTTCTTTTTTAAGTATCGAGCTGAAATGTCAAGCGATTTAATTGTCTCATTGCAAGAACAATCTCGAGAGCTCTAAATCAACTATGAAATTCCTTTTAACATAAGCATGATAAACAGAGTAACTACGTTTACTTTTACCTTTAAAGCTGGTAATTTAATTATATGAAATTTGTTCTTCCCCTTCTTTGCACTTCGTCATGCATAAAATACGGAAATCTCTGAAAAGGGAACACATTTCCAACAAATGATTCGTTGCCATATGGGTTTGATTTTTTTTAGACCTTTATCTTTTTATGAAAAATTATTATCTATCCCTGACTATTATTTTGTCTTCACTTGTTATAATATCTACTTCGTTTCGTCACAGAGTTTCAATAAACTTTTTCACAATAGTCATGATTGTTCACGCAAGAAAAATGATTTTGAAATACTACATTTGCTACGCAACTATCATCATAAGCCCGTTAATTACGATATCTTGTTGTATTTCAGCTTCTCTACATTATGGACAGTAACTGTATGACAAATATATCTAACACATTTAAGAAATTTAAAATGATAAGAATTCTCTCAACGTTCATCTTAACGTTTCATCGAAGATCTGTTTACAAATGCCCTAACTAAAGAGCAATAAATTATCTATCTACCGCAAGTCTCGAATACACTTCCGGACAAGCAAAGAAAAATATTGCTCTTTATTCTACATGCCATCAGAGTACACAGATTTTGCTCTCGTTAATGGCCGCGAAAGGAGTAAAGAGAGACATTTACGCTCAACAAATTCATCACAACGACTGTTTAAGTACTGCAAACGTATTAATTGTTTATCAAAGGCGAATGCAAAATTCTTCGATTTATTGGCGTTTACACAAAGTAAGTCGAATATATTGTAATTTGATTGATATGTCTGGTAATAAATGACGTTATCCTGATTGTTTAAAGAGACCGTATTTATTGCCATTCTCGAGCAGAAACATCAACATAGATAATATCATATTGATAACTAAAATAAAACAGACAGCTTGAAAAGCAAAGCATTAAAGCATTGGTGGCCTGATTGTTCCAGAGTCACATTAATCTGTCGCGTGAAACCGGTCATACCTTGATCCTAAATCATGTGTAAACAATGACCTGATTGCTATGGCTGGTCTCCCTGGAGGTTGTTGCAGCTTAGAACCCGGTTTAAACCCCAAGTGGCAAATGTTTTGCCACTGACCGTTCCAAGGCGGTTACCCCTCGGGTTCTCATTTTCGTTAATTGTTTGTGGTGTATTTTTCAACTGATCTATGAATAAATTTATGCTGTCTTTTCCTTTACTTTCTAACTCTGTGTGTGTGTGTGTGTGTGTGTGTGTGTGTGTGTAGGGAGGCTGTGTTTTTCTCTAGTTTTTACTGATACGCGTTTTTTTTTTACTTTTTTGAGTTCAACAAAAAGGCGACTTTATTGTTTTGACTAATTTTATTTTAACTAAAAATCATTTCTTTCATTTCTTTTGATTATTAAAGTTATTAACTTTGAACTATTTGTTTTGCCTTAATTCTTATTTCTTTGTGACTAGAGGAATGCAATTTCTGATTACCGACAGTTTCAGAAACTTTCATAAACTATCTAGATCTGTCTATATCTTTTATGTTGATAGGCAGGCGGAGAAAGCTCGTCTTCAGAATTAACAACTTTTGATACATTTTAAAAGTTAAACGCAGAGTGACTGCATGAGCTAAAGACACAAAAAATAGAAAGTATTTTCGTCTTCTGACGCTTGATCGTTTATCTCAATCATGCGAGGACTGATATAAATACAAATTGATACAGGGAAAACACTATCCATTCACTCTATATTTATGATACAAATAAGAGATGAGATCTGCATCAAACTGACAACATGACCTGCTGAAATCTCAATTAGTATTTTTGAATACATGAGTCTCACTTACATTACGTTAACTTTGCAAATGCTATAACTAAATTGCCTGTTGCAGTTTAGTTCAGTTTATTGGTTTACATATAGTTTTATTTGAATAATGTTTCTAAGGCGGTGTAAAAAAAAAAACCCGCAATAATGTGCACGTTTATTTCCTGAAACATGATTATGATCAAAGACAAGCATTTCCAGTAATAGAGGAAGAAAGCAAATAAATCAGTCTCACTCTTATTTGTCGTAAAACGTGTTTAAAACAGACAAAAAGTTGGGAAGTTCAGGAAGAATTTCTTAATTATTTATCTAGAAAATAACTTGCAGTGTTACAGAACTCCCCTTAATTAAGATTTTTATATATATATTTAACCGTGGGTTCAATTCCAATGTTTAAAAATGGAAAAAAGTGCGAAATTTAGAAAAGAAGTTCTTCGAAAGAAATTCTTATTAATTTTCAAAGAACACCATCATTTAAAATTATAATTTACAGCTTAACGACATGACGTGGACATTTGTGACTATGATATTTCGATAAAAATATACCGTTATAAGGCTCTCTGAAAAACACTCAGTGTTTTAATTACAAAGTTTATATTCGTCCGAATTTCGAATATATCAGATATCTCAATCTCAGGGATGCATCCGCAATAATGTCCTTTGTAAAAAATCAAATAAAATCAATATACAAATTATGCAGAAGCTATCATTATATAAATTTTCGAAGTTGAGTTCTTTTTTCCATGCATAATATCCTTCTCATTAAAGAATACCTTGTTAATTGCACCGTACACAAATGTCATAGTCATCCGTTTATTCTGATAATGGTGAGGATGAAACTAAACTATTATCTACAATTATTTCTTGATATAAATAAATAAATACGGAAACGTGGGTTTGCAAATAATTTACTTTAGTTAATTTCTTCTTGAAAATGTTGGTTTTCTTATAATTTCCAATGAAAACCTTCAACCTGAAACTTGATGTTTGCTCGTTTAACGGGTTTGCTATTGAAAAGATATATTTAATCTTGATAGAATTAACCTGTATTTTCCTGCATAAGTCCGAGTCTATCTAATGTCCTTGTTAAGACGAAGCAACAAAGAATGTTCAAGGAAGGTCAGTTATATATTATATGAAAACTTCAAATCGTTTATATTGTACCCGTATATGTCTGCTTATAGCGACAACTTCTAGAACTGTATATTGTACCCGTTTATGTCTGTTTATAGCGACAACTTCTAGAACTGTATATTGTACCCGTTTATGTCTGCTTATAGCGACAACTTCTAGAACTGTATATTGTACACCAGTAAGTAATTTGGAGGTAAACCTGAAATGAAATTTGGAATTTGTGAGGTACCTCTTTAAAATATCCATTTGAGTTTAAAACAAATATATTTTTTATGATTTTGGGTCTGCAATGTACCACTGAATATATTCGAGGTGATAGGTCTATACCATGTCTTTGTAATTCAAAGTTATTGATAAGTTTAGCTAGATGAAACTTCGCTGAAATTGTTCAAATTTACATATTTGAATTACAAAAGAGCTTCCTTAAGCTATTTTAATATAGATACAGGTCGAAGCCAGATAATGTTTTGAAATGCAAAGTTCAGATATTTTACGTATTGAGAGGTTTTTCTTTCATGCAGTGAACGCCTTGAAAGATGCGTCTTGTTTCTGTAAATAAAATGTCAGACAAATAGGTTTCTGCCATGTATTTCAGAACGCTGTGATATCGTTTTGCTCAAGCATAAAAACAAAACTTTGTATATAAAGTATATAATCAGTTTAAGTTCACTTCTTTAGTTGATTATAGGTCATAATGAAACAGAATTATTTCGAATTGTCTTCTCAGCTGAAGACTATTTATTTCAGTTGTAGCATGTTTAACAATGCCTGAAACAAAACAAACTATTTAAACCTCTCCGTTTTCTGTGATAGCGAAATTATCGTTTAATGGGTCACACTGACCATTTCGTATTAACAGGAGAAAATTTGTTCAAATTTCTCTATTTACTGGTTTCTAGTATTCTAGCCGTTAATTGTCTAGGAAACTACCTTTCAGGATAAAAAGAGGACTGAGTTTCTATTTTCATTGTCACTTGTGACAATTGTTTTAGGACATATTTCTAGAAGATCGATGTTGTTTTATATACTGCAAAGTTTAAGAAGCGGTAGTATGCTAATTACTTCCAAAAAAGCGCATAAGTGTCGAACTTACATTAATATCATACCCTGGCCTTAGTTTAGGACTTGTATAGAGAACAGACGTCGCAAAGCAAAAATTGGATTAATTTGGACAGCTAAAGAGTCAGTATATACAACTAAAAACTAGTCATTTACCGATAAGTTTATAGAAGTTGTGAAAGTTTTGATATTACTAACATTGAATTTTTTATGTGAATGTTATAAATTGCGCACAAATATGGCCTCATTCGCAAAATGTCAATTTCATAGCTTTGTTTCTTTTTATGTCTATTACAGAGCCTTTAATGATGGTATTTCAAACCATAGCATGCTGCATTCACGGAGACGGTTAGTCTGAGACAACATCATTGAACCTATTAACTACTTATAAATATAAATATTAAGATACTTATCTATTAACATATCAAGACTTGTTACACGAGGAAAAATTTGTTTTATTCGCACAACCAGTACTGGTACTGGTACGCTACTTTTCTGGCTTGATGTCTGCTTAGTGAGTTCAAACAAGTGGTCGTGCAGTAGGTGTGAAATGTGGAAACACTCATCTTTGGGTAGATTCGAAGCAGTGATAGTCCGGCGCCCTAGCTCTAGACCACTGCTTTTTTTTAAAGGTGTAAGCAACTAGATGTTTTACACGTATTGAGCTGTATTATCTATATTTTCATTCAGTGACATTTATAGATATGTTTTGAGTGAAAGTAAAAATATGCATATAGAATGGTTAGAGAGCCTGCTAGGCTGTTTAAATCTTATAATGCAGAGTTGACTACAACTGATAAGGCTTCCGTTAATTTTACAGCTATTTTCTATGGGAAAACATAGTATATTCGTTATTTAGATTTTTAAAGTAGGCAATTATTACAAAATTTAATTGCCAGCTTTAAAACCCAAATAATTTGTTTCTGAAGAACGTTTGTTTACTTTCGCGCAAAATGTCGTACAATTAACATACAGACGGACAGACAACAAGTTGAATATGTAAGAATTTCATCACATGTAGATCCTTTGCACTTGTGATTTTCTTCTTACTCCGCCTTGTATGTTTTATTCTCTGATAAAATATTGGAACGTATTTACCGATTCTAAAATGATACACAGAAAACTGCAATGAAATCTGTAGATTTAGCCATAGTAATACGAGTTTGCTGCTTATATTAAAAATTGCGATTGAATTGATTAACAAACTAAAATATATTGAGACAGAAGTAGCCATAAATAGTTTTTCAGTTACAAAAAGGGTGGAAAGGCAATATGCATATGACGACATCTGTATAATACTGTATAATTTCATTCTTTGGTAGCAAAAATGTGAGACAAACTCGTTACATTTCGCAAATACTGTTGCGTCTACATACTCAATATCTTACAGACAGCCTGATGATATATCAACGCTAGACTAATGATGAATTAACACTTTTTCAATCTGTAAGTTTTAATGAGATTGTATTACTTTATGATAAAATTTTACAAACATTCAAAACGTCAATCATACCCAAAACGACTATATCAAAATGTAGAAATGTTGAGAACTTTGTAAGCGTTACTGAGTCTTAAAGATGCAAATGCTACCTGCTATCTCTTAACAACGAGCATATTCCGAAAAAATACTTTTGCAATGACACATATGCTTATTATTATTTGCTTTTAGACAAATGTTTTCGAAACGTTTGTTGCTTCCTTAAAAATGTCAGTTAAAGGGTTTAATGCTTGAAATGAATTTTCTTTTATGTATAGATGTTTGTTATATTCATCTCAAAACAAAGGTAATGAATGGCTTCGACTTTTTCGAAAAGAAAAAAAATTTACAAATGCAGATAATTGTTTTCACATCTTTGATTAAAAGAAGAACAAACTGTTTTTATATGCACTTACTGTCTGCGATTGACACTGACATTGATGTTGGGCTACCTAGGAGTTTGATATCTGTAGGATGGTTAAGATGTCTTTAATACTTGTATCTATGCAATAGCTTTTAAGACTTGTGTTTTTTTCCAAACAGACGCTAATATAAATTTTGGAAAATTATGAAAAACTTGTGAATATTCATTCGGAGTTATTACCTCTTCCTCGGCTACCCATTTTACATTAAATAGGGGTAGTTATAAAGTCAAAACTTTAACGAGAACGAACGTGATCTTTGATTTAATACCATCTGTTATTTCAAAAAGAAAGGCTACCAACATGATATTCTACTGCGGTCTGTTTACTTGGTGATTACCCCTTCTACAGTTGAACGCTTTGCTTACCTTTTTGTTTGCTCGACGGTGGCAGGGGTCGAGACATTATGGAGGTTTCTAGGGAAATCTCGAAAAGAACATATAAAATTAATCAGTCTCTTTTATTCCTTCCATCGTGTTCTGGCTGATATGACTCCAAGTACTTTGGTTTCATTAAGGTCATTGAGTACCTACCCTTTGCGCTCTGAAGTGCCATTACCTTTTTAAATTTTATATGTTTGTGTGCTTTTGCAAGCAACGTTGTTGAATTGATGGGTGGATTGGAGTTAATTCACCAAGATAACTTGTTCTTGTTTGTTCTTATGAAAACCTGTTGGGGCAAGTGTGAAGTTGATGCACCCCAGAACTTGGTTTAAACACCATTTGCCACTGACCGTTCGAAGGCGGTATATCTTCTCTTCGGGTTCTCTGTTTTTCTTTAATGATTTTATGTTATCTTTTTTAATTGATCATTAAATGATTTAATGCTATCTTTTCTTCTCCTTTTGACTGTGTCATGAGGCTATGTTTTCTAATTTTGGATTTTCCTGATATTCGTGTTTCACTTTTTTAATGTTGAGAAATATAAAAATTAAATGAGTAAGGAAAATAACAATTACACTGTCATTTTTTACTTTTATAACTGTCTAAGCGTAATTGAATGTTTCTGTCGTAAGGCAGTAAGTACTTAATACGGCACTTTATATATTTATAAAATAAACAAAAAAAGCTGTTTAGAACGGTATGTTTGAAAGGTTACTAAAGTTATGTTTAATTTTTCTGTTATGATGTAAAAACAGAGGAAATGCCAGGGTAAGTTGTTTACCACACAGAAAATGCATGTAAGGAACAACACTTATTAGTCTATTGGCGCAGTATTATTGATTCCGACTAGAATGCCAAACAACTGGCTTGAGAATTCTTATAATAACGGTGATTTACTAGAAACAGATAAAGTTAAAAAAAGAGAACTAATTGCATTTTATGGTTTTTAGCAAAGTTATAGTTTTATGCATGATTAGACAATTAAAACTATAAATAAACATAAAATACTGAATAAATGAATTCTATTTTTTATTAAAAAGTAGAGCACAGTAACTGTTCATCTTAGGTGAACAGCTAATGGCTCTCCGTCTCTCATTTAACATTCTTTTGAACAGATACCTAGTTAGTGTCACCGAAAAGTATAAAGATATCCATTCGGTTTTACATGCAGGGGATACAGTTTTTGATCATTTTGATAATTGTTTTGCCAATCCACAATTCTCTGTTAAGACTTAAGACAATCAAGTCTGAATGTTTACTTCATAATTATCCCCAGTGGAAATTATTTCTACTGAAAAGTTGTTGTTATTATGGAAATACAAAGCTGAAGAAAGTGCTTTTTAAAATATGGATTTATTCACATTCATATACTTCTCAACTTTGGCTAAGCACCAAATGTTTTAGTGTAAAAATTTTCGACAATAATTTGATTACCGTCGCACAAATGACTTTTAATGTCAATTTCATGATTAATCAATTTGATTGAAAGAAAATTTAACATTTTTGCTGATTTTAGTTTCGTGCCAGAGAAGAGGAAGACCCCTATATCCGAGATTTTTGGACAAGCTACTTGTTTTTTTAAACTTTTACAACCCCATTTATATTTACAAGTTTAGAGTCAGTAGAGTGTATGTGACCCATTGCTAACGACAACTGCTTGGCAACGCCTTCTCATGCTCCCTATGAGGTTTCTGACAGTCCTAGCGGGGATGGCGGCCCATTCTTGCACCAACATGGCCTCAAACTCCAGGATGCTTCTAGATTGCATCTGGCGAGCTGATATCCGAACTTGATGCTCATTCCACACGTGCTCAATTGGATTTAGGTCGGGTGATCTAACTGGCCAGTCAAGGCGCTCAATATCCTTCCTCTGCAGGTAGTGATGGACCTCCCAGGCCCTGTGGGGACGCGCATTTTCGTCCATTAAAATGAACTGATCGCCCACTGCCCCGGCATACATGCTCCCTCGTCAAATCCAAACGGGCCTGGCGGTGACGACGAGACGATAAAATTCTTATACAGCGTCATCTTGATCACAGATTACCCTCGTGCAACATTCGATGCACCGTCTGAGTAGAAACATTGACCCCAGATGCATTAAGAAGGTTATTACGAATGTGCATTGCTATTGACGGGCCTGGATAATCAAGAATCAGTCTTGAGCTGCTTACATCACCTTTTGTGTGCCTCCGCCATGCCTCTTGACGGGTGTTCCATACTGCTGGTACCTTGCCCAGGTTCTGGTGATAATGGTGTGGTGTAAACCACGCATTTTGTGTGCCCCCCTAAGGCCCTCCACATCTCTGCTTCACTCAAATGCCGTCTTATCATAGCGTTTGCCATGACAAAGTGGCCAGTGTAAAAAAGTCTGACCTTTGAATGACCATAAATTTGTAATGGCGGTGTATAAGGACAATAATGACTGAGAGAGAGAGAGAGAGAGAGAGAGAGAGAGACCAACCCGATAAAACAGTTTACATTTATGTTTGGGACCATCACAAAACATTGCTGAATCAAACTATGCAAAGTAAATAATTGAATCATTTTTATACTTTTCATAATATGGTGAGAAACATTTGGTGCTTAGCAAAAGTAGAGTAGTATATATAAAATGTCAAACAACATCACAATTAACTTTTTACGATGTGGGTAAGAAAAATGTTTTTACATACCACCCTTAAGTAAGCCAGTTCCCTCGAAAAGATCGCCATTTTCTTGTAGTCGTACACATATAATGTGCAAAGAAAATTGCAGTTGTCTTCATCTTTGTATCTCTTTTAGTTTTCTTTCGCTCAGAATTTGTTTTACTTATAGAATTCCGTGGTTTAACTTTCAAAAATTTAAAATTGACGCCTCTCCTTGTCAAAGAAATTCTGTGTCGCGAATGTCTGAACGCCATACTGTAGTTCTGGATTTAAGGGATACAAACGTTTAGATCGAGATATTGTTAATTTATACCCTTAGTGTGTGACATTGATTTTATTTCTTGCATTGAAGTCGTAATTTCACAGGTAATGATTAATTTCTACGAATCTTTTTATCTTTACATGGCGACTTAACATACAAAGTTTTCTGTCGAAAAAAAGGAATTTGAAAAAACAAAAGATAAATAAAAGAAAAAAAAAGAAAACAAACAACAACACAACAAAATTAAAACAAGAAAAGAAAGAAAAAAGAAAAATAAAGAAAAGAAAAAAACGACAAAAACACAGCCTTAATATCTAATTTCTGCATGTTGATAACACTTATTGGATGCATTCCTGGAGGAGTTTTAATGCAGTGTTTTCTACGCAGACAGTTAATTAGATGAAAAAATAAACACGTCATTATTGATCTAAGAAATGAATAAACGATTTACTGAGAGATTACAAACTGACCTGCGTGTCTGTATGAAGAATCAGTTATTTAAGCGTAATGACCAAGTAAAGCTGATTAGCTTGTCTTACCATCTTCTGTCTTTGTATTCTCTACAACAAGAATGACACTCAGAATGAGCAAAGAAATATCCTGTTTGAAAATTAGCTGAGCAGTATTCAACCATGCATCTTGTTAGTCTATTCTTTAATCTGAAAGTTATCCGATGATATAGATGATATCAGGCAAAAATATTCCAATGTGGTTTTAATAACAGCTCTTAGTTGATGAAAACGGTTTATAGTCAGGTACCCTATTGAACTATTAAGAAGAATACTTGCCATGAGTATTTTTACCTATGACCAAATCAATAACTTCTAAAGTTACATTTTGTACGTGAAATTCCTCAAGCGAAAACGTTTGACCATCAAATCAGTATAAACACGTTTAAACTCTAAATCAGTTCAACTAAGCACTTAATCAGTATGAAAAGCATTTGAACACTAAAAAGTATGAAATTCAAATTCAAAAATTTGGACACTGAAATCAGAGTAGAAAATAATTTAAACAGTTAATCAGTATCAAAATTATTTGTACACTAAATCAATATGAAAATCATTTCAACACTAAATCCGTATGAAAAAGAAACAACAAATGAATAGCAAATCAGAATGAAAAAAAAAGAACACAAAATAAGAATGGAAAACATCTTTATACTGAATCAGAATGAAATACGACTAATTAAGAAGCGAGGAAGTGATTAAAACCATTTTGTGATGTTTCACAGATTTCTTGAAATTAATCTTTCGCCATATCTGCTGCCTTACAATTGTTTTTACATTCATAGTCGCTTAAAACAGAGTATTACAAAATAAAAAGTATACTTTAATGCTTAAGTTTAAAAATAGATAATCTTTTCAAGCATTGTTAGATATCGATAACTTGTAAAAAGGTTTTTGTTGATGTAACTTATTTAAAAGTGAGATCTTATACAATATAATCATCAATTAACCATTAAAAGAGAAAACTTTTTATTTTGCAGTTTTACATGCAGTCGTGTTGTTAATATACTATAGTTGAACATGAAATGGCATGCTTCCAACTGAAATTAATCCAAGGTATTAGATAACATCTTTGTTGGATACTGAATTACACAACGCTTTCGTCCACATAATTTGAAAAATACGTGCTCTCTGAACATTTTGTTTTGCACTCCCATTTCGCTAAGTCTCTCCTGCCGAAAATTAGTATCGAAATGGATGAATTATCTCCCGTTAAGTTCAAATATCTATCTATAAATCGTGATTTTTTGTCTCATTATCGGTTTCCTGCTGGTAGAAGCGTGATATGAAACTTTTTGAAGTTTGATCACGCGAGAATTAGTTACACACTGTGATATATAAAAACGAAAATCAAAGTACATACAAACATTAAGTTTAGGAAGAACTCCAGAAACAAAGAGAACTATAAATATAATATAAATATAAAAAGTGAAATTTTGTCGTATGCTATTTGTAATCGATTACAGTGGAATGGAACAATGTTTCTTTGTTTATATCATTTTTTTATGATTTCGAAAGTAACAGAAACACGTTTGAAGACAAATACTAATCAATGTTCTTGGAAACATTGCATTAAGATAATTCGAAATGCCTTGACAGACTAAACTATCATGAATGGGCTGCCTATGGCAAACTGCGTATTTATCACTCTCTTTCTCATTTCGCAATAAGATATATAGAGTGCACATTTTTTGTTTGCTATTTTTTTTCACATTTTTCAGAAGAAAATGATCGCTGATTTATGCAACAGTTACACGTGAAATCCCTGCAAACAAATACATAAATATATTTCACTGCTGACAGTAAAAGGAATGTTGTGTTCTTTTTGGGTTATGAGACTGCTGAGGTAATATTCTCTCGAAAGAAATTTGTATACATCAGTTCATATAATTGTTGTCTAGATTTCATTGTCAGATGAGAAAACTTGGAAAAATTTAAGCATCAGATGAAATGATAATTACAATCCGTTAAATGAAGTTGAATTAAGTATTCAAGATTATTGTATAAGAATTACAGCCACGAAAGATATTGTTTTGTCATATATAAGCACGTTACACTTTTAGTACAATATCATGCTATCTATTTCCACCCGTATATATCCTCAGACTACAGAACAATACTGCACTATCTTTTATTTCAAATGTGTTCCCTAAAAAAACATTTGGTACTTGATTAGTATCTAGAATTTGTAATAACCCTTAAAAATAATCACAACTTATTATTTCTTATTTTTCATTAGTAGCGAGCAGAAATTAATATGCTTTAAATGTCAAGCGAATGAACGTTATTGTTTGATTGTAAGAGCAATGTCATGAGCTCTTGATTAACGATTAGATACCTTTTTACTTGTGTACAATAAACTGTGAAACTATATCGATCTTGCAATCAAAACGCTTACTTTTATCTTTAAAACTGACAATATATATCAAATTTGTTTGTCTTATTTCTTGGCCGTGGTCATAAATAAATAAATGATAAATAATGTTACATAAAAAAATCGCTGTAAAGGGAGAAAATTATCAACAATGGTGTCACTGCCATCTTGGTTTGAAAAAAGTCTTTAAGACGTTTATCTTTTTATAAAAGATATATCTGTCCAGGACAATTCTTATTTTACTTTCAATTGTTGTAATATGTACTTCGCTTCACTGATGAGTTTAAACGATTTTTTCACAATATGCATCACTGTTCATGCAAGAAAAATGATAACTGTTTTGAAATATTATAATTCTTATGCAAACTTCATCACGAGCCTGTTCATCACAACTGCTAATTCTGATTCAGTTTCTATTTAGTATGAAATGCAAATGTATAACAAATATATCAAACTATTTAAAGTAATTCCAAATAATTTTATCTTTTACTTAGTACAATATAACGTTTAATCGAAAAACTGTTTACGAATGCCCCCACGCAAGAGCCGGACCAGAAAATAGAGACAATCTAGAAAAACTTTCATATATATGCACTACACTCTATTCTGTCTGTGAGATAACAGATACATGCTATCAGTATAAAAAGTTTTTTCTTACCGTTGATAGCAGTGTAAAGAATAAAAAGATAACATTTGCTGCCAACAAATTCATCACAGGCGCTGCTCTAGTACAGAAAAGTTATCAACTGCTGGCAAAATCTACGATTTATTGTCTTTCATACAAAGTAACTCGAACATACTTTTATTTGCTTGATATCTCTTGTAATAAAGGATATTACCCTGTACACAACCGTACAAATGACATTACACAAATGAGGTTGCATTTATTGCCGCATTTCCGACAATAAACATTTCAACATGAATAATATCAACGCAGTGACAGCTTAGATAAAACAATCAGACAATGCTTAATAGACAAAGCACTTAAGCATTGGTGGCCTGATTGTCCCAGAATCACATTTATTCTGTCATACCATTATCCTTAAAAATGCTTAATGGTCTCTAAACAATTCTTCATTCTATTTGTGTACATATACTAGATAAATTTCATTGATATTTACTACCTCTTGCTTCATGATATGCAGCTGCATAAACAAATATGTCAGGCTTAAGTACGTTTAGCTTTATGTATTCGATAAAAAATATTACTTTTCAACGCTTACGTCCTACAATTGTTCAAAATATGTTAACATACCTAACAATGTCAAAGGTTAAATTCAATAAACTGAAGTGATAAAGTGGACTTTGTCTGAAGTACTAATATCTTTATCAGTTTATTTAAAAAAGGAGAAAAAAGAACACGGTCCTTTTTTTGTTAAAGCATGTTTTAAAGACTACAACTTCAATAATATAACCCTTTTCATAGCTAAAATTGAATATCAATTCTTCCCTTGTACATGTAAAGAAAAGGGTCAATGTGACACTGATGACAACTGAGTTTCCATCTGATGATGTACTATCTAAGAAAAGTCTACAAAAGTAAGAAACTCTTGATTATTGATAAAAGCTGAGTCCAGACCTTATAAGGTGAACTTGAGACAGATTCTTATTTACAAGATGCACACAAAATCAAAAAGAATATCCATCGAGCATACGCCAGTTACTTGATTTTTGTAGAATTCTTACATTTCTGTAGACTATTGTTGAAAGATTCAGTATATTTATACGATACTGTTATCACAATGCCAGTTACATTTACATAAAATAAATTATAACATGTTATTTTCAACAGCAAAACAGCAACTTTATGGTTTTGACTGATTTTATTTTAAAATAATAATTTCTTTATTGTTTTTATTACCAAAATTATTAACAAGCTTCCTACTACATTTTTTTGCCTTGATTCTTATTTCTTTATGAACAGAGGAAAGTTGTTCCTGATTATTGCTAGTTTCGAAAGCTTTTATAAACTGTCTAGATCTGTCTACATCTTTATATAGATAGGCAGCCGGAGAAATTGACAACATTTTATGCCTGTAAAGATTAAATGCAGAGTGACTACACATGCTAAAGACTTAAAAACATTTAAAAGTCTTTTCGTTTGTTAACGCTAGATCGTTTATATCAACATTGTGAGGACTTATATAAATACATGCAGATACAGTGAAGACATTGTCCATTCACTCTATCTACATTTACGAAACATGTGAGAGGCATAATTAAAAAGATGAGTTTTGCATTAAACTGACGGCATGACCTACTGAAATCTATACATGAGTCTCATTTTGATAGTGTTATCTTTGCATATGCAAAACTAAATTGCCTGTTGCATTTTGGTTCAGTTTATTCAATCACATCAAATTTTAGTTTGAATAATGTTTTCTATAGCAGTGTAAAATATGTCACAATAGCGTGCACGTTTATTACCTGAAACATGCTTATAATTTAAGAAAAAACTATCAAATAATAAAGGAAGGAAGCAAATAAATCAGTGTCACTCTTATTTGTCGTAAAACATGGTGTTTAAAACAGACCAAAAGTTAAAGATTTCCCTTTAAATAGTCTTAAACTCTGAAATTACAGCCAGACCTTTGCGGAATGTCATGTTTGCTTAGTTTCCAGAAATAAATTTAGAAACTCAATCATTTTCCCTGGGCTGCAGTCTAATTGGACGTGTAATTAAAAACCCCTTATCAACGACAGTTTGACATTTTTTTCAGGAAGAATGTCGACATTATTTATGTGGAAAATAATTTAACTTGCGATCCTACAGAAGATTATGTTCTTTTATCTATTCAACCGGTCCAATTCAGATGTTCAAAAAAAAAAATAACATTCGTGATTTGGAATGATAAACGAAGTTGTTTGAAAGTCATTCGAATCAAATTTTAAAGAAACATCATTGTTTTTAATTCTCTAGTATCCAGACAATTATCTTAATTTATAGCTTAAAACACTCTCTATCATTGATTTAAATAGTTTTTTTTATCTTTTAATCATTGGTAAATATGATATCTTTGTCTCGTCTGACTCTCCTTTATGGGGGAGACATATTGTTTTTTGCCTGTCCGTCTGTCCGTCTGTCAAACTTCGTTTCCGTTCGATAACAAGAGTACCTTTTGACCTAGAGCCTTCAAACTTCATAGGGTGATTGCACTTATTGAGTTAGAGAAGCCTATCGGTACGGATATGTAGGTCAAAGGTCAAGGTAACAGTGACCATAAATGTGAAAATGGTTTCCGCTCAATAACTAGAGTTCTATTTGACTAAGTGTCTTCGATCTTCAAGGATAACTATCCTTACTGAGTAACAGAAGCTTATTGATTTTGGTGTCAGCAGATCAAAGGTCAAGGATACAGTGACAATATATGTAAAAATTAGTTTCTGTGAATAAGTGGAATGCCAGTTGGCACAGAGTCTTTAATCTTCACATAATGCTTGCTCTAAATAACCAGAAGAAGCATCTTGGTTTAAGGGTCAGCCGGTCGAAGGTCAAGGTCACAGTGATCTTTAACTTGATAATAGTTTCCGCTCAATAACTTGAGTTCTTTTTGATCCAGAGTCTTCAACCTTCATAAATTGATTGTCCTTGTTGCGTAGAAGAAGCCTATTGTTTTAGGGGTAAGTTGATCAAAGGTCAAGGTCACAGTGACCTTAAATACGAAAATGATTTCCACTAAATTTCTAGAGTTCTCTTTGACTCAGTGTCTTTAAACTTAATAGTATGATTGTCCTTGTTGAGTGGAAGAAGATCTTTGATTTTGGGATCAGCTGATCAAAGGTCAAGGTCATAGTGACCTTATATGTAAAATTGGTATATGCTCAATAATTAGAGTTTTCTATTTGACCTAGTGTCTTCAAACTTCATAAGATGAAGTTGAACTCTGTTTTTGCAGTGCCAGTTGTTCATCTGTCACACTTTGTTTCCATTTGATAAGTAGAGTACCTTTTGACCTGAAACTTTCAATCTTCATATGTTTCTTTATTATTATATTTTCTCCACTGAGGTCAGTATGACAAAGGTCAAGGTCACTTACACTGAAATTTGAAATTACTTTCAGTCAATAATGTGCATACTTTTTGAGTTACATTGACTTGTAAAATATTTTTTCGTGCTTAAAAACTGGAGCACAGTTTGACCTATAGGCTTCAAAACAGATAGGATGATCGCCAATATTACACGATTTGACTTTGTTCCTGCCATGTTATCACTGTTTTTTCCTGCAACGAGAAGTGTTTTGGGAAATAACTCTGTGCACAGTTTTCTATAATATAAGCTTTTCTATATAGGTTTTGTTATATCTCTTCTTCTGCAACAATAGTACTCCTTGTTATACCACGGTCATTTTCCAACACACTCATTCCTATTCTCCAGTTCACAATTCTCTTCCTCACGCTAGCCGACCTCTGTCATCTCTTCTGTGCCCCAGTTTCTATGATGCGCTGGGGGAGACATGCGTTTTCTTAACAAACATCAAGTTAAATATGGATATTTATTTTATGCCTACCAATGAAATATAGGGAAATATCAGTGAGATAAAAGTGATAATACACTGTTTTGAATCAGTTAATTACCATTTTGATAATACACTGTTTGTGCCGGAACTACTGCTTGATGAAACTTCAAGAATTTCCCCACCACAAGAGAATCCGCTGTATTTCAGACTGTGACAGCGAGTGAAATTTATTTACCTTGTTAAATCCAATTATAATATTGAATTCCTGAGCCTAACTAGTTGTGAACAATGATGAAATTCGCCATAAATTATTTAAAATGTCTGATTTGTTTACATAACTCACATGGACAATATCCAATATGGCCGACTTTCAATTCAATTGATTGAATATTACTCGGTATTAATCCGCTTTTATAGTTAAAGTATGTATGGCAAAAATTCAATAAATATTGATAAACTGTGTAGACAAAAATAAATGTTATTTGATGAAAGTGTATTCAGTTTATTTCAGCAGAAGTAAAGTTATCATATGTATTGGAGATTGTCTGCACTTTTTTTGTGCGGAGTAACCAAAGTACGCATTAACTGATTTGGGGCTAACCATGGGGAATTTATTGAAGGCCCTGATTAAAAATATCATAAAAAACCCCATTTTTAACGTGTTGGCATAAAATAAAAAGAAAATTTGTTTGTTTTTTAGTGGAAGATGGGAATTTATTTCATCTCGTGAACACCATATGTTGATATTTTCACTCGTGGCTGCGCCACTCGTGAAAATATCACATATGGTGTTCACTCGATGAAATAAATTCTCATCTTCCACAAAAACAAACAAATATCCTCTATATCTCGTGTGATAACAGCTGAAGAAAGAGACATCAACTCTCTAAAAGAAATTAGTGTTGAAATTGCAAATTTTATATTTGCACAAATCTCTTTTGTCACATATATCAACCTTAGGGACAGGATGCATTTGTAATGATATCCGTTGCATGAAAGGAAACATTTTTATACACAGAATATGCAGAAACTGTCATTATGTAAATTTTTGACTTCAAGTTCTTTTATTTATATATGCACTCTATCTTTCTCATTAAAGTATACCAGGTTAGTCATCAAGACATTCAGCGAAGTGCCAAATAGCTTTACCGTTTAATGTCCGTGTATTTTAGATAAAGACTTGAAATTGCCTGATCAGATATTTACGTTCATTTATTTACAGATAAAAAAAACCTGAGTTAAACTAAGTCTAAAAAATCGAAGAAATGAATTGTAGACCAATCATTTCTTATATTCTGTCTGATTACATATTTCCAGATATTTGATATAAATTTTCAGATCGCTATCTCCTAATTATTCGGATAAAAATAACCCTTTTCAAGTATTCTTACGGTCGATGAAGTAAATTTTGTTATGAACAGTCAATGCACTCTTCATATCGATGCAGAAGATAATTACCGCGTTATGAATAAGTAAGCTCTGTCATTTTCAGGTGACTCTAGCGTATTTTTTTTATATAGTTATTTATGTCAAATACACACACACACACACACACACACACACACACACACACAAACACTCGCGCGCGCGCGCGCACACGCACGCATAGTCCAGGGGTAGAACGCAGGGCTCAGGTACCGGAGGACGCGGGTTCGAATCCCGTCAGAGGCGACATTCTCTCACGATTTTCACATTCCTCCATGCTACGCGAATACTGGTATAGAACCCAGGAAGCAGCCATCAAGCGTGATGAATCTAAGTTGTAAAACTTGTATCGCAATCGATGTAAAATGAATAAGTATAAACTAAACCAAACTAAACTAAACTAAACATACATACATACATACATACATACATACTTCATACTGAATTCAAAGCAACCTGATTAATACCAACCCCCCAAAGAACCTTACTATTATTTACAAATGAATAAAACTCGACAAATGTTGTTAACTGACTAAAACATTTCATAAAATCATTTACAGTAAAACATTTTGCGTCGGTCTAAAATTTTGCAACATTCTCGAACATTTCAACTGTTGAACAATTAGATTTATAAGAATCCGTCCAAAAAAATGTTTTGTGTGCGTTTATAATAAAACGACATTTTACAGTCACATCGTCAGTCACTTAAGTACATCTTTAAACAGAAATGTCATTATATATTTATGTCATTTATCAACAGAGCATAGTTCATTGCACCGAGTTATCTATTCTTTTTGATAATGGTGAGGATAACGATAAACTATTATTTATAAATATTATCTATATAAAAACTCAAAATAAATAAATAAATAAATAAAGAATGAAAGAAAGAAAGAAAGAAAGAAATACGGAAAGGAAAGTATACAAATAATTGTCATCGGTTACTTTTTGATTGAAAAGGTTGGTCTTATTTCCAGCGAAAACCTTCAACCTGAAGTTCTTTTGAGTTTGCTATAAAAAAAGAAGAAATATTTCATCTTGATATAAATAAATTTTATTTTTTCCTTTATATAAACATCAGTATACATCCGAGTCTATCTAAACAAATTATCACCCTTTTTTAGACACAGCAACGAAGAATGTTTGTTTACGTTACATTGTACTTGTACATGTCTGCTTATGATGACAGAATGTTTGTTTACGTTACATTGTACTTGTACATGTCTGCTTATAATGACAGAATGTTTGTTTACGTTACACTGTACCTGTACCTGTGTATATACAATGACAGAATGTTTGTTTACGTTACACTGTACTTGTACATGTCTGCTTACAATGACAGAATGTTTGTTTACATTGCACTGTACCTGTACATGTCTGCTTACAATGACAGAATGTTTGTTTACGTTGCACTGTACCTGTACATGTCTGCTTACAATGACAGAATGTTTGTTTACATTGCACTGTACCTGTACATGTCTGCTTATAATGACAGAATGTTTATTTACGTTAAACTGTACCTGTACCTGTGTGCATACAATGACAGAATGTTTGTTTACGTTACACTGTACCTGTACATGTCTGCTTACAATGACAGAATGTTTGTTTACGTTACACTGTACCTGTACATGTCTGCTTACAATGACAGAATGTTTACGTTACACTGTACCTGTACATGTCTGCTTACAATGACAGAATGTTTGTTTACGTTACACTGTACCTGTACATGTCTGCTTACAATGACAGAATGTTTGGTTACGTTACACTGTACCTGTACTAGCATGTTTACAATGACAGAATGTTTGTTTACGTTACACTGTACCTGTACCTGTGTGCATATAATGACAGAATGTTTGTTTACGTTACACTGTACCTGTACATGTCTGCTTACAATGACAGAATGTTTACGTTACACTGTACCTGTACATGTCTGCTTACAATGACAGAATGTTTGGTTACGTTACACTGTACCTGTATATGTCTGTTTATAATGACAGTTTCTAGAACAGTATACTGATCTTCAGTTAGTAGTTTGGAAGTAATCTTGAAATAAATTTACACCTTGAAAAGAACTGCTTGAACTTATAATTCATGTATTTTTACATGAGTTTGGGTATGCAATGTAGAACTGGATATTTCCGAGCTGATAGGTTAAATCCGTCTCTTTATTTTCTGACAACACACATATATATGGATAAGTTAAGACAGGTGAAACCTCACAGAAAGACTTCAAATTTACATATTTGAATTTTAAAGAAGCTACTCTCTTCTACGTTAATATAGATGGAAGTTGAAGCAAGATTATATTTGGAAATGCAAAGCTCTGCATATTTTATGTATTAAAAGGTTTTCCTTCATGCAGAGAACGCCATTACTGATGTGTCTCTTGTCTCTGTGATTAACATGTCTGACAAAAAGAAATCGACCAAATAGTTTTTTTCAAGAAGCTATTATATTTTTTCCTAACAGTTACCACTAGAAACAATAATTTACATAAATTCAGTTTTGAGTTATTGGTTTTAAGTCATAATGAATAGAATTATTTCGTATTGCATTCTAAGCTGGACAATATATATTTGTTGTAGCGTTCCCCACAATTAATGAAACATTTTTTAAGCAAGTTTAATTTTCAAGTTTGTCTGGTTTAGTACAGTCTTTCCAATTATATTGTCTACTAGACAGCAGACTTGAGGAATTGCAACAATCTTTATGTCTTTTTTCCCTAAGCGCTAACTTAACATGCCATTCCAAAATATTCTTTCTGTAATTAAGTTCAATAGGAATACTTAAACTGTATGATATGCAATATACACATGCAATATACACATAAAATATACATATGCAATGTACACATGCAATATACATATACAATATACACGTGGAATATACATATGCAATATACACGTGCAATATACATATGCAAAATACACATGTAATATACACATGCACTATACACATGTAATATACATATGCAATATACACGTGCAATATACATATGCAAAATACACATGTAATATACATATACAATATACACGTGCAAAATACATATGCAAAATACATATGCAATATACATATGCAATATACACATGTAATATACATATGGAATTTACACGTGCAATATAATTATGCAAAAAAAATTTGCAATATACATATGCAATATACACATGCATATATCATCGGTTACTTTTAAGGTACGTATTCACCTTAAAATGATATTCCAGAAGGAATTACTTGAAAATAATAAATTTGTTAGTAAGCAGGTACTGATGTCTAAATTGTTTGTGCAAACTTTTTTGGTTACATAATTGAAAGATACATATTATGCGAATGTGCAACATCACGGTGTCTACGTGTTAAATAACAGTATTCAGTTATTGATATAAACGATATAACGTTAACATAGGAAAACAATTTTACAAGGTCACACTGACCATTACATAATAACAGGAGAAAAGCTATGCAAATTTCGCTATTAACAGTTTTCTAGCATTCTTGCCGTTAATTGACTGAGAAACATACATTTCAGGATAAAACAGGACCGTGTTTCTATTTTCATTTCCGTTAGTGACAAAAATACCAGTGTAAGGTAGGATGACAATAGCCCAGGTTGACATTTTCTTCTTAAAAAATCTTTAACCAAGAACAATTGTTTTGATTTTTTTAGTTTTATAGCTTTTGCAAAGTTATTCATTTTCATTTATCTAGAGTTGACTGTTACGTATTATAGAAGAAAGTGTCCATTAAAAATATTTTTATTTACTATTTATATATATTCCGTTCACTACCATTCCTTCTGAATTAAAATAAATACACCAAATTACATAAAAATATATATAATAACAGGACAACATCTTTCTACGACAACAAAGGTACAGTTTACTCCGCTTGTAACGATATTCAGGAGACCGCTAAATTTATATAGTTTTATCCGGATATCGTTACATCCGAGAGGCAACAAAACCGGAAGTAGAATATGAACAAAGTGAACTTGATTAATAAAGGCATATACTTTAGAACATGTTCCGAAATAGATTTATATGATACACTATTGTTCATGCAATTTTATGTAACTATCTACATGTTAAGTATAACACAAATTTTACAGCTAGCCATTTTTATATTAATAACCACACAGAAAAATAAGTTTTGTTTTATTAAACTACACGCAATTTCAAATGCATCAACTACGGTTACTTATATCGTACATTGTATATATGAATATACTACTATGTACTATTTCGTATCACTTATTACAAAGAAAATCAGTAATCTTTCTCTTTCTCAATGAAAGATGTGAAGCTTCTCAAACTTTTCGAGTTCATTCAAAAAGAGAAACATGTTATCACTATTGTCACTCCTATCACTATTGTCACTCCTATCACTATTGTCACTCCTATCACTATTGTCACTCCTATCACTATTGTCACTCCTATCACTATTGTCACTCCTATCACTATTGTCACTCCTATCACTATTGTCACTCCTATCACTATTGTCACTCCTATCACTATTGTCACTCCTATCACTATTGTCACTCCTATCACTATTGTCTATCACTATTGTCACTCCTATCACTATTGTCACTCCTATCACTATTGTCACTCCTTTATCAACTTCACTTACCAATTCATATTTAGATTCTAGATAAAAAAGTTTACGTTTTCGACTTGGACACTCCATTCTTAAACATGCAGAAAATATTAAATTCTGCAAATACATTATAAATCTATGTACATACAGGTAGGGAGAAATAGCTACTCAGATCATTTATCGCTAAGTGGCGCTTTCAGTTTGTTTTATAATCTGCAAAGACTTAGAAGCGGTATTATGGTTATTATATATTATGGTTATAGCTTACAGTAAGTGCATACGAAACGAAGAAGAAGTTTATTTTTGTAACTTGTACATATAGTACATTATAACATAACATTTTACAATACAAATGCATGTATGGTCACGTGACAGAGCTGAATACTTGCTCAGAGATCAGACGTCGAAAAGTGAACATTGGGAGGATAAAATCCATTAATGGTAGCGAAATGGTCAGTTTATACGGCAGGTTAACGCGTATTTAGAAACAAACATGTAAATAATGCTTTGATAACTAATTATTTGATAATAGTTTTTATAAAAGTTGGGCATGTGTTGATATTACTAACGTAGATTTGTTTTGCCGGAGAATTTTATAAAATGCCCACAAATATGGTCTCTTTCGCAAAATGTTTATCTCATGGTTGTGTAGGTTGTAATTCTTGTATTTCTCTATGTCTGTGACAGTGCCTTTTGCTAGCTAAACGAACTATTTATTAACAGTTTGTCTGAATGGCTGTAAGACTTGTACCATGTGGAAGTGTTTTCTTGATTCGCACAGTATATTTTTTTCAGAAGGACCTTTAGTTATAAGGACTTTGATTGCAACTGATTGATAGCTGACACTAAATGATGACAGGGCTTTATAGTTGGCCAATCAAAGACCTTTTCCTATACTCTAGCATGAAATTGTTATTTCATTATGCATGGGTCATCTACGAGAAAAAAGTAATATGGCGTAATAATTTTAACGATATGCAGACATTTTCGTTTAATGAAAGAAATACTTCATTAGAGGCTTTTTGCACCCATGGGTACTCAGGAGATCTGACAGTCTTAGATATAAGAAAGAAGGCCTGCGCCTGTCTTTATTTCTTGCAAGATTACAGACGACCTTTAATTGTCAAGTTAGTTATAAACAAACCAGTTTCTTCTTTACAGAACTCTGACGTAAAGGTCTATGAACGGATATTCATTCAATTCTGTTCAGCAAACTTCCACTTTTAATGGACCTTTATTTTTTATATCCGAAGTTATAACGTAGTAATCCACTGAAAATGTAACAAGAGTTACAGTATGATTGAACATGGCTAACGTACTTTGTTGGATCTATGCGTTGCTTATGCTTGCTAAACTCAGATTGTTTGAAGGTCGAATGGTGACTATTTTTGTTTTTTATCCATCGAGTGGAGGGCAACCATACGGCAAGGGGATATACACTGCTGTTGATTTGGCACTTAAAAAGGTAAGAACGATAAAGCATTATTCCAGTTACATTGAACAGAACGCGTGACAATATGATGACGCCTTACAATCAAGACGCCTAGAAAGTATGAGGGATGTTAAGAAAATAATGTTATAATGTTCGCGACGATACCTCCTCGCTGCTGTTGATAATTTTGATACATTTTGAAGAGACCTTCAATACTGAAGTTTTATTTAAAGTATTTTTAGTCGTTTGACTTTGTTTTGTAACAATTTTATAATTCTGAAGAGGTATATCCTGCAAACACTATTTGTGTAAAGCGCTAGGGCACTTCGGGACATGTAATTTTTATCCGATAAGAACATTTTAGTAGTTTTTTTCTGTTAAATCTGTGACCTTTTTGCAAGCCGTTTTTAATGAATGAATCTAGGCAGAATTTCTGATTGCTCAAAAGTTATAAAAGAACTCCTGCTGTAACAGATATGTCGTAGGAAACAGAAAGCAGAGTTGAATGTCTATTGTTTTTTGTTGTTGTTGTTTTTAATGATAAAATGAGCGTCAAGCTGGTTGGTACTTAGTAGTTGGTCATTTGAATCCTTAACCAAAAGCTCGTTTGCTATAAGGACTTTGGAATCATATCCGTTTCAACATATATAAAATGTAGCATATGCTACAACAAAACTGTCGAGACCTCGCCATGTTGATTAGGTGACTGATATACTAAATGCCAGAAATATTTCAGATTTCACACAAATATGAATGTAAAATCATCACCTCAGTGGGTTGTTTAGGTAAACCAATTTCCTATTCCCACAGACCTCTAACTTCCTTCTAGAAGGCTATCTTCAATATTTGAATTATAGTCCATCTTAATGGAAATCTGAATTTTTATCGCAAGTAATGTTTATAGAAATATGAGTCAGTTTAAACAGAAATATAAATTAAGTGAATAAGTAACTAACTAGTAATGTCTTCGCCTTCATGGACTGATCAGGAAACTAAGCTGGTTATTCCCGTGAATCACAAGCTACATTCTAGAAGGTTATTATCTTTATTTTATGAATAATAGTCTATCTAAATCTTACCAGTGAGCACAGAACATGTACAAGGCTGAGTAAATGCATTAGAAAGAAAAGAAAATTGGGAACGAAATTCAAGTTTATATCATAAAAATACGCTTGCTACCTTTACTGACACGATACGTAAGGAGTTTCCATTTATTAAGGAAGTTTCATGTATTTCAAAAACCGTTTGACAGAAGGGCTGGATTAGACAGATATTTGTTGGTGTCCGAGTGTTGATTTAATTAAGGACTTTAAAAATATTTAAATAGTTCTTGTTTGTTATAATACCTTATGTTATAATTCCTTTTAAACATCTAATTGAAAAAAAATCATCTATATGCATGTCAATATTAAATACTTTTTAAATCACATAATAAAAACACATTAAGAGTAAGCGACAAATATTGCATGATGCTGTAGTTAGGTCAATTTAAAAATCTTTATATTTCGTTCTCTATCAGTTACGTCTGAAAGGTATTAGACAATATGCTTCCTGGGAAGCATATTATAAACCGTAAACATTCTATTCGTCACGGCATTCTGAAAGAAATACTGCACTAGAATAGAGAACAGAGTAGAAACATTTAGGTAAAAGAGTGTTAAGATATGCTTTCTATCAAATGTTTACTTCTAAGAAGTAAAGTGGTATTTATATTTACCGTTTGTTTTAATTATAGCTGCAAATTTTAAGAAGTTTGAAATGTTCATGTTTTCTCACACGGCCTGAACTTAAACTTGTTTTTCACTTACATCGATACAGCTGTGCATTGAATTTGCCTAGTACCTTTTATATGATTTTAAAATATGAAAACTTAAATGGGTAACATAGAAATGATTTATTAAATTTCTCTCTCCCCTGTCTTTCTCTTATCTTTCTTGTCTTTAATCAAGTAGGAAATTTTTTGTGATATTTATTAAGAACAGGGTAAGTGAATCGAGACTCCTGTTTAATGAAATAAAAAAGTTAAAAAAAAGAAAACTTTAAGAGTTCAGAATAAGAGTGTAACCTTGTCTTCAAAAATACCACTGCTGTCTATTGTTTAACGTATTGCGAATGAAATATACTCATCAAAGGCGTACAAATTGAAAAAGTTCCGTTTGTGATAGTATCATGAGTGTAGTGGAAAAAAGGAACACGCACCTGTCATTATTCGCATTTTAATGTTTGATCTTGATTTGATATATTCGTCATTATTCCCCCAGAAACTTAGTAGAACGTTGGTTAAGGTGGGGTATTCAGGAGTCAGCTTGTCGGTCGGTCGGTCATTCTGTTGGTTTTTACCTTTTTCGGGTGATAGAAAGAAAACGAGTTGTACGTAGCTCTCATGGAATTAAAGTATTGGATTGTTTTTTCGATGTGAACATTCAAGTTCAAGGTTACTGTAACTAAAAGTACAATAACGGTTTCCAATCGATTACTTCAGTTTTGAGTGTAAATTGCAATAAAACTTAGTATTTAAGTAGCTTGAATGCAATTGCTCCTTGGGATTGCGTTTGATATGTCTGCGATCAAGGTCAAGATCACTGCTACTTAAACCAGAAAAGTGGTTTACGACATAGATATCATACATCATTGGCACATGGTGTTTGAGTTGCGATCGGGGTCTGTATCAGACGTCACGGCCATTGTTTCTAAAAAATAACTTCGCTATAGAATGTCAAACTAAAAAGAAGCTTGATGTGTAAATAGCTTGTATGCAGTTGATGCTTGGAATTAAATTTTCTGGGGTCGGGGTGTCAGTGATCAGAGTTAACGTCACGTAATTAAAATAGAAAAATGGCGGTTTTCAATTGGTATGTTACAGTGCAATTAAACTTGGTGTGTAAGTATCTTGTACGCAGTTATTGTATTGATTTGGGTTTAGTGTATTCCTTTGACAAGGCGGAATTTGAGGGTGATCGCTCTTCCTTATCGTTTTTTTAAATTTAGTCAGGTTATTGAATGTTAAATTGAACGTTGGTTTTACTATACATGAACAATTTGCTTACACCTCATTTCTCCTAATTTTCTTATCTTTCACTCGTTAGGGCAAATCAGTTGCATTACTAAATAAATAAAATTAACAAAACCTTTGATAGATGTTTTTTTATCACTTTAGTCTTAAAAAATGCTTGTCCTCGTACCTCTTCAGCTAGCTTAATATCCCATGAAAAAATACGTTAAGCTTTGAAGATTTTCCCAGTGAGGTACTTTCTGCAATCTTATTAACTTTCAATATATACTATATGAAGAACTAACAGGCTATATATATATATATATATATATATATATATATATATATATATATATATATATATATATATGCATGCACTTTCTTTTGTGTGTAAATTTTGAAAGATTCACTCGTTTCGATATGAACGAAAATGTTTGGAAATTAACTAAAACACGACGAGTACGTTGATTTTTTTCTCCTTGAAGTTAAAGACTTTTTCTGGTTTTCGGACTCAAAGATAACATGCCACTTAGTGTTTAGTCAATGTTTTAATATTTATGAATGTGTTGATCCATAACTTCTCAACATTATTGTCCTGTTGTATAATGAAGAACTGTCTTTAAGAACTGTGGTTTTTTATGATATATCTGTTACAGTAATTTATTTAGAACGACTTCTAACGACTCCTTGAAGCTAACACTTTATCCTAATTATGCCATCTGCCTATTTGTAAAGACCCTCATTACCATCTGATTTCAGAGTGCTCAGAAATTTGAATATTATTGTTTTTGTGAGCTTCCAGTATTCATTTCTGTAGACAGGTCTGTGTCTTCACTTGGGTCTACCCATAAAGTGCGAGGGATCGTTGTGTTTAAATAACTGTGCAGATAATAGTTTTATTTGTAATAAATTAATGAAAACACTGAAGTTTGCTAAAGTATGTATTAACACAACAGCAGTGACTTGGAATTTTTAAAATGTTTTCTTTAATAGGCTATGTTGGCAAACAGAACTGACTCGACACAATCTTGAAAATTTACGTTGGATTATAGGAAAGTCCAATTCGACCAACCGTGCAACCCTCTGCTACTGTCTGGTGATAGATTTTTCGTGTCGCTATCGTGAAAACCCCATATTTCTATAATTTTACAGAAGCAGAGAAAAATATCGACAGAAGTGATAATCGCTTTATTAAGCGAGTTGTTTGAAATCTGATTGACAATGTGACATATATATATAGCTTGAAATATGTAGCTTAGAACATCTTTCTCGCGTAGACGAATTTGAATATTTTGACGTAGCACATTAAAACATTTAAACTCAAATGGTTTATGATGCTGTGTGCAAGGTGCATGATCGTAGAAAATGTACGCTGATGTATCAAGGAACATGCAGGTCTGATAATGATAATTCTTGCACAAATCTATGGAAACATTTTACAACATTTTACAAAATGTAGTTGTTGGAATATTGATCTTTTGACTTTCAAGATTAGAATTACTAACTTTGATATATATACTATACTATATAAAATAAAATATCTTAAGAACATATGGCCTGTTTAAACTTGCTCGTGCCTGTATTGCTTTTGACATTAAAAAGCGGATTGAGTGAAGGACGTACAGTGACCTTTGTTGTTCTTTCACCGTCGACTGGCGCTAGATCATTCAGTAGCGGATTAAATGTTGCCATAGAGATGGCTCTTCAAAAGGTAGGAACGACTGAACATGATATGTGACAAAACTGTTGAAAAAAGGTTTCATAAACGGAATTTTTTATCTTATTATTTTTGTGTTATTATAATTGACCGACATGTTATGGGCACTCAGACATAATCTTTGGAAAGTGACATTTTTTTACATATTTTGAACGAATGATATCTCAGGAAATACGTCTAAACATTAAGCTGCCTGCAAATAGCAGATACAAATAAGTAACATGTTGAAAAGAAACATGAATAAATTATCTTTTTAAAATGACGTCACATATCTAAATTTGACATGAGATTTTATCGTAATCTCTGTTGGCTGTAAA
The DNA here is from genome assembly GCA_012932295.1 of Cyclina sinensis. NCBI lineage: Eukaryota > Metazoa > Mollusca > Bivalvia > Venerida > Veneridae > Cyclina > Cyclina sinensis. Next base: position 47,937,441 of record JAAONU010000002.1, read on the forward strand.
TCAATAAAGTAGGTTCTATGTATTTAGATTTAAGCTATTTCAATATAACATTATTCAGGAATTCAATGTTTTTCTTTTTTACAAATTTATAAATTTTATAATGCGACTTTAATTGAGGAAACATCACGTTTACTTTGAAAGGCAACTGTTTAAAAATCCTTGAAATCAAGAAATTTGATGCAACATTGGCATTTTAATGAAGGAGAGATATCAAGCTGTCATCCTTTCTACTAAACGTTGCATTTGGAGAGGGTGAGAGATGAAATTAAGTTTATTTCAAAGGTATAATAGATGTCCGAGTGCATCTTTTTCTGTGTCGGCGGTCATAAAATGTAAAAAGTCATCCTGAATATTTCAGGTAGTTTGTACATGATCCAAGCATGAAACTATACGTTGGTTTACACATTTCAATTAGGCTGACGTATGTTACAAAGTATGTGAACCTGCAGTAACTTTGAAAGAGCAGGGGAGCAAACATACTTAGAGCTATATACTGTACCGGAGAGTCCGAACAATAAGACTTTTGCCGGGTAGGAATGCTTATTGTCACAGAAAAAACTTTCTTGAACACACCTACTGTTACATCAGTTTAGTATCCATTGTTATATTTGGCATCAAAAGTAGTGCCTATTTGATTTTAAATAAGAATAGATCCATAATTTCCTCTATATATGCAAAGAACATTATTGTAATATTGATCCAATGCAATTAATTAAAATATAACATAACGTATATACATGCAATACAGTTTCAAAAGAACTGTGAGGGAAAGTGCACGGTTTTCTATAGGCCTACATCGGGCATGGGTCCAGTAATTTGAATCTACAAAAAGGCTTGATATTGCCAAACTTAAACCCGAAGAATGCTAAACAAAAAGAAATAAAAACTTAATTAGGTGAGAAATAAGATATTTTCTTTTCTGTCTTAACATCTTTATCCAGTGACAAATATTACTCAACTTTTGCTAAGCACCAAATGTTTTAGTGTGAATATTTTCGGCAATGATTTGATTACCGTCGTATAAATGATTTTTAATGTCAATTTCATGTTTAATCAAGTTGTTTGAAGGACAAATTTAACATTCTTTTTAACTGATTTTACATTAGATATGTGCCAGAGAAGAGGAAGACCCCATATATCCAATATTTTTGGACACGCAACTTTTTCAAATTTTCACAACCCCATTTATGTTTACAGTTTTTAATTTAGACTCAGTAGCGTGTGTATGTCCCACTGCCAACAACAGTTGCTTGGCAACGCCTTCTCATTCTCCCTTTGAGGTTTCTGACAGTCCTAGAGGGGATGGCGGCCCATTTTAGCACCAACATGGCCTCAAGCTCCTGGATGCTTCTAGGTTGCACCTGGCGAGCTGATATCCGTAACTGCAGCTCATTCCACATATGCTCAATTGGATTTAGGTCGGGTGATCGAGCTGGCCAGACAAGGTGCTAAATACCCTCCCTCTGCAGGTAGTGCTGGGTCACCTGGGCCCTGTGGGGACGCGCCTTATCGTCCATTAAAATGAACTGATCGCCCACTGCCCCAGCATATAGCCTAACCTGAGCGTCTGACATCTCATTGTAGCGGTCGTACTCAGCAATATTTCCGGCTTAAAACCTTTCCCCAGGTCTACTCCAGACTCTCGCACGTCTGTCAGTAAAGTCTAGGCAAAACTTTTTGTCTGGTCCACCTAACATACTCCCTCGCCCTTCCAAACGGGCCGGTGGTGACGACGAGTCAATGGAATTCTTATACAGGGTCTTCTTGTCCTCGACGGGCCTGGATAATCAAGAATCGGTCTTGAGCTGTTGCTGTCACCCTTTGTCTGCCTCCGCCATGCTCCCTGATAGGTGTACCATACTGCTGGTACCTTGCCAAGGCTCTGGTGATGATGGTGTAGTGTACACCAAGCGCCACACCAACCTCACGATGTGTGGCCCCCTGCCCCAACATCCCTACAGCTCTCCACATCTCTGCTTCACTCAAATGCCGTCTTATCATAGCGTTTGCCATGTTAAAGTGACCAATGTTAAAAAAGTCTGACCTTTGAATGATCATAAATTTGTAATGTCATTGTATAAGGACAATAATCTGTCTCTGCTCCCATTAAAAGAAAGGGAAAAAAAGAAACAAAAACACGAGGGGTGCATACTTTCCGTGGCGAGACCTATTGCATTTAAGTCGGGGCCTTTTCAGGACATTGCTGAATCAAACTATGCACAATAAATAATTGAATCCTTTCTATACTTTTCATAATATAGTGAGAAACATTTGGTGCTTAACAGATATTGAGTAGTATACATAACATAATAAATATGAATTTAATAAATAATAATAATAATAATAATAATAATAAGTAGTAGTAGTAGTAGAAAAATAGTAGTAGTAGTATACATTAATATTGATTTGCATGGAACGAATGACGTAGACGTTTAAGTTCATAATTATTCAAACATTCGATGCACTTTGAACACTATAAAGGGATATCAGTACATGTACTTTTCTGCAGGACCTATTTCCTTTGCGAAGACAAATCTCTCTCAAACATTTTAATCAAGTATTATAATTGATTTTATAATTGTTTTGAAATCGTATATTTTATTTCTAGATTTCGATAAACCAACAAATGAAAGTTCTAACATCTACAAGATTTGTATAAATCTTAACACGAACATGTAGTTTCTATCATCTTTCTCTGATAAAACCCGACAAGGAGTGCATGTCAGGTTTATCAGCAAAATTATCGCATGGTTTGCTTGAAGCGTTTTTTGATAAACCACAACATTTATATTAAATTTTCAGCACATGATTTTCTACAGTACTGTAGTTTTAAGAAAATAGCGTGATGTCTCAAGACATAAATAATACATTTTTTGTGATATTTTTCTTCTTCAGAAATCTTGTCTTCAAATTATTTTTTTGTGGAAGATTTTTTTTAGTTCATGTACTTGTATAACGAAATGCATTGAGAAACTGTGTGTGGAAATTTCTTGTTGAGAAGTTTCTTGGTGTATATTATTATCTTTCAGCTCAAATATTTCATACGTAAAAATGAATATATTCATACAATGAAGTTTTTGAAAAGCTTTTATTAGTTACGTAGTAAGTCGTCATTGCAACGGCAACAGTTTGATTACGGTATGATTAAGTTTTATCTAGATTATATCAACTTACTCATTGCAAATTATGCCATGTGATTTATGTTAAATAAATGGTTCATCTACGTTAAGAATATTTTAAATTTTCACGATCTCTTAAAAATAACAAGAATCGTTTGTCTCATCATTTTAGTATTTAGTATAATAGCACAAGGTTTAAGTTGAACACATGCTTACTATTTCATCAGATAAATTTTAAAGATTATATTACCACACCCTTCATGAAAAAAGAATTTTCTACGATTTGTAGTTTGTTTTTGTCATGCCTTGTCAGTTAGGTTTATTAGTTTTCTTGTATCTTAAGGTTTCATATATTTATGTTTTTATAACTTGAAATTGATAAATTGCGTTACTAAATTGAATTATGTTTGCAAACTACGGATGAAAGCAGAAGTTCAGGTTTTGAATGTCGATTTTCTGCAACTCTTGCAATACTTGATTGTTTAAAAACCTTTTTAGTGAACATTTTCTCAATTTTCAATTGGCTTTTGATAGATGTGAAGTGGGGGTGGGGGAGTTACAGTACATTTCCTAAATACATTTGAACCTATCTTTTTGTTTTCTGTCTCTTCTGTGATATCTTCCCCAATATTGCAAGGTTTTAAATGCAGTTTTATTGGTATAAATGCTATTGAGACAGTGATTTTGATCCACACATTTTTGATCTAGCGAATATTATCTGTGCAAAAGTGTTACATTAACATATCTAGCAAAGAGAATCAGATAATTTAAAACCTGTAAATTCAAAGATTTTGCGATGAAGAATGAACCACCAAAGCTTATATGAATTTTCAATTTTCATTCGCACAGTTGCACAGTCCTCTGGTGTCCTCCAAAGCTACCAAACGATTTTAGAAGAATGAAACATCATAAACATAAATACATGTATTACGTTTTTCGCCTCGTATCAAAAATTTTCCTACAACATTTTAAACGATAAACTTGAAGAAAAGAAAAGAAAAAAACCCTTTAAATGTCTTGAGTGAACATCAGACAAAATACTACTGATAGAAAAAAAAGGCCAAAATCATGCTAAACCTCAATTCGCAACGTTAATATTGCAAACTTAATGGTGTACCACAATGCAAAGAACATCTGACGGTTATATTCTTGTAATGTTATTCAGATATAAAGCTTGTCCTGCAACAATCTCTTAAATAGCAGTTTTTTCTTGTTTCCGCGTTGGAATCTTCTATAGTTTGAACCAACATATGTGAATGTTTCTGAGTATATTTCTAAGAACATGTGCCAAATATGCTTTCAACGATTTTCAAAGATGTATTCAAAAGTCAAACACGTAGACTATACAAAGGGTAATGTGTAATTTAACATTGTTTTACTGAATGCAGAGAAGCGTAGTTCAGTTATGTGTATATAATGAAAACTCTGTATTGAAAAAAGAGAAGGGTCTAATGCACAAAACATTTTACTCACTCGATCTCCTATCGACCAACTCAGCAACCCACTCACCCACTCTTTTATCACTCTAAAAACATTAGCATATTTGTCTACCCTTTAGCTCACTTGAGCTCTTTATGCTCAAATATGAGCTACTGTCATCGTCCATTGTCCGTCATCTGTCTGTCATCTGGCGTCTGTCCATATTTACCTTGTGAACACTCTAGAGGCCACATTTCCAGTCCAATCATCATGAAACTTTGTTAGAATTTTTGGCTTGGTGATTCCTAGGCTTTTTTATATATGGGTCATGTTTGGTTAAAAACTAGGTCACTAGGTCAAACTAGGTCACTAGGTCAAACCTTAAAAAAATCTTGTGAATACTCTCAGGAAAGACACATTATCCACCCGAACAACTTGATAGTTTGTCGGAATGTTAGGAAAGTTGACCTCTAGGCTTCTAGAACATGATCTTTTTTCTAGAGTCATGTTGGGCCAAAAACTAGGTCACCAGGTCAGATCCTACAATAAATAACCTTGTGAACACTCTAGAGGCCACATTTTCCATTCAATCATCATGAAAGTTTGTTAGAATGTTTGTCTTGCTAACATGTTGGTTCTTTTGTATATGGGTTATGTTGGTTCAAAAACTAAGTCACCAGATCAAATCGTAAAAAACTACTTTTAACTCTATACGCTCCTATTTCCATCCAATCGTCATGAAACTTTGTCAATTTTTTCAATTGATTAAATGAACGATAAAGGGCAATTTTGCTTCGTTTTGTTTACCTTTTTCCATTTGACAACCGTGATATTACTTTAGTACGTAATGCAGTTTATACAAGTGACCGGATAATTTTGTAAGCCTGCAAGGCATTGAAGCAGTCCATCAGTCTCACTTTGTTGTTTGCGGAATTCTTAACCAGATCATAGAAACCTGACACCTTGAAAGTTAATTTTAAACCTATTTATTTTACATCGATTAGAAAGTGAGTTCTTTCAACTGATATTGATCTCTCTTGATGACTGCTATCTGTTGCAATAATTTGGAAATTATTCTTCACACCGTACATGGCCGGATATAAACATAAACTACAACAGTTTATACTAGATCGTGCTATTTGTCAAACGTTAATATATATATATATATATATATATATATATATATATATATATATATATATATATATATATATATATATATATATATATATAATTAATAATAGTAAAGTGTAAAGTTTATTCATTGTCAGCCAGCAGACAGATTACATGTGAAAGTAACACAAGTAGCTTACCATATCTAAAGTTCTGACTGCCAGTATTTAATGGAAACGTTACTGGCTTTTTCTAGAATAGCCTTTAAGTTCTGACAAGTTCTGGTTTATTGCTAGAATTTAATGAAAACGTAAGTGGTTTTTTTAGAACAGACTTTTAGGTGATATAAAAGACGTATTCTCATAAAAAATGTAAGATAAGAACATTTGCATTGGAAACTGCTAATAACTTTACACGAATTGACAGACATGAAATTGTAAATAACAAATTTAAATCAAGTGTTTAATTAGTTGCCCTGAAATTTCTATAAAACAACCATTTGTATAAAGTAAAAAAATCTTAAAACATATCATGAACTAATGGAAAAAACAGCAAAAAAGACTGTTGTAAATTTCTTAAAATTGCATTTAATCTTGAATTCTATTTGCATTCTTGAATTTAAAAGGAAGAATTTGGATTTGCAATGCAATATTTACCACGGGTTATATATATATATAAAAGAGTTAAAGAATGAGAATGGTGTTAAATTACAATTACTGGTAATATTCTCAAATTCCAAATAGACCTCGTAGTTGAATGAATGACAGATGGGGACAATAATACTCTAAAGCCTTATATATGATCCCCACTTTCCTGTTGTTGCTGAAAAACGCGATATCTTTCAGATTTGGTATTTTGGATGTTTAATGTAGAATAGAGAGTATATTGGGTTTTCTTCGTAAATAAGAAAGCTTAAAGAAGCGTTCGCATTCTTATTTTTTATTTTCGATATTTTTTTTCGTTCTTGCTTTTGAGACTGTAGTCTAAAAATTGCAGTCAGAGCGACAAATAATCTTTAAACATTCGAAAAGAATTTTTTGACCTTGGTACATGATAAAGATGTCAATCAACGAAACAAACATATAGTTAATGATTCAATCTGATTAATTTTGATAGAAATACACCAAGCAAGAACACGCCAGTGGAAAATCAAATCAAGTAAATGGATCAACATGAAATAGAAACATGACAGAGGTTTCCAAGGACTCATTTTCTGATCTATTATGAAATATTTCTGATATATAATCAACCTTACAATTAACGAAGGACTTCTGAATATCAATTTCAAGAAGATGATTAAAAACAAACCGTGTCATATAGGAGCATTTTTTTGTTATTTTTGCATATATTCAAAAAAAAATTACCAATCAGCCACTCAAACAACTGACGCTACAAGATCAAAAGCTTGTAGTTTTCTCAGAGGCTTTTTTTCATTCTTACCAGTAGAACTCTTTTGATCTAATAGTTAAGATCAATTAACCCTTTTTTCCATGCAGAATAAAATATTTTCTAGATTGATAAGCAGTGCCAAGATATAAATATCTTGCTTTCAGCAGTAAACTATTTTATGCATGGCGTGTTTCTAGTGTAGTTAAAATCTCTGTTAAAGAAAAAAACTGTTTACTGGTAGTGTTGATATTGTTATTCAACATTTAAATGTGGACAATCTTTTTCAGAGAACAGTTTATTATTTTAAAAAAGTCGATACGACAACAGACACAATCTTAAAGATTCGTAAATATCTCAACTTGAATATTCACTTTCTATAATCTTAAGTGTGCAAATGAAGTCAAGAAGGTAATGCATGTCTTATCAGCGAATTTATTACATCTTCAAATTGAAATGAGTGCAATAAAGTAAATCATTTATCATAATTAAACTGCACACGATTTCCTGCAATATTACAGTTACGTGAAAATAACATTTACGTCTTAGGTTACAAAACAGATTTTGATTCTTTCCAGAAACTCGCTATTGCTAATATTTTTTTCAAAACGTTTTTCTTTTAAATTGAGGCACATAAACCCAGTGCTGAATGTATTCTACAGCGATCACTAGCAGCAGAGCCTTGAAATTTCATACTCAACTTACATAGGCAACGGTCAAATAATAATGATTTTGAAATATACGTTAGCCTGCTGGCGATAAATTAGTACTTGTATTTGTCGATAACGCGAAGGCAGAAGAACCCCTAAAGGGAAGTTTAACTAAAAATTGTAAAAAAGAAAATATTTCCTGCTACTCGTGCAACAAAGTCCATAATATTACAAGCTGAAAAAAAACTTCGATTTTAAATGCAGTATGGACATAGTATCATGGTACAAATGCTCATAAGAAAAAAGTGTACCAGCTTCTAAGTATTACCTTTCTTGAACAATTTTACCAGTGTCTTTATAGTGATAAAATTGATTTCCTCCAGAATCATAAAACAAGCATGTAAAGTCAATGACTTTTTTTATCCAAGCTGAAAATGTCTTTGACCTAACTATTAAAATAAAATGAAACATTATGAAAATTGTCCCACAAGTATTGAAGTATCTTACTGTAACAACTCTATTTGAGTTTATAAGATCCAGCATGGAAGTCCAAACATTATTCTAAGCATTTCTAAGTCAAATGCACACAAGTAATACAAAGCATTGAATCTGGAAGCAAATATTGCAAATCAAACTGGTCTTAGTATTGAGGACTAAGCAGAACATTTTACTAGGGACAATCCTGCGAAACTAAACACTAACTTGATTGTATGACAAATTCGTTCTTAAGTTGGTGTGTCTGTCTTAATTCAAGAGGCAAATATGAAGGATGTATTTCACTAAACTTTTGTAATGAACATACATCTGGCTAATAAATGTTTTAAGAAGTGAAATTATATCTAGAAATTAGAAAACAGCATTTAGGCATGTCAACAGTATTAAGATCAATCAAATCGAAAATAATTACACAATGATTTCGATAAAATAACATTTGTACACACTAAGAAGAACCTAAAATATTAAACGTATATATTACTCGATCAAACAGTAGTGGAATACCCAGTTGGAAGAAAAAGCTGTTCTCTAAGAAATGTTTTCTTTGAATGTAATAGATACGTTATACAAAGACGCCAGTTTCTACTACTACAACCTGCTGGTTTATTACACATTTCGACACCAACACACTCTTATTTCGTAATGCTCTACTTAACGATAAGAAAATATTTTCTTTTTATACAGAAGTGCAGGCATTTAAAATTGTTTAATGAAAGATTTCAAGAAAATGGCATCTTATACTTCGAATTCATGTTGTGGGATATTAGAATGGTGGTGAGTACACAGCAAATTCTGAAATAATAAAATACATCATTTTTCATTCATGCCAATGTTATTTTATTTCTTATTTGGCTTTAAATTGTGAACCATATTGTAAATTTGCAACGTTATACAAAATCGAAGATAAAACCTTAATATAATTTAACCTCTTGGACAGGCTGTCTCTTATGTTGTTATAACTTGCAGCCCAATGTGGTATTTTTCTTTATAATTCATATCTTGATTATGTGTTTGCGAAAGTTGCAATAACCAAAGAGATTATTAAACAGAAAACATACATTTCTTTAAATTGCATATTGACTTGCATTTCTGAGCTTACATGAAGATAATGACCTTTCAAATATATCCCGAAGGATTTAAAGCATGATTTAAATGACTGAATGATTAAAAAACACCTCATCTTAGAAGACGGCAAGCTAATATTACAAGAATAAAGACTTGAAATGCAGTCTGATTATCTACAATATCACATTCCTACAAACGCCTTCTATCACCTGGATGTTTATACCACTTTATTCAACATATGGAATCAAAGAGGTTTTTTTGGAGAGAAAATGAAAACTAGAGTTTATTGAAATATCTAACTTCAGTAAAACACAATGCAAGAAGCATGTTTTTCTTTTTTTATTTCAGCTTGGGTCATTGCAAAATATTGTGACAAATAAAGGATAGTTTTGCCATACATTATTTAAAAAAGGTACTTCCTGTTAACATAGAACATATTGAAGCATGTTCTTATTACGTGTTTGAGAGAACTTTTGATTGCGAGTCCATTGGAAAGTCTTTGTCTACATGTATGACGTGTAAAAATCAAAATATGAATTATTTATACTTGGATACATTTTAAGTCAAATGTGTGTCTTTGACTTCACTTTCACGCGTATTCTTTACTCGCCTCTATTCGCTAAAACAAAGCTTAAGTATGTACATGTAAAGTTTGTATGAGGCTGATGTAATATCAAATTATTGTTTTATTGTTCAGTGTATTGTAAAAAGAAAGCCCCATTATATGCTTTCTATGTAAAAGAAATCCTGTCTTCAAATTATTTTTTGCGGAAATTTTTTTAGTTCATATACTTGTATAACGTAATGCATTGAGAAACTGTGTGTGTGGAATGTTCTTGTTGAGAAGTTTCTTGGTGTATATTATTATCTTTCAGCTGAAATATTTAATACTTAAAAATGAATATATTCATACAATGACGTTTTTGAAAAGGTTCTGTCAGTTACGTAATAAGTCGTCATTGTAACACCAACAGTTTGATTACGGTATGATTACGTTTTCTTAGATTATATCAACTTACTCATTGCAAATTATGCCATGTGATTTAAGTTAAATAAATGGTTCATCTACGTTAAGAATATTTTAAATGTTCGCGATCTTTTAAAAATTAGAATCATTTGTCTCATCAATTTAGTATTTAGTATAATAGTACAAGATCTAAGTGGAACACATGCTTACAACTTCATCAGATAAATTTTAAAGATTATATTACCACACCCTTCATGAAAAAAGAATTTTCTACGATTTGTTGTTTGTTTTTGTTATGCCTTGTCAGTTAGGTTTATTAGTTTTCTTGTATCTTAAGGTTTCATATATTTATGTTTTTATAACTTGAAATTGATAAATTGCGTTACTAAATTGAATTATGTTTGCAAACTACGAATGAAAGCAGAAGTTCAGGTTTTGAATGTCGATTTTCTGCAACTGTTGCAATACTTGATTGCTTAAAAACTTTTTAGTGAACATTTTCTCAGTTTTCAATTGGCTTTTGATAAATGTGAAGTAGGGGTGGGGGATAAAAGTACATTTCCTAAATACATCTGAACCTATCTTTTTGTTTTCTGTCTCTTCTGTGGTATCTTCCCCAAAATTGCAAGGTTTTAAATGCAGTTTTATTGGTATAAGTGCTATTGAGACAGTGATTTTGATCCAAGCATTTTTGATCTAGAGAATATTATCGCCGCGAAAGTGATACGTTATCATATCTTGCAAAGAGAATCAGATAATTTAAAACCTGTAAATTCAAAGATTTTGCGATGAAGACTGAACAAATCTTATAACCTCCAAAGCTTATATGAATTTTCAATTTTCATTCGCACAGTCGCACAGTCCTCTGGTGTCCTCCAAAGCTACCAAACGATTTTAAAGAATAAAACATTATACATATAAATACATGTAAAACGTCTTTCGCCTCGTATCAAAGGTTTTCATACAACATTTTAGACGATGAACTCGGAAAAAAATCAACCAGAATTGTCTGGAGTGAACATCAGACAAAATACTACTAATAGAAAAAAGCCAAAATTATGCTCAGTCTCGATTCTAAACGTAAATATTGCAAACTTAATGGTGTTACAACAATGCAAAGAACATCTGACGGTTATATTCTTGTAATGTTATTCAAATTTAAAACTTGGCCTGCAGCAATCTCTTAAATACCAGTTTTTTCTTGTTTCCGTGTTGGAATCTTCCATAGTTTGAACCAACAAATGTGAATGTTTCTGAGTATATTTCTAAGAAAATGTGCCAAATATGCTTTCAACGATTTTCAAAGATGTATTCAAAGGCAAACACGTAGACTATACAAAGGGTAATGTGTAATTTAACATTGTTTTACTGAATGCAGAGAAGCGTAGTTCAGTTATGTGTATATAATGAAAACTCTGTATTGAAAAAAGAGAAGGGTCTAATGCACGAAACATTTTACTCACTCGATCTCCTATCGACCAACTCAGCAACCCACTCACCCACTCTTTTATCACTCTAAAAACGTTAGCATATTTGTCTACCCTTTAGCTCACTTGAGCTCTTTATGCTCAAATATGAGCTAATGTCATCGTCCATTGTCCGTCATCTGTCTGTCGTCTGGCATCTGTCCATATTTACCTTGTGAACACTCTAGAGGCCACATTTCCAATCCAATCATCATGAAACTTTGTTAGAATTTTTGGCTTGGTGATTCCTAGGCTATTTTATATATGGGTCATGTTTGGTTGAAAACTAGGTCACTAGGTCAAACTAGGTCACTAGGTCTAACCTTAAAAAATCTTGTGAACACTCTAGGGAGGATACATTATCCACCCGAACAACTTGAAATTTTGTCGGAATGTTAGGAAAGTTGACCTCTAGGCTTCTAGAACATGATCTTTTTTCTAGAGTAATGTTGGGCCAAAAACTAGGTCACCAGGTCAGATCCTACAATAATCTTGTGAATACTTTAGAGGCCACATTTTTCATTCAATCATCATGAGAGTTTGTTAGAATGTGTTTGCTAACATGTTGGTTCTTTTGTATATGGGTTATGTCGGTTCAAAAACTAAGTCACCAGATCAAATCGTCAAAACTACTTTTAACTCTATACGCTCCTATTTCCATCCAATCGTCATGAAACTTTGTCAATTTTTTTCAATTGATTAAATGAACGATAAAGGGCAATTTTGCTTCGTTTTGTTTACGTTTTTCATTTGACAACCGTGATATTACTTTAGTACGTAATGCAGTTTATACAAGTGACCGGATAATTTTGTAAGCCTGCATGGCATTGTAGCAGTCCATCAGTCTCACTTTGTTGTTTGCGGAATTCTTAACCAGATCATAGAAACCTGACACCTGATTGAAAGTTAATTTTAAACCTATTTATTTTTACATCGATTAGGAAGTGAGTTCTTTCAACTGATATTGATCTCTCTTGATGACTGCTATCTGTTGCAATAATTTAGAAATTTTAATTCACACCGTACATGGCCGGATATAAACATAAACTACAACAGTTTATACTAGATCGTGCTATTTGTCAAACAGTTATATATATATAATTAATAATAGTAAAGTATAAAGTTTATTCATTGTCAGCCAGCAGACAGATTACATGTAAAAGTAACACAAGTAGCTTACCATATCTAAAGTTCTGACAAGTTCTGGTTTATTGCCAGTATTTAATGGAAACGTTAGTGGCTTTTTCTAGAATAGCCTTTTAGTTCTGACAAGTTCTGGTTTATTGCCAGAATTTAATGAAAACGTTAGTGGTTTTTTCTAGAACAGACTTTTAGGTGATATAAAAGACGTATTCTCATAAAAAAATGTTAGATAAGAACATTTGCATTGGAAACTGCTAATAACTTTACACGAATTGACAGACATGAAATTGTAAATAACAAATTTAAATCAAGTGTTTAATTAGTTGCCCTGAAATTTCTATAAAACAACCATTTGTATAAAGTAAAAAAATCTTAAAACATATCATGAACTTATGGAATAAACAGCAAAAAAGACTGTTGTAAATTTCTTAAAATTGCATTTAATCTTGAATTCTATTTGCATTCTTGAATTTAAAAGGAAGAATTTGGATTTGCAATGCATATTTACCACGGGTTATATATATATAAAAAAGAGTTAAAGAATGAAAATGGTTTTAAATTACAATTACTGGTAATATTCTCTTATTCCAAATAGACCTCGTAGTTGAATGAATGACAGATGGAGACACTAATACTCTAAAGCCTTATATATGATCCCCACTTTCCTGTTGTTGCTGAAAAACGCGATATCTTTCAGATTTGGTATTTTGGATGGATGTTTAATGTAGAATAGAGAGTATATTAGGTGTTCTTCGTAAATAAGAAAGCTAAAAGAAGCGTTCGCATTCTTATTTGTTATTTCTTATATTTTTTTTGGTTCTTGCTTTTGAGATTGTAGTCTAAAAATTGCAGTCAGAGCAACAAATAATCTTTAAACATTCGAAAAGAATTTTCTGACCTTGGTACATGATAAAGATGTCAATCAACGAAACAAACATATAGTTAATGATTCAATCTGATTAATTTTGATAGAAATACACCAAGCAAGAACACGCCAGTGGAAAATCAAATCAAGTAAATGGATCAACATGAAATAGAAACATGACAGAGTTTTCCAAGGACTCATTTTCTAATCTATTATGAAATATTTCTGATACATAATCAACCTTACAATTAACGAAGGAATTCTGAATATCAATTTCCAGAAGATGATTAAAAACCAACCGTATCATATAGGAGCATGTTTTGGTTATTTTTGCACATATTAAAAAAAAGAACATTACCAATCAGCCATCAAACAACTGACGCAACAAGATCAAAAGCTTGCAGTTTTCTAAGAGGCCTTTTTCATTCTTACCAGTAGAACTATTTGGATCTATTAGTTAAGATCAATTATCCCTTTTTCCATGCAGAAAAAGATATTTTATAGAGTGATAAGCAGTGCCAAGATATAAGTATTTTGCTTTCAGCAGTAAACTATTTAATGCATGGTGTGTTTCTAGTGTAGTTAAAATCTCTTTTAAAGAAAAAATCTGTTTTCTGGTAGTGTTGATATTGGTATTCAACATTTAAATGTGGACAATCTTTTTCAGAGAACAGTTTATTATTTAAAAGAGTCGATACGACAACAGACACAATCTTAAAGATTCGTAAATATGTTAACTTGAATATTCACTTTCTATGATCTTAAGTGTGCAAATGAAGTCAAGAGGTAATGCACGTCTTATCAGCGAATTTATTACATCTTCAAATTGAAATGTGTGCAATAAAGTAAATCATTTATCATAATTAAACTGCACACGATTTCCTGCAATATTACAGTTACGTGAAAATAACATTTACGTCTTAGGTTAAAAAAAAAACATATTTTGATTCTTTCCAGAAACTCGCTATTGCGAATATTTTTTTCAAAACGTTTTTCTTTTAAATTGAGGCACATAAACCCAGTGCTGAATGTATTCTACAGCGATCACTAGTGGCATAGCTTTGAAATTTCAATACTCAACTTTCTTAGGCAACGGTCAAATAATAATGATTCTGAAAAATACGTTAACCAGCTGGCGATAAATTAATACTTGTACTTGTCGACAACGCGAAGGCAGAAGAACCGCTAAAGGGATGTTTAACTAAAAATTGTAAAATTATTTTTATTTCCCGCCACTCATGCAAAAAAGTCCCTAATATTACATTAGCTGAAAGAAACTTCGATTTTAAATGCAGTATGAACATGATACTATGGTACAAATGCTCATAAAAAAGTGTACCAGCTTCTAAGTATTACCCTTCTTGAACAAGTTTACCAATGTCTTTATAGTGATAATTGATTTCACCCAGAATCACAACACAAGCATGTAAAGCCAATGACTTTTTTATCCAAGCTGAAAATGTCTTTGACCTAACCATTAAAATAAAATGAAACATTATGAAAATTGTCCCACCAGTATTGAAGTATCTTACTGTAACAACTCTATTTAAGTTTATAAGATCCAGCATGGAAGTCCAAACATTATTCTAAGCATTTCTAAGTCAAATGCACACAAGTAATGCCAAGCATTGAATCTGGAAGCAAATATTGCAAATCAAACTGGTCTTAGTATTGAGGACTAACAGAACATTTTACTAGGGGCAATCCTGCGAAACTAAACACTAACTTGATTGTATGACAAATTTGTTCTTAAGTTGGTGTGTCTGTCTAAAATCAAGAGGCAAATATGAAGGATGTATTTCACTAAACTTTTGTAATGAACATACATCTGGCTAAAAAATGTTTTACGAAGTGAAATTATAACTAGAAATTAGAAAATAGCGTTTTGACATGTCAACAGTATTTAGATTAATCAAATCGAAAATAATAACACAACGATTTCGATAAAAATAACCATTTATATACACTAAGAAGAACCTAAAATATTAAACGTATATTTTACTCGATCAAACGGTAGTGGAATACCCAGTTGGAAGAAAAAACTGTTCTCTGAGATATGTTTTCTTTGAATGTAATAGATACATTGTACAAAGATGCCAGTTTCTACTACTACAACCTGCTGGTTTATTACACATTTCGACACCAACAGACTCATATTTGGTAATGATCTACTTAACGATAAGAAAATATTTTCTATTTATACAATAGTGCAGGCACCTTTACTTGTTTACTGAAAGATTTCAAGGAAATGGCATCTAATACTCAGAATTCATGTTTTGGAGAATTAGAATGGTGGTGGGTACATAACAAATTCTGAAATAATAAAATACATCATTTTTCATTCATGCCAATGTTATTTTATTTCTTATTTGGCTTTAAATTGTGAACCATATTCAGTAAATTTGCAACGTTATACAAAATCGAAGATAAAGCCTTAATATAATTTAACCTCTTGGATAGGCTGTCTCTTATGTTGTTATAACTTGCAGCCCAATGTGGTATTTTTCTTTATAATTCATATCTTGATTATGTATTTGCGAAAGTTGCAATAACTAAAGAGATTATTAAACAGAAAACATACATTTCTTTAAATTGCATAGTGACTTGCATTTCTGAGCTTACATGAAGATAAAGACCTTTCGAATATTTCCCGAAGGATTTAAAGCATAGCAGAAATGATTTAAATGACTGAATGGTTATAAAACGTCTCAGCTTAGAAGACGGCAAGCTAAGACTACAAGGATAAAGACTTGAAATGCAGTCTGATTATCTACAATATCACATTCCTACAAACGCCTTGTATCGTCTGGATGTTTATACCACTTTATTCACATATGGAATCAAAGAGGATTTTTTGGTGAGAAAATGAAAACTAGCGTTTATTGAAATATTTAACTTCAGTAAAACACAATGCAAGAAGCATGTTTTTTTTATTTCAGCTGGGGTCATTGCAAAATATTGTGACAAATAAAGGATAGTTTTGCCATACATTATTTAAAAAAGTTAAGTCCTGTTAACATAGAACATATTTAAGCATGTTCTTATTACGTGTTTGAAAGAACTTTTGATTGCGAGTCCATTGAAAAGTCTTTGTGTACATGTATGACGTGTAAAAATCAAAATATGAATTATTTATACTTGGATACATTTTAAGTCAAATGTGTGTCTTTGACTTCACTTTCACGCGTATTCTTTACTCGCCTCTATTCGCCAAAACAAAGCTTAAGTATGTACATGTAAAGTTTGTATGAGGCTGATGTAATATCAAATGATTGTTTTATTGTTCAATGTATTGTAAAAAGAAAGCCCCATTACAGGCTTTCTATGTAAAAGAAATCCTGTCTTCAAATTATTTTTTGCGGAAAATTTTTTTAACCAGGTTTTCAACGAAAACCTGGTTATTGTAATGCTGAAGTCGGCGGGCGGGCGGGCGTCAACTTTTGGTTTCCGCTCGATAACTTGAGTTTACTTTGGCCTATTGACGCCAAACTTGGTATATGAGTAGCTTATGTCAAGAGGCAGCTTGGGATTGCTACCCAGGTGTCTGTGATCAAGGTCAAGGTCACTGTTGCTAAAATAGAAATTCAATTTCCGCTCAATAACTTGAGTTTGCTTTGACCTATTGACCCCAAACTTGGTATATGAGTAGCTTATGTCAAGAGGCAGCTTGGGATTGTTACCGAGGTGTCTGTGGTCAAGGTCAAGGTCACTGTTGCTAAAAATAGAAATTCAGTTTCCGCTCAATAACTTTAGTTTGCTTGGACCTATTGACACCAAATTTAGTATTTGGGTAGCTGATATCAAGATGCAACTTGACATTGCTACCCAGGTGTCTGTGAACAAGGTCAAGGTCACTGTTGCTTTAAAAAAGAAATTCAGTTTTCACGTGATAACTTGAGTTTGCATTGACCTGTTGACACCAAACTTGCTGTGTGGGTAGCTTATATTAAGATGCAGCTTGGGATTGCTATAATGATATCTGGGAGCATGGTCAAGGTCATTTGCTTACAATAGAATTTTCAGCTTCTACTCAATAACTTCAGCACACTTTGACCTATTGATACTCAACTTTGCATGTGTGTAGCTTACATGAAAATACAGCCTGGCATTGCTACTCAGGTATCTGATTTATTTTTATTTTGCACTATTGAAACCAACTTTCTGTGTTGGTACCAAAATAACAGCACCATTTTTACTTCACTGCCATATTTCTTCCTAATTCCTGTCAGATCAATACTTAATCGTTGAAAACCTGGTTTTCGTCGCATTGCGGCGCTTCTTGTTAGTTCATATACTTGTATAACGAAATGCATTGAGAAACTGTGTGTGGAAAGTTCTTGTTGAGAAGTTTCTTGGTGTATATTATTATCTTTCAGCTGAAATATTTAATACTTAAAAATGAATATATTCATACAATGACGTTTTTGAAAAGCTTCAGTCAGTTACGTAATAAGTCGTCATTGTAACACCAACAGTTTGATTACGGTATGATTACGTTTTCCTAGATTATATCAACTTACTCATTGCAAATTATGCCATGTGATTTATGTAAAATAAATTGTTCATCTACGTTAAGAATATTTTAAATGTTCGCGATCTTTTAAAAATTAGAATCATTTGTCTCATCAATTTAGTATTTAGTATAATAGTACAAGATATAAGTGGAACACATGCTTACAACTTCATCAGATAAATTTTAAAGATTATATTACCACACCCTTCATGAAAAAAGAATTTTCTACGATTTGTTGTTTGTTTTTGTCATGCCTTGTCAGTTAGGTTTATAAGTTTTCTTGTATCTTAAGGTTTCATATATTTATGTTTTTATAACTTGAAATTGATAAATTGCGTTACTAAATTGAATTATGTTTGCAAACTACGGATGAAAGCAGAAGTTCAGGTTTTGAATGTCGATTTTCTGCAACTCTTGCAATATTTGATTGTTTAAAAACTTTTTTAGTGAACATTTTCTCAATTTTCAATTGGCTTTTGATAAATGTGAAGTAGGGGTGGGGGATAAAAGTACATTTCCTAAATACATTTGAACCTATCTTTTTGTTTTCTGTCTCTTCTGTGATATCTTCCCCAAAATTGCAAGGTTTTAAATGCAGTTTTATTGGTATAAGTGCTATTGAGACAGTGATTTTGATCCAAGCATTTTTGATCTAGAGAATACTATCGCCGCGAAAGTGATACGTTATCATATCTTGCAAAGAGAATCAGATAATTTAAAACCTGTAAATTCAAAGATTTTGCTATGAAGACTGAACAAATCTTATAACCTCCAAAGCTTATATGAATTTTCAATTTTCATTCGCACAGTCACACAGTCCTCCAAAGCTACCAAACGATTTTAAAGAATAAAACATCATACATATAAATACATGTAAAACGTCTTTCGCCTCGTATCAAAGGTTTTCATACAACATTTTAAACGATGAACTCGGAAAAAAAAAACCACCTGAATTGTCTGGAGTGAACATCAGACAAAATACTACTAATAGAAAAAAGCCAAAATTATGCTTAGTCTCGATTCTAAACGTAAATATTGCAAACTTAATGGTGTTACAACAATGCAAAGAACATCTGACGGTTATATTCTTGTAATGTTATTCAAATTTAAAACTTGGCCTGCAGCAATCTCTTAAATACCAGTTTTTTCTTGTTTCCGTGTTGGAATCTTCTATAGTTTGAACCAACATATGTGAATGTTTCTGAGTATATTTCTAAGAAAATGTGCCAAATATGCTTTCAACGATTTTCAAAGACGTATTCAACAGTCAAACACGTAGACTATACAAAGGGTAATGTGTAATTTAACATTGTTTTACTGAATGCAGAGAAGCGTACTTCAGTTATGTGTATATAATGAAAACTCTGTATTGAAAAAAGAGAAGGGTCTAATGCACAAAACATTTTACTCACACGATCTCCTATCGACCAACTCAGGAAACCACTCACCCACTCTTTTATCACTCTAAAAACGTTAGCATATTTGTCTACCCTTTAGCTCACTTGAGCTCTTTATGCTCACATATGAGCTAATGTCGTCGTCCATTGTCCGTCATCTGTCTGTCGTCTGTCCATATTTACCTTGTGAACACTCTAGAGGCCACATTTCAAATCCAATCATTATGAAACTTTGTTAGAATTTTTGGCTTGGTGATTCCTAGGCTATTTTATATATGGGTCATGTTTGGTTGAAAACTAGGTCACTAGGTCAAACTAGGTCACTAGGTCAAACCTTAAAAAATCTTGTGAACACTCTAGGGAGGACACATTATCCACCCGAACAACTTGAAATTTTGTCGGAATGTTAGGAAAGTTGACCTCTAGGCTTCTAGAACATGATCTTTTTTCTAGAGTAATGTTGGGCCAAAAACTAGGTCAACAGGTCAGATCCTACAATAACCTTGTGAACACTCTAGAGGCCACATTTTCCATTCAATCATCATGAAAGTTTGTTAGAATGTTTGTCTTGCTAACATGTTGGTTCTTTTGTATATGGGTTATGTTGGTTCAAAAACTAAGTCACCAGATCAAATCGTCAAAAACTACTTTTAACTCTATACGCTCCTATTTCCATCCAATCGTCATGAAACTTTGTCAATTTTTTCAATTGATTAAATGAACAATAAAGGGCAATTTTGCTTCGTTTTGTTTACGTTTTTCATTTGACAACCTTGATATTACTTTAGTACGTAATGCAGTTTATACAAGTGACCGGGTAATTTTGTAAGCCTGCATGGCATTGTAGCAGTCCATCAGTCTCACTTTGTTGTTTGCGGAATTCTTAACCAGATCATAGAAACCTGACAACTGATTGAAAGTTAATTTTAAACCTATTTATTTTACATCGATTAGGAGGTGAGTTCTTTCAACTGATATTGATCTCTCTTGATGACTGCTATCTGTTGCAATAATTTAGAAATTTTAATTCACACCGTACATGGCCGGATATAAACATAAACTACAACAGTTTATACTAGAACGTGCTATTTGTCAAACATTTATATATATATAATTAATAATAGTAAAGTATAAAGTTTATTCATTGTCAGCCAGCAGACAGATTACATGTAAAAGTAACACAAGTAGCTTACCATATCTAAAGTTCTGACAAGTTCTGGTTTATTGCCAGTATTTAATGGAAACGTTAGTGGCTTTTTCTAGAATAGCCTTTTAGTTCTGACAAGTTCTGGTTTATTGCCAGAATTTAATGAAAACGTTAGTGGTTTTTTCTAGAACAGACTTTTAGGTGATATAAAAGACGTATTCTCATAAAAAAAAATGTTAGATAAGAACATTTGCATTGGAAACTGCTAATAACTTTACACGAATTGACAGACATGAAATTGTAAATAACAAATTTAAATCAAGTGTTTAATTAGTTGCCCTGAAATTTCTATAAAACAACCATTTGTATAAAGTAAAAAAATCTTAAAACATATCATGAACTTATGGAATAAACAGCAAAAAAGACTGTTGTAAATTTCTTAAAATTGCATTTAATCTTGAATTCTATTTGCATTCTTGAATTTAAAAGGAAGAATTTGGATTTGCAATGCATATTTACCACGGGTTATATATATATAAAAAAGAGTTAAAGAATGAAAATGGTTTTAAATTACAATTACTGGTAATATTCTCTAATTCCAAATAGACCTCGTAGTTGAATGAATGACAGATGGAGACACTAATACTCTAAAGCCTTATATATGATCCCCACTTTCCTGTTGTTGCTGAAAAACGCGATATCTTTCAGATTTGGTATTTTGGATGGATGTTTAATGTAGAATAGAGAGTATATTAGGTGTTCTTCGTAAATAAGAAAGCTAAAAGAAGCGTTCGCATTCGTATTTGTTATTTCTTATATTTTTTTTGGTTCTTGCTTTTGAGATTGTAGTCTAAAAATTGCAGTCAGAGCAACAAATAATCTTTAAACATTCGAAAAGAAATTTCTGACCTTGGTATATGATAAAGATGTCAATCAACGAAACAAACATATAGTTAATGATTCAATCTGATTAATTTTGATAGAAATACACCAAGCAAGAACACGCCAGTGGAAAATCAAATCAAGTAAATGGATCAACATGAAATAGAAACATGACAGAGGTTTCCAAGGACTCATTTTCTGATCTATTATGAAATATTTCTGATACATAATCAACCTTACAATTAACGAAGGAATTCTGAATATCAATTTCCAGAAGATGATTAAAAACCAACCGTATCATATAGGAGCATGTTTTGGTTATTTTTGCATATATAAAAAAAAAAGAACATTACCAATCAGCCATCAAACAACTGACGCAACAAGGTCAAAAGCTTGTAGTTTTCTAAGAGGCCTTTTTCATTCTTACCAGTAGAACTATTTGGATCTATTAGTTAAGATCAATTATCCCTTTTTCCATGCAGAAAAAGATATTTTATAGAGTGATAAGCAGTGCCAAGATATAAGTATTTTGCTTTCAGCAGTAAACTATTTAATGCATGGTGTGTTTCTAGTGTAGTTAAAATCTCTTTTAAAGAAAAAATCTGTTTTCTGGTAGTGTTGATATTGGTATTCAACATTTAAATGTGGACAATCTTTTTCAGAGAACAGTTTATTATTTAAAAGAGTCGATACGACAACAGACACAATCTTAAAGATTCGTAAATATGTTAACTTGAATATTCACTTTCTATGATCTTAAGTGTGCAAATGAAGTCAAGAGGTAATGCACGTCTTATCAGCGAATTTATTACATCTTCAAATTGAAATGTGTGCAATAAAGTAAATCATTTATCATAATTAAACTGCACACGATTTCCTGCAATATTACAGTTACGTGAAAATAACATTTACGTCTTAGGTTAAAAAAAAACATATTTTGATTCTTTCCAGAAACTCGCTATTGCGAATATTTTTTTCAAAACGTTTTTCTTTTAAATTGAGGCACATAAACCCAGTGCTGAATGTATTCTACAGCGATCACTAGTGGCATAGCTTTGAAATTTCAATACTCAACTTTCTTAGGCAACGGTCAAATAATAATGATTCTGAAAAATACGTTAACCAGCTGGCGATAAATTAATACTTGTACTTGTCGACAACGCGAAGGCAGAAGAACCGCTAAAGGGATGTTTAACTAAAAATTGTAAAATTATTTTTATTTCCCGCCACTCATGCAAAAAAGTCCCTAATAGTACATTAGCTGAAGGAAACTTCGATTTTAAATGCAGTATGAAGATGATACTATGGTACAAATGCTCATAAGAAAAAGGTGTCCCAGCTTCTAAGTATTACCCTTCTTGAACAAGTTTACCAATGTCTTTATAGTGATTATTGATTTCACCCAGAATCACAACACAAGCATGTAAAGCCAATGACTTTTTTATCCAAGCTGAAAATGTCTTTGACCTAACCATTAAAATAAAATGAAACATTATGAAAATTGTCCCACCAGTATTGAAGTATCTTACTGTAACAACTCTATCTAAGTTTATAAGATCCAGCATGGAAGTCCAAACATTATTCTAAGGCAAATATGAAGGATGTATTTCACTAAACTTTTGTAATGAACATACATCTGGCTAATAAATGTTTTACGAAGTGAAATTATAACTAGAAATTAGAAAATAGCGTTTTGACATGTCAACGGTATTTAGATTAATCAAATCAAAAATAATTACACAGTGATTTCGATAAAATAACCATTTGTATACACTAAGAAGAACCTAAAATATTAAACGTATATATTACTCGATCAAACGGTAGTGGAATACCCAGTTGGAAGAAAAAGCTGTTCTCTAAGAAATGTTTTCTTTGAATGTAAAAGATACGTTGTACAAAGACGCCAGTTTCTACTACTACAACCTGCTGGTTTGTTACACATTTCGACACCAACACACTCTTATTTAGTAATGTTCTACTTAACGATAAGAAAATATTTTCTTTTTATACAGAAGTGCAGGCATTTTAACTTGTTTACTGAAAGATTTCAAGGAAATGGCATCTTATTCTTCGAATTCATGTTGTAGGAAATTAGAATGGTGGTGGGTACACAGCAAATTCTGAAATAATAAAATACATTATTTTTCATTCATGCCAATGTTATTTTATTTATTTGGCTTTAAATTGTGAACACTGTTCAGTAAACTTTCAACATCATACAATATGTACATGTAAAGTTTATATGAGGCTGATGTTATATCAAATTATTGTTTTATTGTTCAGTATAATGTAAAAAGAAAGCCCCGTTACATAAAATTATTTTACTTTATGACAGATTTTATAAAACAGCAAAATGTTCAACCGACCACGCACTCTATGTGCATTATGGTAAAGGACAATTATTTAAGGAAATTCAGCTCAGTTTGCAGGGTGATCTTGTATTCTAACTAATAATTTTATTTCCACAGGTGAACTCCAGCCCGGACCTGAAACATTTACGAGAAGAAAATGTAACGTTTCAGTACCAGGTGGCAGACACCGAATGTGATATAGGAACAGGGCTGTTTGAACTCGTTGAAATGAGCAACATTGCAGACGCTTTCATAGGTACTTTGTCTGATTGATACTGTCTTAATACAGGCTTAATGATAACGCAGTTATATGATTTAAGATCAGAGACTACATCTGATTAATGACTTATCTTAAGTTGATATCACAGGTACTAAGAACATAACTTTCGCCTTAGACACGCGTATGAATGAAAGAATTTAGCAAACGTGATTTTGGCTTAATTGAGGGTTAGTGCGAATTACTTCATAAATGAAGTTTTGCTATTGTCTGTTGTGAACATTTCAGCTTATAAGCCTTGTAGTGTCAGCTTCAGAAGAAGAAACACGATGTAAATGACAAAAAGTGTGACAGAAATCGTGGAAACAATCGCTTTCTATCTTAAAAAGCTCGATCCGGACCTTTTCTTGAAAATATTAACCCCTAGCACTAATATGCATCAGGTTATTTAGCGGACTTGTAAACAGATTTGGTGTAAAAAAAAAACAGTTGTTAATCTTCTAATAGTCTCACAGTCATATCATTATTTAAAATTGTATTAGAGAATCATTTTAAATTTGTAATTTTCATTCAGTCGTATGTCTGGAGTATGTACCTTGTACCTGTGTTTAAAATCTGTAAGGTATATATATAAAGGTAACACCAGGATATTCCTGATAAAGCACACAACATGCCATTTACTTAATTGTTCGTTTTTACTTTTCAGAGATTAAACTGATAAACGAATAAATGGGTAAGACTAATTTGCAACGGTGCAGGTCTGATATAATGTCAGATTTTACGGTACATTCTGATAAACTGATCTTTGAAAGAATGACCTTACATACCTCCCGTCATCTCTATAAATCTATTAAACAGACTTTTTTCCTGTTTAAGTTTACATGTAACTATTCAGTCTTAAGTGATTGAATGTAGTTAAGAAAGATAGCTCCTAACTGGTTTTATTTTTATATACGAATTAACAAGTAAGCATATATCAAATAATTTCCATCATCATGAGGTAAGGTCAGGATATAAAACAGCTTAAGGCAGTCATGTTTTCATTGAAACACATCTCATTTCCTTTTTATTCAATTTTGTTTTAGCAAAACAACGTTAAAGACCATTAATCTAACAAGCTTTTTTTATAATGATCACATTCGTAGTGCAAAACAGTGATTGATTACAGAAATACGGTCAAAGTCCTTGGCATTAGAAGGTATTGAAGTGGCAAACAAGCTTGTTTGGTTTTCTCGAAAACAAAAACCAACAAAAAAACAAACAATCAAAAAAAAAGGAAAAAAAAGATCAAATAAATCAGATCTATATACAAAATGAATGATATTGTGATGCGTATGTATACATATTGTACAAAATTTAATTAGATAATACGTGCATAGATAATACAGATTAACAAAAATATATAGTAAATACTGGAAGCAGCTTATGAATAATCCTCCTTGAAGGCTTTCAAAATTAAATATTATTCACGGACGGACATATTTCGTTTTTCGAAATGTTGAAATATCTACTTCTATCGAGATTTTCCATAAAACTATCAATTATGACCTTTCTTATTAGACTTTCGTTCACATGTGTCTGTGGCTGTCGTTGACCGCTGTTGTTACAGTTATCAAGAGAAACGCGTGTCGTACTTGTTTTTTATAGAGGAGTACTTAACTAAGATTTTATCACGTTTTGTACGGTTGCAACTCAAGCCAAAGTTATGATGAGAATTCGTTCAGATCTGCAAGCCAAATTGCATCCAGTCAAATAGCTCCATGCATTATGCTTTACATTACCTAGAAAATAACTCAACCTTGTCTATGTGTAAATAACATGTAAATATCAATAAATATATAGAAAATATTGTAGCTATGTAATCACGATGCCTACTGATGACAACCATGCACTTGTCGTGACTTCCTTAGGATTTGCAAACCTAAGTACTTACAATTATAGTTCCATGCATAATGCTTTACACTGGCACGAAGACTCAATTTTGTCGAAACGCAGCTATGCAGTCACACTACTTTAAGACGACAGCCTCTTATGATTATATGAATTTTCAAACCACTGTCCGTACTTGCTGACGGATCCAGTATTCGTACTGTATTCATCCACGAATCTCCCTACCACATCGTGAAGAAAAAAGTGCTAAGCAGTTAGAAAATAGACGCATTTATTTAGTTTTTGCTCTAGGACAAAGCTTTGTGTTAACATAAACAGCGTTTGATATAAATAATATAAAAGAAGTAAAAACACTATAAAACATGTAAAGCATTTCTTAATGACCAATATTCATCCCTACCGGTGTCTGTTCACATTTCACAGTTGTGTATTTCTTTATAAGAATAGTAGCAACGGATATGTATATCTTAATTCTTAAAGCATGAAAACCCCGAGCCGGCATTAGTTTCCTGAGAAGATCTGGAAAAATGGTTTAAAAACGCATTTACTTGCACGTTTTGCGAAGAAAACTGTTGAAATGATCCTAAATGTCAAGTTTTGACTACGCTTTATATTAAAGCTTTTACTATAATAGTGTTTAATTTCTGTTCGGAACATGCGATGTACACTGTTGAAATGATCCTAAATAACAAGTTTAAATTTGACTACGCTTTGTATTAATGTTTTTACTAAAATAGTGTTTAATTTCTGTTCGGAACATGCGATGTACACTGTTGAAATGATCCTAAATGTCAAGTTTTGATTACGCTTTATATTAATGTTTTTACTAAAATAGTGTTTAATTTCTGTTCGGAACATGCGATGTACACTGTTGAAATGATCCTAAATGTCAAGTTTTGATTACGCTTTATATTAATGTTTTTACTAAAATAGTGTTTAATTTCTGTTCTGAACATGCGATGTACATTGCCTAAACAGCTGCTTATCTGTTACTTTGTTACTATTTATAGACTCATTCGGGTTACAATTTCACAAGGTCAAGTCCGTGTTGGGGTGATGGTTTTTATCATTACAATGGTCTGGTTATTATGTAAAACTGACTTTATTTGGTAGATAAAATGACAATTAGTTTCATTTAATGAATAAATGACATAAATCATTTTAGTTATTAATAAGGTATTACCTTTTATCCTTGACTTTAGGGACATGGTAAATTTTCAAGCATCATCTTTTATAATATTTTAAAATAATCAGGTAAACAAACGTTTATCAGTGTCTAGGAACAATATCAATATAAAGTAAACGTTGATAATCTTCACAATACAGCATATTAAAGAATTCGAATAACTATAGAAAATAGTTTGACAATCATTTTCGAAGGGATCTGTGTACAAAGTCAGTAAATTTAACATAGACCTGTGCTTAATTATATATACGCAGATCCATTGAGCTAGTGTCTCATTTTTGATGTAACACAAGTCTCGTATAAATGTTAACTCGGTCCGTATCCACTTTGGGTAGAGCTCCACAAGGAAATTCTTCTAAGCACACAAATGTTATTATTTAAGTAATGGCAAACTACTTTTAATAATTAAAACTAACCAGTTGAAGACGACTATTAAAAAATCCGTTATTCGTAAAATGGATCATTATCAGAAGGGGTTACATTCCAGAGGAAGATTTATCTAAAATATTCCAATCAATTTGTGATCAGACCGTTAAACCTGTTAAGGCACGGTGCGACTGTAAATATTTAATTCTAAGTTAATACGACTTTTTTTATAAAAAATATACAATTAAATGCGAGTACTTTTTTAAAATTTTGTCACAGATCCAGTTAAATAAATTATAAATTAAAAGTTGTTAAGGTTAAACGCTGTAAGATGACGAGTAAACGGCACTGTTGACGTTTGTATTTTTACTAAGTTAAAATTCCTGTTTATAAAGTGAAAGCAGAAAACTCGAAAAGTGGATACATTACATTAAGTAAAATATTAGTCTCTGATAAAATGAATGGTGCATATATAAAATACTTCACAAATGTTTAGTGATTGAACAACATTTTCTTGTAAAATTTATTATAACTTGAAATAAAGAAGCGTTGACAGATATCCCATGCTAAATAACAGAGTCACTGGTTTATAGGTCCAGCATGTGACTCACTGTGCAAGGCTGCTGGGCTTCTAGCAGGTCGATGGAACAAACCAATGATAAGTTATAGCTGCTCCTCTGAAGTCCTCAACGACCGGGTACAATACCCAACATTTGCAAGAACAACGGCTTTATACGTAGATATGAGTAATTTTATCATCGATATCTTAGAATATTACAACTGGGATAGAACGGTGCTTGTCGAGGGGCCAGAAAGTATTTGGCGGGAAACTACTGGAAAGTTTCAGGTATAAACTTACGCACTTATATTTCATATATCATAATATTGGTTGTCTTAGGTACTGTTTAACACAATCAGTTTAATAAAATGAATCTTGTACATAGTTCCTAATTTTGATAACAAATGAAAGGACTTAATTCAAGAACATTTTAAACAAACAAAACGCGAATTTCAATATTTAAAGCGATTGACTCATGAAATTTAACTTTAAAATGATTTTCTTTAAAATTAAAGGGAATTAAATATATACTATGAAATTCACATAATTTTATCTTTCTATACATTTGAAAACTGAAGAAAAAAGAATTTATATTGAACAGGAGTTTAACCCATGCCATTCAGATCTGTAAAATAAAGCGTAGCTACCTAGACCACTGAACCACTGAGGATTGTTCTTTACGAATATTAAAATTAACA
Source organism: Cyclina sinensis (assembly GCA_012932295.1). Classification (NCBI taxonomy): domain Eukaryota; kingdom Metazoa; phylum Mollusca; class Bivalvia; order Venerida; family Veneridae; genus Cyclina; species Cyclina sinensis. Next base: position 47,966,335 of record JAAONU010000002.1, read on the forward strand.
AAATAATTAAAGTATCTAACGGGGTAAATTTTTCTACTGATAAAAGTGGTAAAAAACTTTATATTATGTGTGATTTAATAACAGACAGTAACTTAGTTTAGATATGTTCTTCACAACTACAAGCAGAATTTTTATATTTCTTTTTTTATGCATCATCGACCCATCTGTGAGCCAGTCGCTTTAAATTAGTTAATGTTAAATGGTGCAACGTTATGTTATTACGCTGCTGACTGTTGGATCTTTTTTTCTTAGTTACAACAATTTTGAGTTTACAGGAGGCAGTGTTTCAAATGTCACATGATTAAGGTTATAGCACTATATTTAGTCTGATAGGACCTCACGTTTTGTGTATATTTCTGTATAGAGATATGAGATAAAGTCTGGAAAACATATTGACTTTCAGTGTTGCGAATTGAGATTGCGAACATGTGTACATATTTGTTCTTTTGCCATGTATTTTTAAGCACCTTTAATGTCTTGTTTTGCAGCATAGTTTGGAAGAAAATGGTATACGAACTGAAATTATGAGTATCCCCTCACAAGCATCACACAGCATTCTGGAGAGTCATTTAAAACACGCATCCTACGAGGGTAAAGGTAAGCTCTGAGAGGTTTCCATTCATACAATACAATACTTCTCGTGATCACCGTCCTAACACAGAGTTACGAAAGTGGTTCAAATAGAAATGTCTTTTCCATTTTGTAGAAATAACCGAATTTATGGTAAATACTGAAAAGTTAGTAACGTGTGCAATTGAAAATAAATAAACCTACATTCGGTTTTATAAACTGCTTAAATGATTTAATTTTTAAGAGGCTTGGAAAAAGTTAACAATATTTCTTTATTCTTTCTAATGGTTTACTTTGGATATGTCTCAACAATTCGTTATTATCTTCATTTTGTCATGATTTGATTGCTCGTATCTTCTTTCATACCATTATTACTGTTTTGCACAAATGACTGAAATAAACTTGTCTGTCCGTCCGTCTGTCTGTTTTATTCATTTCTAACTTGACTTAAACATTTACTGCGTCAAGGGAAGCATAAAGTATGTTCTGTGCCTCATGTGCTTATAATTCTAAAATGATTTGATTAGTCAGTTTACAGGGTCACGTTTATTTTATAACTGCGTATAACTTTAGCGTAAAGCAGAACTTAAACTCTACTGCAGCTACAATGTTTAGAAATTTATGTTTTTTATATTTCTAGTTTTCATCATATGTGCGTACGGACTGGATGTATTATACGTTCTGTGTGCCGCTGAGTCAGCCAATCTGATTAATGGCGAACACGTATTCATAGCAATAGATTTTGCATATATGACCCAGTCAAAACCAGAAAATAGACCTTGCAATGTAGACACTCTTTTAGAAGGTTGGTACACTGACAAATGTTGAGAAACCTTTGAGTTTTCCTATAAGTTGATAATTACATGTATATTAATTAACAACTTGGAAGTAAACATTTTAAGTGAATAAAGCAGCAGATAGGAAACTATCACTATGTTTCCCTTTTTTCACTTTAAACACTATTTGCTATCAAAGAATAAGAAACTTTGTTCCGTGCCCTACAAGAACTCTCCAGACTAAATGATTGATGACATGTTCTTCATTTGTTCTTTATTTTCTAATTTAACTGTTTGCTATATTTAGCACACGAGAACATGCCATATTCTAATACATCTTTTTCTCTGTAAAAAGTGTCAATTATAAAGTTAGAAAGACTCGTGCTATTCCAAGTAATTCTGTTTTAATCAGCACTAAATTTAAAGTTAGACAATCTTTCGACTAATTAAAAATTCTTTTTGGTAATGAAACCCACAGTTAGATTGAATTTTTCACACAGTTTGAAGGATTGGTTGTAATTTTATATTAATGTAATGTATTATTTCCGTGAAAGTTTAAACTTTAAGTCTTTTCAGTTTTGATTTATCCAATCATAATAAGCAAATGTCATCAGTGGAAGTATATATTGTTTTATAGAGCAAAGATCCGTTTAAAGTAAACAATGTTATAGAGACATTAGAAGTTGAAAACACCATAAAAGCCTGATTAATGATTACATTTTCTTCATTTCTAAATTTAACTATTCCTCAGACATCTCTATCCTTTTTGTTTACTTGAAACTTGTCGCCTTTTACAACTAGAACAAGATTCACAGAATTTCTTGTGGAAAAAGAAGCTGATACTGAACAATATTCAGTCAGTATGATTATTCTTTTAATCCTATATATATCTGTTGGTTCATCTGTAAACTGATTTGAATTGTCAAGTCTTTTATCTGATTTGCTGAATGTCTGAACATTTGCTGGCTTACAAGCATTGTATTAAATATTTGCAACTAATGTTATTTACTTTTAAAATTATATTTTGGAATAATGTTTCTTTTTCACTTGCGAATATGTTTCCACTTCTATTTATGTATAAACTTGCAATCTTGTTTTATGGTGTTTTCATCTGTCTGTTTAACCGTCTGTTTTGTTGCTTTCTGTTTAGGTTTACTGGACATCACCGTTCAGTTAGACGAGACTTATTTGGGCTACACAGACTTTGTAAGGGAGCTTGTGTTAAGGATGAACGGAAATCGCGGTGCTGAGGTAAATACCTTACATATTATAAAATAATAAAATTCTGTTCTGTTCTATTAACACTGAATGTATATATGATGTATATAGCAGTGTATACTTTACAGGAGCGATCAGTGATCAGATATGTCGCCTGATGATAGCCAATTTAGCAGTTGTATTGAGGGGTGATTGGACAGTTTGTTGGAAATGTAAATTGACTGTATTGATGTTTGAGTGTTTTCTGTAATGTGGAGAAAGTAAGAATTACGCAAATGATGATGCTGAACACTGTAGTTTTGGAGGATACCATTATGTTCCATTGGTGGGCACAGTTAGAAACATAGTTTTGTGGTAGCTGAAGCATGTTTCAAGTATACCGAAATTGGTTTCTTGTACATTAGTGAAGACCAGATCCAAGGTGGTAGTTGTAGGCATGAGAATTGTTTTACTGCAGCCCATATGTTTCCATGTGTGTTTCTAACTGCTGTTTCCTCTGTCCTTCACAGTTGAAATCTCCCAATACAATGACCAACCCGGTAATGCCTTCCATTGCAAAACTAATGTCTTTTGTTAAAGGTTTATAGCTTTGTATTAGGCTTTGCATAAACAGAGAAGACATGGATACACAGTGGTTGTTTTATGTGGATGTACACTATTTCAACTTGACTGTCAAAGTAGTCCGAAGAAACTTTAAAATCAGTCATTAAAGGGCCATACAAAAATCATTGAACTGCAAAATGCCGATGATGTGCACAACTAAACTTGGTAATGATCATTCCTGTGAAGTTTAGATGAAATTGCACCAGTAGTTTTTGAGCAGTAGTCCGGATAAGTTTTGTGACGGACAGACAGACGGAAAGACAGACAGAAAGACGACGTAGAAGTGATCCCTATATGTCGTGGCTACTTAGTAGCATGTCGCAGCTACTGTGTAGCAGGCGACACAAAAATCATTAACGGGTCAAAACGCATTTTTATTCAAGGGCTATAACTCAGCCAAAAATCATTCAACCAAAAACCCCGTTAAAGTATTTGAGGTACAGATTAGTCTTGTAACATTTCATTCAAATTGCTGTAGTAGTATAAGAGAAGTAGACCGGACAATCTTTAAACATAAAAATCATTTTAAAGGGCCATAACTCTGACAGAAATCATTGAACTATAAAATGCCGTCGATTTGCACAACTTGACTTAGTAGTGATCATTCCTGTAAAGTATAGTCGAAATTGCATCAGTAGTTTTGAGGAGCAGTCCGGACAAGTTTTGTGACGGACGGACAGACAGACAGACGACACGACGGAGAAGTGATCCCTATATTTCGCAGCTACTATGTAGCGGCGACACAAAAACAGGATGTATATCTGATGTATATCGCACGCTATATACCGTTCGAGAATCGGACGTCGATAATATATGAAAAAATGACTATGACTATGTTTTCATGAGCTTGTAATTCACAGTTCACGTATTGTGGTGTTGATTGTAAAAGTCGATTTAAGCATTTAACTAATCAATCAATAAAATTGTCTGTTTCAAGAAACTAAAGCTGGCATGATTTATTGCGATATATAGATGTGAATTGTTAGAGAATTCTCCGAGAAAATAAATCAAACCAAAAATAGGGTCAGTAAAAGTATAGTCGTGGCTATTGCCAATATTTGACCGACACGTCGTGTATTTGGTTTCTTCCTGTGGCACAATTGTTCTGTCTCCAAGTTTGACCCCTAACTGGACATTCTCTTTGACACGGACATATCACTATCTTAAGTCTTACCCATTGTGGGTGACACTTGCTAAATACGCAGGCCACAAACATTAGACGATGTATGTTTAAGGTCTACTGAACACAGATGTGAAAATAATTGTTAGTGTGAATTCACCTGCTTACACATTCCTTAACACTTTCTTATTAACAAAATAGATAAAACATCAAAATGTTACCTTTTTTGCGAACATTCGAATGTCAAAATTACTTTCGAACGTTCGGACCCGATTTTGAATGGTCGCTTACATCCCTAATTTAAATAAACACTGGTAACCACACCATTTCCAGACCTACTCCCTCTATCACCTCAAACTTGAAAAAAAAAACTCAGTAAATTCATGTAGAGTAGAGATTTTCAATTAAAGATCATGAGTTCGAATTCCACTCGAGCCAAATATATTCTTTAGTTTTTGGCACTCTGTTTCTGTCTTAGTTTTAAACCCCACATATTTATCGGAATCTGATTAAATTTCTTTCAATTTAAATACATCTCAGATGGAAAAAACCGTTTTAGTCATAATAAATATGGGAATACTGTCAGTATTGCAGTTAAACATTTGTCCAAAATTACATGGTAAAGGTCTTTGACGTTTTGCCATATTGTTTAGAATGGTATTGGAATTAAGTGTTATAGGTAGTCTGAATCCTCCATGATTTTGGTGGAAATTTACGTTGATTTCATTCCCACAACATGAAGTGGGTTGGATACATTGTTACCACGTTTCCAGTTACATTTTGTCTGTGTAGATAACCTATTTATTTTGGCGACGTTCAAAGTTAATGATCCTCAAATATTGAAAATTAAATTTGTCAATTTTTTTCAAAGAACTGTGTTTCTTTGAACAATATCAACTCACTTGGGGTTAAAAAAAAGCCTAATATGGGCCTAATACATTAATGCATAAATGTCTACAGACATAGCATTCTTAAAATGAATATCAGGTTATTTTTTGCCTACGCATGTTTATAGTTAGCGTACAATATTGCACTGAAATTGTTGTATCATGATGAATGATCGAAATACTCAGTAGTCGCTGTTGTTTGAATTGAATGATAATGCTTTCTACCATTATTGCTCGTATTGCCATGGTAACATGCTAGGCACATCTATCTAACCTTTGATATTGTTTATAAGGTATAAATATCATGTTGTTTTAAATGTGAATTTACTTAAAATAATCCTTCTTTCATCATTACCGATGCTATAAATCATTTCATCTTAACAATACAGGGGGAAATAATGACGGGACTAATTTTTATGTTGTGTTGTAATGACGATTTTAATTTTAGGACGTACATATGAAATACATGACTGTTAATTATTCCAAAACAAGCCTTAAACTGCAAGCTAAGTTTAGGAATGTACTCTTATAAGCGGTTTTTTTTCTAAGAAATCAAATGATACTAACTTTAATATACGTCAGAGCGTAAGATTATCTTGGGTTTCATTATATCAACGTATAACTCCCCAAAAAAGCATTGACAATGAACTGATATAGTATTTTCATTACGCATTCCATTTCGATAAATATAATTAATCTTCGTTTGCTGTCTTGTGAAAACGTTCTGAAATGAAGACTGTGAAGGCAGTGCCTTAAAGTCCTATTGTTTATTTTTAGATCGCTATTCTCTATAGTATGATTTATACTCAACCAGAAAGAAAAAAAAAACAGGGTGAACTTTCTGGTGGCTAATACATATCTGAATGCTCTGCAGAATAGTTCATATCAGTTTATATCAGTTTAACAATTAATCTTTATTCATCTCCTTCAACAAATCAGTTGTTAGTTCATCAAAAGTAGCTGGGGGATTCTGACGCCTTCTTACCCTCCTGTTCATTTCATCCCAGAGATGTTCAAAGGAGGACTGTGCGGTGGCCAGTCGAGTGGGTTAATTCTATAATGCTATGGTTTGCCAGAAAGTCTCGACAAACTCTGGCTACATGGGGCCAAGCATTGTCATGCTGAAATATTAGGTTGTGCTTTTTCACATTTGGGACTGCAACAAGGCGAAGAATTTCACCCCTATATCTTACGGCAGTTAAATTCCCATCTATTAATGGTGACTTTACCGCGTGCGATATCCCACCCCAGATCATAACCGAGCCGCCCCCAAAAAATATCCCTCTCAAGAACACAAGCGTCGGCAAAACGTTCACCACGACGTTGATATACACGACGTCAACAATCTGAACGAAACAGAGTGAACCGAGACTCATCTGTGAAAAATATTCGTCTCCATCGATGCATGCATTGGGAACGATCTTTGAGCCTGAGCCGTCAAGCAAGCTAAACGACGCGCGCGACGTGCAGGAATAAGGGGCAAATCAACCTAAGGACGACGAGATCGCAGACCATGATCGCGGAGTCGTTTTCTTACAATTTGTGCATGAATGTGACGATTATGATTGCTTACAATATAAACAGCCGTTTCGGTTGCAGTAAGGTGGCGATTACGAAGATGGGCAAGACGTATAGTCTTGTCTTGACGTGGCTTCGTCACACGGGGACGTCCCGATCTAGGACGGTCGGCAACGGTTCCAGTTTCTCTCAGGTGCCTAGAAAGTCGTTCTGTGGTGGAAATGTTCACACTGAATTGCCTAGCAACCTGACGTTGCTGTTGACCTTCCAATTGCAGTGCAATAACATGATCCCTCTGTGCTTGAGTCAGCCGTATCATGATAGCAAATGGTGGGAATTAACTTTAGCTAGCGGGAAGTGATTTGTATCACAAAATGTGTTGAGCAACAAATTATAATTAAACTGATTTTTGCTTTTTTACACATTCTCATTGGGGCACGGTACATCAAGCAGCTGAACAAATTTAGATACCACGTTAAGTAAACAGTGACCCTGAAAGTTGTTTGACTGATTTTCATCATTTTAGGCCAAAGCATTTAATCATGGTTGGACATTTACGTACTCTGCGTTTCTGTTTTGGTTAAGTATATGATAGCAATGTCTTAGAGTCGTATTGTTTATTTTCAGATTGGTATTCACTATGGTATGATTTATGATGCTGTATATTTATACGCCCTAGGAATGGATGCAGTGCTAGCTGATGGAAATGATCCCACAGATGGAAGAGAAATAATTAATCAGTTGTTACACCACTCGTTCCAAGGTTTGTCTCAGTTCCTCTAATAATAAAACAAGTTACAACTTCCAAATCTTGGAGTTTAAAATCATCTAAGCTGATTAAACCAATACTGAAATTGTACAGTTATACATTGAATATTGCATGTCGTTTAATAGATATTGTAAACTCATTATCTCTCACTGAGATAAATATTGTAAACTCATTATCACTCACTGAGATAGATATTGTAAACTCACTATCTCTCACTGAGATAGATATTGTAAACTCATTATCTGTCACTGAGATAGAGATTGTAAACTCGTTATCTCTCACTGAGATAAATATTGGAAACTCGTTATCTCTCACTGAGATAAATATTGTAAACTCATTATCTCTCACTTAGATAAATATTGTAAACTCATTATCCCTCACTGAGATAAAGTTTCGAAAGGCAGAACCTTATTGATAGTTAATATATTTAAGTTATTCTTTTGATAGCATTTTTCGACCTTTTTAAAGTGTGTGTAGCCGGCATAAACAATCTCAAAAAAGTTGAAAACGGAGTTTGTTTTACTTACATAAAAAATATCTTCATTTGAGAATATACAATAATTTTAAGATATTTCAAAGATGACTTTAGTTCTACATATATTTTTGGTTTTTTTAGACTTGTTGTTATTTAACGTTTCGAAGTTACACCTAACACTTGCGAATCTTTCATCTTTTGGTTTATTTCTTGCATTTCCTAAGGTATTACCGGGAGGATACAGATAGACGCAAACGGTTCGAGGAGAACTAACTTTACTTTACACAACATTTTCCAGGACACCTACACAACCATCGCCCATGGCAACACAAGGTTACTGAAATATACAATACTAAAATAATTCATTTATTACATAAAGTGGCACGTAATTTTTGTTGTTGTTGTTGTTAAACTGTTAGACCATTGGAAATTTGTCATGCTAGGAAAACTGAACCTTCAAACGTTGCATGGCTTTAAGAAAATTGTAGAATACTCAAAGAAAACAAACAGATAATTATCTTTATGTGTTCAGCTTAAAAAAATAAACAAAACTAAAATATTCAACATCATAAAGTTTTGAAATGTTATACAACTTTTTTGATATTGAAAATTAATTTCAAAATTCATTTCTTACTCTAGACGTACAAGTGAATTCAAAAGAAAAAAACGTTTTTAAGGGGTTAATTGAAGACAGACCCTGATATAAAGCAATTATAATAGAAAAGACGTATGATTTTTTTATGTTAATATATCTGTAACTGACTTACAGTCGTGGAGGACTCGAGTTTGTAGAGGACGCCGTGATATTCTGGCCCGGTGGCAAGACTCGGATACCCCTGGGCAGACCTGTGTGTGGCTGGGACAGTGAACTATGTAAAGAAAGCAACGAGTGTAAGGGTTTAGTTTTGTGACACAAATTACTTTCCTGTTTTTTTATAACTTAGCTGTTTTTTGACATACTTCGTTGTTCTTTCTGAATTTTTTAGACGTTTATGGTAAAATTACTTTGTAATAGCATTTTATGTGCTAGGAGGGGGAAAAGAACACAAGTTCTATTTCCAACATTATGATTATTTAGCACAAGATGTTGATATTTTCCATGATCATTAAAGAGGCATATTCTAAAATTTAATGTATTTAGTTTTCTTCCAAATTATTTGAAATAATGTAAATGTAAATGATATTTAATGGATTATTACCTGATGTCAAGGTGTCAGTCAAGAATTATACAACTGAGTACAACTGGATGCATTAACATTCGTCTTTGTATAGGAAGTTGTTGTTGTTGTGCCATTTTGTTGTTGTTGTTCCATTGTTGGTGGATAGTCTTTTATTGCAAATGAACTCTTTTTAGCGTATATACGCCTAAATGAAACTTTTTGGAATGTTCTGTTATACCTTATTTAGTATTTTAAATTTTATAAAGAATGAGCAAAATCAAAAATTTCAAACATATAGGCAATACATACTCGGTTAGGTTTAGGATGTCGACGCTATATTTAGTAATAAGAATAAAAATAACATCATAGAAAGAACGACAAAAGAATAAAAACAAAATTCCTTGAATCATAAATAAAATTCAAGACCTAAAGAAATCCTGTTATGTTTTTACGTTGATAATAAAATATTCAACGACTAGTGCTTTATGTGTTATGCTTATTAGATGCACAATAGCTTATTTCTACAGAGGCATTAAAGACAGACACTTTAAATGCAATTTTCTTGTGATTATAGATCATCCGAAGAGGCTATTACTGTTCACATCATTTGCTGGTGATTTGTATTCCGAATATAAGAATTGTCACTTCTTTCGCGAAATGGTAATATTCGAGACAATTTCGCGGAATACTTTTATGCCTGTCTACATTTTATCAAAATAGGTAAAGTTCAATTAAATAAAAAAATACCGATAATTTTAAATTCACAAACAATTGGATTCTCAGATCCGCAAACTTGTTTAAATACGAACATTTTCATCTAAACAGTAAATGATAGGCTGTGATTGTTTATACGTCAGATTTTTATCTCAGCATTTGTTTCCAGATATACCTGTATTTACGGCAGTGGGCATGGTGGTATTGTTAATTGTTTCCATCACTTCCGGTATGACGATATTTCTGTACAGGTAAAACAATCACTTTCGGTGAAGAGACCTAAGCAATATTGTTTAGATATTTAATATATGAAAGAACTATCAAATCTAGATGTTTCTACATGTTCCTAACGTTTTAGATATAACTAGACCAGAGTAAGTTCATTTAGGACCAATATTTTGAATTTACACAAAAAAAGATTAAGAAAATATATATATCCTCTGTGATTCTAACTTGAAATATTTTTTCTTTGTATTGATAGTTACGTACATAATCAACTTGGACTAAAATGACAGACACATGCAAAAACAAAACTATAACTTTAATTTTCCAGTTTGTTGTTAATATTTTTACCATTTTCGACGAAATTTGTGTAATCTTATGTAATTTAGATATTTATGAGTTCTTGTGATAAACGAAATATTACAAACAAGGCTTTACAAAACATATTTGAAACCATTTGCTCGGATTGTATTACTTTAGCATTCGCTTTAAATGAGTGAGCATTTAAGTATTGTGATGTGTGTACTTCTAAAAATAGCTTGCATATTTCATTGATTCAGAAAGAAGAAGCACCAAGAGAGAATGGAAAGTATGTCCTGGAAAATCTCCTATGATGATCTAGATTTCAAGACAGGGACATATGGCGGAAGCATGTACGGTAGCAGAGTAAGTCATAAAACAGTTTGACACACTATTAGCAATGTTACGCCCGAAAAATAGTTCGAAAAAAGGCAAATCTTGTTTGGCAACACAGATCTTCATGAAAAACATTATATCACTGCATATCTGATCGGAATGCAAATCGTTGTTCACATTGATATGGAACTAACGCTGCAGAAATGATAAAAAATGCAGTATTTAATGAATTGCAAAGGCTTGATAATTACTTCTTCAAAGGTTGATTTCCACTTATATCACTTATCGTTAAAGAAGAGGGGAGGGGGATAGAAAATAACATGACTTTACCTAATGGATGAGCATTCACAAAGACAGTCTTTTTGTAGTGTCTTGAAGACTCGGACTTCACGTGACACGTCGCAGGAACTCCTTTGTTATTGATCGTAATGATATCTCATCATTTTGTGAATGATTTTATTTATTTTATTTCATTCGTCAAGGTCATGCTATTTTCGTTAACTATTTTAAAATAGATATTGTTTACCCGGTGTCTTTAGTTATAAGTTTGGCATTATGATTTTTGAGAAAGTAATCAATAGTTTCTTTTTTTCTTGCATGCATATAGTTTGTAATTGATGGAATGCCAGCAAAATCTCGGGAAAGAACTCCGTCATGTTTGACGCAACGCTCACAATTTTCAGTAAGAAAAATTCAATCTTAATTTAATACAAGTGCATGTTAAAATAATCGTGATTGTCAGAATACACTCCATCGTCAAACATGAAAAAAAAACAAGAACAGGGTGGGATCATATTTTGAAATGAACTTAACAGTTGGTTGACCAGACATACTTGTCCAAGCCAAAAGATAAAAGTACCTTGGGAACCACAAGACAACTTGTCTTAACCTTTGATTTTGTTGATAACATCGTGAAGTTTGTGATCAATCAAAGAGAAAGCTGTACAATCAACATAAATTTCCAACAGCAAACTCTTAATGATTGTTTTAAAATCAGAAAGCATGATGCATTTTTAAATGCTTCTTTTCGAACTGAATAAGTATTTTTGACCTTATGTGACGCGTGTTCATAACATCAATTTTACATTTATTCAGTTAGAAGTGAGGTAGTCATGAAATGAATTTGAATGTATGTACATGTTGAATGGTGATGTTTTTGTGTTGTTCTTGTTTTTTCTTGTTTGACTTCAAGCTATGCCTTTTTTGGATGGGTTTTTTTAAATATTTTTACACGACCTGAGAGTTCTGTGTCTGTCCATCTGTCCGTACCTCCGTTCATCCGCCTGTCCGTTGTTTGTCTGTCTGCCCTTCTGTTCGTCCAACCATTAGCTTAATCTTGTTAATGCAGCCCTACCTACAGTGTTAAAAATAACACCCAAATCACCATTCAGGATATGCGTGTAAAAGCTGGATGTTTCATTTTCAGGAATGGCCAGTTGTGATTTTGTTGAAAACAAGCGTACACTAAAACGTTTATGACCGCATTTATTCAAACATTTTAGGGGTTTGATTTAGACTTTCTTAAACAATTACTCATAAATGCTAGAATTTCAACTGGATTTTGTTTCCAGAAATTAATTTCACTTATTCCGACATAAATAAGTTGCTAAAAGTTACAAATCCTCATATATTTTCGAAGTAAATTTTAAATTTCATTAAATCTGGTTGTCCAACTGTCTGTTATGTAAATTATGTAATTTATCTAATGAATGTACTATTTCAAATTAAGTAGTTAATATATTTCTGTATTAATAAGACAGTGTATTTTCTTTGTGTGAGGTCTGTTTTCTTTATGCCATTTTTAAGAAATGTCTTCTTGCAAGATTACCTCCGATCGTACATTGTTGCTTTTAACGCAACTGTTGTAAAAGTTGCTTATTTATTACTAAGTTTTGCATATCTAAATCTTTTTTATTTTGTTTTTCCCCGAGACGGGTGCAAAGAATGTGATCAGTGAACATTTGGTCAAATTATCAAAAACACTATACTAAGAATGTGTTAAAACCTTTTTATTTTATATTGACATATCACGTTATTGGGCCGTCATCGTTTAGTAAATGCTGATATTTTTTCTTATAGGGTACATTCCTCTCAAAGCGCACCAAATCTCGCGAGACTGTGCACGAGGCCCGAAGAGCCAGCAGTATGGATTCCAATATGTCTGGTGGTGGCCAACTCTTTGCTAAAATCGTCAATTATCGAGGAAAGTTGCTCGCAATTAAATATGTGAACAAACCATATGTGGCCATCACGAAACAACTTATCAAAGAAATCAACGAGGTAAAGTTTATTCATTATACAGCCGGTCTCGAGGCTTGCTTTTCCCTCAAGAGCTTTCTGTTGCTTACTAATCGCCTTATCGATAAGCGTAAGGAATGCGTTTTTACTGTTTTCCCTGAGAAACCATCAAGTAATTATATGGCTGGAAAAATTGTTTCCCTATGGACTTTTACACTATAATCAATTTTTAATTAGAAAAGAGATTCAAATTGACTTTTTCCGGAGAATTTGCATTGAAAGGAGATAATGACCTTTCTTTCTGATGACAGAATTCCGTGATTTTTTTTTCATTTTTCAGGCACAGGTGAGGTGAATGTAAACTGGTTCTTTGTTTTTTATTAAGAAACTGTTGGCTTCTATTTGCCTGTACTTTACTATCTCAGTGACTGCATAAACTATTGTTAGTTTATTTATCAAATACATTGTAATTTACTTCTGATATTTTCAATAAAAGGAAATGTCCACGAACATATATACGTATTTTTGTTAATGTTAAATCTACTAAACTTGTCAATCGAATAAGGGTTTTCCTTTTTCTTTGAAAGAGTATGGGTTTATTTGCATTTTTGGTCTGGTTTCATAGTTAAAAATTCAAATTCTTTATCAAAAATATTTGGATGGACGGGTGGATTTTATGAGAGCCTGTAATTCTAGATTAGCAAAACGAAATATGCATAAAATGCTTCTCAGACATAAGACTATTGTAGCAACTGTGTCCTTCAAACACTGTATTCTGAAGAACATCCTCCAGAGGTCTACATCCATTCAACCAGTTGTATCTTTTAGTTACATTTATCAAGAATAAAACGCGCGACGAAAGTATAGTCCCTTGAATGTATCACCACCAACACGTTTATGTTAGTAATAAAAGAAAGAAATAGCACATTGCAAAAAAAAGACTTCAGATCAGAAACTGCCTACTTTCCTTTCTGCTTCACTATCCAAGACTTTGCATGCTATAAGGCAATAAATTACTTATCTGATTTAACGTGTGCTTGATTGGTCATTTCCTAGTATGATGAAGACAATTTTGTATCTAATAAATGTTTACTTCTTCGAGACATTTTCATATCAGTTGGAATCATGTCGCAATAGTAAGTCTCCATTATGATGAATGGTACAGTAACACGAAGCTTTTTATGTAGAGCTTTTGTTTAATGGCAGCTTGTACTTCATCCTGGCCAAGCAGCTATTGTGAAAACGTCACTTCCTCGCGCAGTAATAGGTAATACTCTAGTGATTAAACAGTATTCTTTGTTCAGAATGTAACAATGCCACGTACATTGTCAGTTGAAATGTGGTATATAATTCTTTTCTTTCGTTCCAGATTCGTAACCTCAGTCATCGAAACGTCAACCCTTTGATAGGAGCATGTACAGATCCTATGAAAATATGCATTCTATCTATGTATTGTCCTAAAGGAAGTCTTCAAGATGTTTTAGAAAACGACAACATTAAACTAGATCAGATTTTCAAAGTATCGTTTGCAACAGATATCGCTAAGGTATCTTTATACACTGACGTTAAACTAGCGCTGTAAATGAAACATGACTTTTTTAATTTTAAGACATTAAGTCTGTATGTGTTACACTGTTAATTCATTTTTTTCTTCACGAAAGCATGTTTAAGGGGGAATAAGATTTGTTAGTTTAATTAGTTAGTGAAAACGACTTGCAACCTCATAATGACATACATATACTTTCATTGCTTTGTTCTTTTCTAAACAATGTGACTTGTGTAAAAAGAAGATATAAAAAGCAAACAAAAATGAAAACAATGTTATTAAATGTGACGCATAATGTTGTCTATTTCAGGGTATGTATTATCTACATTCAACAGCGGTAAAAAGTCATGGTCATCTGAAGTCTTCTAACGTGTTTATTGACCAGCACTGGACATGTAGAGTGGGAGATGTCAGTATGCCTGTGTTCAGAGAGGGAGAACGAACGATTTCCGATTCAGCTATAAGAGATTCTTACCGTAATGTCTTCAAGTTTGTTTTTGTGTTTAGGAGCAGAGGGCAAAGGGTTAGAGCGCTGGACTCCCGATCCGGAGGTTGCTGGTTCGAATTCCACAAGGGCTGAGACTTTCCAGTGATTTGCAACAATCCACATTTTAGGCATGAGTACTGGTTTGACCCAAGGAAGCAGTCATTGAGAGGGAACATGCTTCCCAATCGATGTAAAATAAATTGGTTTAAATGAAGTTTTTATTTAACGATTGTATCATTTTATTAGAATGTAGCACAAATTCTGTTATTATTGACCGTTGAAAACGGTTAAGAAGCTACATGATCATTTAAAACAAATATTAATCAAAAGCAGTCAACTTGGTTTCTGTATAATACAAAAATGCAAGTCAAACGCTTTATTTCACGGTTAACAGATCTTATCTATTATTAATTTTCTTAGTTAGATTCGCGACACATATAATGTTTTACCTTTTAAGCATTTATACTTCATGGTATTATCGAATATCTTTAGTAATAAGATTTAAAAAAACATGAATTAATTTAATGAAATACATCATAGATATACAGACATCTATATTGTTATATGACTGCAGAGTTATTATGGACAGCCCCAGAACTTCTGAGGGATACAGAAAGTACTCCCCGAGGAACACCAAAAGGAGATGTTTACTCATATGGTATAATTCTTCAGGAGATAATGTTACGGTCTGGTCCGTATAGCTATAACAACATGGATCCAGAAGGTTATACACGTTTATTTATGATCGTTGCTTTAAATTTAACATATAAGTTCTTTTGATTACGAAAACTACACAAATATTATTTTGTTTGGGAAGAATAATAATTTGTCACATCTTACCAAGATAAACTGCAAATATGATGAAAGTTTTCAAACGTTTTTTTTGTTTTGTTTTTTACTTTTCGTTCTTTCTAAAAAACAGCTTTTAACATACAAGCCTTTACATCTGTTAACTTCTGTTTGTTATCATTTTGTACTACTTACTTACTTACTTACGGGTAAAACAATTTTAGCTTCAATATCATTTTACCAGGTCCGCTTGTTTTTTTTAAAGATTTATACTGTTTCAGACATTCTTGTACGAATTGTCAACAAAGAGACTCCACCATTTCGCCCCTTGGTACCACAAGTGGAAGGTATCACTGAAATCGATGACGTCATGAGAATGGCGTGGGAAGAAGTGCCCTTATTCCGACCTACATTTGCAACGATATTGGAATCGCTCAAAAAGTTTAATAACGGAAGGTATAAATATTTTTGAAAACTTGTAAAAAAATGTTCATTTCCTGTATCTTCTTTGATACGAAACAGATACTTTGTATATTTCTTAAAATTGAATAATGAAATACGAGATTACAAAGACAAAACTTGCTGGCACTTTCTGATAGTAGTTTTTACAATGATATAGCTCCAAGAACTACTTCTTGTTTGTCTTATTGTTAATACTTCATACCATATGGCCCGATTGACAGGACAGACCATAATTCTGTTGTTAAACAAAAAATAACAAGTAAAAATTACTATAAAAATGTCTTGACTTATAGTACAAATAACAATGTATAAGTGGACTAAAAACTGTGAAATATTTGTACAACTGGGTTCTGATGCTCACGGTGTGATGACACACCCTCTACAAGTCACAGTAAAATGTTAACATTTACATCTGATTTTTCAGGACGACAAACTTGGTAGATCAGATGGTACATATGATGGAGAAATATGCAGATCATCTGGAAGAACTTGTGCACGAGAGAACAGAACAGCTCGAACTAGAACAGAAACGAACTGAAGATCTTTTGTGTAGAATGTTACCTAGGTAATGTCTCTTTCTCACTAAAGACACAGTTACATTTTTTTATACACAAACATTAATTATCAAAAAAAATATATATAAAAAACTAAAAGGAACATCAGACTGTATAAAGCATCACTTATATCATATATACTGAAATTTTCGCATGAACAACATTAAAACAAATCTTAAACTATTTCATTTTTTTTTTGAGTTTACAATGACTGTACTTAACGTTTTTCCTTGTTTGTGCAAAAGTATTATATGAAAACACTTGTTTATTTTAGGTCAATAGCCAACGACTTGAAAGTTGGAAAAATAATTGCACCAGAATCCTACGATTGTGTTACAGTTTTCTTCTCTGATATAGTTGGCTTTACTGCTCTCTCTTCACAAAGCACACCTTTTGAGGTATACAGTGTTTACCCCTCCCTTGTTTTGAAAATAGGGCAGGCAGGTTAATTTGGAAAATATCAGAGTGCAAATAATTATTCAGTTTTTTAATACAATGTAGGGTTATAGACTCATCCACCTTTATACGCCGGTCACTATAATAAACTATTACTTACTAGTGAAACTGTTGGTGTTCTATGCAGACTTGTAGATATGTTTTAGTATTTAGGTGTTCCATGCAGACTTCTAGGTATGTTTTAGTATTTAGGTGTTCCATGCAGATTTCTAGGTATGTTTTAGTATATAGGTGTTCCATGCAGACTTGTAGATATGTTTTAGTATTAAGGTGTTCCATGCAGACTTGTAGATATGTTTTAGTATTAAGGTGTTCCATGCAGACTTGTAGATATGTTTTAGTAATTAGGTGTTCCATGCAGACTTCTAGGTATGTTTAAGTATTTAGGTGTTCCATAGCCACTTGTAGATATGTTTTAGTAATTAGGTGTTCCATGCAGTCTTCTAGGTATGTTTTAGTATTTAGGTGTTCCATAGCGACTTGTAGATATGTTTTAGTATTTAGGTGTTCCATGCAGACTTGTAGATATGTTTTAGTATTTAGGTGTTCCATACAGACTTGTAGATATGTCTTAGTATTTATGTGTTCCATGCAGACTTGTAGATATGTTTTAGTATTACGGTGTTCCATACAGACTTGTAGATATGTTTTAGTATTTAGGTGTTCCATGCAGACTTGTAGATATGTTTTAGTATTTAGGTGTTCCATAGAGACTTGTAGATATGTCTTAGTATTTATGTGTTCCATGCAGACTTGTAAATATGTTTTAGTATTTAGGTGTTCCATTCAGACTTGTAGATATGTTTTAGTATTTAGGTGTTCCATAGAGACTTGTAGATATGTCTTAGTATTTAGGTGTTCCATACAGACTTGTAGATATGTTTTAGTATTTATGTGTTCCATACAGACTTGTAGATATGTTTTAGTATTTAGGTGTTTCATGCAGACTTGTAGATATGTTTTAGTATTTAGGTGTTCCAAAGTGACTTGTAGATATGTCTTAGTATTTAGGTGTTCCATGCAGACTTGTAGATATGTTTTAGTATTTAGGTGTTCCATAGAGACTTGTAGATATGTCTTAGTATTTATGTGTTCCATACAGACTTGTAGATATGTTTTAGTATTACGGTGTTCCATACAGAGTTGTAGATATGTTTTAGTATTTAAGTGTTTCATGCAGACATTTAGATATGTTTTAGTATTAAGGTGTTAAAATTATGAGAATGCTTGGTACTGAAACTTGGCTTTAAATGCACATGACGATCTATTTATAAATGGTATGAATAGTTGCATTTAGGTATGATTGCATATTGTAAGATTATTTGTCTAAATTACCAGCTTGCAAATGTGTAGTTACAGGATAATATTTGATTTTGACGATATATTTTTCTTTCAGGTTGTTAATTTTCTTAATGACTTGTACATTTGCTTCGATACAGTAATAGAAGACTTCGATGTATATAAGGTAGGTTTATATAATAAAACTCATTCTAAGGCCAACATAAATTTGTTTTCGGTTAGGTCATTAACAGTAGGACAGTAGGTCGGCAGAAGGTTTTGATTGATTAATGCATTCATTAATTCAATGATTTGTTGATTGATTTTATTGCCTGTATGGTTGAGAGAGAGCCGAGAAGGAAAAGTTTGAAAACAAATTTTAAAGTAAAGCATGAAATATCATTAAAATGATGTAGGGACAGCAAAAGGAAAAACAATTGAGCAGTGACTGGTAACAAGGAACTATTTATTTTGTCTTGCAGGTGGAAACCATAGGTGATGCTTACATGGTCGTGAGTGGTCTTCCTGAGCGGAATGGGAACAAACATGCCGGCGAAATAGCAACCATGGCACTCAATCTACTCAGTTCTGTTACCAAGTTCAAAATTAGACACAGGCCTCATGAGCAGCTACAGATGCGCACTGGTATACATAGTGGTGAGTTTCTGGACATTTTCTGGCCAGATTTTCTAAGAAAAAAGAAAAACTGGACAGTCCTTAAAAAGAAGCGTTAAGTCAAACTTTTCAGAGATGTAAGATTTCATTTTAGTTGCATTAATGTTTGTTCCGAAGGAGTATCTCTCTGTGGTGATCTCATCTTGTTATTTTTGCATTAATGCCGAGTATACCGTAAGTTGATAGCTTCCCATAATCCGAGGAGATTTTGAATTCATTCTGGTTGAAGCTTGCTTTATTCGAATAGAATATTGTAGTGTAACAAATGTTCGCATTGAGTCTCATCAACAGTGTTGTTTTCTTACAATTAGAATATCGGAACTGTAATCAATATGGTGTCTGGGGTTTCAAGTTACAAAATGTCTGTTTATCTCAACCTTTTTGACAACGTTGACACCTTTCATTATACACGGCCTCTTTTCATTGTAGGCCCTGTTTGTGCTGGAGTTGTTGGTTTAAAAATGCCACGCTACTGTTTGTTCGGTGATACGGTCAACTATGCTTCCAGGATGGAATCGACTGGACTTGGTAAGGGTGTAGGAAGGACATTAATTTTTCATCTTGTTAGACTGTTTAGATTAAGAAGACATAAGAAATCCATGTGTCATACCACAGGACCTCTGCAACAGATATTTTTTTTACAATACCGTAACATGAGTTACTGATTTCACTTTTACTTAAACACGAAAACATAATGAGAAATGGAACGTTGCTTACGTGTAAATTCCCGACACTGTCCAGACTGCTGTAAAGGAAACTTTGGTCATTGACTACAATGCAGAGGTTTAACAAATGATTCCAATATACTACGACAAATGAGATCTGTAAAGTATAACACTGAATATTTCTGTAAAATATACTTTGCTTTGTTATATCATCATATTGCTGACGTTTTATTTACAGCAAAACATACTTCTTTTAAAAGCCTTAAGTATGTATTGCTATGGCACTTAAAGTTTAGATCCGTTCATCTTAACAGTTTCCATACATCACGTGACCCATTAACAATTATTGTTTCCATTTATAAAGCGTTACGGATTCATGTAAGCTCCGAATGCAAAGCTATTCTTGAAGAACTTGGTGGGTTCCATTTTGAATGTCGAGGTTATATATGTATGAAGGTAGGTTGTCGTTAAAATGGTTTAATAAAATAATCATTTTAACTCCAATATCCATAATATGCTTTTAAAATTATTTTTGTTAAACTTTCGAGAAATATTCCTGATTCGTGGACTCCGCCAACTGTGAAAACTTCAAAGGTTGAGGTCATCAATGAATAAGTGTAGTACCGCATTACTTTTTCTGTTCAATTAAAAGTAATTTTGATGATCGACATACACTGTAGCGTCACTTTTTTGAGAGATGTTCCTTTTCAAAGTAACTAAAATACAAAGTAGCTTGTGAACTTTGAAAAAAAAACATATCCTGCCTTCGTTTACACCAACTATTTTATATACACAGGGTAAAGGTCAAAGGAAGACGTATTTTCTCTTTGGACGAGAGGGGTTTTCCAAACCACTACCTGACCTGAAACTTGCTGCTTCCTTAGAAGATCATGTGTTTAAGTAAACCTTTGAACAACCTTCAGTGGGTTGACCACTACTAAAACAACAAAACCAGCTGAAGAAACCGTTTCAGAATTAATTTTGTTTTGATATAATTGCTTTAATTGAGCATTAGCCTAAATAGTGATTCAAATTCAACTAATAAATTACACTCAGTGAAAAAAAAACACATTATATACTGCGCTTTAAAAGAAACGTCATCTTTACCTTTTATATAAGGTTATAAATTTAATCATCAATCAATTTCAAAGATAAAGTTATTTACGTAAATGTATTTTTGCACGTCAATTACGAAATGTCTCGTTTACTTAAATTCTTATAAAAACCATTATCTGTAAGTAAACATATACACATTTACGAGAATGTACATAGGTTTACAAGCCAGGGGTCACTTCCGGTCAAAACGAGTACAGCTCCCGCAGTCCTAGCCTTAAGAAGTCTTTGATATTTTACGGGTATCTTTTTTAAACAAATAACAAACAGATATGATAAGACCATGACTTTCTTGAACTGAATATGTCTTTCATTATATAGCATATTTTTGTTGTATATTACTGGTTTATTACTATTAACAGTTGTTCTTATTTTGAATAATTTTTGTTTATTCTTTTATATTATGGAAAAATAAAAGATTTCTGATCTACCGCTGTGTTTATTTTATGAAAACTATTGTTGTGATTATTCTCTCTCTGATTTTTGAACTTTAGGTTTGTGATGAAAAGCATTTTTTCAGAAGACTTATACTAAAGAAATAGTTATAACATGAAATTAAGATAAATAATTAAAATAAGATAAAATAAAAAAGGCCTGGGAAAAATTAAAAGTTTAATCTCTTGTAATGTACATATAGAGAATTGGGCTACAGTTTAATCTCTAGTAATGTACGTAATGAGTATAAGGCTACCGTTTAATCTCTAGTAATGTACATATAGAGTTTAAGGTGTGAAACCACCAAATCACTTCCTTCTTTATTCTATATAAAATTAACCTACTTCATGAGACTGTAAAAGATAGCAAAACCCTTTTTAAATTACTAAAACTTACATTTTTTTGTAGATTTGCATTTATACTCTTGAAAAAGAAAAAGAAAATGGGGGTTGTGTTTCAAACAAGAATGATATTTCTGCTCAAGTTAACATACCCCTAAAATGACCAAAAATTCTAACCCAATTTTCAGATTTGGGTGTGTTCCTCAACTTCCTATCATGAATTCTATTCTGGATGACTCTGAACATAAAATTGCTACCACACTATCAGGAACAGTCAGGCCAAGTGATTCATGCAAAAAAATGCAAAGATTAAGGCAAAAATGTTCAAAACAGCCAAAAAAACTGAGACCTATTAATAGCCGCCATTATGCGGGCACCATTTTTTGAGCTCTGATTGACTGAATTAGTGGTTTCATACTATTAGGCTAAAGTTTAATCTCTAGTAATGTACGTATAGAGTTTTAGGCTAAAGTTTAATCTCTAGTAAGGTACGTATAGAGTTTTAGGCTAAAGTTTAATCTCTAGTAATGTACGTGTAAAGTATAAGGCTAAAGTTTAATCTCTAGTGATTTACGTATTGAGTATTTGGCTACAGCTAAATCTTTTGTAATGTATATATAGAGTATTTGGCACAGCTTAATAAATAGTAATATACGTCTAGAGTATTTGGCTACAACAAAATCTCTAGTGATGTACGTATAGAGTATTTGGCTACAATTAAATCTCTAGTAATTTTCGTATAGAGTATTTGGCTACAGATTAATCTCAAGTAATGTACGTATAATAAAGTATTTGACTCTAGTAATGTACGTATTGAGTATTTGGCTACAGCTAAATCTTTTGTAATGTATATATAGAGTATTTGGCACAGCTTAATAAATAGTAATATACGTCTAGAGTATTTGGCTACAACAAAATCTCTAGTGATGTACGTATAGAGTATTTGGCTACAATTAAATCTCTAGTAATTTTCGTATAGAGTATTTGGCTACAGATTAATCTCAAGTAATGTACGTATAATAAAGTATTTGACTCTAGTAATGTACGTATAGAGTATTTGGCTACAGTGTAACCACTAGTAATGTCCGAAGAGAGTATCTGGCTACAGTTTAATCTCTAGTAATTTACGTATAGATAATTTGGCTACAGTGTAACTAGTAGTAATGTACGTAGAGAGTATCTGGCTACAGTTTAATCTCTAATAATTTACGTATAGAGTTTTTGGCTACAGTATAACCACTAGTAATGTACAGTTTAATCTCTAGTAATTTACGTATAGAGTATTTGGCTACAGTGTAACCACTAGTAATGTACGTAGAGAGTATCTGGCTACAGTTTAATCTCTAGTAATTTACGTATAAAGTATTTGGCTACAGTGTAACCACTAGTAATGTACATACAGAGTATTTGGCTACATCTTGATCTCTAGTAATTTACGTATATAGTATTTGGCAACAGTGTAACCACTAGTAATATACGTAGAGAGTATCTGGCTACAGTTTAATCTCTAGTAATTTACGTATAAATAATTTGGTTACAGTATAACCACTAGTAATGTACGTAGAGAGTATCTGGCTACAGTTTAATCTCTAGTAAATTTACGTTTAGAGTATTTGGCTACAGTGTAACCACTAGTAATGTACGTAGAGAGTATCTGGTTACAACTTGATCTCTAGTAAATTTACGTTTAGAGTATTTGGCTACAGTGTAACCACTAGTAATGTACGTTGAGAGTATCTGGCTACAGTTTAATCTCTAGTAATTTTCGTATAGGGTATTTGGCAAGGCAAAGCGTATATCACTTATGAACAGTGGCTGTAATGCTTTATTTCTATTTACAAACTAAATTTCACCAGTGAACAATTTAATGTGAAGTGACGAGTATATGTTGATATACCGAAATTTATTGTAAGAATGTAAAACAATTCACTACATTGCTATTCGACAAACAATAAGTTTTGACTATTTAAACTCGTTGAAGTACAAGTTTTCCACAGAACATTTTGCCAGATCAGTTATATATGTTCCTCGTAAATCTCGGCAATATTTTTAGCTTTTACTCATTAAGATATACCAGCCTTTTTTCGGGTTTTGATTTTGGCTTTGTTTGAGTGATTGGTTAAAATGAGCACAGGAAGTTATCGATTATCACTTAATAAAGAAACAGCTGATTTTCAAAGATTTAGTGAGAGATTAGCTCATTTATTATGTAAATGAACTAGTCTTTGAGAAAGAAAAGGGCAAAGAAATAAAATGGTTTCTGGCTTGTTTTTTTCAACAGAACGATTAAGTAATACAGAATGATACTTGATACATTTAACACATTTAAGTAATGAAAATTTAAACATTAAACTTACATTGAAAATATTACATTTAGATTACTACACTTTAACCTGTACTGTATTCATAATACTTGAAATCAGACTAACAGCTGAGTAAAAAATATAAAAGAAAGTGGTTCAGAAATGTCTGAGCTGCACATGTTTGCGTGTCCTTACGAGTTTAAGTGCGCAAATACGTGAGCGTTGCGGCTGCCGGCGGGGCATTGGTCAAAATAAGCAACGAGTTCCATCGATAAAAATTCAATAAAAGGATATCCCACATTGAAAGAGAGAGCTTTACATATTTTCATATGTTAAATGGCAATCAGAAGAGAAATACTGCCCGACGCCAGTTCTTTTCTTATTTGACGCCAGTTCTTGTCTCGCACTCAATGGAACAAGTCAGAGAAAAACGAAAAAAAAACATGATCATTCAACAAACTATAACTCCTAAATATTTAAACAAAAATGTCCGTGAACCAAAGTTCTTTTGCTTTTCTCGTCATTAGACACGTCAATACCCTTGATTTCTCATACAGTCAGTACTTCAGAATAATGGTCTCGCAGCTGTACTTGTTACACCAGGAAAATAAATGAAATTTTACCAGAGAACTTAATAAAAATTTCCTCTCAAGGGTAAATAAGTGCTTGAAGTAGTGTGAAACCAGGATAATTGTTTTATGTACATGATATCCTATCTGTACGGAGCCCCTGAAGTGACATAATACA
Organism: Cyclina sinensis; assembly: GCA_012932295.1. Lineage (NCBI taxonomy): Eukaryota > Metazoa > Mollusca > Bivalvia > Venerida > Veneridae > Cyclina > Cyclina sinensis. Next base: position 47,991,092 of record JAAONU010000002.1, read on the forward strand.
CACTTATTTATTTTGCTGTTGTCACATTTATTTTATTTCGTTTAAATGAAATAAGATTTCGTTTAAATTAAACAAAATAATTATTCATTTGAACGAAATAAGATTTCATTTAAACGAATTAAGTTGTCATTTAAACGAAAGTTGTCGTTTAAACGAAAGTTGTCATTTAAACGAAAGTTGTCGTTTAAACGTTATAGAATAAATCTGACAACAAAGAAATAAGTATGTGTCTGATACTAAGATTCTTAAACAGAACGTTGACATTTTACTTTATTTTGAAATTCTGTTCTACTCTACTCTGTTTTTTTTATTCTATTTTATTCTTTTCTATTATATTATTTTCTATTCCGTTTTAATCTGTTCTATTTCATTAAGTTTTATATATTCTATTCTATTCTGTTCTGGTCAGTTCTGTTTTATTCTTCTGTACTATATCCTACTCTGCGCTATTCTATTCTATTTTATTCTATTCTATTCTATTCTATTCTATTCTATTCTATTCTATTTTATTCTATTCTATGAGCTACATTGTAAGTAAACACTTTAACCTTAAGCTGTATTTTCACATGTGACACTAAGTTTCAGTTTCAGTAAGGAAGCGGTTGTACGGGAGTGGAATATCCTTCATTTTTATCAAGATTTCGCACGTATTCCTTACACGTGCGGCGGATTCGTGGGTGTCAATTAACAGTTTCACAAAGATAAGTATTTTTACACTAATCACACTTTGCATTTGTATTCATTGGAAGACATGCATTAATTAATATTGAAAGTCTTTGCTTAAAAATTCAAGTAAATACTGCTGCAAGTATATTCATTTCAATAAAATTATTCTTTTAAAGTTTTGGTAGTATTACATCTAAAATATTAAGTTCGTGACATTTAGTGTCTGTAAACCGGTAAACACCCTTACTGATTTGTAAGTCGATGTATTTCATTTATTTATGTAAGTCATATTGTTTCTAAAGTTACGGTCTGGCGTGACCTTAATGTCTGATTTGTCAAGTGGCCCACTTACAGATCATCCGGGATTGCTTTTAACACCATAAGTGAACACGTTAGATGTTTTGTTATCACCTAATGACCATGTCCTGTATGTCTATACAGAAGTGAAAACAACCAACTTAAGAAGTCTTTGTTATACATTAATTGCGCATTATTAAAAACACTATACCTAAATGTCTTTGTTCTTAAAGTATGAATACAAACTGTGCACACCAAAAGTTTGTGTTTATAACTTGACTTTAAAGTACAGTTCAACTCAGAAGTCTATTTTTGTTACATTTATTTATGCTAAAGAAATATCATTAAAGTATTTAAGTTTTAATCGTTTTTATAACTTAAATGAAATATTTATAATGAGGTGTAAAAAAAGAAGTTGTCATCAAAATATCCTTTTTTATACCATTGTCATTCAGCCCAGTTTATATTTCATAATTGTAATCATTTAATTTTGAAAGAAATTAACGATATACTAGTTACTGCCTTTTCAAATCCTTTGGTAATAAAACAAGTTGGCTGCTTAAAAAGGTTATCCAATGGGTTATGCCCAATAACTAACCTCGTCATGAGGCGTCGGTCTTATGGACGATACCTGAATTCAAATAGATAGAGCAATACACAGTTATTTTAGCAAAGCACATATCACCTGCTGGCATTATGGGCGTTTTCTGAATACTGCATTGTTGACGTTCTAAGCATTTATTGAAATGAGGCTTCATTTTTAAAATATCAAATCTGATGTTTGTATGAAATGTTTTTACAATTGTGAAACATGCTTCCACAGTAAAAAAAAAAAATAAAAAAATAAAAAGAAAGATGCAAACACGCCAAAGCCTGAGTTTGAATTGTTAGTCTGTTGTTGTACGTGCAGTAAATAGATTCCAATGTTACTGCTGTCATTATTAAACATTATGCAAAAATATTTCTCTGTTAAATTTAAACACACCATTTACCTTATCAAAACACAAAAATATTTGCCAGTCACAATAAAAAATCAGATTCAACACATTGAAAGCAGCTTTATTTTTAACTCTCCCTTTTAAACATTAAGAAAAAAAGTAATGATTGCACATTGTTACTAAAACTTGACCGAAAATGGGCAGTAGATAAGATTGTAGGCCGCAGAATAAGGATGACAAAAAGCCTCCGACTCTAGACGCTTTGCTGCTGTTTCATTGCCAATAGACGCTCTGACGCAGTTTGAAAACTCGCCTCTACACTGAGTGATGCCCTAAGGATATAACCCCAAAAATCAGTTAGTAGTCGTTGTTCGTACATTCAAATACTCTTATATCTACGTCATCCTCTTTTTACAGTACTGCGTAGATTAAAAATACACTCAGTTGGCTGTGCTTCTTGAAATTTGGTTTTAACAATCTTAAAGCGACTGACTCACAGAATTTAGCCGATTTGTTTTTTCTTTAAAATTTAAGAGAAGTTAATATACTATGGAAAAACATAACATTATGCTTCTATACACCATGGAAACTTTTAAAAAGTGAACCAGGATTCGAACCCATGCCCTTTCGGTCGGTAAAATATAGAGGTACGATCTACACCACTGAGCTACAGAGATGAGTTGTCGAGATTCGTTAAAATTAGTTTTATAACTAAAATACTAACGGGGTAAATTTTTTACCGATAAATTGTGTAAAACTTTATATTTTTTATGTTTTTCTGTAACAAAAAATGAGTCAGTAACAGTTTAGATATGTTCTTCACAATTACAGCAAGAATTTCAAGATGTATAGACATTTTCTTTTTTTATAGTCGGCCCATCTGTGAGTCAGTCCCTTTAACATGAGTAACATGTTAGAAGTAGTGATTATTGACAGGGTCTTTCAAATAATTCCTGTTTGACAGACCCTGGTTTTGAAGACTGATATATTTTGACGGTTATCAGCGGAGCACAGAGCTTCCGGATGATCGCATAGAGCATCTGAGACGTAGAGCTCCAAGAAGAGCACATAGCGTCGACTCTAGAATCGCCTAAAGCTCCACATTTATAGATTCTCTCGAGAGGTATATCCGTTAATATGCTCGATTATGCCACATAAAGTTCCACTAAATTGATCTGTTGATCACTGAAGCAGATGTATTTCCTGAAAAACTTTTACTCCTTCTATCACCGAATTATCATCAAAAACATCGGCAAAAACAGAAAGCATTATATCTTTACCACGTAGTTGAAAGGGTGACATTTTGATATGGTACTATTTATATTTGTCTCGATGATTAAGGTGATATCTGTGGTGACGAAGACAGGATGATATAGGTGATATCAGTGGTGACGAAGACAGGATGATTTTGGTGATATCAGTGGTGACGAAGACAGGATGATTTAGGTGATATCAGTGGTGACGAAGACAGGATGATTTAGGTGATATCAGTGGTGACGAAGACAGGATGATTTATGTGGTATCAGTGGTGACGAAAACAGGATGATCTTTAAATCAACTGACAAGATGATTGATAATATTAATAATAAGTAGGATTGTGTTATAGTTGATGATGAAACTACTCTTACTGACGACTGTGTTTTTATTTATTTGATGATGAGTATTGTGGTGATAATACTGAATTTGTGCTGATGACGACGACGACCACATAAACACAGAGTACGATTTTGAAGATTTTAGAGGTGAGCCTAATGAAAATAATTCACCGACCACAACGACGACAATGACGATGATGATGATGATGATGAAACAACGGCGATACTGATTAATACTGAATATGACGATGACGGTTGTTAAGGTCGTGCATCAAAAATGTTTATCATATATAGATGTTTGACAAAAGATAAAAGAACTGTATTAATTCAGGTTGCGAGTGACAATGCATCATTTCCAGAGACGTTTTTGGGTTTTTTTTACATGCTCAGTATAGATTCGCCGTCGATTTATCATCATCGATTTAACGTCTTATCTGAAAAACAATATGTGGTGTCGGTAAAGGAACAAGAAATCTAACTAGCGATCCAAAGGTCACAAGGTCACAATGTTTGTGTCATATATTTTTTTTATATACAGTATAGTGGGACAGAATTGGAAGCTTTCGAGAGACTGACGGCGTGTGTCTAAAGATTTTGCGAAAGCATAATATTTTGTGGTAAATAATAGCGGAGGTCGCACTTAAAGCGACATTAACACTACAAAATGAAGACGATTGTAGGCGACGGCCGCTTGTTTAGTGTGCGACACCACACTTATACGACATTGTTTCCTACTTTAAAACCGGCAGTGACTTGATATTACGATGTATGCTCAATCCAATTAAATCAAGCAGGGACAGTACAATGTTATGTTTCCTTTGTGTATCAGTGCAGTATCGTTAACAACAAAACATCTATGTGCATTTACTATATGTGAACAAACAGCAATCCGCAGTTTATTAGTTTAATTCACAATGGATATATATGCATACACGTTGTTATCTGTTCTTATTTTACGAGTAGTGGATACATCGCATTTTGGAGGTAGGTTAATCACATTAAATCGCTAAAAGAAAATACAAAGAAATAGAAAAAAAGAAGAAAAACGAAGGTGATATATACAAGACAATCATACTAATTACAGTGATAAGATATATCGGCGTACTTACAGATTATAAAAAAACTGAAATAAATGTAATACAGAAAACACAGTTTATAGAATTTTATGCAATCGTCGACCGATCTGTGAGTCCGTCGCTTTGACGCCGGGACAAAGCTAGTACATGACACCACCATCGAGAAATGTCGGGAGAAGCTTTTCCCAATTCTCTTTCAAACAGCTTCTTTTTAAATCAAATTTTTCAACATTGTTTAAAAATAAAAAGGAGCACGGTCGTTCTTTTTTAATGATTTCGAAACATGAAAAAAAGAACATGAAAAACGTGTTTCACAGCAGCTGTTTTGGTCTACTTATGATTAAAATTCTGACCACTTGTGTTTTCCTTGTCATGGTTTAAAAAAAAATTGTAGTTTCCGTGAAAGAAGGATCTTTAACCAAAAGTTACCAATACTAAAATGTGTCTCATTTTCTTTAATTATTGTCTTCATTACATGGAGGAACCCCTATGCAGAAAATACATGTGTCACGCGGAAGGCGATGTCATCTACTATTATGTGTAAAGCCTCGCTTAATTCTGGAAGAGTTTCCATATTCCACAGACAATCCATATTAAGATACATTTGTAATTTATAAACAGTGCTTGGGATACTATTCAAATTCTTTCTGAGCCAGTGCCTTGACAAGCACGTTATCGCTCATGTTTAAGTTACACATTTTCACTTTTTTCTGAATGTAAACCTGCCTTAAACAGTCTTTCTCTCTGAATGATAATATTTCACCTGATTCGGATATAATGTTATAATTATACATAACAGCCATCCTTACCCTCGTACCAGGGGCATGTTATAATTTAATAATAAAAGAAAATAATAAAAAAATAATCATTGTAACTTTGTTTTGGTCAGATTTTAGACATAGTCAAAGAGTAGAACAAGCAATTGATGCAGCCACAGATTATACTAAATAAATCAATCTTTGTACTCCATGTTTATGAAATAACACTTCTTTAATAGAACTTAGCTAGAAACGACAAAATACGTGCACATACTCCAAGCAAGACAAACCCTTGTATTACTTTTGATAAAAGAACATTATTGCCCATGGAGTTATATTTTGCACTCGCAAGACACCAATATGAGAAGACGAGAAACAATCTTCTGGTTGTCATTAGTCATAGGACTCGCCGTTCCTTCAGATAAATTACGATATATGTGTTGAAGGTGGCCACGTCATAAGAAGACCAAAACAGCTTCCCTATAGCTAATGTTTTGCATAACTTGTAGGCGGATCGAACCAGTGTTTAAACTTTTCCAAACATAATGTTACAGCAGAATAAGACAGAATTCTGTTTAGCATCTACCGACATGCTTCTCGAAAAATTCATCCATTAAACTTAAATTCTTATAATCAGACCATACAGTAAATTCATTTTGATACAAGATAATATAAGCCAAACATTTTTTGTAGAAATTTACATGCTGCCATTTGAATGTATATTTGATTTCTATTTTAGTATTTCAACAGTTAGTATTTTCCTTAATTGCTATTTTACACATTCCTTCTGTTAAATTAATTCACAACTTTTCTTGATGTGTTTTTCTATCAGTGCCGTGTAAGAATTTTGAGGTGTTGGTGTGTGGTGACACTGACCAAGAATGGTCAGTATGCGGACCCAAAACCCCGGGGGTACATCGTATAATCAGTGCGCAGCTTGACACAAGGTTCGATAGAATACAGTCTTTTTTGTAGTTTCAAAGTTTTTGTAGATAAGTTAAGTAGTTTTCCTTAATTATTAAAAAATGACATACTGACAAAATGCTGTTTTGTACTTATATGCCTTTGTTCGAAGAAATAAAACGGGCCTTTTGTACAAGATCATCGAAAACATTATTATTTATTGGTCTCTTTGTGTCATAAGCTGGCCAGTTTTTAGATTATTTTCCTTTTCCAGCTAAAAGACCGAAGCTTAAATCACTTGAACTTAACCACAAACGATATATTTATCCTCTATTACCTTTGAACATTTATCCTTAATCATTTTAATACTCCTATATACTACTGTCTGTTTTATAACTTTGATTTTTTTTCTTATAACTGTCCAGATTCGCCAACAGATATTGTCGTCGCTATGGAACGCCGGAGAATTTCGGGTTGACAAAATCTGGTCGGGCAATGTGGACTGTTGGCTGGTGCTATGGGACATTCTTTCTCTGCTTGGAATTAGGTAGAGTGACCTTCTTTAATGTTTAACAGCACTGGGATATATTTTTATCAATTAAGCTCAGACGTGAGCAATTTTACTTTATAAGCTTTCAATGTCAAATTAAACTTTATTAATCGCTGTCCCTAGATCCAGACCCGTACTTGCACCGGAAGTGTGGAGTGCGAAAACTCGATAGAGAATCCCCCTTCTTGAGAGATTCGAAGCAACTTTCTGATAGACTGTCTGGTGTTATACTCCTAAATCACTGTTTTCAGCAGAATTAATCAATAAAGTTATTAGAATGCATAGAGACATATACAATTTTAGACAAAAAAGAAGCCAAAAGGGTAGAAGTAGCGGATAAGCCAATTAAATCATTCTTTTTGTTGTAAATAACGAACTCTTTGTTCTCCAAGTATTTTGACGGCCAACTCTAAGGCCTTTGTCCTAATATGTCTCTCTAAACACTACTGAAAGAAAAGAGGATAAAATACAGACTGTTTTGAAATGTGTTAAATATTGTTAACTATTTCATGGTATCTTTTATATCCCAATTTTGACCCAAACAGTGACGTAAACTTCGAAGTTTCCTACGTCTCGGTAGAAGACGGTAAATGTAAGTTTATCAAGTGGAGTTTATTTATTGTCAGGACCGGTTGCCCATATGACTGACGACCTTCAATTTTAGGTTGTGTGCAAGATACACAAAGCGTCCCTGGTTACTTTCTATGCTCAGTGTATATCATTTACAGATGGGGCCTCGGTTGAAAGTCTCAAACGAAAGATATTTAGTAATGTTAGTGGAGGAGCGGGGAATCGAACTGGCCATCCCTTGTCTACCAGACTAATGTGTTACCACTGAACCACTGATCCACTTTTTTGGCTGAGAGTTGATATAAAGTGATGTGAAATCCGGTGACTGCCAACGTTTAGCAGTGTAAGATGTACAGGCAGATAGATGTATCATATTTGACAAGATATCTATATTCGGAACACCTCTTCAACACCGAATATGAAGCGGAAAACTTCGGTGTTTAGTTTTAAAGGGAAATGTCATTGTGATCTTTTGTTCTGTCATAAGGAGAAAAGTACTTATTGACAACTAAAGAGTACACTTAAACACTAGTTTTAAAAGAACAGTTTAATAAGTACGCTATATATGAAAAACAGTTTGAACTTAAAATTAAGATTCTGCGACGTATCTGAAGAAGCTGTAAATGTAATGCAAGGCTTCTTGTAATTCTACTTACTTCATAGGTTTGATTCCGAGCTACTTTGGAGTAAACTTCCACTGATCATGAAATAAAAAGAATATCTTTGGATGCTTTCTGTATCCTGCACCCTTACCCCCACCCCCCACCCATTAGAGTTAACAAATTGAAATAGATAGAATTTAGGAGGAAGTAACCTTATTCCCACTGTCACAACTCGACTGAGTCCTTAACTTTCTCATATTCAAGTTAAGCGTTTTGGTGAGATTTTGAAGTACCAATTATCTAACTTACTACTTTAACTTTGTTGACATTTTCAAAACAGAGAACTAAATATTATATTAAACGTTAATTAGTTTCATTGAATTTTAAAACAGTTGTACAAACTACCATATTCATTTCACAATTCTTTTAGACACTACAACGCCTCCAGATGTGACGTCAAGTCAGGCAACAAAGCAACACCAAAATACTAAAATATCAACATCTACAACAAACATATTCGAGAAGGACGCCAAGACAATAGCCGGTCACAACATGAATTACGTAGACGATTCCGAAAAAGCAGACAAAAATATCTCAGAAGATAAATTATCTCAAAGCGGCTCACAGAAAGCAGACAATTGCTCTTCAAACGGAAGGCTTTGTGAAGAGAACATTGTTCGAAAAGATACAGGATTAGATCCACACCTTAAATGTTTGTTGATATTACTTAAGATTTCATACAAAACAAATGTTTGCAATGTATACTGAATATTTATTAACATAAAATTTCAGTACAGCTTACAAGACACCACACTTGGATAAGAAAAGACAAAAAGTTTGAAAAATTAAGGCATGAATGACTCTTTGACTGGTCCTTTTAGAGTACTTAAGAATGTGTATCATAGAAGTTTCTGTTTGTAATCTAACGTCTTTGAGTTAAACGTCATATTACAATTTGTAACTGAATATACTGTTTTAGAAAAAAAAGCTTTTGAAAGACAGTGGATACAAGCACGAACATGGACACTTGTTTTAGAAGCATAGAGATAAGTTTACAGTGTTAAGGATTATAAATTATTGGATTGTTTGGAAATACAACTATTAACAGACTTTACCTTTGAAAGGCATCTATTTTTGTTTTCTTTTTCAGTTTGGTTGATATTTGCTATAACCACTGGCGGACTAATAATTGTAATTCTTATAGCTGTCATTGCCTATCTGACAATGCGATGGTAAGACGACCCCATATATTGTACTTGTATATAGATTAGTATAAAATTATCTTTTTGTTGTCATTTCATTGCGACGGTATTTAAAATAGGCAAAATATACATAAAAAACATTATTTGCTTAAATAAAACGGCGATATATTGCCTATACACTATCAGCAATAGAAAAGAGCAAAGTCAGTCTCCGGTCATTTTCCAGTAGTTTAAAGGTTTCTTTCTTTCGCTCTGTGCGTTATGTATTTACATGTACGTACACTGGCGTAACAATAACACCTTTAAAAGATTATATGCCGAGTTTTAGTATTTGAAATCACTAACATTGTCGTGTATTCAAAATAAAACAGATCTTAAGGTTTGAAAAGGTATTTTTACTACAACTTAGGACCTAGCACTTGTATTTCATTGATTTATTTCAGCTGTGATGCCAACACAGAGGAAGCTCCAGTCTGCACGTCTAAGAAGACAGCAAACAAAATGTACTTCCGGCAACAAAAATTATCAACTTCCGCCCTGATGACGTCAGAATCAGATTACTGCACAGATGTATACGATTTCATTCCGGCAGATAACTCAAAAAAAAGTAGAAAGGACCGAGAAAAGTGTAGAAAATTTAATAACATAAGACACGGCCCTTTGAATAAAAGGGCTAATCAAAAGAAAGAATATGCGATTAATCATGAAGAGGGAAATAAGACGTCTCCAGGGAACGATTATTTTGTTTTGATTCCTCATAATTTTAGTGATATTTCCCTAAACTCTAGATGTAGCAATAACAATGGTCAAGTGTATGCTCATATAACAGAAAACATTTACGATCACTTACTTCACAGCCCTGCAGTGTCACTGCCAGACACTTCCACATATCATCATCTCAACTTTCACCGAGACGCTTGCAAAATAGACAAAAATGAAGTATCTAAGCACTCTACTTTTCAACAAGACGCTTGTCACAAAGACACTAGTAATGAATGTGATCAGTTTATTTTTCAGCAAGACGCTAACAAGATCGAAAAAAGTGACGAATCTGAGCCTTCTAGTTTTCAGCAAGACGCTTGTCACAAAGACAATAGAGATGAAACTGTTCATTCTAGTTTTCAGCAAGACACTTGTCACAAAGACACTAGTGGTGAATCTGATCGTCCGAACTCTAACAATACGCTTGAAAGACAATAATATAATTTAACTAATTTTGTATTGTAAACTTTTTAAATTTTAACGAGAAGTTTGTGTCATCGGCAAAAAGGAAAAATGAATCAAGTTTGTCGGTGAATATGAACACATCTACTCATTCACTGAAATAATCCCGTGTTTTATTTTGTTGTTTGATAATATTTGCAATTCTTTCAAACAAACCACTATCCACAATATGAAAGCGGACAGGGATGCCACATCTTGTAGTTTGTACATCATTATACCCCTCTAACCAGCTTGTGTTATTCTTTTGAATTTCATATTACTCAAAATATTAAACGTTTTTCTGTAGATGATAGTCTGTTATTTAATGGTGAACTGTTAAAAGGAAGTACTTATCATATGTTCCTATTACTGTACAAAGATGTACACCAATCAACAGGAATCCTGAATTCGGTAAAATTTTAGCACTGAAAATCCTTTGCCTGACCAAACACTCAAAATATTCTCCGCTTAAATCCTTAAAGCAATTACTGTACGAAGGGTCATCGGGAAGTTCGTAGATTGTTCGTATCACGTCCTCAGAAAAATGCATTCAAATCCGCGGTGATTAGGCCTTCGTTGAAAAAGTGTGACTGAATCTTTGACGTTATCATAACGTTATCATGACGACATTTGCTGTACACTAGCATGCTCTGGGTGTATTTCATAATCTTTATACATCGTGGACAAAATATATCAACCTTCAAAAATATAAATGATTTCCACAAATAGAGAATCGCATTTTTATTTCTAGCAGCAGTCTACAGGCTTCCATATCACCCTTTGTATAATATATCCATGCAGTTAGGTAAAGATTAGTGAGGATTTTGCAATATTCAATCACCAGAGTGATGCGACGTATACAAAAGCGCGGTCCATCAAAACTGGTATAATGGTAGATACTTGATATGTAAACGATGCATTTTCATTTTGATTTTGTCTGTCTGTCTGTCTATCTGACAGCGTCAGATTAAAAATCTAGATCCTGCAATAGCTAAAAGTGTATTGATACTGCAGACTTAAACCTTCACATGGTATCAAATAGTACAATGAAGATTATGCTGTTCACTGTGTTTTCGTCCATCTATCCGAAAAGCTAGATCATTTGGCTCTTCCGGTTATTCAAGCCGTTTTTTAAGGGTGGGTGAGTGCGGGGGAGGGGAGGGGGTGTTAAATCATAAAACTTTGTAAAATGATAGGGAATTAACGGCATACATATGAATTGTAATTGTAAGCCACCTGGCTCACTACTTCTGTAAGGATAAAAGAACAAGGAACAAAGTGTTGTTTCAATTTTTCTATTTCACAATATTAATTATAAAATAAACTAATGGCCTACATATACTCAGCCAAATAAAAAGTACCCATCGTATATTTCTATCTAGGTACTTAGAATTATTGTAAATTCTGATTATTTCTTCTGTCTGTGATAAAGAATCATTCTTTGCTGACGTGCTTTGAAAATTTGAAGTCGCTGCGATAATTCTGTCATTGAAAAAAATCGAGTGATATCACATAGGGGTCAATTTCCAAAACCACTCTTTTGTAAGACACAACTGCATTAAATGACTGGTTTAAATTGATCTGAGAGGTATCAACCAACAAAACGAGACTGACGATTCAATGAAATGTGTCAGTATCGCATGTGTCCACCATTTTGTGCAATGCACGTTGTGATACGGCGGCGTATGCTTTTGACGTAACGGCGCAAGTAAATTGGCCCACTCAGCTTGTAAGGCCGCTGCAAGGTCATTAACAGTATTGCATGATTTATTCGAACACGGCGCCCTAACTCGTCCCAAATGTGTTCAATGGGATTAAGGTCTGGACTATTCGCAGGCAAGTCAAAGACATTGACATTATTTGTCGCCAAAAACTGCCTGGTTATTGCGGCTGTATGTGGACGGGCATTATCGTGCATAAAAGTGACATTTGGACCATGTAACTGAATGAAAGGAAGAGCTTCCACAGCAAGAACATAATTTATGTAAGTCTGAGCATTAATGTTTCCATTCATAACGACTAAGCGAGTCTTGTTACCTCCCATTATCCCACCCCATACTAAGACTGAACCACCTCCGAAACGGTCCCGCTCAATGACGCACGCAACGGCAAAACGCTCTCCCGGACGGCGATAAACTCGTTTACGTCCGTCGGCATGGCTAAGGTTAAACCGACTTTCGTCGGAAAACAAAATCAAATTCAAATCAGCACGTCGGAAGCGCAGGTGACGGGGGCACCAGTCCAGCTTTGCAGTTCGATGACGTCGGGTGAGAATTTGACCGGAGTATGGTCGGTACGCACGAATAGGCTGAACGTTCTGTCTCAACCGATTTCGGACAGTCTGTGCACAGGAGTTTGAAATTCTATCAATAAACAAGAGATATTGTAAAGATTCTGTCCTCTACATAGTAAAAAAAAACAACACCAGGAATGCAACGCTGAGATTGGCGTGACGTCAGCGAATGGCGACGGCGGCAAGTTTAAAAATCAGGAAATGAGCGTAATTTGTTAAATAATTCTTTAAGAATGGCGTGTTAAAGAATATCATCGGTCGTTACAGGTAGCTTTCAGTGTTCTTTATCGAAGAGGCTCGCAAGGTTGTTACCACTCTGTGTTCCGTTCGTATAATTCGGTCCGACCTGTATTGGGTCGGGAAAAGGCGCTGCATTCCTGGTGTTTTTTTATTATGTAGAGGACAGAATTTTTACAATATCTCTTGTTTATTGATAGAATTTCAAACTCCTGTGGTCTGTGGATGAATACCATACTGTTGCCCGGTTGCTGCTGCAGTAAGACGCCTGTTACGTAGGTGCTGCAAGACAATATAGCGATCATCGGCAGCAGTGGTCACACGTGGCCTACCACTTCGAAGACGGTCGGCAACGTTTCCTGCGACAAGGAATCGTCTCCGTAAATGCTCGATAGTCTTTCGAGTACAACCCAAGTGCCGGAATACAGCGGTTGCTTACATGTCTGCATTTAGCATCCCAATAGCGTGGTTTCGTTTCTCATTATTTAGCCTTAGCATTTCTTTGACTTGTTCAACACAATTTTATTGAGTTGTGACGGTTTGTGAAAAATTCTGTGAAGTCCGATACTGACACCGGATATGGATATGTGCCGCAAGAAGTGCACGTGCAAAACGACTTAAATGACTTTTTTACGGGAACGCATGGTTCACTGCGGGTAAAATTCGGTCAACACATAAACCAACGATAACGTGTACATCTGACATTAGCTAGATTTGTGTTAACACGATAATAAGAAAGATATTAGAAATTATAAAATGAGAACTTTTCATTTTGGCTGAGTATATATAGAGGATATTTGTTTGTTTTTCGTGAATATGGAATATATCTCATCGAGAAGTGATACAATTAAAAATAAAAATTGTATCACTTCGAGATGAGATATGTTCCATATTCACGAAAAACAAACAAATTTTCTATTTATTTAATGTTAACATTTGAAAAAAAAAATGAAGAACTATTTTTGATACTTACCATTGATAAACGCGCGTATGAATACATGATATTGGCTCTTCAATTGCACAAATTCCGCCATATTGAATTTTAAGCGACAGAAATCGATCAAACTTGCTTGTAGAATTTCAACGATTTATTCATCTTGTGCACCATGACTCAAAACGATAACATGACTGAAATTGGGAAATTTTTAAACATTGACACTGGATAACTTGTCATTGAAGGTAAGTTTTTAATTATGTCTTTATTTTACAGTCACGTGTGACAAAAAATTGTAACTCATGAATGTTGTTACATGTACATGTACACATTCAGCCTTGACACACTGACATATCACATGAAACATCAACAGAACAATGTCAGAACTGTTTATCAACATCGATCATATGTATTTCTTATGAAAATTTATTAAAGCAGACGGATATGTTGTTGTTGTTACAGTTGTTTATGTTTTTGACAGGTAAGGGAGGCAATTCATTGTAACTGTCAAACTGCCAAGGGAGGTAATTGAAAAAGTAGTCCGGCATTTCTACTGTGAGTTATATAGAATCTATATCACTCACACTGTGAGTTGATATGGAATATATCTCACTGATAGAATTCAGTATTTCACTGGTTAGCATTAAATAAATTTCAATATCTGCGAAAAACCGCGACAGGTTCAGCAATGCTTGCCAGTTTCAAAAAGGAACTATTTTTAATACTTTATTTTGATTAAATACTAGCTAATAAAAGTTTCTTTTGGGTTTTTGGTAGTTCAATGAATACTCAAGTTAAGAAACTGAGTCATAGCAGCAGTAGTACAATGTTGGATAAACAAGTAGAGGTGCAAAAAATCAAGACTGATTAAAGGAGATTTCACTTTTAAAGGTCTGAGCCTCGATGGGAAACTTGCCGGCATTTTCTATCTATTTGAGCTTATTTATCGTCGGTACCGGTTGCCCATATGACTGACGCCCCATGGAGAGATTAGTTATTTCATGTTGTGGGGGTAGTGCAAGATACAGAAAACATCCCATTCCAGAGACACCCTGGTCCTTTTGCATGCTCAGTGTATAGCACCGATACATGGGACCTGGGTTAAACGTCTCATCCAAAAGACTAGTAATGTTAGTGGAGGAGCGGGGGATCAAACTCGGGACCCCTGGTCTACCAGTCCAGTGCGTTACCTCTGGACCACATCCGCTCCGGCCGACATTTTCTTGTTCTGACGCTCTTTTATATATTACAGATGCTGGCAAAAACTAAACAACCAATCAAAACTTTCCAGCATCAAGCAATCAAGCATAGTAGTGCTGCGGCCTTGACTGTTAGAACAATGAAAATGAAAGCAATAACAAACATCCAATATTACAGTGATAAAAAAGGATTCCATATTTATTGAGAAATGCATTAAAAATCATAAAGATACACTTTCAATCCTAAATATCCAAGAAATTCTTTCATCATAAACTTGCAAGAATCTTTCGCCATAATGCCTTAAATAGTACCTGTGAGCACTCTAACAATATAGCTTCAACCCAAAACATATAGACAATTCGTTACACAAAATGCTTTAAAATAGCATTTAACACATAATATAATAAAACGTATAAAATCACATTTGAGATGACAATAATAACATTTGATTTGATTAGTACGCCGTAACGAAAACAGTTAGATCTATCATGGCGGACAATTTTAAACTTGGCAGCATTTAAACAAAGCTGCATGGAATTCAAAAATACAATTAGTAAATATATTCCAGTGAATGTTAACATTGTTAAAAGACTCAGTGATAATTTTAATTACAAGTGAACTTTACCAAAGGAATAAGATGATTGCTGAAATAATTTAGGTAAGCTTAATCAGTATAGATGAACACTTTCGGATAAAATATTCTGGATAGGCAGTGATTACATAATTTTGAAAAAAAGCAAAGCACAAGAGTTTTTGTGCTTTATCAATTATTAATCTGTCTTTTTTTTTCTTTAAATTATTTTTTGGCGCAGGAATTGTGGTAGCCATAACATCAAAAAGTAAAGATAATCCACTTGCATGGAACGTATCATATCAACAAGGCATTCCTACCGGTAGAGAACTACTGCACTCTATACAGTTCTCTAGTAGACTTGTTTACTTGATTATATTTGATCTTTATCGCACGAAATTACAAACACAACAAACAACACATGCAAAATACCTCCCAAGTTAGGAAACATCCTATAAAGTTTTGATTTTACTGATTATTCAGCTGCAGAAATGTGACTGTACTTGTCTGAATCAAGAAAAAAAGTGAAGAAATATATTAAAGTAGAAAAATGTCTACAGCTGATACTATCACTCTGATCGCTCACCATACTATTCAGCCTGTAACTGCGGTACTATAAATCGATATGAACTGCTTGTATTCAAATTATAAAATATAAGTATTTACAGTCTCAATTAAATGAAATACCCTTTTTTCTAATAATAATTGACATACAAGCGTGAGTAAATACAGATATGAATGCATTTAATCGATTTTTACCTTGGTATCAAAAATTATACTACTTGAAAGAATATTTAAATATTTCTTTTTATTGATACGAGAAAATGCTATTTCTCCCCACATGTTTATTCGATATAATTCAGACTAACTTCACGCATTTGTTAAAACGGTGTTATTTGATTGAGTAAATAGTCGGAATATTTAAAACACAATACTAGCAATAAGTAAGCCGACAACTTGAACGTTTTCCGCGTATAATTTGAAAGGTATTCATTAATTCAGAGAAGGCCAATTTAAAGAAAGTCTTGGACATACCCAGTAATAGAGGTTAACATCCTGAATGACGACGGAAGAGGAGAGAAGTCTGACACCTGACGACCGGTGGTCGGCCTTTACAGACCCCTTTAAAGGGTCATCACTGGGAACAAAACCTAAAGAAGACCCAGGGCCGGACCTAACAGAATACATCGAGAAAGTCATTGAGCAGCGGTCACCGAGAAAGCGGCATGAGAAAGTATACAAAGTAAGTACATCATCAATCGACTATTTTGTTAACCTTATTACCTTCTTGCAAAGCTTTTTATGCCGACCACGTTCTCATTCATACAAAGCACCGCTAAGCCGTGGTTTTTTCACTGTAGGAGCTTTTTTTTCTTATTATGGAACTGAATGTATCTTGAGTTGCTCCTCGGGAAGTTTTAAATCTATTAAAAAATTACAGAAGAATTTTGAACGTTTTGGAAAACCTCACAGCTGTTTTTTCTAATAAGTATATAGCTTTTTTTAAAAGATTTATTGTATTTTAATATATATATAATCAAAGCATTGAAGTTACTGATGGGGCGGGGTGGGGCGTATCTTTGAAAGGCATTGTGAAATCAATGGGATTTAGACCCTCAGTGATGATCCGACAGTCTTAAATACTGCAAATCTAAATCTTGCATCAAAATTCACGTCCATTCTGACATCTATTGGTGCATCTATCGGCGATTTTCACTGTCGGGACAATGAACAAATACTCGGACAAAAAGCCAAACAAACATTGTTTTCAATATTGACAGTCATATTATTTTGCTGTTTAATATTGATAGTTTTTTTGTACCAGAAACACGTATTTACGCGTCAAAACAACCCCCCTTTCTTAGACGACGCAGAATATTTCATTCTAAATTACATTTAATAATATGTTAACTAAAAGGTTATGCAGGGATACACGCGAATGATGAAAATATTTAGAAGTAAATGTTTGTTGTTTCAAAACACATTTTAATTTTTAAAATGTTACCGACAGAAAACAAACTAAGCAAAGAAAAAGCATTGACTACTAATAATCATACATGCCACAGTTTTATTGTTAAAACTTAAAAAATAGCATTTTTATTATAGTGTCACCCCTTCTGAAAGGAACATCTACTTTAGCTCATGTAAACATTTACCTCCTGATTCATTATCCCTGTATGCAAGCCGCCGAACAGACAGGCAATCTGTAGCAATTCTAAGAGTAGCTGGGGGCTGACCAACCATCCTGTCAGAACAAGCCCCTGACGAG
This sequence comes from Cyclina sinensis, assembly GCA_012932295.1. Taxonomy (NCBI): domain Eukaryota; kingdom Metazoa; phylum Mollusca; class Bivalvia; order Venerida; family Veneridae; genus Cyclina; species Cyclina sinensis. Next base: position 48,008,956 of record JAAONU010000002.1, read on the forward strand.
ACTCGAACCTTCGACCTCTACTCCGTAGGTGGACGCCTTAACTACTAGACCACGGAGACGGCGTCGTGTTTTTGTAATTTTGTTGTGCTAAAAGCCAACACATAAAAATAATCTTTTCTTTATTTTTTTTTCATTAGTTTTTCATGTTGTATTCTTTTCTTCGCTTCGTTTTTTTTCCTGTCTTTTCATTATTTTTCCCAATAATTTTATTAAAAAAATTAAGATAAAATATATTCTCAATTCATTCATTTATTCATTCATCAATCCATCAATCAATCAGTTAATATCAAGCAAACAAATGAATGAACAAACGAATGAATTGGTATGAATGAATGAATGAATGAATGAATGAATCTGGTAATTGATTTATTTTAAGGGTAAAATTATCAAAGAAAGAAAGGAAGGAAGAAAGAAAGAACATAAGAATGAACAAAAAAAGAAACGTTTACTATTTATTAATGCGATATCTGTATGCTGAACGTGACTGTTATTTTATGTTCGCGCAACAAATCTATTAAAATAGAGATTTTGACAGTGATCATTAAGGTTTTTATGACTTTGTTTTGCTCCGCATTATATAACCAAGATCCGGGATCTTTCCAGGGTACAGGTGGGTGTGATTTATGAAGATCCGAAGTCTTCCCAGGGTACAGGTAGGTGTGATTTGTAAAGATCCGGGATTTTCTCAGGATACAGGTTGGTGTGATTTATAAAGATCCGGGATCTTCCCAGGGTAAAAATTGGTGTGATTTATAACGATCCGGGATCTTCCCAGGGTACAGGTGGGTGTGATTTATAACGATCCGGGATCTACCTGGGATACAGGTGGGTGTGATTTACAGAGATCCGAGATCTTCCCAGGGTACAGGTGGGTGTGATTTATAAAGATCCGGGATCTACCTTGGATACAGGTGGTGTGATTTATAAAGATCCGGGATTTTCCCAGGATAAAGATGGGTGTGATTTATAAAGATCCGGGATTTTCCCAGGGTACAGGTAGGTGTGATTTATAAAGATTTGGCATCTTCCCAGGGTACAGGTGGGTTTGATTTATAAAGATCCGGGATCTTCCCAGGGTACAGGTGGGTGTGATTTATAACGATCCGGGATCTTCCCAGGATACAGGTGGGTGTGATGTATAAAGATTCGGGATTTTCCCAGGATACAGGTGGGTGCGATTTATAAAGATCCGGGATCTTCCCAGGATACAGGTGGGTGTGATTTATAAAGATCCGGCATCTGCCCAGGGTACAGGTGGGTGTGATTTATAACGATCCGGGATCTTCCCAGGGTAAAGATTGGTGTGATTTATAACGATCCGGGATCTTCCCAGGGAACAGGTGGGTGTGATTTATAACGATCCGGGATCTTCCCAGGATACAGGTGGGTGTGATGTATAAAGATTCGGGATTTTCCCAGGGTACAGGTAAGTGTGATTTATAAAGATCCGGGATCTTCCCAGGATACAGGTGGGTGCGATTTATAAAGATCCGGCATCTTCCCAGGGTACAGGTGGGTGTGATTTATAACGATCCGGGATCTTCCAAGGGTACAGATTGGTGTGATTTATAACGATCCGGGATCTTCCAGAGGTACAGATTGGTGTGATTTATAACGATCCGGGATCTTTTCATGGTACAGATGGGTGTAATTTAAAAAGATAAGGGATTTTTCAAGGACACAGGTGGGTGTGATTTATAAAGATCCGAGATCTTCCCAGGACACAGGTGGGTGTGATTCATAAAGAATCGGGATCTACCCATGGTACAGATATGTGTAATTTATAAAGATCTAGGGTCTTCCCAGGGTACAAGTGGGTGTGATTCATAGTACATATTGCCGTTTCCTTTTTTCACTTCCTTTCTTTCTACAAAGTATTTTTTGAAATTGATTGATGTTCGTGCTTTTGTTACAACAAATATTCACTTTTTCTGAATCATCCGCATGTAAAGATGCAAAAACGTTCCACTGACCTAGAAACAAATCTGCTGTTTATGGGTAAGCCAGATTGCATGGAGTTTTGTTGATGCTTCAAGGGGGAACTGCAGGGTCGAGCAGGTGCACTCAGTAAAATCGTTTACAGATCAATCTATGTAACACTTACGTGTACTTTTCACAAAAACTCTACATTTCAAACCCTCCAGGAGGAAATTTTCAGTTAATTTTACCATTTTACCTGACCTGAAAACAATCCGCTAAAGAAATCCCGAAACAAAAAATACATTCTATATTTAGCGACAAGGGACATCATGGGAATGTCACGTGGTCATTCAATGGCATTTTGAAACAAATAATTTCGATAATCGGCAAGGTACACCGAATGCGTTTTTTGTTGAAAAAAATCACATGACATTCCCAAGCACCACCGCAGCTTTACGCGGGAAATACAAAAATAGCTAACCTGTTCGCGTCGTACAGGATAGGAAACACCATTTTTACATCTTTTTTTTATAAAATATTGGCTTGAAATTTTGTCGGGTGTAAATCAATATTTCAGCTTCAAATAATGATATTCAACTGACTAATAACCCTTTTCGCAAATCTGTTCCATTTATCAAACATGCTCATCTGCCTTTAAAATGCGTGTTCCTGGTTAAACAACAAGTGATAATGACTGAAAGAATCGCACAAATGTATGACATTAAAATGTGTCCGAGACAAAGATTTTGTAAACATAGTTTATTCATGGACTTCAGTCATTCTGCGCCCAAATAAAAGTGTGATGGAATGGTTGGAGATGATATTGCTTCCAAATAAACAGATCATTGTCGCTATGGTGTGTAATAAAATGTAAAAAAAAATGTACAAGAAAAGAACAAGAAAAGATGGAAAGAGTTGTGGAACTACCTTTTTGAACTCATAGATAACAAATGTGTGTAAAATGACACTTAAGAGAGTTTGCACAATTCAGAGCACTGAAGGTACCAACGGGGACGTAAGTGTATTTTTTAAAAAAAATCTAGGTTTCCCAAACTATAGCATCGAATGTCACTCCCGTTCTACCACTATGTGCTAATGCGAACATCTTTTTTTCACATATGCACGACCGGGTCAGTGATCACTTGCTCGGACGAGTTATCTCGTAAAAATTTTCAATTCATCCATTTTTTTTTCACGATTCTGTCAGTCATTATCATTTTGTTGTTTAGTTTCAATGGATTTTGCACCAGAAACACCTTGTTCTTGTTTGTTATGAAAATCTGTTTGGGCAAGTGACCATAGAACCTGGTTCAAACCCCCAGCGGCAAATGTTTTGCCACTGACCGTTCCAAGGCGGTAACCCCTCGGGTTCTCATTTTTTTTTATTTTTTTTTTGTGGTGTCTTCTCTTTAATTGATTTAAAAATGTATTATATCGTTTCATCTTCTTTTTGACTATGTAGGAATGCTGTGTTTTTACTGTTTTTTTCCTGATATGCTTTTTTCACTTTTTTATTTCCAAATTTCTCTATTGTGCCATTTTGCTGCAGTGCACCCTTCACACATAAAAGCAAATCATGATGTCACTTGATGATGCTTACGAGAAAATAACAAAATACTACTTTTTAAAAGGTTAAGCCTTTAGTCTAAGTCAATAAAGAAAAAGATGAAAATACATTTCTAATAGTTTTACACATATACTTCTGCTCAGTATCAAACAATCCCTCCCATGAGGCCAAACAAACTCATGACAGGGGAAGTAATACCGTGTTGTTGCTTCTTGTTCAATGCGGTGTTGCTTCCCTTATATTGGCTGTTAAACAGTTATGTTAAAGAAAACACATTCCAGAAAAAGTTTGTCATTTCCCCTTTCTGATCAAGAAATGTTTTTAGTATAGTACACGAAAGCTATATAATTTCATAATTCGGAAATCTACCTGTTTTGTTCTTGTCGAAAAATACTGAAACAAATGTTTTTGACTATAATATGGAAACATAAGAGCTAAGTGCCGCAATACCATTCGGGGTGTAGCGACGCACCCAAAATGAGTTATAAAATGATATTTAACGAATGCACTATTATCAAGAAGAATCTTCATGCTACGTTTTATTAAAGTTCATCGACGTCCATTTTACATTTCAGATGGTGTCCCACCTCGTCCGTCTGTTGACAGGCCTGGCACAAGCATTGACAACTGAATGGAAATTGTATCTCCAAACAGACAAGAAGAACGAGATTCGAACCTTGCCAGTAAGGACTCTGGCAGTAGACCAGTACGAGTGCATGATACCTCTCATGAGGCCCTTAAAACCGGATGCATTCAAAGTTCGTACAGATTTTCTAGTACCCTTATACGACTTACTATAGACTTTGAGAAAGTTTGAACTTGAAAATTCTAAACTACTTCAGCAGTTATGGACTAAGTTCATATGTACATGCTTGTTTTAGACTGTTAGTTGAACAGAATTTTTTTCACTATATTAAGCGTTTTGTTACCTGCCAAACATATACATAAATACTAAGACAATAGACAAGAATCCATTCAGGAAATATTCCTGCGAAGTTTCATTGCAATTAGCCCTGTGGAACAGGGGAAAATATCGTTTGAAGTTAATTGTGGACAACAAACTGACGAAAAGACGGACGACGGACAAAAGAGCATAGTTAAAGCCACACCTGACCTTCGGTCTAACAACAAAAGCTAAACAGTGAGAACTAACAAGTTGTTAAAACGAACACTGTATTTATTTGCCTACTCTTACTGATGAGGAAATGATATAAAAGCAAATTCCAACAAAAAAATATCTTAGGGGTGGGGCATCAATTTAGCTAATTTATAGGGCTTTAAAATCGCGTTTTTATTTTTTTGGTTTCTGAATTCGCGCAGATTTATAGAACGCGACATTTTTTTTTCGTGGACGTTGAACAGGTATGCCTGCTTTAAATAATTGGGTCGTATACTGGTCTCATGTTCGAATTATTGAGCTGAATTTATATCAATAATCCTTTGTATTGAAAAGGCCTGAAGAGTTAAAGTATAACAATTTAAGTATTATATATCAGAGAAGAAAAATAATTATACAGTTATTCTATTATAAGTATGGGTATTTTTTAAACAGCTCACCAACAACCAGTGCGTGAATGCTTATGTATTATCCACTCCACAAAAGGCTTTCAGTAACTTGCCACAACAGACTTGATCATTCGAATTGACTAGACTGTGAGCGGAGTAAAACTAAAAACGTATTGGTCAATATGGTACATGCATTATATGAAGGGTGGGAACGAATACTAATATCAGTATTCGAATATTCGCTTTGCCGTATGCGAATATATTCGAATATTCTTTTTTTATAAGTTCAGTCAGTTACCCGAATTTTGGTATCCGAGCATTGGTACTGGTTTATCACCTATACGTTGATGGGGAAACTGCTATGTACCGTGTAGACATGGAGTAGAAAACTAGAAATGGCCTTTTTTATAGAAGTTTTAAATACTTATTAAGTTTATAGATTATATTTTTTGGTTTACGTTGTATAAACAACTGTTTAATCTAACTGAGAATGTTACTTGGTATAATTTATCTACCGCCGGAAGGCTCAAGATTTTTTAATGAATTTGACTATAGTATATTTGAAAATGAAATAACTTCTAAATACAACTTGAACAAAAAACGTTCTGTTGGCAGGCGATTTAAATTCTCGTGTTGCAGAATTATCCGATTTTATACCATCTGATTCTTTCTTAAATGAGCATTTAACATAAACGATGAATTTGTTATCTTTTTTGATAAATATAAAGTTCTAAAGAAATCATCGATTCATCTAAAGAGATTGTCAAGTGATAAAAGAACGAATAATCATGGAATCCAGTTGATTGAACTGTGTAGGAGCAGTAATATCTTTATTGCAAACGGCAGATTTAATTCTGACAGACCTGCAAATTTAACTTTTAGGGATAAATCTATTATCGACTATCTCATGGCTAGTGCAGATGCACTTAAACTTTTTTGTGACTTTAAAATTCTAGAAACAGACACACTATTTTCTGACGGGCATAATGCCCTTTACTGGACATTAAATAGCAAACATATAAGCTTAAATAATCTGCATCATGATAAAAATAAACTGCAGATTAATTCAAAGCCGAAATGGCACGAAAACCTTAGTGATTCTTTCATAGCGAATGTTGATACTAATCATATATCGTATATACTGCAACTATGTACCTCATCTTGTGCACAGAATGCAAATTACAATATAGAACAAATAACAGCAGAAATTCAAAAATTATTTGAAAACTCTTCTACTGAAACGTTCTTTCCAACGACTCATAAAAAAAACGGTATTTAATACTAATAACAATAAGCCCTGGTTTGGACCGAAATGCCATCAGGCTCGTAAAAATTATCATGATGCTAAAATTAGATATAACTCAAACAAAACTGATGACAACAAACTACGTTTGAAAAATGCTAGTAAACAATATAAAAGAACAACGAACTATTATATAAACAGATTTAAATTTAATAATTCGGAAAAACTCAGAAAAATGCAATCTAAAAACCCAAAACAATATTGGAAATTTTTAAAAAAAACCCTTAAACCTAAAACAAGTAACAGACCATCTCCCTCAGTGAACGAGTTCTTTGAGTATTTTAAGAATGTAAATAGCAACCCACATTCAGATACAGAAGATATTACCTTAGATCAAACTTTTTTAGATAATTCTAACTATTATATTAATAAAGCTATAACACAAGAGGAAATTCTCAGGTGTATTAATAAATTAAATAATGGCAAGGCCTCTAGCCTTAGCGATAATATCTTAAACAAATACATTAAGTGTACAAAATTTATGCTATTACCCATTTATGAAAAACTATTTAACCTTATTCTTGAGTACGGACATGTGCCACCAGTTTGGCTAGAAGGCTGGATATATCCAATTTATAAGAATAAAGGTGACTCGAAAAGCACCAATTCTTACAGACCTATTACAATTTTGTCATGTCTTGGGAAATTATTTACTGCAGTTCTTAATACAAGGATAACAAATTATATGGAGGAATTTCACCTCCTAAACGAATCTCAAGCAGGATTTAGGTCTGGTTACTCGTGCTCCGACCATCTATTTACACTACATGCATTAATTGAAATTTTAAAAAAGCGTGGGCAAAAACTTGTTTGTGGTTTTATCGATTTTTCAAAATGCTTTGATACAATTTGGCGATTTGGTCTATGGCACAAATTACTCCAACATTTTATAAATGGTAAAGTTTTTCAAGTTATACTTAACATGTATAACAATATCAAATCTTGTGTAGTACATTCCGGAGAAAAATCGCATTTCTTCAACTCAGACTAGGGGTTCGTCAGGGGGAAAATTTGACTCCGGTACTTTTTTCTATTTATTTGAACGATCTTGAATCATATCATATATCAAATGGTGCTAAAGGCGTAGATTTAAAAGATACTATTACTGATGAAACATGGCTTTAACTTTTACTATTACTCTACGCAGATGACACTATAGTAATGTCAGATTCTGCGACGGACTTTCAAAAATGCTTATCTTCTTTTAATTCATACTGTAATGAGTGGAAACTTAAAGTCAATGTAGATAAAACTAAAATAGTTGTTTTTGGAAGTAGAAATGCTAAAAATAGATATAACTTTACTCTAGGTGACCAGATAATAGCTATTGAAGATTGTTATCATTATCTTGGAATGACTTTTACTACCAACGGATCTTTTTTAAGTGCAAGGAAACATGTGACACAACAAGCAAATAAGGCCCTTCATTTACTGTATTCAAGATGCAGTAATGCAGATTTACCAATTGATCTTACACTAAAACTTTTTGACCACACTGTATTACCTATCTTAATTTATGGTTCTGAAATTTTTGGCTTTGAAAACTTGGAGCTACTTGAAAAAGTGCATTTTACTTTTCTAAGAAAATTAACATCTGCTAGGAAAAGTACTCCAAAATACATGTTATTAGGTGAACTTGGCAGATATCCTGTAGAAATTACAGTTAAAACTAGGATGATATCTTTTTGGGTTAGACTTTTACTCGGAAAACAAAGTAAACTTTCTTATATCCTATATCAATATACATGTGTATGCTTAACAATACAAATCAAAGTTTTAGATGGGTAAATAAGATTAAAGAAATTTTAAACTCTGTTGGTAGGACGGACCTGTGGATTAATCAGAACACTATCGTCAATAAGAGTACCCCATTACGTATAAACTGACTCTAATTGACCAGTATAAACAATTCTGGCATGAACAAATGCAAATATCAAATAAAGGTCGTGTATACAATACTTTTAAAACAACACTTATTTATGAAAAGTATTTTAATTTAATCCCACGCAGTGACTATATTACTCTATTTAAATTCAGAACATGTAATACAAGACTCCCGTCTGAGACGGAACGTTATGATGGTACTGCTTTTTTAGACAGAACCTGCCCTCTGTGCACAAGTAGTTCCCAAGGTACAGAAAAACACTACATCTTTAATTGCAGCTATTTCAATAATCAGCGTAATATGTACCTTAACAACTTTCAATTAGTAGATACCGACAACAGTTTCGCAAATATAATGAATGTAATCGATGAAAAAAAAAAACTGCTGAACTTATGTAAATTTATACGTATTGTTTTAGCTAAATTCTAATACATTGGTATGTTAACAGCTCTGTGGTTCCAATTGATACAATGTTTCGTACATGTTTTATTATCATTTATCTTTCGGAAATTATTTAAAGATATATTAAAGAAGTTAATAACCAAAGTTACAACTGTTAATCTTGAAATAAATCATTATGTTATGAGCGTATGAGATAAATGCATTTTTTTATCCAAGGTCATACTCTGTATAGATAAAGCATGACATTTAAAAGTACTAATCAAGGGACCATCTCAAGGTTATTGAAAGAAAACTCTTGTTTCATTTATTGTTTGTTTTGTAATAAGTTTCCCTGTAATACTTATTCAAATATACACATTATAACATTTATTGAATTCCCCCCTCAAACAAGTTTTATACTCACTATACGTGCATTGTTTTATGCTGTATAGAATTTGATATTGTATAGAATTGTGCATTTATTTGTATGTTTACCACTGGAAAACTACTGCTTTTTATTCACTATATTAGAAAATCCTCATATTGTACACAAGTACTTGAGTGAATAAAGTTATCTGTCTGTCTGTCTAGTAATTGGCAATATATGATATATTCCGTTCATTAAAACCGCGTGAAATAAGTCCAAAAACGTGAGGGAGGCGTGTTTTTGTTTTTGTTTTGTTTTTTTAGAGCTTATTTTAATACTGTTAAGCGATGATCAAACTTAAAGCAGAATGAGTTTTTTTCAAATATACTTATAAAAAGAAAAATATTCGAGCTATTCTACTGATTGATCAAATTAAAAGTAAAAAAGTAACATCAATAGAGTTGTAAGCGTGACTGGTGGTTCGTTTTCGTAAAACATGACGTTAATCCTTGAATATTGTGAGACAAACAACTTCTAAAATTTGTGAAATAAACGGGCTCCAATTAAAATGAACAAAAGATAAGAAGGTATCATTAATTACGCCTGTTGCAAACTGTTAATCCGTAACGATTGCCCCTGCCAATTATGCATTTTCATTAATTAATTGGATCATTTTTGACACGCGATAAACAAACACAATACCAAACAGATTGGGTTTTATTTGCATAATCAGAATGCTTATATTTATAGAAAATCAACGATGCTTTATTATAAAAAAAGCATTATAGAACATTCGAATTTGATTTTCAGATTCAAATATTCGGTCGATATTCGAATATTCGTTCCCATCCCTAGTTTATATACAATAGGTGTTTTGGGCGTCTATTTTTCATTGTGTGACAAGCATGAAAAGAGATTATAATAATAGTATAAAAATAACACATGTCTCTCAGGGTAATAGTGGATATTGGCAACCCGAGAACTGAAATAACTCCTGAGGCGGAGGGTTGCTAATATGCACTATTACCCTGAGAGACATGTGCCAATTTCTTTATTATACCGAACCAACATCTTCATTATTTATTTTTGCAAATTTGGTTGCTGATCAAGAATTTGCCATTTTATCATCGATTGTCGTTTGGTAAGTCTGCGTATCAAGACGTTTGGTCAGCTAGTCTGTATTGCAAGAAGCTTTATACACTGTAGTGCACATTACAAACATCTGAGGCACGCCGAGCAGAGCGGCCAGGTGAGAGAGCTAGAACATTACGTTTTCTTAAGTCTATATAGGTAACTCGCCCCTGGGGAATATTGCAAAAAATTATTAAGCGGGTGATATTCATTTTCAGGATGATAGATCGAAATAACACCATGTGACGTCACATAAGGCTATATAGTAAAAAGTTTTCGTGAGGTATAATAAACTGCAATATCGAATACATTTATTATACACATGTATTTGTAAATATAAATTTTATCGTTAAAAGATAAGAGGGAACTGAAACGAAAATATTTCTTTTTTGTATTTTTTTTCTCAAAAAAAAACAAAACACGAGTTATGAAATAATATTTTAACAATAAATCGAGTCTACTTTTAATCGTTGGAATTACTTCCCTTGTTTTAATTGATTACATGTTGCAAGCAAATGAAGGGTGTCACCTGTATATAAAAACATAAAATCATCTCGCGGTTTTTGAATTTGTGATTCATAAATAACCGCAAATATAGCAAAACTAATAACAGTGAACGTATTTCTTCCTTGACAGTATACTTAGTTTTGTTTCTTTTTCTGTAATAAACAATTAGACACATTATGAAAGGGTTTCATTATGTAAGTTTCAAAACATTAAAAACTGAATTACTGATGAGCAATTTTTGTTTGTCTACCATGTTTAAAGACAAAATCAAACAAGAGATGTTTGAATAACACGTATGTCCCCTCCCCATCCTTGAAGTGTACAGGCTGTGTCTCAAATGTTAAGCAAGTTTTTAAGCATGAAGAGTTTTCGAATTGAAGGTTACAGTAACATTGACATTTGACCTACTGACCCAATAAGAAGAATGGTGTTCTTCGCAATAAGATCAACCACCCTATGATGTTTAAATTGTACTCGATTTATTGAGCAGAAATAATTTTCAAATTCAAAGTGACCTTGAGCTTTGACCTACTGAATACAAAAACATTGAACTTCATTTACTTAATTAGGGCAACCACCCTATGAAATTTGATGGCTGTGGATTGAATGGTACTTGAGTTATTGAGAAAAAACCTGACCATTATATTTTACATTTGATTGGTAATGATGACTTAATTTTTGAGCAGAATGAGGTTTTAAACACTCTTGTTGAAGCTAATATACCACTAGACAGAAAATCACTTGATAAGGACATTAATGAATATGGAAACAACCTTATTGAATTTTGTTCAAATAATGATATTTTCATTATAAATGGTAGAATTGGTGCTGATAGAGTAAATCCAAAAACAACCTGTAAAGGGAAAAGTACAATAGACTATTTTTTTAAGTACAGCCAATATCTTTAAATATATTGTTGATTGTGAAGTGCTAGAATTTTCAAGTATTTTATCTGATGCTCATAATCCAGTTACTCTAAAACTGTCTCTTATAAAAGAAAAAGTAGAAACAGGATACGAGAATAAAACATGTACAAAAAATGAACCTATTACAAAATTATGGTCAGATAAAAATGAACATACATTATTTGAAAGTAACTTAAACATACAGAATATAGCCTCAATTGTAGAGGAGATACAAAATATAAATAGTCAAAACGAAGTAACAAAAGATGACATAAATAAAGTAATCACCAAAATAAATGATGTTTTCATTAATTGTTGTGAAAAAACGTTTGGTAAGTCACACTGTAAAACGCCTGTTAGAAAGGCCAATGCTAAGAAGCAAGTCTGGTTTGATAGAGAATGTAATATAGCGAGAAACAAATATCATATAGCTAAGAGAAACTATAATAAATATAAAACAGATCATAATAAAAAGATGCTTAAAGACATAAGTAAAATATATAAAAATACTGTAAACAAAGCAGTAAGACGATATAAAAGCCAGAAAACAGACAATTTGCGTAATCTAAAATCAAACAACCCTAAACAATACTGGAAAATTATAAACTCTATCGAGAAGGCAAAAAATAAATCTCAGGCAAGTATAAATAGTTTATATACATATTTTAGAGACACAAATAGTAATAATAATACTGAAGAAGATGATATGCCACAAATTAACCAAACATTTAACGAAATAAATGAAGAAATAAATATACCGATTACACAAGAAGAGATTTTAGAAACAATAAAAAAGCTTAAAAATAATAAAAGTCCAGGAATTGATAATATTATAAATGAACACATTAAATCTACTACACAGACAATGCTCCCTGTATATGAACAACTATTTAATCTTATTTTTAACCATGGATTATACCCTGAAGATTGGACAAAAGGTAACATTCTACCAATATATAAAAATAAAGGTGATGCAAAAAACCCAGAAAATTATAGACCCATAACCCTTTTGAGCTGCCTTGGAAAATTATTTACAGCAATTATTAACAACAGATTAAAACACTTCGCGGATAAGTATGAAATACTTACAAAATGCCAAGCTGGTTTTAGAGAAAATCACTCCACAACCGATAATTTATTTGTTATACAAGCACTTATAGATATCCTACAAGCAACTAAAACCAAACTATTTTGTATATTTATTGATTTTAAGCAGGCATTTGACACTGTCTGGAGACCAGGGTTGTGGTCAAAACTGCTTCAATATAATATTAATGGAAAATGTTTTAATTTAGTAAAAGATATGTACAAGAATATTAAATCACGAATCAAAACGCATGAAGGAATATCAGATTATTTCCCTTGTTTAACCGGGGTCCGTCAGGGAGAAAATCTATCCCCTTTCTTATTTTCCATATTTTTAAATGACCTTGAAACGTTTTTTATAGAAAATAATGCAAACAGCCTTAAATGTTATATTAACCATAACAATATTACATTATTTCTTAAGTTGTTTATAATCCTGTATGCAGATGATACAGTGATTCTAGCTAATAATAGTAAAGATCTTCAAAAAAACCTGCAATTATTTGAAAATTATTGTGAAACCTGGAAACTAACTGTTAACGTAAGCAAAACGAAAGTGACGGTATTTGGTAGCAGAGGAAATACATTCCAAAATCAGTTTAAATGGAAAAATGAAATAATCGAAGTTGTTGACAGTTATAAATATCTTGGTTTATTCTTCTCACGAACAAAAAGCTATGTTAAAGCGAAGAAGCACTTAATAGATCAAGCTAACAAAGCAATGTTTTCTTTACTAAAAAAGTCACGAAATCTTAATTTACCAATCGATTTACAAATAGACCTCTTCAATAAAACAATTAAACCTATTTTGTTGTACGGCTGTGAATTATGGGGAATCGGTAACATTGAAACGATTGAACGAGTTCAACTTAAATACTACAAAATTATTCTAAATCTTAAAAAATGTACTCCTTCACACATGATATATGGTGAACTAGGTGTAGAACCTTTATATATAGATATTCAAAGTAGAGTAATAAATTTTTGGGCCAGAATTGCTGATATAAATTCTAATAAGCTCTCAAACCAAATGTACTTCATTATATTTGGATTAAATGAACAAAATAAGATTAAGTCAAAATGGATTCAATATGTAAAGTCCCTATTATTTACCAATGGATACGGTAATATCTGGGAAAACCAGCATAGAATTAATATAAATTGGCTTAAAGCAACATTTAAACAGAAGCTACATGATCAGTGGTTACAAACTTGGAATCAACATTTAGACCGAGCTACTAGCAGTATAAACTATAAGATTCTTAAAAATAGTTTTGGTTTGAACAAATATTTTAAGATTTTACCAAACTACTGGAGTAAAATTATAACATCATTCCGTACAAGAAATCATCGATTACCTGTTGAAATAGGTAGATGGACAGGTACACCATTACATGATAGAAAATGTCAATTATGTAACAAAAATGATATAGGAGACGAGTTTCATTATGTTTTAATATGTCCATTCTTTGATGAGGACAGAAAACTTTACATAAATAAATATTATTATAAATATCCAAATATCATCAAATATGCATCTTTGTTTGAAAACACAAACAAATTTATTCTCATTAAGCTATGTAAATTCTTAGAGATAATAATGAAAGTAGCTAGGGTAAATCCATAGCTACATTAATCATATTAGCTAAAAGTAAACTGTTTGTGCTCATGTCTGTTAGTTAAATTCAGTATAATCAGCTCAAATTAACTTGGGCAGACATAAAATTGGATTCTCAGTCGAGTCCTTAGATGTTAAGGGTATTTTAAACCATATAGAAATTATGGTAGAATATTGTATTTTGTCATTTCTAAAGTGATAAATATCAACATGTATATATGTACTAATAAAAGAATGTTTGTTAAAAATATATGAAAAACAATTATATTGTATGAGGTACCATTTTTCTATCAATGTATAGTGTTAAATCCTATGTGTACCTGTTATACTAAAGGTAAACTTTGAAATCATTGCGACTAATTACAAAAATTAAATTTCTCTATGATTGTATATTCACATACTGTTATTACGTGCATTATGCTTTGTAACACCCAATTAAGTGAATCTCATTACGGTATACGCATCTATTTATGATCACACAATTTCCTGTAAATCATTGATACGCATAGACTAATTCATTTAAATGTTAAATTATGTTTGCTTTTTCCTTTAAAATGTTTTTTACTTACCTAAAGAACCAAAATTCTCTCCATAAGTGTAAAATAAATCCAAATCTTTAAATTTCCCACATGGAATCACTATTATAATATTTTAACACAGTACTAGAAAACACTCGTTAAATCCAATGGAATGAATTTTCTCTTTTATTTTTCACAAAAATATACATTAATTGATTTTATTTTCCGACCTGCTAACCCGTTACCTTTTTTTCTCGTTTGATTCAATGGAACGATTTTTCCCGTCTTATTTTACAGAAAAAAAACAACAAAAAAACACACACACACACAATTGTTGACACTTTTAACTCGATCGTCTAATCCCCTACTCATTTGACTTTTACGGATGGATACACGTGTCACTTTCAGTCCCTTTTTATTCTAATCAGACTAATCATACAGGAAATAAGACCCCCTGTACAAACAAATGATGTAGTTCATGAAAAGTATACAAATGAGTTCATTTAAATATTTATTGTAGTATTTGATTTTTTTTAATTAAACATTATGTTTGCGTACTTGAAAATATGTAAACCCTATTGAAATGATAATCATATGTGCATGTAACAGAAAATACATTCTTTAACAATAATAATTTCAATTCCAAACTTTAATTTATACACTCAGATAAATTTTAATTAACGATGTTATCAACTAAATTCTTTATGAATATAGTACGATGACAAAACATAAAACCTAAAAAGCGTTGTCCTCTGCAAGCTGCTATGCGCAATAAAACTTGAAACTTAAACTTGAGAAAAAACCATATTTAAATTCAAGGAGACCATGATCTTGACTTTCGATTATGCTGATCCTAAAACATTAGGATTTTTTTACTCAGTAAAAAAAATCGAAAGACTATAATATATATGTGTTTCTGAAATTGAGAACTCTTTAGAATGGAGAAAAGCCATCATGGAAATATTTGCATATTAAAGTACTGGTCAGATTTTTATTTATCTAAGTAGTACATACATATAATACTATTTTATTTGTTGTTCATTTCTATATTTCTTCGATGTTGCTGTGCTACTGACATTAAATTTCAAACAAATATCAATATATAAATAGCAAATACATCACTAAAATAAATTGAAGTAGATGTTAAGTAATATAAGAAGGATGCCTGTTCCATACTAAAAAGTCCAAGAAACTCGAAAAAATGTTTGACCGCTATTTATAATAGATATATGCTTGTATTATATTTGTTAGACAAACTGTTCTGTTTAATCTGAATATCAGAATATACCCTGAAGATAAAGCTGCAAATATAAGAGATATAAAACCTATTTGCAGTAATCATAAATCATTAATTAGTATTATTGTACTTTCCAGTTAGTACAGCGAGGTCTAAACGAGATGTTACCTCACCAGTATCACATCATGGTCAATACCAGTCTCAGTAAGGAAGAGGCTCTTCTAGTGAGGAGAGAGTGGGGACCGAACGTTGACAAACACGGATATCTTGTTACAAACGAAATCCTCGACTGGTTCAACACAGGTGCTTATCGAACTACTGCCACTTGAAAAGGACGAATTTGATTTTTACCACAAGGGAATTTTTTATCTTTTTCATACACACATTAATTATTTGCGGTAATTATTCATTTTTTTTTGATAAGCAAGGAAATTTAAACATTGTGTGATATTTTTTACAATATAGAGAAGGATATTAATAATATCATGGAAATAAACCTTTTTAGTGATCCATTATTTATACTTAAATTTTCAAAATTCACTAAAGCGAGAGCAGCATGTACCAATCTTCTTTGTACCATGTTTCAGGTATATCAAAGGCTTGTTCCATCCTAATGGCAGAAAGCAAGAATATTTCAGTTTTGCGCAGTGTAATCATGCATGACGGAACTATCTCTGTGCATACAACCATTTCTAGTAACCCAAGGGAGGACTTGGGTGGAAATGAAAATGTCAGTAAGGGGGAACCGAACGTGGATGTATTTTGTATCAACATATATCCCGTTTTTGCAGTTGACAGTCTTCACCTTCCCACAAATCTTAACATTAGCTCCCCGTTGCCGACTCTGGGCCCTTTTTCATCTGTCAAGAAAACCTTGAAAGAGGCAGTTCTAAAAGATGTGGAGTGTGGAAAATTGATTGTTGTCCTGGAACCAAAGGTAAACGAGTAGCGAAAATAAATGGATGACACTATTTTCAAGTTCAAAATTACAAAACGTGAAGTCATTCCTTCAAGATCAAGCTTAATTAACCGATACCTTCAATATTCATAATAAGTTTACTCATTCGGTGGGATGTCTAGTGGCATTTCGTATAACGTTATCATGAAAAGATCATACATTTCATTATTTTGCTTATTTGCTACACTTATATTGCAGAAAGATGTTTCTTCAAGTCCAGTAAACTGCTATCAGCCAACGGATCGGGTTATATGGAGACTAAATCTTAACTTCACAGAGCAGCATGTGTATAGGACTCTTGACAATCATTGTTTAGACGTAGACTTTAGACAAGTTTTGGTTTTAATGAATATTATTCGAGAGCAGTTTCCTACAGACTTGGGAATTATCAACAACGAAATTCTAGTCAATACCATGTTCATCACTTCACAAAAGGAATTTTCGAGACTTCCTGCTCTTCATAACTGGTTTCTAGAGCTTGTTAAAGCCATTTGTAAAGGTCTAAAGTCTGGCTTTCTCCCCTCGTTTTATTTACCACGACAAAATTTGTTTTCTTGCTATTGCATTCCTGATGATGTTAAAAACTTGGCTTTGCAGAAACTTGAGGAAATTTTAAAGGCAACAAAACACAATCCTAGAAATATCTATAACTTCACTGGATATGTTGAGAAAAAGAAAAACAGACCTGACACAGATAGTAGTGAAGAAGATGACCCACAATCTGACAAGGAAGAAGAAACGAATGATGTCCCGGGAGAGGCTGGAGAACCAAGTGACTAGAATCTGAAGGATCACGCTTCGTTGAGATAATCTTCATTAAGTCTGCATTGTAAAAGAAACCAAAACTGTTTATTCCTATTGAACTATATCTCCACTACCCGAATTATATTTGAAATGCATAAACTATTTAGATTTTGAATAAGTAAGGTCACTACTGGATAATCGGGTATGTTTTATTCGGGCGTGTTATTCCGCCAAAATTCATCGAATAGCTTATTCATGGTCAACAAAATAATCCATGAATTACAAAGCAAAAGGACCGTGATGGCCATTTGTTCGTCCGCCTGAGTAACACTGCAACTGCTCTTGTTCACACACCAACTATCTAAAGTCTAGACTTTGTGATATGTGACAAGAAGATGTTTATAGTTCTTATCTATGTCAGTCTATATAGAACAAAGTGACACCTTTTGAGAGGTCAATTTTTATTTTTAGCCAAGGTGACCCTAACCACACAAACATCTAACCCAAGAGCAGATAATCATTGTGCTTACATAAATCTAAGATGTTGGTCAATAAATTAAAATTCTATGGGAAAAGTACAAAAATCTATTTTTATCCTCGGTGTCCATGACCAAGACCCCAATGAATGCATACTTTTAAGCCAGGTGTCTATATACCGAATATCTAAGATATCGGTTAATTCATAAAGGCTCTATGACGAAAAGTAAATAGTCTATTTCTAGGTTTTGTGATCCCAGGATCAATATTTTAACAATGGAGGTCTATTAGGCCACGTTACACATCAAATATCATAACACTAGACCTTGTGGTTTCTTACCAGATGATTGTAAAAGTTTTTTCCTATGCAAGTCTTTAAATATCCAAATACCCCAGGCCAGGGTTAATTCTGACCCCAGGTACGTAATCTGAAAAATCTTGTTTGTGGACCTCTGGATGATGCTCCATCCAAAATATCTAAGCCCTAGGCCTTGTAGTTTCATTAAAGATTCTGAAACATCTTTATGAAATAAAGTAGCCACCAGGGCGAGGCCATAAATGACACCAGGAGCATTATGTCTCCCCCCAAAAATGGGGGAGACATATTGTTTTTCCCCCGGTTGTCTGTCCGTCCGTCTGTCCGTCCGTCCGTCTGTCTGTCCGTCTGTCCGTCACAAAATCGTGTCCGCTTTGTATCTTCAAAAGCCCTTGAAGGATTTTTATGAAACTTGGGTCTGATGTTCACCTCATCAAGGCGACGTGCAGAACCCACTTTGCGGGTGTAGTGTCTCAAGGTCATGGTCACACTTGGAGGTCAAATGTCAAATGCCACAAAATCGTGTCCGCTCTGTATCTTCCAAAGCCCTTGAAGGATTTTTATGAAACTTTGGTCAGATGTTCACCTCATCAAGGTGACGTGCAGAACCCACTTTGCGGGTGTGGTGTCTCATGATCAAGGTCACTCTTGGAGGTTAAATGTCAAATGCCAGAAAATCGTGTCCGCTCTGTATCTTCAAAAGCCCTTGAAAGATTTTTATGAAACTTGGGTCAGATGTTCACCTCATTAAGGCGACATGCAGAACCCACTTTGCGGGTGTGATGTCTCAAGGTCAAGGTCACACTTGGAGGTTAAATGTCAAATGCCAGAAAATCGTGTCCGCTTTGTATCTTCAAAAGCCCTTGAAGGATTTTTATGAAACTTGGTCCAGATGTTCACCTCATCGGGGGAGACATATTGTTTTTCCCCCGGTTGTCCGTCTGTCCGTCCGTCCGTCCGTCCGTCTGTCCGTCACAAAATCGTGTCCGCTCTGTATCTTCCAAAGCCCTTGAAGGATTTTTATGAAACTTGGGACAGATGTTCACCTCATCAAGGCGACGTGCAGAACCCAGTTTGCTGGTGTGGTGTCTCAAGGTCAAGGTCACACTTGGAGGTTAAATGTCAAATTCCAACATAGTAGGAGTAGTTCCAACATACTACAGCTATCGTGATGTAACTTTTCTCCTTATCAATGGAAATAGATTAAACTTGAGTGCTTGAAGAAGACACCTT
The DNA here is from genome assembly GCA_012932295.1 of Cyclina sinensis. Classification (NCBI taxonomy): domain Eukaryota; kingdom Metazoa; phylum Mollusca; class Bivalvia; order Venerida; family Veneridae; genus Cyclina; species Cyclina sinensis. Next base: position 48,028,615 of record JAAONU010000002.1, read on the forward strand.
GTAACTGGCTTTGTGTTTTTTGCCCATATCTATGTAACAGCACTGCCATCGACATGATTCCAACATGCTACAGGTACTAGACTGAATGAATACAACTATTTTGTACAATATGAAACAATGTTTCTGCTCAATCCTTTCTTGACAGAGTATGAGTTTCTTGTTCATCATGTACATTTGACAAAAATATCCCCCTTATTTTACAATCGTCTGACTCAATACTGCCTGCAGCAACTGGCTGGGGGGAGACATAAGTTTTTGTTCAATCAAAAACCCATTTTTAGTTATTTGACAATCTTGTTTGAGCACTTCTAGATGATGCTCAAAGCAAAACATCTAAGCCCTAGGCCTTGTGGTTTTATAGAAGATTTTCAGTTTTCCCTATATATGTCTTTATTAAATCAAGTTGGTTTAAACAATATTTCATTTCAATAATCACTTACATGCATATATATACAATTTACATAACAGAAGTCGAAAAGCATTGAATGGAAAGCTAATAAGCTTTTATGGAAATTCTTTCCTTAATTATTAAATCGAGTTACAACCGGTGCGAGGCTTTAAATGACCCAATGGGTATAATTTGAGCAGTCTTTGTAGATGACCTCTAGTAAACCTGTATGTAAACTATCTAACCCCAAGGCAATGTAGTTTCAGAAAAGATTTTAGAAGATGTAAAATCATATTCCCTCTGAGGCTGGGCCAATTTTGACCCTGGGGTCACAATTTGAATAAACTTGGTAGAGAACCATCAGAAAATTCTTCATACCAAATATCTCAATGGTTAGCTGTTTCCAAGAAGATTTTTGAGGTTTTCACTTTTAAAATCTTGGTTTAGCTCCTGTGGCCCTGATCTGCAGTTGAGTGGAACCGTTTGAACAAATATGATTGTTCTTTGGGCAAGAAACATTTTAAGCATGATTTATCAAATTTGGCCTGGTTGTTTCAGAGGAGGTGTCGTTTGAAGTCATTGAAGACGACGACGAGCGACGGACTGCGACTGATCCTAAAAGCGCAAATGAGCAGTATGTGCTCATGTGAGCTAAAAATTAGCTCCTAAGTCTTTTTTAATTTTAATTGTCTTTAGTTTACTATCTGCACATTGAGCATCTGTTGTACATTTACGTTATCAGTGTAAATTATTGAATACATAAATCATCTGTTGTACATTAACGTTATCGGTGTTAATCATTGAATACATAAATCATCTGTTGTACATTTACGTTATCAGTGTAATTCATTGAATACATAAATCATCTGTTGTACATTTACGTTTCCAGTGTAAATCATTGAATACATAAATCATCTGTTTCACATTTACGTTATCAGTGTAAATCATTGAATACATAAATTATCTGTTGTACATTTACGGTATCAGTGTAAATCATTGAATACATAAATTATCTATTGTACATTTACGTTATCAGTGTTAATCATTGAATACATCAATTATCTGTTGTACATTTACGTTATCAGTGTTAATCATTGAATACATAAATTATCAGTTGTACATTTACGTTATCAGTGTAAATCAGTGAATACATAAATTATCTATTGTACATTTACGTTATCAGTGTTAATCATTGAATACATAAATTATCAGTTGTACATTTACGTTATCAGTGTAAATCAGTGAATACATAAATTATTTGTTGTACATTTACGTTATCTGTGTAAATCATTGAATACATAAATTATTTGTTGTACATTTACGTTATCTGTGTAAATCATTGAATACATAAACCATCTGTTGTACATTTACGTTATCAGTGTAAATCAGTGAATACATAAATTATTTGTTGTACATTTACGTTATCTGTGTAAATCATTGAATACATAAACCATCTGTTGTACATTTACGTTATCAGTGTAAATCAGTGAATACATAAATTATTTGTTGTACATTTACGTTATCTGTGTAAATCATTGAATACATAAATTATCTGTTGTACATTTACGTTATCAGTGTTAATCATTGAATACATAAATTATCAGTTGTACATTTACGTTATCAGTGTAAATCAGTGAATACATAAATTATCTATTGTACATTTACGTTATCAGTGTTAATCATTGAATACATAAATTATCAGTTGTACATTTACGTTATCAGTGTAAATCAGTGAATACATAAATTATTTGTTGTACATTTACGTTATCTGTGTAAATCAGTGAATACATAAATTATTTGTTGTACATTTACGTTATCAGTGTAAATCAGTGAATACATAAATTATTTGTTGTACATTTACGTTATCTGTGTAAATCATTGAATACATAAACCATCTGTTGTACATTTACGTTATCAGTGTAAATTATTGAATACATAAATCATCTGTTGTACATTTACGTTATCACAAATACATAGGCCATCTGTTTTACATTTATATTGTACTAGTAAATTAATACTACATAGGCCATCTGATTAAGCTCTGCTTTCAAAGCGTTATCCTTAGAGTATTGACCGAGAACGTTATAACGTGTTATTAACAACGTCTTGACTGCTCTTTTAGCGAATTTAACCTAAAGCCTAACGGGAAATTTAAGACGTTTTCCCAAGTCTTTAACAAACTTAAACTGAAAATGATAGTACGAAACATGTTAGTCCGTATTTGAACAAAAAAACAATATCTAATTTATTGTTTAATTTGTCTAAAAGTTTTTAGTGGAAAAATGGTTATTTAGTTATGATAATTCTTTGGGAAAGAAATTTGTTAGATATGATATATTAAGTAGTATCCCTGAAATTTGTCAGATATGATATATTAAGTACTATCCCTGAAGATTTGTGTAAGAAGAACTTCCAAAGTGAGATTTTTAAGATCAATTGAAATATTGAAACAAGGCAAATATAATCAATAATCTATTGAAGCAGTCTACTCTCAGTTTTGTTTCTTAATTAATAAGGAAATGAGAGTTAAGTTGTCATCTAAAACAGTTACTCTTAGATATGGAGTCTCAAATAAACTAAGGCAAATACATAAACCTTGGTGGAAAGAAATAATTACTAGTTAGAATGATTTGAGAAAGGGACGCAGTACATTGGACTATTTGCAACGAATGTCTGAAGAAGTTTACTACCCTTTGTGCCTTCATTTATTTTACAGAAAGGTATTGGCATTGAAGATGAAAATGTATTAGTTTTGTTATATGCTGGTGACATAGTAGTCATAGCTGCTAATGAACAAGACCTTCAGGGCATGTTGGATTTATTAATGATATGGTGCTCTAACAATTATTGTATATTTGTAATCCCTATTGAGTCTAAAGTGGTACATTTTCGTAATCTGCCTGTAAATTTGTCTGTGTTTGAATTTAAATTTAGACCTTTCAGTCACAGCAAAACATGTTGCTCGAACTGCTACAGCTAAGTCATATGGTTGACTTTTATATTCAGCTTTCACTAAACTGCACGAAACAATTGTATGTCCTGTGATTTCCTATGGAGCTCCAGTCTGGGGTCATATTCAAGTATCAATGCACTTCAACTTAGACCCGCAAAATATTGTTTTAAATGCAGGTAAATGTACACTTAATAAAGCGTTTTGTGTTGATATTGGTTGGAAACCGATTACAAGTTTTTACTGGAAAGTTTCTATACATGTTTCTATACTATTTTGATTTAGAATAGTTAGAATGTATCATGAGAAGATAATAACAAAAATCTTTATTTGATCATTGAAGGAAAGTGGCAATCTTTGTAAAAACTCAGAATTTCTGAATATGTCAAATCTTAAGAAAACTGTCAAAATGTTTGTTCTATTGCATATGCACAGAAGATTGATATTCTAAATGCAGTATTACCAAGTGTCGTAACAAATTTATAATCAAGTGGTACCAGGATATCAGTCGTCACAATCCAAAAAAATGGTGGTGGTGGCAAGCTTAGATAATATCGAACTTTTAAACACAATTATAATTGAGAACATATTTGTAAATGTGTTTTAAAGATATCTCAAAAAAGGAGTTTTAGCAAAACTTAAAAGTAGTACAGCTCATATCAATATAGAAATTGGTAGACAAAATGGTCTTCCAATAAAAAGTAAACTTTGTTTTAACTGTGAGACATAAGTGTAAGATGAGGTCCAAGAATTGCTGCTTTGTCCTTATTATGACACTATTTATAGATATATACTTACAGAAGCAAGGGAGATAAACATGCGCGGGTTCGAGTCCCGCCCTGGGTATATGATTTTTCTGACCCCGCGACAAACACATACAGAGGAGAAGCAGTGGGTGAGGGGTTGGTGTGCCAGACTCTCGATCCGGAGGTTGCTGGTTCGAATCTTACCAGAGTAGGGAGTCTCAAACGACTTTCCACATTCCTCACTCTTGGTGCGAGTACAGGTTTGAATCCAGGAAGCAGTCATCAAGAAACTTCTCTGGCTGGAAACACTCAGTAACTTAACATATAGTAAAAATTTAAAAGAAACATCTGATATCAATTCATGTGTAACAAAGACACTTTATACAAAGATTGTCAAAGGGTCTTTTCCTTTTTTCAACTTGGTTGTAAGGAGATGTAAAGATAGTTTAAGGGCTTAAATGCATAAAATAATGTTTTAGACACTTTTCTGCTGCGTTCATTTAAATGAAATTTTGTAAACAAAATAAAATATAAGTACATGTTATTTGATTGTACAAGGAAGTGACAAAGTATGATGCATTTCATAATGAATAAATTAGACACACCAAAATAGCGGAAGATTATAGTGTTTCATTAGCATTTCTTTAGAAGCGCACACACCATGACAAATAAATGCTGAAATGTAATACATGAAAGCAAAAATAACTGTTGAAAAGATAACCTTCGATGGTGTAAACTTTTATTGCGTAACAGGAAGAGACGGTATATATGAAATAAGAAAGCAGTATCAATGTACATTTAAAATGAAAAAAGAAACATCCTTATTTTGTTTAGCTGCATTATCTGTCTCACTGTCTCAATCAACTGAGTTTACGTCACAGAAAAGTTTTCTTTCAGAATTCATTTCATAGATATGCTGTACGATGCAAAATGCCTGAATTAAGTGACCGGAAATGTCCGGAACGATCAAAAACATTGGACAAGGCAGAGTGAAGCTGTCTGTTATTCAGTGACGGCTTCTATGGCTTACAGGACACGACTTTATCGTTGTAAACTAAGCCCTCTGTCGACAATATTTGAAACATAATACGAAACATTTCAATCATTTGGTAGGCTTTCATTTTGTATATTATGCATTTCAGGTTGATTCAATTTTATGAATTCATACGCAGCAATTGAAAGTCTCCACTTCTCTGGCTGGTAACACTTAACACAAAGCAGACGTTTTGCCAAAAAGATTATCAGTTCAGGTGTAATAAAGGCACTTTACACTAAAATTGTCAAAGGATCTTGTCCTTTTTCAAGTTGGTAGAATTGAGAGGTTATATATATTTTACAGTTTAAAATGTCATAAAATAATATCTTTAACCCTTTTCTGCAGCATTACTTTAAATGAAATTTTGTAAACGAAATAAAATATCGGTACATAAAATTTGATGGTACAAGGAAGTAACAAAAACTGAGGTGTTTTATAATGAATAAATAAGACACAATAAAATATAGGAAGATTATAGTGTTGCATTACCAATTATTTACAAGCGCACACACCATGACAAATAAATCACGGTATGTAATCGTTTCGGGTTGATTTGGACTAATTTCCCGTTCCCGAACTGATTCGGATTTCAAGCACCGGATTGATTCAATAACAGCGATCCTTACAGGTGAGTCGAATTTCTGATGCTCTATAAAAAATAGCTTTTAATTTATTTTCACTTTATTATTCATAATATAGCTGGTACCACGGAACATTAAGATGTTTAGTAAGTATGTAAGCACAAACGTCCTTATATTTTCCTGCTTGTTTTAAAAGATTTAAGTGATTTTTTCAAGAAAAACAACATGTAAACTTAATTTTATTAGTTTTTACTCATTTTTAAAGCAGAAAAAGATAGAAGAAAATGTGTAACTGAGGTCAGAAAGACCCATTTTGACAAGGAAAGTTAATATAAATAACAATTAATGCTTAAAACCATTCTTTTATAAAAGAAATTGTCAAAAATGCAATTGTCTGGATGGAAACGGGCTGCCTTTGGATCCGGTGCTCCAGATTTTCACATGGAAGTAATAAAAAGACGAACTACAAATTCATTACTGGATAGAATATTTTAACAAAAACATTAATGTGCAGCGGAATGTATTTATTTATTTCTTAAACCAAAATATAATGAAAAAAGTATTATTAGGACGATTTATTTACATTTTTGCGCGTGTTTATGAAATTTTAATCGACGTGTGTAATTTGTTTTTCAATTTTAACAATTAAAAGACCGCATATCAACCTTATAAAGTTGTATATATATTTCTTTAGTTATAGCATGTTCCGTGCAACAAAGATATTGAAATACGTACAGCTATAAACGATTTTATTTTGTTTTTTTCTCTGCCTTCCCAAAGCAACAATCCATTTTAGATGAATCAGTCCGGTGCTTGAAATCCGAATCAGTTCGAGAACGGGAAATTAGTCCAAATCAACCCGGAACGATTACATACCGTGTAAATGCTGAAATATAATATATGAAAGCAAAAATAACTGTTGAAAAGATAACCTTCCATGTACACTAAACTTTTGCTGCGAAGTGGGAAGAGATGAAATTTGAAATACGAAACCAGTGTCAATGTACATTTAAAATGAAAAAGAGACATCCTCATTTTGTTTAGCTGCGATATATATCTAATTGTCTCAATCACAACACTTACTTTTGACTGAGGACTTATTTGCTAATTCAATACTTTTTCTTCTATTTTCATCAAGAAATATTAGTCATGTTAACCACAGCTGATTTGAAAACGTTTGTAGGTAAGTATTTGATAGTTTACATTTTATCTACGTTCAACCTGAAATGTTCGTCATGTTTTCGGGAGCAATCAGTCGGGGCTTTGATCCTGTCTACAGCTGATATCTCATTATATGAAACAACAACACATTTTGAACTTAAAGTATAACTATCGAAATACGAACCCCAAATCAAGCCAAAACCGTCAAATTACTGGTTCACAGACACGATTACAATATTTTTTTTAGTAAAATGTGACTTATACGAGCATAGCACAATAAACTATTCGATGTTATATGACAACTTACCAAAAAAGCAATTAGATCAATAACATTTAGGTGTCTTACATCATCCGCTGAAATTTTCTATGTCAATTCTGCTTCCCCGTCCCTTCATCTGTTTTCCTGCTTAAGTGACTTATCTGGTTTTCTTTGATAGGAAAATAAGACCAATGCACAACTCCCATCGTAAATACCTAAGAGTATTTGATGGATTATGAAAACTAAGAAATTTGAACGTGAAAGTTCTTTTAATGAAAAAGTCGTGTCAGTTATGCAACCGACAAGGAGGGTAGATATTCCGTTCTATTTGCGCGAAGAAAGTCGGTCAGGCAAGAAGCAAATGGTGAAAACCGATGTTATTGAAAAGGTATAGGACGTTCCAACACCAAGATGCTCCGAAGCCCATTCACCACATCGAGTAAAACTTTTATTTGACATTCGAAAGCAAACGAAGCTATAAAACAGAAATAAACGTGTCTGCAATTGTTGATGGTATACTAACATGAATGGTTCGATAGCTTTTTATCAGTCCGAATGTTTGTGATTAAGGTTAATATGTTTTGTATTAAGGCTTATAGAGTTGCTTAAAGGCCCAGAAATTCATGGATTATGTTTCAGACACTAACACAGGCGGCACACATCTAATACAGTGGCAGAGCAATATATCGGCAGAAAAGAGATGACGTCACTTTAAAAAAACGAGTTCACTTTACAATTTATAACATTAATCTATACTATTTAAAGTTAAATACTATAATATCGGATAGTCCACACTGTGAGCTTCAATCATGTCAAATGCTGTTGCCCCATAGGCCGGATAACCTGATCCCAACCTCAAAGTCAGGAATATATTTTTTTTGCACATAAATTTTCTTTTAAAATCTTTGTAGTAATATGCCTAATTTTGCTCTAGGAAAAAATTTGTGGCCTTATTTATAACGCTTCTTAGATTTCTAGAAAAGTCATTAACTGGAATTAATCTTTAAAGGTAAAAAAAACCCCTTAACTTTTGTACTCTTTCAAAAACAGTTCTATTTGCAAATACTGATCACCGAACACTGAATTTATAAAAATAGTACGTGAGGAAAACGCGTGCTGTTTGCAAGCCATAAATTTTGAAGTGTTCCAGGAATATATATGTGGAAACGCCGTGGGAGAAAGAACATATTTATTTTATGAGGGTTAAACATTAGTCTGATGTTTCCACTTATTATCAGTTCAATTTAGGTGTCATTATTATTGACTTTGCAAATTTCATCGGAATTTTCTGACTGTCAAAACAGAAAATCAGACGGCTCTAAGCATGAAAAGTAAAATTAAAGACAAAACCAGGACTCCCAATTTCACTCAACAGCAGTGCCATATTAGCCGATTTATGGGAGAATAACACATGGGTATGAAACTCTCGTGCATTATGTTGATAAACATGAGTTTACCGACCGTAAGTATATGAAGGCATCACAAATGTCACCAAAAATCAAATGTGGAGGGAAGTTGAAGAGAAATTAACGCTTAACCTGCTGGAACCGAAAGTGATTAGCCTTTGCCACCAGTATAGAGCCAGGCCAGCCTGCACATCCGTGCAACATAAATGCTACATTCAAGTCACAACTCTAGGCCTTATGATAAGAGAGACTATGTTTTCAAAATATTTTAACCGAATGATACCCGAAACCTTTAGGGTATTTTTAAATTCTATACTACACGTCTTTAAAACAAATGCAATGTACTAAATATCTAAAGCTTTACGCTTTTTGATAAGAGACAATTATATCGATAGGGACCTGCGCAAGCGAAGGCTAAAAGTTATCGAAGAAATAGTTAACATGTAGCAGAATAGTTTTAGTATAACTTGATTTATTGTAACATTAAAGTAGAGAATAAAGTTCCGTTATTACACTGTCTGACACGTATTAAGAGATAGATAAAAAGGTACCGAAGGAACCTAAATCGTTGGTGATTGATCTCTGGATTTTCTAACCTAACTCGGTATATAGCATTGTTACACGCTAGACAGGCGCAATTCCAGAGAGAGTCCATCAATTTCACATGAAATTATGTACAGGTTCTAAGGTACACCAACCTCACACTTGGCCAAATTGGTTTTCGTGAGAACAAACAAGTGCAAGTTGTCATGGTGAATTAACTCTAACCAAACAATCAACACGACAATTGTGCATGAAAACAAAATTGACAAAGCTCAAAAGGAAATGTTAACATGACATTCTCATATAAGAATGTTTCAGTTACATAGAATACAATAGCTGAAATTGTGGGGTTTGTTCAAACAAGGCCGTTTACCTGTTCTTCAATAGTGTTGATTATGAATAAACTTGATGTCGGGCTAGGGCCTATAAAATCTACATATGTAATTTGAACAAAGTTGAGATCCACAAAGGAATTAAAACGTTAACAATAAATGAAGATTTTCTTTTACTACAAGTGAACTCCCGGACGTGACAGAAAAGCAACATTATGTCAAAAACCTGTAGAAAATGCAACATGCCAAAATAAATTTGCAGCAGCTTTGATTTCAGAAAGTTAACTTTATATATAAAAATATCTACCTTTTTGAATGTAAAACATTTGACAGACATAAAATATTGTTATAACAAGCATTTGAATTGGTGATCAGACTGAGCATAAACATTAGGGATGTTCTTCTTCAATAATAAAAAACAAAATATTGAATGAAATCTAGAACTTTCAAAATTGATTGGCAACAAAGAAAGTTAATTTTGTTTTGAAATGATGTCACAGTTACAAAATCGTATGAATTACCAAAATTCATGTTCCCGCTTACAGTTCTATCTTATCTTCCGGACATCATCGCAAAACATATTTTTCAATGTACAAATTTCTGTGGGACAATAAACCAGACAAAATCAAACGAGGATTGTAAACAGTAGAATACAACATTTAAAAATGATAGACTTTTCTAGATACTTTAACTTATTAAAAACATGGTGGGTAAGAAAATAAGTTACTCAAATTATATTGGATACTGGAAAATATTCTAAGAGGTTATCATTATTCGATATGGAGGTTACATAATTTTCAAATGGTATTTTAAAATCATGGTTTTCTATGAAGACATTTAAACACAAATTTAATGGAAAACAAGTGATATGGAAAAATTCTAACGTGAGGATAGATAATAAAGCTGTTTAATACAAAGACTGGCATTAACAGACATACATTTCTTTGAACATTTGTCTTTATTATACAGAGAACACATTTAACTGTTTTGACTATTCCGATTTTTTTTATATTACATTCGAAATAGTGGCTTCCATGAATACCATCACTTTATATGTAACATTACAAAAACAGTTAAAGCACTTTCATTAAGGAATCTCTGACATCTTCATGAAAACTGACATTACTGAAAAAACTAGACTCAATACAGATACAAAATATATGTAAAAATGAATCAAAAACGGAACATACATTAAAACTATATTTTCAAAATAGTAAGCTTATATAGAAAATAGGATAAAAAAGCTATTTAAGATATCAATAGATACAAAAATAAGAAATTCCAAATACAAATTTATCAGGCATTTAATACAAACAAACAGTATTTTTTCAAATGCAAACTGAGTATTACAAATTTTGTGTGACTTATTCAAAAATCATGATTAAACACCTATTTCGCAAATGCAGTAAAAAATAACATCTATGGAATCAACTTAAGCAGTTTCTGAAATCAGAAAATCAGAAGGTGAAATAAGGAAAAGAAGACGTATGTTTTGGTATAAAATAAATCAGTAAAAATATACGTGCTCTAAACAATAGTTGTAATGAAAATTTATGTACTTAGGAGCTAAACTAAAAAACAAACTAAATAATTTTAAATTTGAAATATTTTATTTCGTACCTTATGACAAACTGAAAAAGAAATATATTATTCAAAGTCAGATTAGAGAGACATAAAGATAATTGTTATTTCTATTGAAAATTCATAACAAAACTTGCGTTTTTAAGAGTCATCAAAAATGTTGAATTAGCCTAAAGATTGCCAACAAAAATATTGCTGATTATAGAAACGTTCTGCTCTGTTTACTCTTCTCAACTTCACACTTTTTATGTACACTTTTTACTCATTTAAAACAACATATGATTCTTTGTTGCAATATGTGCCCTTTTTACAAGAACTTAATATAGCGCTTGAAAATATGTGTGTGTGCATACGTGTGTGTTTCATACAAAAGTATATTCGTGTATATTATAAGCTAGAATCTTAATGAAATCGTTAAATGATAAGCATGTTGTTACAAAGTATCTGATAATGTACATAAAATTATAAAAAATAAAAGAGAAAAATAACACTTGACCCCTAAATGGTCAATAATAAAACTAATGCAAAAATCAGCCTTTAGCAACTTTGATTTAAGATAAGAATTTTTTAAAGACTCTTCTACGTATTTTAAAGTAAAATATGTGACCCTTTAAGAGCCAATTAAATTTTTAAAAATTCTCTTAAACTCTTTGTATTGTCCGGGCCATGGCTGGTTTACTGGGGTTTAACGCCAGTTAAAACAGCTGAAGTCATATCCCGGCGATCAGTCCACCTAACCAGCGTTCATGGTTATCTAACCAGTTTAGTTACCAATTTCTCCGCAAGTGACTGACCTCTCCCTCACTTGCTACAGAGATGAGGGACAAATGACCTACAGACGCATTGTCTGAGATCAATTATCACGGAGAAATTTTGCCGGCCTTGATGGGGATTGAACCTGTCTGGGTCATGACTTGTAACTACACAAAGGTAATATTAAGAACGATTTTGATAGAGATTCTTTCGACTTGAAAAGAGAGCTACTATGACAGTAGTTTTTGATAGAAATTCTCTTTATCCAACAGGTACCTTTAGTAACAAATAAAACAACTTTGATAGAAGTCTGCTATACATGTTAAGCACTCTGGATAATAATTAAGACAATTTTGATAGTTTTCTATACATTATAATTACACTATGTAAATAATAATGAGCATTTTGAGAGAGGTCTTCTATACATAACTATGACCTGCCAATACTATGACTGACCTTCAGAGAGGTCCTTTAAACAATGTAACATGCCATATTATAGTGGTACTTTAAAAATGTAACTTGCCATATAATAGATGCATCAGGATGTGAATTAAATACATGGCTTTAAGTTAAAACAGGGTTGAGCTACCCGTTTTTCTTGGCATGGGAAATAAGCTTTTTGGTGAGGGTTAGTATTCACCACTTGTGCAAGTTTCAAGAGTTGTATATATTTATTTCTATGAATGTAACCATATCAAATTACAAAAATCTCCATCTACTGTACCAACTGTAATATGAAACTAGTTCAGTCATTTCAAAACTTACTCAGATTCACATTTCAGAAAGATAAATCTACTGCCATAAAATTTTCTATGCACAAAAATAAATCATAATCCAGGTCTCTCATCCTTTCTGGCTATTTTCCTTTTGTAACCAGACACAAAAATACAATTTCTACCATTTATACAACAGTCACATAACATAATAAGTGTTGATATAAAGAAGTCACAGGTTGCCAGACTGTATCTGGACATTTGTCATCATGAACTGTCATGAAAATCTATTTATTTACGTGAAAAAAGTGATTGTTGCACAAAATGATTTAATCCACCGTACACGGAAGTAAAGAAGCAAGAAATTTAACAAAGGATAAATGAAGTGAAAAAAGTCAACAGATAGTACTTATACACTTAATCCTGCCATTGTACATAAAAAGCCAAAAATATTGTTCTCTGTGAAACAATAAGGTTTAAGACTTGTAGCTGAATTAAATTGTCTTTTCTAAGAAATATATATAAATCAGGTACAGCACTACTTAATTGCAAATGTCTGTTAAAACCAAATCTCTTGAAATTCAAAAACATGTATATAATTTTAGTAAAAATTTAGGAAGAGAATCAGTATGAATTGTTCAAACAATATGATTTTCGACCCGTCCTTGGCCTTCTTTATTTCTTCAGATATTCATCTCATCTTGAAGGTTATTTACCAGTTAATTGGAAATGGCAATCTCATGACTAACTCAAAAATTTAATCAAACTAAGATACTATAATACAAGCTTTCTAAAGTCGGTTTTCCCCAGTTGCTACCAAAACAAATAACTAACACTGCATACAATTTTATAAAGTAAAGTTGAATTTCTTTGGTGGGTTATGTTATCAGATCCAAAATGGAGGTACAGATATTTTCCCATGTTGTTTTTAAAACAGGACGTCCATTCTCATTGGCCCAAACTATTCTTACATTCTTGTGGAAAAGTTCTTTCATTGTAGGTGGCATCTGATCTACGTCAACGTGCTCTATCATCATAAGAACAATTGGTTTTCTTTTGTTGTAAGCTTGATCAAGCTCAATTTGACAGTATTCACTTGCACAAAAACTGTTCGAAACCACAACAACCATGACTGATGCCTTATCAAGACTCCGAAAGCACTCGTTATGGACGTAAAAACCGGGACGGAAATGCATGTCACCCGTACCAACCAATTTTCTGTCAATGCCTGTCATTAACTGTAAGTTTTCGTCCAGCTGTTCCTGAATGTTTGCTTTTACAAAATCTTCGTCATCATTACTAAATGCAAGAAAGACAGCAAATTCGTAAATTCCTTCGCCATCTTGTATAAGATTTATAATCTCTGTCCTGTGTTTTATCTTATTCGCTAAGCGTTTTCGTCTGTAATATAAGAACATTACGATAACAAGGATCATTACAGAAGTTCCAACCAAAACAGATGACGTCAGAATTATAGTTTTCCTTGCACAAATCTTTTTTACTTTGTGTAACGTTTTCTCACTCATCCTCTCCCATGTTCCATCTTCAGTGTAACATTCTAGCCTTTGTGAAGATATCTTAATCAAATTCGTCGTCAGAAGCCACTCTAAAGAAGACATTGATGAACAACTCGAGCATAAAGAAGGGTTTGCTTTAAAATTAACAGTAACGTGATTATTGCTATCGTCACCTTGAATACCATTTAAATTGGCTATAGATATTGAATCTAAGATTTTAATTTTGTTTCCTCGCAAGTCTAATAACCGGAGTTTAGGGAGTTGTTTCAGTTGAAAGTGTACATGTTCCAGTTGATTGTTTGCCAGGTCAATGATTTCAATATTTCTACAGTTCTCGAAAGTTTTCGAAGGTACAGAATGGAATTCGTTCTGTGATAGATTGATATCCTGTAAGACTGTTAGACCGGAGAGTAGATTTTCAAAGAGCTTTGAGTCCTGCTGTATCATTTTGTTGAGCTTATTGTTAGATAAATCTAACTGTTTCAGATTTGGTGTGCAAGATAGAAACCCCGGATGCAAAAACTCTATTCCATTGTTTGAAATATCCATTGTTTGGAACGATGAAATGTGAAAAATTCAGACATATAAGTCGAAGATCTAACCATTTAAGGTTAATTGCCCGCAAAGTAAAAGACTTCGTAAGAATCTTTGGGTTCCGGTCGAATACAAAGGAACAATTTTCTATCGTCAAGGAAATGGCAGTAGGATAAAAACCACTAAAATTAACATTTTCCGGTGTAAGAACTATCGTTAATAACTCAGGTTCTGGCATATCTGTATATTTTGAAATAAGGTTCGATAATTTATATCTTCCGGGAACTAAAGGCATTGCAGACTTTGGAAGATGAATAAAACTGGCATCCACGGTTTTAATGTGTCTCAACGAGCTTGGCTCCAGGTTTTGGTAAGTGCCAGAGCCAATATTTGCATTTGATAAATTGAGTGTCTCCAAGTATTTGAGATTCGTCAAAGCTGTTATATTAAAATCAATTAATTGTGTGCTACTTAAGTCAATATTTGATAGTTTGTAATACTGTAAAGCTCCTATAAATGTGTTATCCAGAGCTATTGCATTATACAGAGATACATTCGAAAGAACAAGACTTCTTAATTCTGGAAGTCTAGTGGTTCCGTTCAGCGCTGAAATGAATTCATTCATTCTAACTCTAATACTGGAAGTCAGATTTAAAGTTTTTACTAGATGTAGTCCAACAAATGCGTCATGGGCTATTGAAAGTGTATCGAGTACATGCAACTTTAGTTCTTCCAATCCAAAAAGTCCATGAAAACAATTATTTTGAAGCCTTACCCTTGTGCGAGATATGACATTCACTTCAAACACCTTTACTTTATCCCAGTTACTAGATATAAAAGTTGTATTTTTCAGCACCAAAATTGTTTTTGAATCTAACCCCAAATTTATGTTTATATTCACAATTAAAATTCCTTCTGGAATAGTTTTCGGTATGAAATTACACTTCACTGTTACGTTATTTCCTAGTTCGCAATTTTTCTTGATAAATTCGTAATTTTTACACCTTGTTGTTTCTGTTAAGAATAACAACAATATTATTAAAAACATTTTGTGTATTTCTTGTGCAATCTTCGATATCACGTGTATCCACCGAATGCAATACACGATGTCAAACAAGAGTACTTATCATCACAAATTTATTACATTACACTTCCTTGTAGCAACAACTACAAACTGAAGTATGGACGACGACAGCAGATTCAGAATTTTCAACGATAGGAAGGGTTAAAACATAAAAATCGATTTGGATATGCTTTGCTTATTTCTACCTGAGTTTTAAGAAAGATATAACAAGAAAAACATTGATGCGAGCCATCAAAGACGCAGCCAAATGGTGACCAAGGAAAATGATAACAAAGAGATATGTAAAAACAAAAGCTAACATTTTTATTGAAAAATAAAGTAAAACAACATGCTCATCATATGCTCAACAAATAATAAATATACATTATGCGAAAAGCATGCATTCTGTAATATACACTGAGCAATCTGCATGTTGTAAGAAGAAAAGACCTACGTAACTCTCATGACTGAAATCATTGCTTAATTGAGAATTTATCTGCTGAAACACACACTTGACAAATGTATTGGCTCAAATGTTGCACAACCAGGAAGTTAGGAACTGCGCATACCACGTGTTATAAAATACACGCGAAAGGGATTAGTCCTTCTTGCTGATGGAATTATTATTGACGCTTAATTAAATAGACATAATCATGTAAATTCTTTTAAAATTACGTTTTCACATAATATACATTATTAAACTTGGTATTCAAGCCGTCAATAATTATTGTTTTATTAGATGACATAAGAAATTGCTATCATGAAATAACGAACTGATACTTAGTCCCGATCAAACAGTGGACTTGTTGGCGTACACCGATTTTTTGACAGGCGTACCCCAGGGCGCATGAATACAAGTTGGTTGAAAAGAGAAGAGACATAATATAGTACTTACATTGAACCGAGTGTACTAATACAGTCCTTTCCGCGTGACTGCTTTTCTCCTCGTTTTCTACGAAAATTGCGTTCACTGCTACCGTTGCTACAGCAAACAGACCTGCTGGCAAGGGGGCGGCCATTTCTTTTTATAGCCATTTATCCTTGATTGGTATTCCCCGGGTTGCACGACGCTCAACTGGTCACATGGGGGCTAAGGTTAGTCACGTAGCCGGCATAAGCCGGTCATATGATCGGCGTTCGCCAGATTGCCTCCAATCAAGTCCGCCCAAAGGGAATAGTTATTTTGTGTTCATGTCGTTAATCAGATATCTCAACCTCCTGTATTCTTTATTTCAGGATACAAGAACAAACAAAAACATATTTTGGTTGTCTACTTTTTCACATGACTGACATTCTTTTATAAGAAACTATAAACCGCAAAAATATTTTAAAAAACCATTCCTACCATCGATTCCCGCCAAAATCAATCACATAAAGAAGCAGCCATTTCGGGCTGCTTAAATGACCTACATTTTATGTTTGATTTTCGAAAGTAAATACTTTATAAGTTTAATCGAATGATCAAACCTGGTCAACATTGATGCTCCATCGTAACAACCTTGCCAACCCCCATTCCCATACAACCACTCGGATAACCTAAAACGTGCGAAAATACTGTTGTATGGTTTAGTGCATACCTTCCTAAAAGTGTATAAATACAACCTCTGACAACTGTGTCAGGGAATCGATTTTTCGGATCAGTGGTTGGAGTGTTGGTCTTCGATGCGCTAAGATCAGGGTTTTAATCCCAATCTTGGTTATGTGTTTTAAGATGCTGTCAGGGACTTTCTTGTTCGTAAGACTGTAAAACTGACATAATGGTCATAAAATAATGTTTGCAGCTATTAGAAAATGCTGAACATTCGCCATTGTCCAAGAAAAAAAAAACGTGTAATCATACTATATACCTGGCATATTTTAAAATCGAGCGATCTATTCGCAGACTCGGGTTGTTTCACTACCTTTATATCTACATGTATATCTTCATTCGAACGCATCTGTGAGACAAAGTTTGGAAACAAGTGAAATAAACAGAATATTATTCCTACTGTATTGTTCTCTTACATGGTTACACCACCACTCATCTACATGTTAGACCAATTCTAATTTACCATTAGGTTGCACTTTTGCGGGTCTCAATCTTGTTTCAGAAGTGAAAACGGACGAAATGGTCAGGAAGTTACAAAAGAGAACATGATTCAAAAAGTGATATATTGAAGATGTTTCTCTTTCAAGTGTAAGTGTTTTTGCTTTGATTTCATCGCTTGCTGTATAACTCGTTTATGAACCACTTTGTACGAATTCTGTACAAAAATACTCTACTAGTCTTTCTTCAAAAAAGTCAGAATCGTCCATTCACTGAGTGTGGTAAGCGAGCGGCTAAGCTGTCGTCACAGGACCAACTTTCTAGACGAATATATGTTACGATATTATTCACCAAGATATTGAAAAAATGCAAAAAAAATATCTAAGTAAATCGTCCAAAATATTGGACGCAGACTATACAGAGGGAAATCGCTTATGTTCACCAACGTGTCCATTCTTTACCAGTGGAGGTGGTGCAATAACGCTAGTCGGCGGTCTGAATTTCTAACTACCAATTCAATTATATAAAACTAGTAGTAATTAGATAGATATACGTTTAAGCGAAAAAATACAATTGCAAAGGTTATATTAACGATGTAATTCCAGTACACTATTTGTTCAATAATATAGGGTTAACGCACGTTTTTTCGTGTTATAACATCTGCAGAATCCCGAGGGATGGTTGGTGCCCGAGTTCGTAAGAGCAACTTCTCTTTGAAAGGTGTAGGTCAAAGGATACTCAAGAAATTGGTGAAAATGCTTTTCAATCTAATATGTCGTTGACTCATTGACCTTTAAAACTATAGAAGTTTTCTCCTTACAGGGGCAATTATTCTATGAAGTTTGAAAACCTAATATCAAATGATACTCGAGTGATTGAGTGAAAACCATTTTCAAATTCAAGGTGTTTGTGACCTTGACCCTTGACTTTCGATTACCAAAACAATGTTTTTTGTTTTTTTTTTTTTTTTTTTTTTTTTTTTTTGCTAAATAAGGGCAGCTAGTCCATAAAGTTGGGAAGCTCCATATCCAATGATACTGGTATTTTTATTGAGCAAAAACATTTTTTAACTGAAGGTTACCATGACCTTAACCTTTGATCTACTGACCTCCAACAGGATATACTCTATTTAGTTTGAAGGCTGTGAGTCAAATGGTACTCGGGTTATTGAGTGGAAATCCTTTTTAAATTTAAGGTGACTATGAACTTGGTCTTTGCTCTACTGTCATAATAGACATTTTCTTATAAAAGCAACCAAAGTTTAAAGTTTAAAGGCTGTCGGACAAATACTACTTGAGTTTTTGAGCGGATATTTTTTCAAATTCATAGTGACACTGACCTTGTCCTTTGATCTTCTGATCCTAAAAGCAATAAACCTATTTTACTCAATAGGGGTAATCACATTATGAAGTTTGAAGTCAGATCCCCCAAAAACAATAGAGTTCTTTCAATAAATAAAAGCAACCATTCTCATAGTATATAAACGATATGAACCCCAATCGGATCTTTTGAGCAGATGTCAGCCTCTGGTCAAGGAAAACTGGTGGGACCATCCAGATAATTACAAACATCGGGTTGTATTGAGGTTACAGCGATATGTAAACTATTGAATCATATCAAGAAATAATTTATCTTTCCCAATAAACATATTCTTTACCAGCTTTCGTGTCATAACTGCTTTTAAGGCGCTGTACTCTTATAATGTGTTTCATTTATTTCAACACACGCCGATTACACAAGCAAATTTATGTATAAAATCGTTAATCTTTACTAGACTCATATCTGGACAACTGATTAATGTATTTCCCTCCCTTAAACTGCAAACAAATATACAAGGACATTAAAAGAAAAACATTGACGCAAAGCATAAATGACACGGATAAATGGATTGCCGGCGGAGAAAGAGTGACCAGATGGAGCTCACAAACCTGCAAAACGTATTAAGTGGCATGTGTCACACAGCAGGCAAGCAAGTACCACAAACGGGTAATGCAAATATGTATCGGAAGGTTCCATAAACATTCAGGCACAATGACGAAAATGTAAACATCACGTGATTTACATTCCTTCATTTCATTGGCCAAAAAGAGTGTACATGCAAGCATCGCGTGACCTAAAATCTCGCGGACTCTAAAGAAATAGTCATCAATTTAACATTCAGAAAACATTGTTTCCCTTGGAGAACGAATTTTGGTACTCGATTTGACCCGTTTTCCGATCTCAAAAGGGCTTCTATTCCTTCTGCTTAGTATTTGATAGACACGAAAGAATACGCACGAAAGTAGGATCCGTTACCGTGGAATTTTCTACATTTGCTTGTCACTTCCAAAATAAGAATATGAAGACTTCTCGTTCCAGGACAAGTCAATTGATGCGGCAAGGCATGCTCCGACCGTAAATACTTTCACCTTAATCACAAAAAAGTACAAATGCTTACTACGAAGCTTCAGTGTCAAATATTTCTTGCAGTTGTCAGTTATTCTTACGGGCATGCTTTCAAGTGATTTCTAAGCATTGCCTTATCCCAAAGCATCTTAAATTTTCATGGAACATTCCTTCCGTGTCTACTTAATTTCTCAAACAAAAAATGCATTTATTCGAATGGACATTTCGTTACTCACTTCGCCGAGATAAACAAGACAATTTCTGGGAAAGAAAATCATCATATATTAAGTCCCTTGTTTGAGTTTTCAGTACATCGTTCAAAAAACAGTAACAAAACTTAATACTAAGATCGCTATTTGAAAATCATTGAGTTTTTTTCCATAATTTCTGTTACGCAACTCCATAGACATTCCGCCCCATGCATTCCATAAGACACGGATCTTTCGATCGCTTTTCAGCAGTGGTCGACTGATGTTACTAAAGTTGCAAGAACCTGCCTCCCTATTGATGTTAAATATTAGTTTCAAAGATAACTATCAGCTTTATTAAAACAAGTTGGTCTCTCCTTGTTCGGCAACATTTCTCCAGCAGACCCCTTCGAGACCATAAAAAAGCTGACCACAGCAGCGAGAGACTGCCATGTGATAACTGTCCGAAGGCCTTTAAATGGCACATTAATGTGTGGAGTAAATATTTCGATAGATAATGGTAATAAAGTCGTTTAGGGGCAGACATTTCAAAACAACGTAAATAGGAGTATACTTTTTTCTAAATGCATACAGAATGCTAAGGATGTTGTTAAAATTTTACTTTGAGGTTGTTTTTTTTTTCATTTCCGTGTACTGTTCTTTTCATTATAAAGGAAAACCAATAATAAAGGGCTTTCAATGATTGTGTGCTTATCAAGAATTAATTTTGTCTTAGTTTATGTAAGCTGTTTGCAAGGTTTTGCAATTAAGTTCAGTAATTTGTTCACAAGTTTTAGAATTTCAGTGTATTAAAACAAACCTGCACATTAACAATGCGTCAGAAACCATTAAACTCGATAGAGCACATCGCCTAGGCAAACATACTGCAGGCAAAATTAGACCTAAAGTTGCGAGGTTCAACTTCTATCCTGACAAACTTTTAATTAAACAATCAATGTATGACAAAATGAAGGGTACAGACTATAGGGTCAGTGACCAGTTTCCCAAGGCTATACAGGAACGGCGCCGTCAGCTGGTTCCCGAATTAGTGAAAGCCAGACGCAACGGCCTGGATGCGGTAATTTCATATGACCGCATTGTCATTAAAGGGAGACGATCAACACAGGGTGCGAGCGTTGTTAATCCAGACGTAGCCGAGGGCTAGGAACAGACTGAACAGTCGATAAATTTTCTGCAATGGAATATACAAGGCTTGTGTAATAAATTAAACGATGAGGAATTTATAAACTTTATATCGAAATATGACATCTTACTCTTTTCTGAAACTTGGAATTCTAGTATTTCAAATATAAGTATAAATGGTTATACTACCTTTAACTGTCCGAGGCCGAAAACCAATAAAAAAGCAAAACGATTTAGTGGCGGATTAGTAATATATGTAAGGGATTCACTTAACTGTAACATTGAACAGGTGAAAATTAATCGTAACGGGATTATGTGGATTAAACTTAAGTGCATCCAAGCAAACGAGGAGAAAGATCTTTACATATGCACGTGCTACATCCCGCCTGAAGAGTCGTCAGTATACAGAAATAACCAGTCTTGTCTGTTCGATTACGATTTTTTCGATGCATTAAGCGATGACATAATACGATTTAGTGCATTAGGGGAAGTATTTTTGTGCGGGGATTTGAATAGTCGTACAGGGGATGCGTTAGATTTTGTTGAAAATATTAACCTTGATAGATTTCTAGACTTGCCACAGTTTATTTCGTCCCCAAACCAGCGGAAATCTAAAGACACAGTTATAAACTCATTCGGGCATAAGCTAATCAGCATGTGTAAAGAGCATGATTTATTAATTGCTAACGGACGGTTAGAAAAGGGAGACTTTACATACCACTGTGTAAATAGGAATAGAACTGGTGCAAGTGTTGTAGACTATTTAATCACAAAATATAATAATTTCGAGTTTATATCAGACATGTCTGTTTTGGGCATGACCGAGTTCTCGGATCATTGTCCAATTTCATTTAAAATTGTCTGTCAAAACAATGTGCATAAACCATTGATACAAAATACGAAATATGATAAATTGTTTTGGGATTCTACTAGGTCACGTGACTTGTTAGATGTATTAGAATCAAAGAGACCTATGTTTGTTAAAAAAACTAACGATATATTAAACAATGAAGGTGATTTAGATTCGAACATAGCAGTTTTTTTCAGAAATCATGTATGAATGCTCTTTTTCTGTATTTGGAAAAACGGTTTCAGTGAGAAATAATGTAAAAAAGCGAAAAAATCTCTGGTTTGATGACGCATGTAGAAATGCAAAAGCTAGATTTTTTGATGAAAAACGAAAATTTAAGCAAAATCCTTGTAGAGAGAATAGAATGTCATTTTTAGAGAGCAGAAGGCATTTTTGTAATATTAAACGTAGAACTAAATTTAAATATTTCAATAAGGAAAAACAAAGCTTATTTGAATTGAGTCAGAAATCACCCAAACAATTCTGGAGGAAAGTTAATAGGTATAGAAACACTAAATGTCCAAATAGTAGTCATATCGATGAAGCTCAGTTTTCTGCATATTTTGCTGATATTTTAAATAAGCCAGCACATGATGATGCAATGTTAAATGACTTATCTCATGATGAATTTTCCAATATTGTAATAGATAGTTTAGATAAACCTTTCGATGATAATGAAATTGGTAAGTGCATTTCCTCGTTATCTCGAAATAAGGCGCCTGGCATAGATTTGATAGTCTCAGATTTTTTCATTGATGCCAAGACATTTATCACTCCATTTTTAGTACAAATATTTAACAAAATATATAGTGAAGGCGTTTATCCATTAAGTTGGACAAAGGGCATTATAGTCCCTATTCATAAAAAGGGGGATAAGAACGATCCCAATAATTATCGAGGAATTTCACTTATCAGTACCATGGCTAAGCTATTTTCTTTATGTTTAAGAAATCGATTAGATAAGTGGTGTGAAAATACATCAGTTTTTAATGATATGCAATTCGGTTTTCGTAGTAACAGGAGCACAGTAGATTGTGTGTATATTCTGCATAGTTTAATTCAAAAATTGCTGTCAGAAAATAAATCGCTTTATTGTGCCTTTATCGATTATGAAAAAGCATTCGATACGGTTGTTCGAGATGCACTGTGGTACAAGTTATTTGAAGTTGGAGTTAGCAGCAAAATGGTGAATATGTTAAAGGCTATACATTACAGAGTCTCAGCTTGTGTTAAGACGCATGCAAAATTATCTGATTTTTTTTATGTTTCGCTTGGATTAAAGCAAGGGGAACCACTCTCGCCCATACTTTTTATATTGTTCGTGAATGATGTTACCGTAAACCTTGATTTTAATGCGCTGTCAGAAGCAGATTTAAATTATCTGAATATATATATGTTACTATTTGCAGACGATATGGTGGTATTTACTACAAGTGCACAAAGTCTCCAAGCGCAGTTAGACAGCTTATATGTATATTCTGTTAAATGGAGTCTGAAAATAAATGTTAAGAAAACAAATATTTGTGTATTTAGAAAAAGAAAAACAAAAATTGAGTATAATTGGTTTATCAATAATGAGAAAATAGAAGTTGTAGAAACATTTTGTTACCTTGGAGTTAACTTTAACTATAATGGGTCTATGACGGATGCAATGAAATCTTTATCAGAGCACGCATTAAAAGCTGTAAACAGCCTATATTCAATCTTCTCTAGAATAAAGTTTGATGTTAAGACTAAACTGTTGCTCTTTGACAGAATGGTAGAACCAATACTACTATATTGTGCTGAAGTTTTTGGTATTTACAATACAGATGTTTTAGATAGAATTCAAATGAAGTTCTGTAAAAAGATTCTAGGTGTTAAAATGTCTACACCAAATATGGCTGTTCTTGGAGAACTGGGAAGATATCCGATATCTATCTTATGTAAAGAGAGAGTTTTGAATTATTGGATGAAAATAAATAGAAATAAAAGTTCGCTTATTTATAACATTTTTTAACTGCAATATCAAGAAACATATAATCAAAATTGCATATTTTGGGCAAAGCATGTTAAATATCTTCTTGATGCTCTCGGGTACGGCTATGTTTGGTACAATTTCAACGATGATATTTCTATGAGTATCTTAAAATGCAGATTAAGAGATCAGTTTAAGCCAGAATGGAGTGGTTCTATTCGTAGTATGTCTAAACTTGATTATTATGTGAAATTCAAAAAAGAATTCAGTTATGAAAAATATCTTGATTTTATTGAAAATGGCTATTTGAGAAAACTATTTACTTGTTTCAGACTGTCAGCGCACTCGCTAGCTATCGAAACTGGGAGGTATATAGGAACTGATGGAATAAATAGAATTTGTCGATATTGCAACTGTAATGTAATCGAGTCAGAGTACCACTTTCTAATGACCTGTCAAAAATATTCAAATATTCGTACCAAATACATGCCACATATTTCGTGGCCAAATCTTAATTTATTCAACCGTATGATGGGTTCAAACAAAAAGAAAACTGTATTGAATATGTGTAAATATCTTAAAGAAGCATATACTGTTAGAAATGATGTCTTATAAATGTACACTTTTTCTGATCACTATGAATATGTATATATATATATATATATATATTTGTGGATAGATATAGTTTCAGGTAAAATTGATTGATATGTTTGTATATATGATCAATATTTTAAGTAATTTTTCTGTTCATTAGCCAAAGGCAAGCTATTGTCGATATTTGCTATTAAAAGTTGTTGTTGTTTGTTGTTTGTTGTATTTTCAAATTTAAGGTATTTGTTGGCAATGTTTAGTAATTCGGTAGCATATGTAATTAATTTGTCCACAAACTTTACTAATTTTTTCACAAGTTTGAATGTTATTTTCTTGTTAACAAGTTTGAATATTTGTCGTTTATCGTTGTGTTTAACTTGCAAACTGTAAATTTCAGTACAAATGAATACAAGCGCATATTTAAATGGGCCACTATAAAACTGGTTTTGTTTCAAAATAAATTTAAAAAAAAAACATGTTTTAATCACTTTTAATATCTCCCAAAACCTTTCGAGAGACATATTGTTTTACCCTCGCAGTCTGCCTGCTCGCTGTCTGTCTGTTTGTTGCTTGTGGAACGCTTAACGTGTGCGGATTAAAGCATAAAATTGAGTACCCGGATTTTTTCAATACTGTTTAAAATATGATATATTTGGTGTAGTAGAAACTAAACTCGATGAACATGATATCATATCACTTAAAGGTTATGAATTTATTTATTAATATGCCAAGAAAAAAGAAATATAAAAGAAAGTCAGGTTGAATTGGAGCTTTTATTAAAGTTGAATTATTTAATAAGATTGAAGTTCTACAAAGTAAATCCGAATATGCTTTATGGTTGAAAATCGAAGGCATTTATAATGGTAATGATATTATTTTTGGTATTGTTTATATTCCATCATTGCATTCGAGATTTTTCAGTGCAGATGATTTAGAAATACTTCAAAATGATATTGCATTATACAATAGTTTATATGAATACTCATTCATTTCTGGAGACTTTAATGCGCAAACATCAAACATGGCTGACTATACTGAGAAGGATGGTTTTTTGACTAACTATTTTAATTTAGATCAGGAAACTATGGCATTTTTTGACCAGGTTTCACAAATGAATTCGTTACGTATACCAGTCAAAAGAAACTCACAAGATAGAAAAAAGAATGATATTGGTTTTATGTTAATAGATATGCTAAAGAATCTAAATTTAATTATTGTAAATGGCTGCTTTCCAACTGATAGAAGTGGTAAAATGACATTTAGGATCACTTCAGTTTTAGACTATTTGATATGTTCATTGCAAGGCTACAATTTACTCAGACATTTTGAAGGTGGTGAAGTTGATAATTTATTTTCAGATGGACACTGTCTATTAGATTACTCACTGAAAATTGAGAAATTGGGCAACACTAGCAATCAAAAATCAAGTTGCTTAAATAAGCCACCATGGGAGCAAGATAAAGCTGAATTGTTCTTAAATAACATAAATTCAGAAAGCATACAGTCTATCATTGATAATATTGATCAAAATAATGAAAATTTAAACCAAACTTTTATGGATAATATAACCTCAAATATATCTAAAATTTAAATAGAAAGTGCCAAAATTAGTTTTAAAAGTAAGCAGATTATAAAAAATAATGTATTTAAGCAAAATTCAAAGCCTTGGTACGGGATTGACTGTATGAAAGCAAAAAAGGCTTTTAATAAAGCTAGAAATAGTTATAATAAATACCCTTCAGAGTATAATAGAATAATATATTTAAATCAAAGCAAAAAATATAAAAAAAACTATAAATAGATATATAAATAAATATAATAGAGAAAACCAATCTAAACTAAGAAAATTGGAAAAATGTCAACCAAGGGAATATTGGAAGCTATTAAATAAATTAACTAGAAAATCTAAACATGAACAGCCAACAATTGATTCTTTGTACAACTTTTTCAAGATGGTAAATAACAACCCTGATCATAACCAGAATGACTCAGTATCATATGAAAATATAGATTTATCACCTGAGGATAGTATTTATTTTAAATACTCAATTCACAGCTAATGAAATAGCAAATGCTATTTACTCATAAATAACAATAAGTCTACTGGGAATGACAAAATAATTAATGAATACATTAAATGTAGTAAAGACAAAATGATCTTCTTATATGTAAATTTTTTCAATGCTATTCTAAATTCTGGAATAATACCAACGCAATGGTCAGAAGGAGTTATTATACCTATTTATAAAAAACAAGGATAATCCAGAATGTCCTGAAAACTATAGACCTATAACACTCCTTAGCTGTCTAGGTAAGCTTTTCACATCAATCCTTAATAATCGACTCAGTAAATTTCTAGAAAATAATGAAATACTCTCCGAAAACCAGGCTGGGTTCCGCAAGAACTATTCTACCTCAGACCATGTCTTCACTCTCAACTCAATAATAGAAATACTTAGATACTATAAAAAGAAAATTTACTGTATATTCATAGACTTTGCCCAGGCATTCGATTCCCTTTGGCGGATTGGTCTGTGGCACAAACTGCTTGAATATAATATAAATGGGAAATTTTTTCGATTGATTAAAAATCTCTATTTAAATATAAAATCTTGTATTTCACTAAATGGTAAAACTTCAAGCTTTTTCTGTTGTAACTGTGGAGTTCGACAAGGCGAGAATCTTTCCCCTCTTCTTTTTAGTTTATTTTTAAACGCTCTTGAACAATATTTAGAGAACAAAGGTCACTCAGGAATAAAATTCAATGATTTGGAACATGAAGTTGATACATTTTTAAAGATACTTCTACTACTTTATACTGATGATACAGTTTTAGTGGGTGATGAACCAACAAAGCTTCAAAACTGTCTGAATGATTTTGCTGAATACTGTAAAATATGGAAATTAAAAATAAATGTTAGCAAAACTAAAGTCGTAGTATTTGGCTAACATAATGATAGAAATATTAGCTTCAAAAATAATGATATCCCAATTGAAGTGACAACTTCATATAAATATCTTGGTGTATTATTTTCAAAAAGTGGTAGTCTTCTTAATGCAAGAAAACACTTGGCTACCAAAACTAAAAAAGCAATGAATTTACTGTATAAACGGATATATAACCTGTTCCTTCCATTAGACCTTGCTCTGAAGCTTTTTGATAATACAGTGCTACCAATACTACTGTTTTCAGCTGAAATATGGGGTTACGAAGATCATAACATACTAGAAAGGATACATTCAGAATTTTTAAGAAAAATTATATATCTAAGAAGATCTACACCTTAGTATATGTTATATGCTGAATTAGGCCGGTTCGAATTAAGTTTAACGATAAAAACAAGCATGATCAACTTCTGGAATAGAATAATAACAGGAAAACAAAGCAAATTATCTTACCAAATATATAAATATATGCTGAACTTCCAAATTTCCAGTCAAAGTGGATAAGCTGCATAAAAGGTATTTTTCTGGAAATAGGCAGAATAGATATATGGCAAAATCAAAACAATGTCCAAAGTAATAACTTAAAGTATATAGTGAAACAAATTTTACTTGATCAAAATCTACAAAACTGGAATTCTTCCTTGCAGAATTCAACAAAGGGAATTAATTACTCAATTATTAAACAGACAATCCAACTAGAAGATTATTTACTTAATTTAAAGAAATCTGATAGGGTATATCTATTAAAATTTAGAACAGGAAATCATTTTTTCCCGTGTGAAACTGGAAGATGGTCCAACACTGACATAAATGACAGAACTTGTAAATTATGTAACAAACGTGATGTAGCAGATGAGTTTCACTATCTTTTACAGTGTCCTTTTTTCACACATGAAAGATCTCTTTACATCAAACCATACTATTTTAGAAGACCTAATATTCTTAAACTCAAAGAACTACTTATAACTGATATAAAATGAAAACAAAAAACAAAAAACATCAACAACAAAAAAAACAAAAAACTAACAGCTATTGTTTGAAGAGATAAACATTCATGTACAGATGAAATGAAAACATGAAGGACAGAATATATCCCTGATTTAAATAATTTGTTTATGTTTAAAATCGTACTATAGTATAACTAATGACCAAATAACTTTTTTTTATTATTGGCTATTGTAACCGGTACAAATGTGAAACTCCATGTTTAACAAACTAAACCTTGATAAAAACAGATTTTCGTCCGTGTGTAGTGCTGATCGCTGCCTAACATGTGACGAGTATCAAAAAAATGATTGTCTTAATGCTACAATTGATTAATTTGAATAGCATAGACTATCAATAAAGCTTCTCTGGTACAATATACATACAAATTAACTTACTAAATATTCAGCAGTATTCAGATAAACGCCAGTTAGTTGCACGACTCTAACAACGCAAAATGACTGACACTGACATCTACTCACAAGATCCGATTGGGTTTCAAATCTTTTATATACTTCTATGAAGTTTGAAGGTTGTAGGTCAAATGGTAGACGAGTTATTGAATGGAAACCAAACACCTACCGACCGAAAAATGAAAATATACCGCCTCCTTTTCGAAGTGGTGCATGACAAAATATGACCGATTCTAAAACCAAAATGAGTGTCAGTAAACCGTTCATTTTAAATTGCCTACGCTTTATTTTTCCATTTATTATATTTGTAAATAATTCCCAAAACATGTCGTAAAAAATTTACACATGATATTTGGTATTTGAGTGTTTGCCTGCGCCTTTTCTAATATAGGCATAACACATTTGTCCATTTATCTGGGAAATTTCCTGAATGTCACTGAAAAGTATTTCCAATTAAATCATTAAAACATCAGTTGTTTCTATGAATTCTCATTTATAACTTAATCTATTGCTACACAAATTTTTTATTTCCATTAAGAGCAAATCTTCTGTATTTTGTCTTTAGTTATAGGTAAAGCAATCATTTCCATTTCATTTATTTTATCAAATACTGGAATGTACAGCAGAGAATGTGCTCCCTGTTGTAATATATTTTACATAAATTTGTAATTATATCGGTTTTACCTTTTATGCACTTGATAAATAATAGAATGAAAGCACGCTTTATATAGTTGTTTTTATTCAACCAGAAGTGCATCGGATTGCCATAAATCTGACATCATTGTTTCTGCAAATTTAAATTGTGTTAGTCAGTCTTTTCTACTTATTTAACCCATATGTTTGAACTTATTTAACCCATATGTTTGAACTTATTTAACCCATATGTTTGAACTTAATTAACCCATATGTTTGAACTTAATTAACCCATATGTTTGAACTTATTTAACCCATATGTTTGAACTTATTTAACCCATATGTTTGAACTTATTTAACCCATATGTTTGAACTTATTTAACCCACATGTTTGAAATTATTTACTTAACAGCACAATTTTAAAGTTAAGTACTTACAGCTGTTTCCATTTTGCAGCATGAAACCACTGAAGTAATACATTTGCTCCACTGATTAATACCGCTCAGAAAGTATTTCTTTTAAATCTTTCTTTTTTCTCTTTTTCCAAAAAAACTTATTTTAGGATAAATAATTGTTTTAACTCCTTTTGTCGTCACCGAGATGTCTTTTCGTTTGACATAAACTTCTCGTCTTAGCTACTCCTGAAAAAAAATAAAAAGGAGTGAAAATTTTCAGTGAAAGTTCTGGTTCACAGTCATTTGCAAGAGAACTCTTAACCTTTGTCAGGATCTAGACCACTTGAGATTTTCGGTCTAATTTAAGGGACATTTTGATTTTTAGGGGACGTTTTGCAAACAATTCAAAATTATTGAAAAGAGTTATTAACACTAAGTTTCTTGTTTCACTTGTTGCAATGGTATTATACGGGGTTGAGTAAATGTACTGAACACTATATACTGCTTCAATAAAATGTCAAGAAACCATAATGTTTTTGTTTTTTGATGTTCATGAACCTGGAAGTAATGATAAAAATATCAGCCGGTTACATAATTAATGCAAGGCAAGGTCTCTTTTTTTTTTGGTTCACTGACGTTAACTTTGTTCACCCAATATCTACAAATCAAATTTGACTGACGGGTCAAATAGAAAAAAAAACTGATTGCATCGATCAAATAAAAAAAAATCATGCAGGTCCTTTTTTAATATTTCGGGTATCACACGAGGTCCTCTGAATTTTTCTGTTCATACATTCAACTATTTTCCAGCGCACGTTTCTTGCTTAGTGATGGCTTATCTGATTGAATACTACGATATAAGCATGGTTCCTAGAATATTTGGAGCCATGCATCTGACGTGTGCTTTGGCATGAAACAAATGAAAATGCCATGCATCATATTTATTATTTCCACTTCCAAAATTGTATCCATCTATAACCCACTTATATTACGTTGTTTGGTTATGTATCATTTATTCAGGAAAACCTTCCTCTCATCTGCTTTCTTTTATTTTAAAACGACTTGTCAGGTTATGCTGTGTAATATTTCAGTTTTGTCAGGCAATGAAAGACATGTTAAGATTTAAACTAAATTTCACTTACCTATATGATGAGGGCATTGATTGTCTAAACCTGTATTAACCTACATTAGCACTAGCTGAATAATAAGTGTAGATGTTGATTCCAATAAACATGTTGACCTGGCATTGAAGCATGTAATTGTATAACCTTGTCATCATGCTTGATAATCTAATAGAGTTTAGAGAGATGATTTTTTTTATTTTAGAGTTCGAAGAATGATACACAACCCTCAGTAAGGCTCATCAATAGATCAACTCAACCCAAATATCAATCTTACCATTATCAATTTATTTGAAGAAACGGTAATCCCAAACTTGCTTTGTTTTTGAGGTCAAAAAGATTTCATGCGTAAGAAGTTTTATTCCTAGTTTGAAAACATTTTGCACGCAGTTCTGGAGGTATTGCTGTACGGTATTCATAGTAAGACATTAAGGGTCGCTCTACCCTTTACCCTCTGCATCGAACTGGGGTCAATTTAGTCTGTCGCTTTCGTACCTAAAGTTATATAAGTGGTTATAATCACAAAAATGCATTCAAAAAGAATGCTGAACACAAAAAGTATTCGAAAATCTCTTTTGTAAGAAGTAGCAAATAATTATTTCAGTTCGAAAATCGAAATAATTGAAAATGTATTATCCAGTACAGTTGTGAATCTAATTAAAAACTGGACCGGTTTTAAAAGACTTTTTACATTTTTAACTTTAGTCAATGAAAATAAACCGTTGTTTTCAAAAAAAAGTGAATAAAAATTAGTACAATTTGCTAGTTATTCAAACTGCGTACTTTTTCAAACATTGCGATATAACTTTAAACAGTAATACAATTCTTAGATATGGAGACCTTGAGTTAGTTATTTTGGGGGCTACAGTTGCTTACCGAAACTGATTGCCATGTTTACAAAATAGGAAGTAAATAAACGCTTTTATAAAACTTTATATGAAACTTTTCAGTTATTTGATATGTTATTTTACAATTTACATGTAACGATAGATTATCTGTTTTTAATTTAATGCAACCATTCTAATTCATTTTCTCATTCTATCTACCTCTGGCTTTTTTCACTAAGTAACCTAATACAGGGTAATCAGTATTCAGCATAATACTTCCTTTATCATGTCTTACAAAACTTAACATTATAATTGTTAGTGGGTTTTGTCCTGTCTCATGGTTCATATGGAGATGTCATTGACTGTCGATTTGACTCTGTGTATTTTCCATGTTAAGATCCCATGAGCAATTTAACATATTATTTATTTTTTCCTTAAGCATAAATTTAAATGACATTGCATAAACATGACAAAATAGCAGTAATTGAATACAGAGTGGTGTAATTTACTAGGAAGTGAAAAATACAAAAGATTTAACAGTGAATAATTATAGGTGACAAAAAAGCAATGAATGCTGTATGAATATTTTTTTACCATTCCTTTTCAGGCTATCACACAATTACAAATAAATGCTGATACGTGATACTTGAAAATTAAATAACTTTCAAAGATAACATCTGAAGGTGTCAATATTTGATACGTAATTAAATGAAATAATTTTCGGTTATGTTATGTATGTGTTGAGCTATAAGTAGTTAGCGCAGCAAGTTTAAGAAGCGTAGCAAATTCAGGAAACGCAGGAAGTCCAAAAAGTAAAGCAAGTCTTTGTTAGCGCCGAATCTCTTTGCGTCATCCGGTAAAAACATTGTCATCTCAGTAATGGAACTCCTACTAGAAAACTCTCAACAAAAATGATGTTCAAGTCATGGCAAATAGATATCACTAAAGTAAAAACAATCCTGATAGAGGTCTTCTGTAGGTATCCTAGAATGGAAGTCAGATTCTTCTATACAAGTACAGTGGAACTTCCGAAAACCGGACCTTCTAAAAACCAGAAACTTCTGAAATATTAACGATTTTCATGGTCCCATTTTCATTAATTTTAATTTTGAATTATATTTCCCATGTTACAAACGCTCTTACGCTAAACAATACTGACTGCATTCGCTGTCATAAAGAACCACTGGTGTTTGGCGCCTGTTCTTGTCCAGATTATTCGTACTTCGTAATTCGAACTTTTTGACCGGTCCCATGGGTGTTTGGTTTTCGGAAGTTCCACTGTTCCCCTAGGGTGATGATCAAAACGACATCGACAGAGGTCCTCTAAACATAACAAATAATTCCAAGGGTGATAATAAGGACGATCTTGAAAGCTAGCTCTATGCGTAATAATTACCCTTAGGTGATAGTCGAAACGCTCTTGATTAAGGAACACCATATTATAAAACTAACTCCCTTTCAGAATGTAGACGATTTTGATAGAGGTGTTGTAGATTTATAATGTACCCTAAGGTGATAATAAGAACGATCTTGATAAAGACCCTTTATAACGCAGCCAGTGGCTTGGAAAGCAATTATCAATATATTGAAAGATGACCTCTCACAATTAAAAGTAACCTTGGTTAATAATAAAAACTGTCTAAATAGAGGTCATACAGATTATATTAGTGCCAAAGGCTGAGAACTAAAAAGATCTTAGTAGATGTCCAACAGGCAATATAAGTACCCTAGTCTTAGAATTAGAAAGATCTTAATAGAGGTCCTACAGACAATATATGTACCCTACGCTGAGAACTAGAACAATCTTAACTCTTAAAACAAGAAAATAATACTTAAAATAGTTTTTTCATTAATTTATTCCTTGTACTTAAGACAGGTCTTACAAAAACATTTTCATTTATCATATATTTTTCAGATAATAACTGATAATCAGTTCATCTATCATCTGATCAGAGTTGATTCTGTTTCGTTTTTTGGACAAGTCCAACTCTTACAGACGTAATTAGCGATGATAATATAACTTTATTAACGGATTGTCAATCTAAACTCTTTGGCAAAATCTAAAGTGCTGAATGAAATCTATAAAGCATTTTATGGGCCACTATTTTTCATTCTAACGTGTTACACAATCTGATTAAATCATACCCTAAACATCCCTATGTAACCATAGGGAGATCGTGAACTTCAGTCAGATTGACGTGGTACACAAGTTCACTTTGCACGATGCATGTACACTTCAGGTCTATCAGAAACGAAAGACTGACGGTTCCAGGATCACAGTTGCAAGTAGTTTCTATTCTTCATGTCTTACCGGCGCAAAATGATTTTATTGGTACCAAAATCATTCCTCACTTTGCTTTTTAAATCGACTGACTCACAGATGGACCGACGATGAAAAAAATAGAAAATTTTCATACATCTTGAAATTCTTGCTGTTATTGTGAAGAACATATCTAAACTAAGTTAATGACTCATTTTTTTGTTACAGAAAAACATCAAAATAAAAAGTTTTACACACTTTTATCGGTAAAAAATTCACCCCATTAGTGACGGGGTAGATACTTTAGTTATAACATTACTTTTGACGAAAATTTTATCTTGTTTCTACTGCTAAGTGGTGTAGATCGTCGCTCTACATTTTACTGACCGAAAGGTCATGGGTTCGAATCCTGGTTAGGTTAAAACTTTTTTTCAGTTTTCATGGTGTATAGAAGCATACTATTATGTTGTTGTTGTTTTTTTCGTAGTATATTAACTTCCCTTAAATTTTAAAGAAAAATATTTTTAGCTAAATTCTGTGAGTTAGTCGCTTTAAATCATTGAACATGTTTATAAAACAAAGCATCATTGTTTTCAGATAATGCAAACAAGTAAGACCGGCTTTTTTTTGTTTTTTTTGGGGGGGTTTAACGCCGATTGCAACATTTGTTATATCTCGGCGGTCAGTCCACCTAACCGGTTTTCCTGGATAACTAACCATTAATTGCCAATTTCTTCGCAAGTGACTGACTACTGTTCCCACATGATCTACTCTGAATCAGCGGTGAGAGACAAATGAACATAAGACACAATGTCTGAGAACAATTGTCACGGAGAAATTTTGCCCTGCCCAGGGGTCGAACCAACGACCGATGGATTATTAATCCAGTGCTCTACCTATTGAGCTAAGCGGGCGGGCAGAACGGCTTTTTAATGAAAATATGACTTTAATACGAAAGAAAAACGTTTATCAACATTGTTTTAGATTGAACAGAACATGATTTGTTAATTATTCTGTAAGTGCAAATATTTTTTCTCTATCAATAAAGGCAATATGATCCCTGAACTTGAATATTTATTACTGAAAACAAGATTGTGAACAAAAAAAATCATTTTGTTCAAGGCGTGATTAGAACATTTATATATAAGTTCGGACTGTAATTAATTGGTTGGTTTTTTTTTTACAAAGAGATTTGCAAAATTTAGTGAGAAATTCTGAAGGAAGTGGAAACAATAGAAAATCTGGCGCAGAAATGACAACTTGTGAGAGTCATAAAGCGCATGTAACGTGTATATTTTATTGTAAATTGAAATCTATCTGTATTGAATCTTTTTTTGTATCGAGAATCCCTCTAACAATCATTGACAATAACTGACTGAAATAACCGATTTGGAATTCTTAATGGTTTTTCAAGATTAACAGCATGACGCGTAAACATAAATTCCGTTAAGGACAATAAATGCAATCGTTGATCGTATGCAATCGTTGATCGTATGCAATCGTCGATCGTATGCAATCAGCGTTTAAGTTTATAATCACGGTATAAGAAATTGTGAGTATAGTTGATTTTGTAGAAATGATCTTCATGTCTTTCAACGTCTTCAACAACTTCTATACATTCATAAAATAACAAAATTATTATAATTTTAAACTCTCTTTTTAGACTATTATAAAAATCTTTTTCCTTTTTTTATAGCGGCTGTAGCAGAACTCTTAAATTTTCTTAAAGAATGTTTCAGAAATTAAAGGGAAGTAACCACATTAATATTATTTGATTTAGAAACCTTAACTCTGGTGACCATGTTTTTTTTCACATATCAATAAATAAAAACCCACAATTTTGTATAGAGGGTTACACAAGGAATGTTTGTGCCAAATTATTTTCAAATTTAGCTGGCAGTTTCAGCTTATTTTGATCCTTGGGTCATGATTTGAACAAACTTGGTAGAGGTCCACCAGACAATGCTACACTCCATATATCTAAACTGTAGGCTTTGTGGTTTCTGACAAGACAACTTTTATTTTCTTTGTAAGTATATATGTAAAATCAAGTGAACGCCGGGGAAGGGCCAATATTTCCCCTGGGGTCATGATTTAAAAAAGAAAAATGGTAGAAATCATCGAGACAAAGCTGCATACCTAATATCAAAGCTCTAGGTCTTGTGGTTTTTGACAAGAACTATAAAAAGAAAAACGTTTTCAAAAAGTCTGTCTTTGAAGGAGAAATGTGTGCTGTGAACCTCAGATTTCTTTATTTTCATACATCATTGTATATAGAGCTTTATGAAACAAAGCAGTATGCCCAAAAATTGTCCAGATCAGAAGTAACAGTGTTTTATTTACTTAGTAATACTTACTTAGTATTTAAAAACTCTTGATTTACACACATGTAGTTCAAGAGTACAAAGAAAGTCAGCATGACCATATGTATTATATTTATTCCGTTCGGCAACTTCTTACTTTCTTCAGATTTAAATCTAGATCTTTGTCTTAAAAGTGTCACTAATCTTAAATCCTTCAGAGTAAATAGTTGACCCTTCTTGAAATGTATTTACAAATTAATAACTATTGGCAATCAGGTGACTCATTTTGCATAGCTCAAAGCTATAAAGAACGAAATAAAAAAAATCCTTTAAAATTGTTATGATGTAACTCATCTGAAGGCATTTTCCTACGATCTCTAAACCTAAGCCGTCAGGGTGCCATTTTGAAAACCACTTTTACCCAAAATACAGAAAATGTGCAAAAATTATGCTTGTTTTTGCGTAGCATTTGTATATCCACTTCTTTATGCCTATATGCTATCCATCTCTGAATTTTAGAAATGGCCTGCCAGATTACCGAATATCAATTAATTCAGTTTTTCTCT
Organism: Cyclina sinensis; assembly: GCA_012932295.1. Lineage (NCBI taxonomy): Eukaryota > Metazoa > Mollusca > Bivalvia > Venerida > Veneridae > Cyclina > Cyclina sinensis. The sequence goes on from JAAONU010000002.1 coordinate 48,065,766, forward strand.
ATTTTTGGAGAGGTGTGGTAAATATATAGTCCAGTTTGCACAACATAAGCGCAAAAAACATCTCTGAACAACACATGCCTTTAGTAGACTCAATGCCAGAATACAACTTTTCTTCTTTTTTTTTGTCTTCGTTGAAGCAATTCAGAAAAAATGTCCGTCAAATATTTATTGGTAGAGCACACTTTTTCAAGTAAAATTTTCAAGTAAAATAATCAGACATCAATATTGGCACTGCCCTTACAGTATTTAAGGTGATAAATCTTCATTCAGAAGTGCAGTAAATGAAACATAAAGCTATGCTTAAATTCAAAGGAGGTGGTAGAATTTTATGGAGTGGAGACATCCCTGAAAAACAAGACGTGTTATCTTTAGGTGATACACCACCAAATAAGTGTTGTCGGGAACCAGTTAATTTGGTGTAGGGTTTGTGCGGAGCTGTAAGATGACAAAGCTGTCTGATTGATCAAAAATGGAAAGATTGTCTTGAAAAGTGACTGAGGTGATCTCCTTCGAGACTACATACCGGAAATGTTGATGGTCATGCTATGAAAAAAAACTGAATAAAATTGTTTCTCATGCTTGATTCTTTTTAGGAATCGGCAAAGGTAGCATCTTCAGCTAAAAAAGTGAGACTGGTACTGGATGTTAAAATGTTCATGTTACTGTATGATTTGATTTAGTTGTGTGTAACCTATATTTAGGTAAGAAAATTACTAAGTTATTAAAACGAAACCATTCGGAACACCTCGAGCGACCTCAATAAGTCACCTAGGAAATAATATGGTAGGCGCCATATTGGACTATTTTATAACACATGTGGTGTCTGCTAAATTGAAAACATTCTTTAAAGCCTCTACCTCTTTATACTTTAAATTAACATTTATTTTCATTTTTTTCTAATGCATAAGACAAACACTGCTTGAGTTCTGCCATGTTTGTTTATATTTTTATTAAAGCCGGGGCGAATTACCATTTGGTGTATTCATACACTTACATACGAGGTCTTTATACGAAGTTGTCGGAAAAGGCCGAGTTGTTACGATTGAAACGAAACCTGAACGTTTGTCAATTACGTAACTGTCTATTTAAAGAATGACTTTAAAAAGTTCTTAAAATATTTGACATTTTGAAAATTAGCAACTTAAGTCGTGACAGTCAGTACAAATATTATCTTTTTTCACCATACAGAATCTTTGTGACTGTAACAACAAAGCTCAACTCGTCTTTTTTTAACGTTGACCACTGTGTTACAGTCGTCAGTTTCAAGAATAAATTCTTCAACGTCTGAAATATAAAATAGCATTTTAAGATTTTGGGAAAAAACTTACTTCCCTTTTCACAGACTCAAACGCTTTCTTTTGAGACTTTACTCATACAATTATGTTTGGCTGTCCTTTTGTGGTAAGGTCTGATGTGGGGAATTGACAGATCCCTGACCCCTCACATTTGCATGATTTAACAAAGAAGTACAGTTATATTTTCACCACAAACAAGTATATAACAAAAGAGCACATGGTAATGTTTATGGGTAAAACGTATTGTTGTAAGATTTAAGAGTCATGTTGTGGATGAATTGTTGCAAAGTTGAGAAGAAATCTCATATGGAAATCGCCTAGGCCTAACAAAAGGCGCGCCTGTTTCTTTGTGGTCGATTTCTGAGTTGTAGAACAGGTAAGTTTAAATATATTTTTTGTCAGAACATATATTGACGTAGAACAGGTGAAGTTATAGAGCCATCAGATTGTGAGCACTGTAGTTATGTAGTTACAGATATAGATATTCAAACTCCGCGCACCGGTTACGCTACGCTCAGTAACCACTGCCTTCACACGAATCACGTGATGATGGTCTTATCACATGATTGTGTCAAGATGGCGGATACGCCAAAGAAACCGTTAGAAAATTGTTTTATCTGTGAGAAACAGCGACACTATAATTTGAGCTCTGGTATCAAGTCTGCCGATATGATTGACAAAATTTCATTTCTGTTAAAAAAGAACTTTAGTACAGTAGTGGAGGCAAACTGGTTACTTGAATGATTTCTTTTTCAAAAGCGGTCATATTGTTTTGAAATAAACGATGCGATTTTAAAAATTATTCTCTTCTAAAGTCTCCGAAATTATTTTTTATTTTAGTTCACATCTAATACCTTACAGTCTTGAAACATTAGCAAAACCGTGTTTACTTTTTTTTAAAAATCAAAATTGAAAAAAAATCATATCGTCAAAAATCTTGACGAAAATGTTGTGACGGCAGAGATCTAATCCTATAAGGGGAGATCACTGCGTGGGAGATTGATAGATATTGTGAAAATAAAGACAACAAAAATACGTTTTGTATTGATTTTCGACCTCATAATCGTGCTTACAGGATTTGATTGTAAGCCTGTTCTGGGCCAGGAAGAGAACCTTTTTAACTATCAAAATCAAACTTCATTTCAAGGATCGACTTGACTAATGGTTATTGGCAATTGTCTCTCACAAACTCTGCCAAACATTTTACAGCAATGTGTACGCTTTTTTTATTATTTCAGTTCAAAATATAGATAAAATTGTGCCAGTGCGAGTCCTAGAAGGCTAATAATCAAGTTTTTTTTACTGGAATACTTTAAAAATGTAAGGTCCGAATATAAAGGAAAATGTCATGAATTAAGTTTCAAAGTACGACCCGACTTTTGCTTTGAAATAAAAACTTGCGCAACTACAGCGAAACCAATTAAATGTTTTATTTATCAAATTGCCGAGTGCATTGGCCATGTTTGAAAATGCTTTTGGAACTACTTAGATTTTTAGAATTACCTGATAAGACTTTGTTATTATGAGCCTATGTTTTATTAAATTTGAATAGATTTGCTTGAGAATTTATTAATTGATATTTAATCTATATAAAGTTTATATTTGTGTGTATGGTGATCTAAATGCAAGAACATCTGTCGACCTCGATTATACTGATGGGGTAGACTTACCTCCCGATATATTACAGAACAGAAGCACTGGAAACAACAGTTACCTAGAGCTGCGACAGTCGAAGTAATATATATCTGGGCAAAAATTACTGAACTTCTGCATATCTTATTCCTTATTTATTGCAAATGGTCGCCTAGCTATGAAAACATTTGGTAATTTTACATTTGTCGGTCAGATGGGTAGTAGTGATTGACTATTTTATGTGTCCTTGGGATATATTGCAGAATATTGAATTTAATATCGGCAACAAAACTGAATCCTACCATTTTCCAGTGCGAAGTGTCAGGGACGGAAACATTTTCTAATGTTAAGCCTTTAACATTAAAGTTTTCAAGTTGTGCTGCGGACAAGGAAAACCAACAAAGGGCAATGACTGTGCAAATATTGAAGATGGAGTTATGATTCTTAAACACTGCACTTCTTTTCATTGTGTTTGACCATTGTATGAAGTTGCGTTGAATTCCTACCTGTAGTTTTTAAGTTATGCTCCGGACAAGGAAATTGCAACAGACTGCCCGACGAACCGTCCAACCACTGGGTGACTCATATATTCCGCCTCCCCCCTAAAATAAAGCCGGATCATTTAAGTTGTCAGTGTGTGTTACCTTTGAGCTCATCTAAGCTTCAGTGCGTGCACCAGCTTTTGTTTCAAACCACATATTCTCTAAACTCACTTGGCCAAAATGAATGAAACTATAAAGTTCTACCAAATTTGTTCAAAGAATTGAATTTTATTTCGAAATCAGTGTTAAATATATGTATAATAATTCGTTATAAATAGTGTGTCTGCAGTTCTATATGTAGAACTAATCAATAACCTAGTTCTTCCAGAGTTTTTGGATACTGAAATTTATTTAAGCTATATTTAGAACATTGAAGGTTCGTTTGAATTTTTTTAAAATAGTCTAGATAATGTTTCTTCTTGTATTTTATTTGTGGGTCTAAAACTCAGAAAATTTCTTGAAGAGGTATCTTTAGGCAATCTTTGGTCATAAAAATGTTGGATTAAATTTGTTATTGTTTAAGTTTTACTCTTCTGACTTGGACTGAAAGAAAAAATGGGAGTTTGACTATTACCTTATTTGTTCATTTTAAGTTCCATGTACTTGTTGTCTTAAATGCGCTATTGAAGTTTCGTGTTACTGATAATCATATTTCTTTTTAAATTTATGTAACAACAAAAAATCATGCCTTTCGAATTTGGTAAATTTGTAGCCTAACCTTCCCAGGAAATGTTTAATTAAGCTAAGAAAACTGATTTGCTCAGCCTTGCTAAACATTATAAATTGTTTACAGTATCGGCTATACGTAAGAAAGAAATTTAAAATTTTTAGTTTAATATTTTGTTGAAGAGGAGTTTTTTATGACAACGCACTTTCTCTTATTGTTGAAGCAAAATCTTACTCTGAATTTAGGTTACGGGAACTTGAATTCAAATTAGAAGTAGAAAAGTTGAAACATGAAAAACAACAAGAAAACTAGAGAGAAGAAAGGAAATTCCAGCTGCAGACAGAGAGAGAAGAAAGAGAATTTCGGTTAAATATGAAACAATTACAAATGCAGGAAAAAGCAAATCAGTTTAAACAAAAAAAAATTCAAATTGTGATATATTTAGCTTTTCCATATTTCCAAGAAAAAGAAGTAGACAAATGTTTCTTTATTTAATTTTGAAAAAGTTGCAAGAAATTTAAATTGGCTAAAAGAGAACTGGACCTTACTTTTTCAAAGTGTCTTAATTGGTAAAGCCCGTGAAATTTATACACAACATTTTGTTGAACAAAGCTATGTTAATACAGGCTTTTAGGCAGAAATTTCGTAATACTAGAAAAATAGGTCAAACTCTTGTTGAATTTGCTATGGTAAAGAACAGTTATTTGATAGATGATGTTTGTCTAAGAAAATTAACAAAAATCACGATGCAATAAGATGTATAAAAGTTGACCTAAACATGGTCAAGACAAAACTTCAAATAAGTTAACCAAGGTTAGATGCAAAACAAGTATTAGCATTTCCAAAAATGCTTGAAATCGCCGTTCAGCCACGCATTTCGTCTTATCCATAGATGAATGTATTTCATGTTCTTCATTCATTAATTTGATAATCTTACAACATGCTCTGCACTGAAAAGCGAAGTTATATTTGATAATTTTCACACAGAAATTATAAAGTAGATGAAATATACATTGTAATTTTTATTGTAGCTGGACTATTTTTGAAAGCGGACGATTTAGCTTCTTTATCGAAAACATCCCAATATCTTTATACATCATGTTAAAATTTGCAGCATTAAAACCTTGTAAATATTGCTTTGTTGTAAACCAGTGTACGCATAATTAATTGACTATCTGCGTAGTTTGTTAACTTTATTTATTACTAAAAAATGTATACTTAACAAAAGCTAGATACAGTTCTTCAATGCCATAAGAATAATATATTATGTGCAATTTAAACAGAATAAATTTTAGGTAAAAAATACGATATTGCCCTGACCCTAATCAAGCATATATAAAACACGGAAAAATCCTGATCAAACTCCTCGCACCGGTTACATCACGCTTTGCTACTTTGACTGTACTAATCAGGGGAAGTAACCCCTGCGGGATGTTTGTATCCTGATTAGAATCGCCCGGAAACAAGCATTTATTTTTTTCTTTAAGTGCAAGTTTTGGAAAAAACAAACAAACCATACTCTTATTTAAACTACATTCTCTAGTTAAAAATGGCATGTAGTAAAAAATATTGCGATTATCCTATATTTATCCTACACCAGCCTGAAGACTGGTACTGAGATCGTACATTGACGATGGTATTTTTCAGTTGTAAGAATAAGTAACCCGACAAATATGGCGGTTGGGCGAGTCCATTTCGCACCCCTTGATGAAGAATTTTGACGTCCATTTTGTTATCATGTGATATGAAATGCTTTGCTTTGATTGGCGAAAGGCAGGCGGTGTACAGGCAAAACTGTTCAAATCTTGTTAATTGTATATATCGCCGTCCAGGAACGGCGATAATAAAACCTCTTTAATCCTCAATAGGAGTGTACACTGAACTCGGATGGTGACTTTGTGTCTGATAAGGCCTGACCCATTTTCAAAATCCTCACATAATGAAGAAAATATGATGAACAAGTTTTGTTGAGAAATGGTTCAAAATATGACATACACAGTTTTCACCAGATTTTCGTTTTTAAACGTGTCCCTAAAAATTATCAATACAAACAGTGAAGCAAAATTATATGAGTATTTATAAACAAGAGAGCCTGAGTACCAACAGTTTGAACAGCAAGCTCAACGAAAGAATCAAGGTAAGTTTCACCCAATTTTGAGGTTGAAGTCTAAATACAAAATTGTACATCTAATAAAATTTCATTGATACACATCTTCAAATAGGATAGGAAGTTTATTGGTACAAGGTAAAAGTCGGCGAAGGTCAAAACTGAAATCGTCATGCAAAATTATGTTTCGCTAAAAGTTCCGTTCGATTTTGTCACGAGAATACACGGAGATCTGTAATCACTTTAGCTTCATTCGATGGAGTCCTTGTCCAGCAAATATTTAACTTCTTCTGTTAGATATTGTTGTTTCACAGGATTCATTCTATAAGGATGTTGTTTTATTTGTTCTGAATGTTCAAGTATAACATCTTGATAAATTTTATCAGTCAGTGTGGGAATATCAGGAAATAAGTGATTATACTAAAAAATTATCTTCTTTAGTTCATCGCTTTGTGATGGTGTTAGGTGACTTAGTTTCTTGTCTATATTTTTCAAGATATCTGTACTTTCAAGCTTTGATGGTCCAGGATCAGAACATATCTAACAATTGATACGGCTTTACTACTTGAGCTGTCTCAGTCAAAATATTCTTTTAACAAATTTATAAGGCAAATTTGTTTTTGCTTCCGAACAATATTTAAGAAAAATAAATGTAGTTTGATCTTTTTACTCTTTTTCACGAAAAAATATTTACTAAGAGACGAAGTTATCTTTCCGATGAAACAAAACAAAAACAAAAAAAAGTATCATGAACGAAAACACTTTTTAGTTTGGTGTCCCATCGTTGTTTGGAAATGCCATCCAGAGTTTAATGCAAGAGGGCCATGATGTTTCTGGGTCGCTCACCTGAGTACGTTAGCTATGGGTCTGCTGATGAGCAAAACAAAAGCAAAATAACCAGCTTTGGATTTAAGATTTTTGAACATCTTTTATTTTACACAAATGAAAACCCTGCAGAAGCACCAATGTTAATCCCATGGACATAATTTGAACATGCTTGGTGTGAATCCACTGGACAATTCTACATAAAAAAATGCCTAAGCTCAGGTGCATACAGTTTCAGATAAAAAGATTTTCCAAACAATTTTCAGTATAAACGCCTATGTGAAAATCAAGTGACCCCGGTGCGGGTCATTAATGACCCCAGGAGCAACATTTGAACAATATTAGTAGAGGACCTCAAGATGAAGCTCAATGACAAAAATCTTACTTTTACAGCTTACAGTTTTACAAAAGAAGATTCTCAAAGATTAGATATTTTACAAATATAGGACCCGCGGGTATTATTGACCCTAGGGACATAATTTGAAAAAAATGGAACATACGAAAGAGCTTGGCTCTATGGCATATTGTTCCAGTCAAGAAGTTACGTTTTTCTTATACAAGTCTATGTAAAATCAAGTTACCCCGTGGTAAAGCCATGCATGAACTTAGATGCATAATTTGTAAAATATTGGTAGAGGACTTCTAAATGATGCTTCTTGCAAATTTTTGTAAGTCTATAACTTATCTTTTCACCCAAGAATACTTTTAAACCTAAATATTTTACACAAATAGGACCCCCTGAACGAGGTCAAGTTTTAACCCAGGTACATAACTTGAAAAAAATGGTAGAGGTCTACCAAATAATACAATAAACTCAATATTTAAGCTTTAGCTCTAAGCTCATGGTTTCAGACAAGATGAGTTTCTTTTTAAGTTTTTCTTATATAAGCCTATGTAAAATCAAGTTACCCCGAGGCAGGGTCATTAATTACCCCAGGGGCATACTTAGAACATTCTTGGAGGAAGGCCTCTACATGATGGCCCCTGCAAATATTTAAGCCCATGGCGTTGTTTCAGACAAGAAGTCTTCCCTATTAAAGCCCTTGTAAAATCAATTGACCCCAAAACAGGTCCCAGGGGCATAATTTGAGCCCTCTACGCAGAGGATCTCTATGTGATGCTCCGTGCCCAAACTCTTAGGCTTTGTAGTTTCAGACGCAAAGATTTCCAAAGTTTCCCCCTATATAAGAAGACCATGTAAAATTAATGTACTTCCCAAGAAAGGCCATTTACCCGAGGAGGGGGAGATAATTTGAACAATCTTTGTAGAGAATTTCTTGTTGAACCTGTATGCAAAATGTAAGAAAGGTGTAATAACTTAGACCTTGTGGTTTCAAACGCGAAAATGTTCAAAGTTTTTTCCTTTCTGTTTGCACAGCAATCATAGTTCTTATGGAAATCAATTTTTTGAATAAATTTAAAAGAGCTTCCTGCAAGGAACATCCCTGGCAAGATTCATCATTTTTAAATTAGCAGTTTAGGATAATGCGCCATTTAAAAGGAAGTGTTAAGGCCGTACGACAAAGACGCTTGGCGGCAACACTAAAGCTAACCCTGAGCACATAGAACTCAAGTAAGCTAATAAAATGCGTAAAGGATGCAAATGCCATTTTTATCTGTTCTTTACAAAACTAAGAACCATTCTTTATTGTGTCCTCTTTCTTTGAAAAGCAGATACAACTTTTTTTTCTTACTAATAATTATTTTTATCTTTATGCACGCATAAGTGAACTATATGAACAACAGAATGTTACAGTACAATTAACATTGATAGTAAAATCATTTTACTGTATTTAAATAAGCTGGCTCTAAAAAAAATTCAAAACTGTTGTGCTTTAATTTAGTATGTTTGTTTACCCAACAGTCGTTAAAAACGCAATTTTAAAACTATTCTTGTTTGAAGATAAGATTTAAGTTAGCAAAATTTTACCAAGATTATCTTGCAGTTGGTGGGTTCTTAGTCTATTTTTGTAAAGGATCCTGTCGATTCGTGTTATATCTTCAAATTGAATTATACAAAAAAAAGTCATTTCTTTTTCAAGAAATTATTTTCAAAGACTCAGTAATTTTAAAGCAGTGTAAAAAACCAAAATAACATACAAACAAAAATCAAAAAACAAAATACTATTGATGTGTAGTCGGTTTGTGTACGGATTTTCCTGGATCATATTTTTTATCATGAGCTATAGATCTACTTGGTTTAGTGTCAGACGATAATATTTCTGTGGAGGGAACAACCGTCTGATTTTTCCACACTTCGTCAACCTCGATAAAACAATAGATTCATGGCTAGAATTGAGGTATTAGAGATAATAATAAATAATTACTGTCTTTAGAAGAACCTGTATGACTTCAGATTTTTAAATCCGAATAAACTGACATGAATGAGGTTATTTCTATTCATTTCTTAAACTGGTTCTCAGAATTTATATTTAAGTAACGGCTCAAGAGCATAAAAAATTTACATCAATAAAGAACAAACAGTTAAATCAAGTATGTGATTCTTCTCAATACTTTATTATACATTTCTAAGGCAATACTTTCATGTGAATACATAACTGCGTATAATATGATATAATAAGGCAATACATTCATGTGAATACATAACTGCTATATGATATAATTAGACAAAATGCGCTACTTATACGTTTCCCTTTTTTTAAATCACACAAAACATTTCAGCTAATAATTCCGTTTTTTTATGAACACAGTTTTTTTGCCTGGTCCTATAAACGGAACTTTACTGTACAAAAAGTGTTTATATCATAAGTAGTCGTCTTATATGTTTTGTTAAATATTGAGCACTTCTGATATAATCAGAAATAAATCAATCTTAATTACTTTCCTTCTTGCTACTGTAATCAGGCGATTTTGCAGTACTGTTGGTATATCTGCGATTCCCAAGATTCAGACTGAAACGAAAAGTAGTTGCTTCTCAAACCACTAAAGCCCCAACACCTTTTTTCTCTTATCGAATACTGCACAGATACACACGAAAATTTTGAAAGTTCAGTGCACGTCTGCTTACAATTTCGCAGAGACATCGAAATACCGCCTCCGATGTAATGATAGTCTATACCTCTACGAAATGATTTCCATCGAGGGTTCCAGGCATTACCACTGTCGTAGGTGTTGATACAACCTTTAATATACAAAGTCTTTAAAAAGGATTAAGATACAATAAATCAGTAAAATAAATGTGTGTGAAGTTTAGTTGTGTCCTTACGTACTTTAGTCGTAACACATGTTCTTAGAATAGTTTAACTTATATTTATGAAAATATATATTTTTCATTTTTTTTATCAAGTTCAAAATCATAGGTTATGCTCGTTATATAAACGAAAATACTCAGTACAGTTTTTTTTCTTATTTTTATCTTAAAATTATATTTGTGTATCAATTTTTTGAAAGACTTAAAAGGCTAAGGATTCTTAAGTTTCATCAAAGTTTCCAAATCTAAATAAAATAACGTTTCAATAATAAGTTCACACTGCTATTTTAACACCCATTATTAAGGCATGCAATTAAAATTACAATGTTATTGCATATCTATGAAACATTTGTTAAAATAGTAGCCATCAACCTTGTCGGAGTAAATATGTGTCTACTCTCTCGTGTATCCAAACTGGTGTGTTACTTCTGAAGACATAATATTCGTCGATATTTTCAACAAAGATGGAAACAAATTCAAGAAACCAAGCTTGATTTAATCCTTTCCCGTCGAGACCGACATAAACCCCGCTGATCTAAAAAAATGACATTTATCTTTTAAGGTCTTGCTTAAGATTTGTCAATACGATAATTAGTATAATTAAAATCAGCTCCTAACGTTCTGCTATTAGGATCTGAACGTCACCAAAAGAAAGTCCCTTTTCGTGACCTTTCAATCAGCCAATCAGTGCCTAACTTTCGAGCCTTTTGAAGTAAATTAGTTTCTATTCTTAACCATTTGAACGCATGTGAAAAATCTTTATTTAACTAGGATCCTAAATAACTTGTTTCCGTTTTCTGTCACATTTGATTGAGGAAATCTAAAATTTTAAGAAAATTTGTATATTGGAAAATTTCGAGAAGCCTTTGACACTTGATAGATACTGAATGTATACCAAAATTAACAGACCAATAGGAAGTTGGCAGTAGCAGTACGCAGTAGCAGTTGGCAGTATGAATTAAATCAAACGTGAAGTTGGCAGTAGCAGTAACAGCAGTAGCAGTAAAACAATGTGAAGTTGGCAGTAGCAGTAACAACAGTAGCAGTAAAACAAAACGTGAAGTTGGCGGTAGCAGTAACAGCAATAGCAGTAAAACAAAACGTGAAGTTGGCAGTAGCAGTAACAGCAGTAGCAGTAAAGAAAACGTGAAATTGGCAGTAGCAGTAACAGCAGTAGCAGTAGGAAACTCTGAAAGTCTGCGAGCGTGTTTGAAACAGACCTGGAATCGAACCGGGACGGTCGCTAGACTTTCTAGATTGGCACCAAATTCCTGAAAGTTTGCAGGTATGTCAGAAACAGTAGCAGACCGTAACAATAAACACAGGAGGGTCCCTTAACATCAAAAATGACATTTTCTCGATTTTGGCACCAACATTCCTGAAAGTCTACGAGAGGGTCAGAAACAGTTGCAGACCGGTGAAATTGACCCGGGAGGATTGCTAGACCTTAAATGACATTTTCCCAATTGGCACCAAAATTCCTGAAAGTCTGCGAGAGTGACAGAAACAGTCGCAGACCGGTTAAATCGACACGGGAGGCTCTCGAGACATTAAAAATGACATTTTCCCAATTAGCACCAAAATTCCTGAAAGTCTGCGAGAGTGTCAGAAACAGTCGCAGACCGGTAAAATCGACACGGGAGGGTCCCTAGACATTAAAAATGACATTTTCCCAATTGGCACCAAAATTCCTGAAAGTCTGCAGGAGTGTCAGAAACAGTCGCAGACCAACGCAGTAGACACGGGAAGGTCTGTTGATGTTTTAAACATGTTTCATTTTCATTGAAACCTTCAAGACTTTAAAGACTTTCTTACTGCTACTGCTGTTACTGCTACTGCTACTGCGCTTTGTTTACTGTTACTGCTGTTACTGCTACTGCCAGCTTCACGTTTTGTTTTACTGCTACTGCCAACTTCACGTTTTGTTTTACTGCTACTGCTGTTACTGCTACTGCCAGCTTCACGTTTGATTTACTGCTTCTGCTGTTACTGCTACTGCCAGCTTCACGTTTTCTTTTACTGCTACTGCTGTTATTGCTACTGCCAGCTTCACATTTTGATTTACCGCTACTGATTTACTGCTACTGCTGTTATTGCTACCGCCAACTTCACGTTTTGGCTACTGCTACTGCTGTTACTGCTACTGCCAACTTCATGTTTTGTTTTACTGCTACTGCTGTTACTGTTACTGCCAAATTCACGTTTTTCTACTGCTGCTTACTGCTACTGCTCACTTCCTATACATCTGCCCTTTAACTTGAATCGTTTCGTCACTACGCTAATATTCTAATTTTATTCATTTAAAAAATACAAACCGAAACGCAAATATATTTTCAAAACATTCAAGATGATTTAAAAATTCTACAGAAGTTTACGCACTCAACATTAACATGTCGTGTGTACAGGTAAACCATAAAGACGCGACATAAGATGCAGTCTCATTGGCTGGGATATAAATGACAATACTGGAAATCCAGATTATCAAGAAGATAGAATTGAATGATTTGCCTTTAGATCTAACCGAAGATATATCGTGTACTTTAGTCAGACTGAAGATGTGTCAACTTTAAAAAAGAGAGCCATGATGGCCCTGGTACGTTCACCTCAGTATTTTGGCTGTAGATTTACTGTTAAGCAGACATAAGAAGCAGTAATACATTTTTAATTGAAGATTTGTAAGTGCCTACAACCAAATATCTAAAATATCAGTCAATAAATAAAGAGCGACTGACAGAAATTAGAAAAATCTAAGCCTTGGCTTTGACCTTTTAATTTCAAACCAAATCTAAAGGTAAAGGTCTATGCAAGGAACCTACATACCAACTATCAAAGATATTTGTCTATAAATGAAAGCTCTATGAGGTAAAGTAGATAAATTTATCTTAAGCCTAGCTGAACTTAACCCCAATTTAATTGAAGAGGTCTAGTGGTTTCAGATACAATTTTCAATGTCTTCTGAATTGAACTTAATCCTTTAAACTAATTAGGTAGACCTTCATGTAAATAATATTCCTGCTTAGTTTCATTTACTTTGGCCAAATGGTTTCAGAGGAGACGTCGTTTGAATCAAATTGTTGACGCACTAACGCATGACGACGGGCGACGGACATTATAATATCACAATAGCTCACAGGAGCACGTTGAGTGCAGGTGAGTTAAAAACGTGACAAAAGTTTGGTTTGTTCAAATGATAAAAAAAATCTCTTTAGTCTAACTAATCCTCTTAGCTGTCTCATAGGCTAGAGGAAGACCTAATACGAGTACTCGTACATATATATTTGCTGCTGGTGGCTGAGCAATCTTACTCCTGTCAACTTGATTTGTAGCATGGGTGATATATTAACTGTTTAAATTCATATAGCAGTATGATGACAGAGAAAAAAAAAGTTGTTAGTGATTTTTTCTCTCTCCCACCTTATTGAGAATTAGTGAAATTTTAAAATAAAATATGCAACATACTAAACTGCCCGTTTCTCCTATTTTTTCTAACATTATCTTATCTGAATATGACCATATCAATTAATAATTAAGTTCAATTTTCGTTATCCTTTTTTTCTCTAAGAATATTAATAGAGGAACTTTAATTTGCATACAAACGGAAAACAGAACCAAATAAGGCTAAATTACTGCATTAAATGTGCTGTTTAAACCAGCTTATGGTAGTATGGCAAATAAGTTTTAGAGAGTAGTAAATATGCTTGTTTCAAAAGAGCAAACAAGATTTATAAAGACATTATTTATTTTCATAACGTATACAGCTTACACCGAACAGAGCTCAATGTCAGCTGCATACGTCAATATGATAAATTTTCCCGTTAAATATCTCATTTTTAAAGGTAGAAATTAAGAATTAGTAATGTCATTATTGATCATATTTTTGCACCATCATCGTCAAAAACATCATCATACGCATCATCATATTCGTCAAAATCACCATTAGCAGCAGCATAAGCAACATAGTCGATGGATGATCACCAACACCAACATCATCATCATTATTTTTCTTTTATAAACAAGCATCACTATTATATATCCACAATACTTGTGCTGTTCATCTTCACCGTCATCACCTTCAGTAGCAATAGGTGAAAGTAACAACATGACCACTATCAGCACCGTCGAAGTCGACATCCTCATTTTATAAATTTTTATCACAATTTATGAGACCAGATAAAAATGATGTTTCCTACGATGTAAGTTGAAATGAAAATGCAATGCCGACAGAGACGACAACAACGACGATAATGATGATGATGATGATGATGTTAATAATTATAATAATGAATGCAAATTTTGTGAAGATTTTGACATAAATAAAACCAGAATAATTTTAAATACATTGTACTTGTCACTGACCATCTGAGTTATGGTCGACAGACCTAAACGAAAGGTATATTTGTATATCTAACATATACCCCTCAAATGAGCTCTATTCGTTCGATGCTCACAGATATTGTTAGCTGTATGCGTTGTCAGTTAACGAATATAGCTCATGCGAGATATCGGCGATAGCTGTATCAGTGACAGTAAGGGAATATATCTCGTGCGTTAGATGTCATCGTAGATAGCTGTATATGATGTCAATAAACGAACATAGCTCACGCGTAAGGTGTAATCGGCTATACCTGTATAGGTTGCCATTTAACGCATTACGCTCACGCGTGAGGTGTCATCAGCGATATCTGTATACATTGCCATAGCTGTATACATCGTCAATTATCGATTATAGCTCACGCTTGAGATTTTATCGGCAACAGCTGTATACAATGTCAATTCAAGAATATAGCTCAAACATAAAGTGTTATCGGCAATAGCTGTATACGTTGTCAATTCACGAATATAGCTCACGCGTAAGGTGTTATCGGCGATATTTGTATACGTTGTCAATTAACGAATATAGCTCACGCGTAAGATGTAATCGGCAACAGCCAATCCGGTCTTCATTGACAAATATAGCTAACACGTATGGTGTTATCGGCAATAGCTGTATCGGTTATCAATTAACGAATATAGCTTACGCGTGATGTGTAATCGGCGACAGCCGATACGGTTTCAATTAAGGAATATGGCTTACACGTAAGATGTCATCGGCGATAGCTGTATATGTTGTCAATTAACGAATATAGCTCACGCCTGAGATGTAATCGGCGACAGCCGATACGGTAATCAATTAACGAATATAGCTCACGCATGAGGTGTTATCAGCAATAGTTGTATACGAAGTCAATTCAAGAATATAGCTCACGCGTGAGGTGAAATCGGCGAAACCTGTATACGGTGTCAATAAACGAATATAACCCACGCGTGATGTGTAATCGGCAATTGCTGAATACTGTGTCAATTTTTAAATATAGCTCACGAGTGAGGTGTCATCAGCGATGGCTGTAAACGGTGTTGTAAGCACCTTACTGATATAAAAGATATCCCAAGATCCATAGATCTCAAGTCTATGATTAAGTTTGGAAAAATGTTTTAATTTTGTATCTTTTATCTTAAGATTTCCATAATTTTGGCGATATGTCTAAAATGAATGCAGATGTTAAAAAATATCCCAAGTCTAAACTTTTTATGATTGACTTTGAACAATATTTTGATTTTGTATCTTTTAACTTAAGATTTCTTTAATTTTGCTTATATGTCTAAAATGAAAAAGGCTGTTTCTTCATAACTCAGACGTTAGTGTACAACTCAAATTTTTCAACTCCAATTTCTTAAAAAAACTGTAGCTGCAGACAAGGGGACCATTTAACTTCATATTTGCTTCATGAGTGCTGAAATCTTAGCCAATAAAAATGACATAACAAGAACATCTAAGGAATATATATTGATGGATTAGAATATAATGACACTTCTTTGTTATAAGTTGGACAAGATATGTCTATGAAGGCAGTATCGAATGTCTTACATAATTTTTCATTAATATCTGGTCTTAAACTAAGATATCATAAAACTAAAGTTAAATGGTCTGGCTCCTTTAAATACAAAACTAGGCTTATCTAAACAAGATGGAAGCTTTTATGAGGCAATACTTATTTTAAGTTAGTAGGCTTAACACCTGATGCTGATTTAAAAATGATGCTATATTTAAATTACAACAAAAAGATAGAAACGATAAAATATATATACTGGAATAATCGTAAATTAACTCTATTTGGTAGAATTTCAGTTGTTAAAACATTGTTTGTTAAGTCATATTTTATATATATAGATTGCTACAGATGTTTATCATAACATATGGAATTTAAAAGCTCTAGATTAGCAACTGTAAACCATTTTTTCAATTAAGTCTTTGTGACATTAATTCAAACTAACGATTATGCAATAAGTATTGTATTCACAAAACAATGTGAAATATAACACTGCCATTAATCGTAAAGTTTTGGATTTGTTGAAAAACGGTGAGACATTTTCAATTATTTTTTTCTTTCCAATATAGGATAATCTTTTATGTATTTATAAACGTTTTTTTTCCATTTTTCTTTCTTTTTTTCTAATAAAAATAAAGTTCGGTATAATATATGCATCATTAGTGTTTGAAATGTGCAGTATTATTGTCATTTATAAATCTGTGTAAACAGAACTTCTCAGAAATATGTACGAACTTTTTATGTATTATATTTTATATATCTCTCATGACATATATTATATACAATTTTGTATGGTTGGTACAGAATGAATCCTCCATTACGGGACAAAAAACTGCTAACCCATTAGAGACCTCAAAAAAAGTTCGATTTTTCTCAATTAAAATTCTTTTACAGAACCAAAACCTTTGTCTTACAAAGTACATAAAATAGAGGTTTAAATACATATTTGAAAGCCTGTTTTGGTCCTAATAGTACATGCAAATAAAATGTGTTACTAATCTATGACACTTGGCCGAGGGATAATCTACCGACAGACAGTAGCTCTTCTCTGAGTGTGCGTTATTGTTATTTTCAAATTATGTTTACTTAACTGGTCTAACGTCTTTAGCAAACATTCTTGTCTCATCTAGAGCACCGGGTTCAAAAGCACCACGAAGGTGTATTTTATCGGTTTTCCCACCATCACCATGAAGATAAATATATACATTAGCATCTGTTCCTGACCTCTTCAATCCGTCTGCTACTGTTTTTGTTCTGATGATGTAAACAATGGCTGAAAAATGAATGAAAACTCAGAAAATATCTAAGTATAACTAGGTATGAAAAGACTGCCACTGAATAACAAATAATGCAGTTGCATTTGTAATTTATTAATGCAAACTGGAATACAAATCATAATTAAGGTCACAAGATAGTCAAGGACAAAGTGCAGTATGTAGATAGGAAAACTCCCTCTAAAATTTGTTTGCCAAGATTTTCATATGAAGTCTATAGAACAATTAATGACCATTGAACGAACGAGTTCACTTTTGACACCGGACAAACGATCTGAACAACTTTTGTCGAGGATTACTCCCGAAAGCTACATACTAAATATATAAGCTATATTCCCCGTAGTAAGATTTGATTTAAGTTTTCCTATGTGAGTGTATGTGAAAAGAATTGACGTCTAGCAGAAGACCATTTTTGACCCCCATAGTCTTCCGTAAAAATCCATTGGCCGATGTTTAACACCAAATAACTAAGCTCTGTGACTAACAATGCCTGATAACAATTGTAAAGTTATAAAATAGTATTGGTCTTATGGGCCTATTTTACAAGCTGCTCTGCATTTCGCCAAGATATCCTAAACATAAAACATATTAACTGCATCCTACCGAACTTTATATGCATAGTTAAACGTTCAAATTTAATCCACACATGTTTGGTACCGGTTTAAAATTATATCAACGGTACGATTATGCAATCAGTCGGTTGATACTTTAAATCATTAATATGTCTTGAATACAAAATATGTAAAGTATATTAATTGAATAACTCAGGAAATAACACCGTTCATTCAACCTTGACTTTTAGACAGAAGGCTGAATAGATTTTATATTCGTACAACCTGATTTAACTCTAACAGAAGTACGAGCGAAGTTCAAACCAAAATACTTCAGTTATAAAGACAGTGACGCTAAGCACTGACCGTTCAAAACATATTTTAGTTAAATAGTAAATACATGTATGCACCACTAGTTCAACAAGTTAGAATATTGCCAAGTAATAAAAGTCTCCTACCGGAAAGGGCATTGTCACACTACACAGAACCAAAATTCAAATATTGACAGTAAGTTCGCTGAAATCATTAGTTTGATGTTAATGACAGATGAAGGTATGTTATTTTACAACAAATAAACAAAAGATCACATGCCTATTAAGTGAGTGTAATGTTATATATATAAAAGATTCACATGTAATACAAATAAATATCTCAATTTTTCAATACCAAGAACAGACCTATAAATACATTTTGCTGTGTGATTTGTAAGAAATAACTGAAGCTGTACAGGTTCTGAATAAGTTTAAAAGTAATTAGAAGAAAAACATTCAAGAGACTAAAAATTTGCTATATTTTCAAAGTAAAAACGGGCACAAGTCTGTCAATATAAGGAAAACAGTAAGAAAACGTATTGTGTAAACTAATAATAACACAAAAAGTTTGTATAAAGTCTCAATCAATAGGTTCCAGAAATATTCAAGGAAATGTAGATTTTTTTTTAAAAATTTCAATACTTTGTGAAATCAAAGGTCAGAGTTATGGGACATGACAAGTGAACTTGTCTTTTGAGAATAAAAATATGTATCAAATTTAAAATGGATGTCAATTAGGCTTCGAAAGTATATCACTTGTATCATTTTTGCAATATTTCAAGTTTATTTGTTGCCATAGTACCACAGCAACCAAATTTATTAGGACCAAAATAAAATAGTGTGTATAATCTCAATATTGCAATCTACCCATGTTTCAAGTTTCAAAAAAAAAACATTCCAACTACTTTTTGAATTATCGCAGGATCAAGATTTGCGGACGGACAAACTGACAGGAAGACAGACGGACGGACAGACGGAGGGCAAACCTATAGCCACCCCATCCCCTCGGTGTATCTGTAGGAGACTAAAAACAGGAAAAACACTTCAGATTATTAAAAGTTTAAATTTTACATAGTTGATCTTAACAGCTTGAGAATAAATTTACCGTGAGGTTTAACGGTAGGGTTTTTTTTAATTACTAGAACCTTGGAAATTTAAAAAGGAGCATTATATCAGAATATTTACAGAAAGTTAATAGCTCAAGCAATATTCATTTTCACATGCATTATGATCGAGCTAAAAAGTCACTGTAAAGTTGTTTTATTATCTGTCTAAACATGACAGTCACAGCCAGGTCCTTTATGCCAATTTAACTTAGTTTACCTCTTTTACACATCGGTATATCCGTAACCTTTCTTACGAACATGTAAGTAACAGAAAGATGCAATGCATCTTAGAATACACAACTCAGAGCGGGATTCAAACCTTGATCTCCCGCGTGACACGCCAACGCTCTAACCACTGAGCGAAAGAATAGATTCCCTGACTAGGTTGTATTCATACAATTATTGGAAGGTGTGCACTAGACCGTAAAACATCCCCTCTTGTGAAAGTCATCATTTATGATGACGAGTGGTGTTGTGTATATTTTAGAGATATGAATCAGACAGAAATCTTGTAAGATTCTATTTTAGAATCAATTTTTTTAATTAAGTATTGGATAGGTCATCCCGGACAAGCCCCCATCTTACTAACATGAAAGTCCGTAACAGAAAGATGCGATGCATATTAGAATACACAGCCCAGAGCAGGAATCGAACTTCGATCTCTCGGGTGACACGCCAACGCTCTAACCACTGAGCCAAAGAATCGATTCCCTGACGCAGTTGTCAGAGGTTGTATTTATACAATTATTGGAATGTGTGCACTAGACCGTAACAACTTCTAGTTACAGAATCCGACGGACGAACGGATGGATACACGCACATACATTTACTGAACAACTACTATGGCAACTACTTCAAATATACTGCATGTGGTTCCTGCATATTAAATGAAAGGGCAGTCTTGTATTAATAAAGTATACCATGAGCACAACACTTTTACTTCACTGACTTTGGTATTGAGAAGTTCCATGAGTTTATTGGAAGTCATTTAAAATAAGTATGATATGCATAAAACCGAATAATGAACCATTGTTTAGATATTGGTCAGAAACCATAGTCATTTATCATATTTTATGTAAACTGCGGAAAAAAAACAGGCTTACTCCTGTTCAAATCAATTCATACGTCAAAAATAAAGAACACATGAAACTGCTGTTTGACCGAAAACAGGCGTTTTAAGTTAGGTAGCACTAAAGATAATACTGTCGCTTCTATTACAAAAACATTTTCGAATCTGTAGGGGTATCCAACCAAAGGTTTAAGATATCCTGACTACGTCACTGATGTCGAATATATACACATATATAGTTTATTCAAGCATACATGATGTTAAAAATGGTTATTACAGAACGAATGCACAGAATCCTGAGACACAAAATGTTCTTTGAAGTATTCTGAAGACAACCCTTGTTTAATTTTAAAAACATGGTCTGAAACAATCATATATACTCTTTTACTTACAGGTAGCCAATTAATATATAAAAGTGTTCTCTATTATGTATCAATAATTAGAAGTACAACGGTATTAATATACATTGTATGGCTCTCTCTCTATATATATCTCTCTAACTCCTAATTCAGTCAGCTTCCAATATCTCGAACTCGCTTAAGTCAAATTACCACTGAAGTCAAACTAATTATTTGGTCCAAACTGATTTTCTATCAAAGTAAATTCAACTATTTGAGTCGAATTCCGGTTAAGTCGAAGTTTATTATATGGTCCAAATGACTTCGAGTAATCGAGCTTCGATTGTATATCAATTAGTTCAGTGATAGCATCCGCTGTGTTTACTTGTGTTTAACAACACAACAATTTTGGCGACGAGGTTGGAATGAATCAAGATAATAACATTATGGAATTATATGAAAAGTACTGATAATTAAATGCCTAAACTCAAATTTTGGACATTTCGGGAGTTAAAGCAATAAAGGGCATTTTTTCAATTGAAGAATACAGTGAGTTAACAGAAACTTGGAAAAGTTACACAGAACGTGCAAATCAGTATTTTGCAATAAATGAAGTAGAAATTAACAAAAAAGTTCCTGCTTTGTTGGCTCTTATGGGTGGAAAGACGTATACACTTTTACGGAATCTAACCATGCCGGATGGACCAGAAACAAAAAGTTATGAAGAAATAATAACTCTCCTGAATGATTATTTGTCACTTAAAGCTTTAGTGATCGCTGAACGGTTCATTTTTCATAATCGTGATCAAAAAAAAAAACGAGACTATTACAGTTTACGTCGGAGGAAACTCACAGAACATTGTAGATTTGGAGACACTCTCAATGACACAATACGCGACAGATTAGTTTGTGGAATAAAAAGTGGCGCAATACAGAAAAAGTTGCCATCAGTGCAGGATTTAACACTTCAAAGAGCTAATGAAATAGCTACCGCGATGGAAACAGCTTCAAAAGATGCCGTAGAGCTCCAGCAGCAACAAAGGACAATGTCTGTTAACAAAGTAAACAAAAAGAAAGTTTCCAATTACAATCGAATGGCAAAGAAACAAGCATCAACACCATGTTTTAAAGGTAATGAGAAAAAAACATTCTCCAGAGAAATGCTTCTTCTAAAACGTCATCTGTAATTACTGTAAAAAGAAAGGGCATATTGAGCGAGCTTGTTTTAGTAAGAAATCTCGACGCAAACCTCCACACAAAACCCAAAGTTCTGTTAAAAAATGTTAAAGAAGAACTACTGTCTGTTAGCATAAATACGGTAATGAGATCGGATGTTATCAATGTTTCACCAATTATACAGGGAAATCTTGTAGAAATGGAGCTTGGCACAGGATCAGCTATCTCAGCAATTTCAAGAAAAACATTAAAGTAATTATTCTCTCACAAACAATTATTTAAAACAGATATAACCGTTAAGACATGCACTGGTGAAATAATTGAGCCACTTGGGATAATAAAAGTATCAATGAAATATGAAGATCAACAGCACAATTTGGATTTGTTTGTGATGAAAAACAACAGACAAACATTGTTTGGCAGGTCATGGCAAACGTTTATCAAGCTAAACTCAAGTGCAATCAAAGTTTTGTAGGCAGAACCAAAAAAAAGCACGAAAAAGAAATTTGATGAAATACTCAACAAATATAGTTCTGTGTTTGGTGAGGAAACTGGAAAAGTATAAGACATGAAGGAAAACATCAATTTAAAAGAAAATGCTCTGCCGGTCTTTCTAAAAGCTAGACAAGTTCCCTATGCCTTCACACCAAAAGTAAAAAAATGAATTGGATCGTCTTGAAAGAGAAGGAATCATTGAAAAGGTTGAGCACAGCGAATGAGCAACGCCTATAGTTGCAGTTCCAAAGGTCCAGTTCAGAATCTGTGGAGATTACAAAATTACTGTCAATCCCCAGTTAAAAGTCAATCAGTATTCTTTGCCGCGTATTAATGACATATTTGCAACATTGTCTTCAGAGCAACGTTTCACAAAAAACGACCTCGTCAAGCATTCTATCAACTGGTACTTGGTGATGTTTCCCGGAAATACCTGACTATAAATACACACAATGGGCTCTACTGGTACAATTCATTTGTATTTGGAAAAGCGTCATCGCCTGCAATTTGGCAACGCACAATCGATCAAATCCTACAGTAGAATCCTCATACAAGTTGCATTTTAGATGATCTATTAATCACTGGTACAAAAGACAATGAACACCTTCAAAATCTGCAGTTATTTCTACAACGTCCGCAAGAATACAACTTGCGCGTCGACAATGAAAAAAGCAGTTTCTTTCAAAATGCAATTGTTTACTGTGGTTATAAAACTGATGCAGATGGACTGTACAAAACTAACAAAAAGGTTGAAGCAATTTTAAAAGCTCCGAGACCGGAAAATATTTCACAATTACGTGCATTCTTAGGACTGGTGAACTATTATTCAATGTCCTTGCCAAACATTTCTACAGTACACGAACTGCTCAAGAAAAATGCTAAGTTTTTGTGGAATCGAAGAGACAACAAACATTTGACAAAGTGAAACCACTTATTAGTTCATGTACTGTACTGACTCACTATGACCCCGATTTGCCATTGAAACTTGCATGTGACTTGTTAGCATACGGTCTAGGTGTAGTCGTTTCGCATGTTCTAAAAACTGGCGAGGAGTGACCGATAGCATTTGCTTCCCGTTCACTGAGTGCAGGAGAGAAGAATTACTCCTAAATAGAAAAAGAAGCGATAGCTCTTTACTGGGAGTACACAATTCCATGTGTACTTATTTGGAAGAAAATTTATCTTAGTCACAGATCACCAGCCGTTACTTGTTATTTTTGGAAGCAAAAAGGGAATACCTGCTCCTACTTCCGCGCGTTTACAGCGGTATGCAATATTTTTACAGAGACATGAGTATGATATTGAGTACAAAATTTTAAAAGCTCATGCAAATGCGGACTGACTTTCATGTCTGCCAACTTCACCAACTGGTGAATGCGATGAAAATGACGACTCTGAAACAGCTATCAGTTATCGCAAATTAACACTCTGCCAGTAGTGCTAAAAATGTACGAAATAAAACTAGAAAAGATATTATGTTGTCAAAAGCACAATATCTTACACTAATAGGATGGAAAGATAAACCATCAGATGAATGATTGAAACCCTACTATATACGCAGAAATGAACTCACAGCTCAACAAATTGTCTACTACGGTGTTCAAGAGTTGTCATTCCTCCGAAGCTACATAAAGTGCTAGAAGAATTACATGCTGAACACCCCAGTGTAGTTCGTATGAAGGCGCTAAGTCAAAGTTATTTCTGGTATCCAGGACTAGATAATGACATAGAACAGCTTGCGAAAGAATTGCTCTAGTTGTAAGGTCAATCAGAAAGCACCATCAAAGGCATCGCTACATCCATGGAAATAGCCACCATAGAAACGCGTGCATATTGACTTCGCTGTACCATTTATGGGACATATGTTTCTTCTCGCCGTAGAGGCACATTCAAAATGGCCTGATGTTCAGATCATGAACTCAACAACGACAACTAAAACTATTGAAATTTTAAGACACTAGTTTTCTAGATTTTTTGTACCAAAGTTAATAATAAGCGACAATGGACCTCAGTTCATTTCTGAACAATGCAAAGAATTCATGAAAAATAACAGAATTTTGCACAAGACATCTGTGGTTTGGCACCCCGCTATAAATGGATTGGTTGAACGATTTGTGCAAAGTTTTAAACTCGCATGTAAAGCTGCAGCAGAAGATCCCGGATCTTTATCGCAGAAGACAGAATGTTTCTTACTAGCATATAGAAACACACCGCATGCAAAATTGTTCTTAAGTCGAAATCTCCGCTCGAGATTAGACTTAATCAATCTAAATGTCAAGGCCATTGTTGAGAGTTCACAGTTTAAATGTTTAACTCCTAACCGAAGACAGCAATTTAGAGTTGGTGATGATGTAATGGTACGTGATTACCGGGACAACGCTAATAAGTGGACTTACGGACAGATAACGGAGAAAACGGTACCATTTTCACATGAAGTTTAAAGTGGTAAAAATACCATCTGGAGGAGACATGGAGATCAAACTGTTAAAACATCAGCAAATCCCGTAACGCAAGAAATAGAAATTTCGGACCATAGTGTCAAAGAGGACGGAAACCAAATAAAAACAGACTCACATCCTGAATCAAAAACAATTAGCGCTGAGCGTCGTTACCATTTAAATGGACTCAGAAAACTCCCAGATAGACTTACATACTACAAAAAGTGGTGTTATTAAGTGTTACAGATAACAGGGCACAAAAATCCCTGTCTGTAAATAAATGAAAAGATAAGTGAATTATCTCGGTTTACAGTAAAGCGTGTTTTATTTCAGACAGTCTGTTTCTCTTTTAATTTCTATGAATGAAATTCTTCCGACAAATTAATATATTATATGAATATACTTCTTAAATGACATGCGTAATTCATGTTCAGTTACAGAGTCTCTAATGAAAACTGCGTTTGGTGCTGTACACATCAATTTCGAGTATCATCTAGAACAATACATAATGCATGATTTTATGAAAAAGTGAATTTTGTGAACACCGCATTGTTTGCATAGCGTGCATAGAAATGAAGGGAATGTATCAGACAGGAAAACAAAATTTTGAAAAGAATACTTTAAAACTTAAAGAAGAAGTACATATATATGATGTATCAATGATTAGAATAATTACAGTATTAATATACATTGTATGGTTGAGTATATATCTTAAATCCTTTTAAATAAATTTGTTCAGTGCTAGCATTCGCCCTGTTTACTTATGTTTACAACATAACACTGGTGACCTATAGAATGATCAGTTATACTTTGACATGGCAAAAAGTCATCACTATTAGAGACGTTGTGAGATTAATCTTAAAGTTTTTTATGGTTTCAGTTTTAAAAGTAGTTTGAATGTAAAACATAAGAATTTATGTATAAAACCCGTTGTTTTGAAATCATTAAGATCCATACATTACGCCTCTTTTTTTTCGTAACAGACCAGTAGGTTGAGTAGGATTTCTTGTTCAAGAAAACCAAAAAAAAGGCAACAACAGTTTTACTTTGTATCAGAAATACAAGTGTTATGTAAATCACAGGTGCTAGTATCATATTGGTCAAAAACGTCAATCTGATCGAAAAAAATACATATATACTTGTATAATTTAGTAAAGGTAAATTTCATTCAAAAAGTCATTTTCAAATTAAGCGTCATAACTTACGTTTTCCCCTAATGACCTTGAAAAAAATAACATTTCCTTGTAGCGTTAATTGAAGTAATGTTCGTGCAAAATTTCAATAACTTTGGTCAAAAATTGACCGACTTATACAACTGTAACAAAAACATAGTTGCTGTGCATCACTGAGGTGCACTTCAGTCAAAATAACTAATGATATCTTACAGTATAAAATGCATCGAGTACTTTCATTGGCTGACACAACTAAAATCAATATAGCGGACTATGAAGCAAAACTTAGTAAATGAATGAAAAGAAGGTAATTTTCTCTGCCGTCTTGGTAGTTACTATAACAGAAATGTCTCTTTTAAAAGAAAAAAAATATTACTTAAACTGTTTTGATGCTAAAAAGCGTGTAAATATAATCAATATGAAAATACGCACAGGAAATCGTGCGATATTGTAAAAACAAATTGCACCTCAGTGATCCACAGTAACTTTTTGAATGAAACTTACCTTTACTAAATTGTAGTAGAAAGTATATAAGTATTTTTTTTCGATCACCTGTGATGAAAACCGGATATTGTGAAGAAGGAAAAATAACAAAATATAAAAAGAAGAAACAAACACTTCAAGATACACAGAAAAATTTAAAATTGCACCAAACTAAATATTAAAAGGGTTGTAACGCTCAATTTTGAAATAAGTGTATAAAATATTTCTTTTATCAGGATAAAAAAAATACATTTCAGTAGAATCAAAGGCTACTATAAGAGTAGCTACTGATGAATATTTTCACGGTGTCAATGTAACAAAACTGTCTAAAATTCTTACACAGATACTCCGACTATTCAATTAATAGGCATATATCATTTATATAAGTCTGTGTACAAATACACCCTTGCAGGTGCACTAAATAGTATAGCAGTAATAAAACTTTTACATATTTGCATGGTCACCAGCTGTTACATTATGTCTAGATCTACTCAGTGTGGTATGTTTAAAGTACATTTTATTGGCAGAATTAAATGTAACACAATATGCTTAGTCTCTTGGGGATATAGATGTTATAGAACGCTGAAAAGTAAAGGAATGCACTAGTCCTTGTATCATTTGACATTATCTTAGTACATAGAAAAATGTTTACTACTATCATTTGAATAAACGACATATAAAACATTTTATCTCACCTAATAAAATCTATGAAATACCTTTTTCACATTGCACAATATTCGACCATGTTCCGTCTTCTTTACATGTCATTTGTTTTTGTGGTGACAATATGTAGCCATATTCACACTGAAAATCTAATATGGTTTCTCCGGGCTTATACATAAGCTTGCTAATTTTTGTTTTTTCACTTAGTTCTGGAAGGATGCAGCTTTCTAAAAGAGAATAAATGACACGCACTTTGAAATTTAAGTATTCATTACAAAATTTCGATACCTTTTTAATCTTTTGCTCAAATCTAGCATACTTTTGAATTCTTTATCTCCCAATCGTCTGAAGTGTCTATATATTTCATGACCTGACCTATACTTTCCTTTTCCTTTTTACGAAGAACCTTAAGGTCTGACTTTGTTCAATTCCTGAATTACGGGAAAATTTACCTTACCTCGAAAAAAGAATAACATTTTGATAAACGGTTCTTATCACTAAAATGCGACTGAAACATTGAACATTAAAGACGTGAAATACAGACAAATAAAATGATACATAAATATTAGCAGCTGTTGACATATTCCTTTTTTGACCAATCCCATCAGCGGAATTAGAAGACATTTGTTGTGAGTACAGGCATAACTCTCAGTGTACATTACCAAATCAATGTTAATGACAAGTTGCTATTGCGTAAACTAAGGTCAAATTCTCACGATAACATAGCAGATTGTATTTATTCTTGTCGAGACTCGTCAGTATGGTGAAAGTATCACAACCAGTTTATAAACGTGCATTCAATCAGTCAGTTTCTACTCGATACTCTATTTTTGCGAGAACGATTCACATAACAGTTGAAAGGTATAACACTACTTTTTAAACTTCATGCTATATATATCTTATCTTTCCTTTAAAAGATCAAGAAAAATTGGGGTACTAACTGATGTCACAGGTTGGTCCATGTCGTCCAGGTGGGCATTTACAATGTCCAGGGGCAACACACTCACCACCATTTTCAGTACATTCACTATTACACAAACCTGAAAAGAAATCTTACATTTGTTCAGAGAAAATTGTAAAGCGAGTACATTACGCTACATTTTAAGGAGTCAAGGTCACCAGCTGCCATTTACAAGCCAATCTTGGTTGGCGTCTACAAATTAAACATGATTCATTAAAAAAACATTATGTGAAATCTTAAAGCCTTTGGGCAAGAAAATACTAAATGGCTTAGTATATTGTAATCCAGTGGAGAAAATTTTAAGATTTTCTTCATATATATCAATGCAACAAAGGATAACACCAAATGAAAACTGAATTAAGATTTATTAGATCTATTTATTTCTTAGATTTCCAATTTTGTTATATGAGGGTAAAAGTTAACCGACATTTTTTCTCAAAATGACGTTTTAGCATAATTTCGTCTGTAAAGATATAATACATATCCTCCGTTTTCACTTTGGATCCATTCTTCAAGAGTATATATTAGCTGAAACCTGTTTTCTGCAAAATCAATATGTACCAACCAAAAAAAAAAAAAAAAAAAAAAAACCTTGCTAAGCACACAATACTTGTGTTTGCACACTAGATAAACTATATGTAACTGTCTAACATCTTACCATAGCAGTAAGATGAACACTCTCACTTACTGAGTGACTGTCTTGTGGACTTCTGTCATTAAATGTAAATAAAAGAATACTTCTTTGAGTTTCTTTCAAAGTGCTAATCTATGGGTAAATTTATATATTTCCGAGCATTTTTTATGTTATCGGTTATGTTAAAAGAAATCTTATTTTATTCAGTTTAATATAAAGAAAACTAGGCAGTCTGAAGGACAGCTAAATCTCCTTCCGCAGTGGACATTAATGTGTACTTCTTGACCTTTAACCAACCATGACCTTGAAGTTATACCATGCATATTATAAGCACATAGTCTCATGATAATAAGTATTTGTGCCAAGTTATTTTAAATCTTCCATAGAGTCAAAAAGTCATGGAGAACATTTAACCTTGACCTTGGGGGAAGCAACCTAGATGTTGGGTTCTGCACATCGTTTCATAGTAGCAATCATTTGTTTAAAGTGATAAAAAATCTTTTCATAACCCAATTATTGCACTGTGCACATCGTCTCATAATGGTGATCACTTGTGCCAAGTTATTTCAAATTTTTTTTAGCAGTTTAAAAGTTATGGAGCCTACACGAAATGTAGACTTTTAACACTTGACGTTTAAGTGTGACCTTGACCTTTGGGGTAGCAATCCAATAATTGCGCTCTGCACATTGTCTCCTTATGGTGATCATTTGTGCCAAGTCATTTCAAAAAATTTTCAGCAGGTGAAAGTTATGGAGCCGAAACAAATATTAAGGACGGACACATGGACGGACAGTAGCAACCCATTATTGCGTTCTGCACATCGTCTCATAATGGTGATTACTTGTGCCAAGTTATTTCAAAAAATTTTTTCAGTGGTTTTAAAGTTATGGAGCGGACACGAAATGTACACTTATGAACACTTGACCTTTAATTGTGTCCTTGATCTTGGGGTAGCGACCCAATTTTTACGCTCTGCACATCGTCTGATAATGGTGATCACCTGTGCCAAGTTATTTCAAAAAATTTTTAGTGGTTTAAAAGTTATGGAGCGGACACGAAAGTGTTACGGACGGACAGACGGACGGATGGACGGACGGAGGCCACTCCTATAAATTCTCCCCGCCTTGCGGAGGGGATTAAAAAAACTTTTCATAAGCCAAGTTCGTTCAAAAAATTTTCAGCAGTTTAAAAGTTATGGAACAGAAACGGAAGTGTTACGGACGGACAGACGGACGGACAGATGTTGGGTTCTGCACATTGTGTCATAGTGTTGATCATTTGTGCAAAGTAATGAAGAAACTTTTCGAATGCCAAGTTAGTAAGTTATAGAGCAGACGTGAAATGTGGATAGTTGACCTTTAACTGTGACCTTGACCTTGTGGGAAGCAACCCAATTATTGCACTCTGCACATCATCTCATAATGGTGATCACTTGTGCAAAGTTATTTCAAATTTTTTCAGCGTTTTAAAAGTTATGGAGCGGACACGAAATGTGGACTTTTAAAACTTGGCCTTAAGGTGAGACCTTGATCTTGGGGGTAGCAACCCAATTATTGTGCTCTGCACATTGTCAATGTTGATCACTTGTGCCAAGTTATTTCAAAAAATTTTCAGCGGTTTAAAACTTATGGAGCGGACACGAAATGTAGACATTTTAACACTTGACCTTTAAGTGTGACCTTGACCTTGGGGGTAGCAACCCAATTATTGCGCTCTGCACATCGTCTCATAATGGTTATCACTTTTGCCAAGTTATTTCTAAAAAAATCAGCGGTTTAAATGTTATGGAGCGGACACGAAAATGTTTCGGACAGACAGACGGACACACGGACGGACGGACAGACTGACAGACTGACAGACGGAGGCCATTCCTATAATCCCCTTCCCGCTCTGCACAATAAAGAAACATTGGTAAAAAGCCCAAACCTCTCCGCTGAGAACATCTTACCATGAAATCAAAACAGACAAGACTCCACACAAAGGTCTAGATTATGGAAAAGAATGATACAGAAAGCTTGTCCTACACATTCTTGTTCTAGAAGGATAAATTTTATTTAAAAGACCAAAACAGCAACCACTGCTATTTTTTGGAGTTTTTAACAAAAACCAATTGCGAGGAATTGCTAGGACAATAGTGATAATAGTTTTGAAATGATTTAACTTTGTTGACTATTGTATTTCGCTTGTTTTTGCCCGTTTTGCCTATGTTTTAACGAGAGCAAAAAGGTGTGTAAACAAGGAAGTTCTCGCGCTCACGCGCTGTTATAACCCGTTTTTAGTTATGCGCGTTACAGGGCCTTTGTAAATAATGGACGCTGATCCGTCTTTTTTGCCCCAAATCGGCAGTTTATGTAATTTAGCAGGTCGGAACGTAGACGAAACATTCATGATTATTGATAAAATCAATGGCTGGCCCTGTTCAATATAAATCCACATGAAATCCTTCCAAATATTTTTTTTAATCGACACTTTTTAAGTTTCAAGATGGCCGCTCGACAAGTTGAAAACACGTGTCGCCCTGAAACGCATATTTATAACACGTATCCATAACAACCTAAAGGCGACTGTACTATTATTTATTTGTTTATCTATTGTTTCGTAAACATGTCTTTTCTAGATCATTTTTATGCTAGAATAGCGTTAAAGCACGTTTTTTGTGTTATAACATCTGCAGAATCCCTCGGGATTCTGCAGATGTTATAATACGAAAAAACGTGCGTTAACCCTATAGAGTAATCGCCCAAATTCTTTTTCAAATCTCTGGAGTCCAGAACACACGAAAATGCGTAGTAATCTATTACTTAATTTAAAAAAAAGAAAATCAAAACCTAGTTATACTCAAAATACTTAAAAGCCAGAGCTGTTCACTCTTCTTCTTTATTCTTACGCTGCAAAGATAAACGGTGTTTGTTTTTGTTCTAACATACACTTTGTATCAAACAGCTGTATCTTTAGTGTAAAACATATACCATCTGACGTATTTGAGTTAAGAAACGACACAGATTAAAATTCGGTATTTTAAAATCATTAACTTCGTTGTGAAAACGTGAATAAAGGTTAAGTAGTGTTTCTTTTATAAACCATGCCAAAGATTTGAAACATATTTTCATGAATTACTTTTTTCACAGCGTTCTCCTTCTGTCATAGGCTTGCAGTCACACACGTTGTCCTTGCGACATAGACCTCCATTGAGACATTCCGGCTCACAAATGGCTAAAAAAAGATAAACACATGTTGAAGGTAAAACTAGATTTAATGCAATGAAAAATAGTTCAATTCTGTATTCTTAGTGTTCCGATAACTGAAGACAACTGCACAAAGCTTTGAATTTAAACTTGACTGAGTCATTATTACGCCAGAAATATAGAATAATGTAATGAAAAGAAACAGGAACGTCTTTAAACGTCTTTGTGGTTTGAATATTCAAACTGACAAGCAAAGAGACGGCTTATGACAACCTATCAACATACTTACTTTTTTAAGGTGTTCTTAATTTGACCTATTTTTATCAAACAGATTTCTGCGTACTGGCACAGCGTGTTTCAAGCGGACATATAACAGATGGTAAATAAACCAGTCATGAAAATGTTTTATCATTATTATTATTATTATCATTATTATTATCATTATTATTATTTAAAATGGTGTTTGGTAGTTATTATACATAATTAGGCAAACCTAAAATCATTCAAGCTAGTTAGATTAAGAGGCCCATAGATCTTAACAGATATTCTTTGTTTGAAAATAACAAATCCTATGCAGTGAAAGCGTAAGTGAATAAGATCTTAAATATACCTTCCTAAATAAATTGTAATAATTAAAATAAATTAAAATTAGATTAGCAACAGAACGAATCAAAGTTGTTTTAGAAAACATTCATTTCTTTAACAAGACTCTGAACTGAAGCTAATGTTACAACACTTCATTTACATTGAGGCCATAATGAGATCGTACTCTTTCAATAAGCAGTAAAACGATAGGAAATTGATAGATCATTAGAAAGCATGTCAGTTTGGTTAAATTAATAGTATACATAAATATAACAATCTTTAGACTTTGATCTAGAAATTAAGCACTGTAAAGCCTCAAAACACTAACTTTGTGAAACCAAAAGCATGTCAACTGACACTGAAACAACATTTCTATCAAAATTGTGTTATCCTTATTTGCATTCAATTGAAAGTTTATACCGTTGTAGTATGAACTAAAAACAAACAGCACGAACGTATTATACCATACATTACCTTCCCTGCAGAACGGAAACGTTCCTTTATTTCCAAATGTCCAAGTTTTGTCTTTTTCGTCTTCAATCTACTGACCGGCAATACATTTGAACCGTCTGTTAAATGGCTCGAACTTTTGAACGTCCACCTTTGAACAGTTGAGGTGAACAAAATCTCCACTGCTCACTTTGGAACCTCCTGAGAGACTTAGATCACCGCTATATGTCACAGAAAGACGGTCGTCTATGTTACAGGGAAGGATACAATCATCTGTAATTAGTAAAAGAAATGATAATAAGAATCAAACAATTAAATAATACTTAGTATAGCCACACAGTACACTTGCTTGAGGGGTGACCAACCTTGATCATGGTGGACGTGCTCAAACTTTTTATAAACCGTAAAAAGATATTCTAGCATAAAATCGCTTGTTTTGGGCCGTTTTGCCTATGTTTTAACGAGAGCAAAAAGGTGTGTTAACAAGGAAGTTCTCGCGCTCACGCGCTGTTATTACCCGTTTTCAGTTATGCGCTTTACAGGGCCTTTGTTAATAATGGACGCTGATCCGTCTTTTTGCCTCAAATCGGCAGTTTATGTAACTTTGCAGGTCGGAACGTAGACGAAATAGTGTATACTATCAATCGTAAATCCACATGAAATCCTTCCAAATATTTTATTAATCGACACTTTTTAAGTTTCAAGATGGCCGCTCGAAAGGTTGAAACATGTTGACGTGTCGCCCTGGAACGCATATTTAAAACACGTATCTATAACAACCTAAAGGCGACT
Organism: Cyclina sinensis; assembly: GCA_012932295.1. Lineage (NCBI taxonomy): Eukaryota > Metazoa > Mollusca > Bivalvia > Venerida > Veneridae > Cyclina > Cyclina sinensis. The sequence continues at coordinate 48,099,596 of JAAONU010000002.1, forward strand.
GTACTTTTTTTTTCGTAAACATGTCTTTTCTAGATCATTTTATGCTAGAATAGCGTTAAAGCACGTTTTTTTTCGTATCATAACATCTGCAGAATCCCTCGGGATATCTTGGGATTCTGCAGATGTTATAACACGAAAAAACGTGCGTTAACCCTATAAAATGAACGAGAAAACGAGGTAAAACAAAGTCCTCCTGGCAGATAAAAGACAAGCATAACCCTCAGTATTAGTATACTACACAGTAGAAACAAAAAGACAAATAGAAATAACCAGAGTGAGAAAAAAGATAAACATTTGATAACGAGCTGCGCCCCACCCACTGAAAATAAACAATGTTCAAAAAATAGTGACGGGCCGAAATCTGATAAACAACAAAGTGAAATAACAGCTTACATGGACTGTAAAAATACAAATATGTGCAGTGTAGTTAATGATTGTGATGTGGCAGATCAACTCTACCATGCAAGACAGGTACAGTATGAAAACACCCCTCCCCATTTAGAGGCCATAGCAGGTGCAGCTGAAAACAATGAAAGCAATAATACAATCAGTGCAATACAAAATAAAAAAAACCAGTACAGAATACAAAAATTAATAATAAGGTTAATGGTAATACATTCATGATAGGAAGGGGCAGAGGTAGAGGGACTGAGTATACCCATATGGGCATACAACAGCATTTACAATATTTATCAAAACAACAACAACAGAAGACTCAAATTATAGCTCAGTATGCACCTAAAGCTCAAACTGATTCTGAAAGTGAGACTTCTCAAGCATGCATTGATTTACCAAATATTCTGAAAGACATTAACACAAAATTAGATGTAAAATTAGTGTATATTGAAATCACTGTTGATACTCAAGAAGAGAAAGATTTTAAATACTAGAAAGGTTCCTAAACCTTAAATCAATGACATTATAAACTACCAGTTGTCCTCCATGGTCAGCACATTTTGTATATATGTTTTGTATATATGTTTTTCCATGTTTATGTACGAAAATGCATACTGGAGGTTATGTCAATAAAATCTTGAAATCTTGAAAATCTTTAATTCAGATTGCGTTAAAACCAAACTCCGCGTTGCAGTTACTTCCCTTTCAGTACAATTATCACTGCCGACAGGCATGTCACTTGATGATGGTCAAATGTAAATAAAGAAAATGTTAAACTTTCTTTCAACTTACTTTTTTATTTCATTACATCCAGGCAATTCCAATAATAAATAAACCAACAGATAACAGATTCTTTAAAAAGTACATACATGTATTTATAGCTGAAATCTGGTTAAAGTTATAACGCGTGCCGGCAGATATCTTTTCCAAAGAATGAAGGAGAGATCATTGCGTTAGAACATGCAACAATATCGGTTTCTTGTTTGCTCATAATTGTCGACGGTTAATATATATACTTGATTTAAAACAACTTGAATATTATTACTCTAAAGAACAGTTCTAGCTTGAAAAAAGTAAAAGAAAAATAAAAGCAGAAAAGCACCATAAGTTATTTTTATGGATAGTTCAATCTGAAAGAAGTTACAGAACAGTTATCATATAATATTTATCATTCTTCTTTATCTTACATTTCCATTCGTTCACTCTTAAATCTGTTAAATCCACTGTAATGGTAAGTCAGATATTTTTCCAAGTAATTTTATTGATTATGGATATAACATGTACGTTTGTACGTTTGTACCTTTTCATCACATCGGGGTAAATTTGAACTTAATACAATCAATACATAAATATTTTAAGATTGTGATCACAAACATCAATGAGTGACGACTTCTCACAACAAACGTTCGTCTGTAAATTACTGAATAAAACATCTGTGAATTTTAGCGTTAAAAGAACGACGTAACAGATGCATTGCCTCCAACATCGGTTAAGAGTTAAACCTCACATGCCTTGGCTCTATCTCCAATCATCGGAAAGATAAGACGGATAAAAATGTCAAAGGATGTCAATTTCAGTTTTGTAAAATCACAAGCGTTTTTAATTCTGATGTAACTATTTCCTAAAAGTGTTCAGATCCTGAAAATTTTGTCAAATTCTTGATCATGTGTTACCCTTTCTTTCAGTTTGGTTGTTTCAAGACTTCCACAATATCTGACATGAAGAAATGTTTCTTTCGAATACTTATTTCTAAGTAGAACTTCAGGACCGACTATAGATAAAGGTGCTAAATTATTTACAGAAATTAGAAAACAAACTTAACGTCATTCTTTCGTCTATGATTGTAGACATTAACTGAAATACAGAGGTACTACTGTCCTTTCTTCAATTCACACCCCCCTCCCCCCCCCCCCCCCAAAAAAAAAAAAAGAGGCAGAGATATTGTTTAAAAAGATCGTGTTTTCAGCAGATTGTGTTTCTTTCCGTTTAAATCAAGCTACAGAAAACAATTAATCATAAAACACACTATAAGAAAATGATAATATTATCATATATATTCAAAGTAGAAAAAAATAAACTTTACCTGGTACGCACATGAAATCCTTGAAAAATGTTCCATTTTTACACATTACCGACATCTCTCCACCGCTGACCTTTACAGAAACACCACCTTCTGAACGATAAAGGGTGTACCCGTGAGTGCATCTTATATCGACAGTAGATCTGCTGTGAACTTTGAATTCACTTCCTCTACACTTACCATCATCAGAAGTTGAAAAACAAACATCTAGGTGTGGTTTGAAGTGACAACCTTCTGGAAAATGATTATATAGTCATTTAGACATAAAGTCCATTTAAGTACTCAAGCTAGCAACCTTCGACCCATATGAAATACTTGCTGGCCACAATTTGATGACACTTTACATCACAGGTATTGGACTTTGTTTGCTTGTGAGATAAACTTGAAAGTGTTTCTGTAACACAGTGCGTCAAAAACGGTTCGACAAGGAATCGATAGATACCTTTCTATCCACCCCCCTCTCCACCAAGTTTCCTCTAAACAATGAAGTGGCTATCAAAACGAAATTTTTGTCAGTATAATAAAACAAGTTTCAACCTTTGAATTTCTTAACAAAAAGCAATGTACGCCATGTTAAACGCCACAACAAAGCATATGTTAGTCATCTACCATGTACTTACTTTCCAAGCAAACTGGAAATTCTTGGGAAGCTTTATCAAACTGACCAAATCTACATTCATAAGAAAAGTCCTCCAAATACGTGTTAGTTGAGTTTACAAACAGTTCAAAATCGTCAGGGTTTGTACACGTAACTTCAGCCTATGTAAAAAAAGAAGCACTGCTCATAATTCATGTAACAATTTTAATGACCTTAAACAACTTATCTCTTTTTTACTTGGTGGTATAAAGGTTTTTTTCTAAGAACCTGTGTGAAAAACGATCGCGATTTTAATACACGTAAAACGTTGTTTTGTAAAATGGTTGGTCCGTCTAATTTACACTTGCATCTTTGCAAATGTCTGTTGCATAATTTTTAGCTCTTCAAGCGTTTAGTATAAGCAATAAAGCTAGAATTCCCTTTTCATATGATGAAAGATGTGTGACGTTCCGATTTGTGAAAGACTGCCGAATGCTTGGATCAGTGACCGGCCCTAAACAGTACGGGATTCTTGTACGCAAAGTAATAGAACTTACGATATAAGTTAACCTGGTTTACAGACTAGAAAATGAGAAAATATGACCGATTAAAAATCATTTGACAACTGATTACAATATTGCGTTAAGCAAAAAGATGAGCGTCATTCAATGTTATGAATTTAAAGAAACCCAGTTCTATGGGAGTTTTTGCAGATATCGCAAAAGTTGTAAACGCCCAAACGTTCCCTTTCTGTAGTCAATAGGAACAAAAAGGCAGCCTTCAAATTCTAATCGATAGGATTTTACGTTGAAAAAAAATCAATTTACAAGCATGAAATTTGCGGTTTGGACACAAGTCAGATATGGACAAAAACAAAAAAATAAAGATTTTATATTTAAAATGGAAATGTAATAAATTGAAATCAAAACATTTTATACGAACAAAACACATCTACCTCGTCTTTTGGATAAACGTATGTACCGGGAACAAGAAAACTGTTGCTAGAATTGAAGATACGGTGGAAGGTATTGCTGTTGATAGGGTAACCAGAAAATAAACACCTCGCTGCAAGATTATAAGAATATTCTGTTAAAGAATGACACCATTTCGTCAATTTATTATGTGTACCGAACGAAAGCTGCGTACAAGCCGGCAGGATTATAACTTTTATACTTGCGTGAATAATCTAGGAAAATGTTAAAATACTATATTATCAATTTAAAAACAAATATTTTCTTTGAACTATATGCCTTAAATGGAGTTAAGATTTAATGAAACCTTTCCTTGGTTTTTACTATCTTTACAAACATACTGAAAACTGGAAATCAGCTGATGGCATCCGGTCTCTAACATTGTCAAGCGTAACAAAAGTGTCGGACATTTTATATGATTTGAACAAGGTAAGCATGGATTAAAATGATGATATATTTTAGAAATGAATATCTAGCGTAATTTGGTTTAAAATGCAATTAACGAAAGATGATAATAAGTAATACATGTACATTATAAAACATGCGCTTATTTCAAAGTATTATTTAAAAGCATAACAGAACAGTTAAACATAATAAAAAATAAACATTATAAGAAAGTAATGTAATACCCTCTACACATTTTGGAATTTCAGGATGAAGAGTTCCGTTAATATTTATGATCTCTTCCTTTGTTTTCCCCAAATATTCGTTGTTTCTATACATCTCATAACTACTGTTACAGTGTATGTCGTATGTCTCATTATGGAGAAGAATATCCTTTCCCTTTGTGATATAACTATTAACAGGTTTCTGTACCCTTGCCTTTTCTAGATTATTTGAGAAAAATTTGTATAAGTAGATCTTTAGTGTTTAAAATTGACGTCCATTTGCATTTAAAATGTTTTCTTTTATTTAATCGTTCTTGTAATAGCACATATATACAAAGCCTAAGAAAAATGACATCTAAAACAATTACCGCAACTAGTTACAGATGAAAATTCGTAAGATCATAAATTTTGTCAGTATGATACGTTGTAGCTCGGCAGCAGATTAATATTTTTGTAACACAATAATCAAAAAAAAATAGAAAAAAAGCGCGCCATCCTCAAATAGGAAGTAATCCAAAGAAATGAAGAAAATAACGGAAGTTTTTATGATTTAGTTCTACTCAGTTTCTTAATATTCCAACCAACATTAGAGTTTCGAGTCCTACTTAACAATACACATGATCCTAGTAATATTCAAAGTGTTGACGCAATTTGAAAAGACTCCATAATGATTTTACCATCGGAGGGAGCTATCAGACGTTAATTCCATACAGTCAATACTTGGCAACTTTCTAATCCTTAATCTCAAACAACAACTTTTACAGCAAAATATACTGATTTAAGTATTTCTTCAAGTACAATACAGCCAAAACAATTTGCATTAAATCTGATTGTTAAGTCGTGTTCCCCCTTTTCCTCCTCCCCACCCCTATTAATTTTTCTTTTGCTGTTGTAACCAACTTATACAGCTCCGTCGGTTTCTTGGTTAGAAATGAAACCTGTGATTTAAGATGTAAATCTGACCGCTAAATACTACATTCATTAAGGCTAAAATATCACAAAACTATTAGTTTATAAAATAGGAGGACTGCAAAATGACCTGAAGAAAACTTACTGTAGCACTCTGGTGGCTTTGGAATCCATTCAAGATCTTCTGTACATTCTGAACCATCAGGATTTTCCGGAAACATTGAGAAATCTTCGCTACAACTTGAAATATATTAGTATGAGCAAACATTCTAAAGTGCCATACTGATTTGACTGACTTTACATTAAACTTTCAAAACGGTTCTTAAGCAGATGTTTACCATAACGATATGCAATTTTTTTTATAAGATTCAAGATTCAAGATTTTGCTCAAGGAAAACCATGTGGTACAACCTATTTATAACAGACATGGTATTATTTACATACACAGTTTAACACAATGTTATACTGATCATCTATATACCTACCATATTTAATTTAACACATACGGACAATTTATATACATATTATATTCAATGCTAATCAATTGTATGATGTAGTATGTAACATGACTTAACTCATTATAACGCAAAAAGGGACGTTAATTGTGTTAAAAGTATTAATCAATTTGTTTGAGTTAATTCCCTTGCACCGTTAATGTAATCGTAAAGAGGATAAGGTAGTTTATTCATAATAACAAGATGTGACTTACTGTATGCATTTTGTCTACATGTAATAATTATATTAACATGCATTCTGTTTACATGTAATAATTATATTAACATGCATTCTGTCTACATGTAATAATTATATTAACATGCATTCTGTCTACGTGTAATAATTATATTAACTATTTAGCTTCAAGACCTATACTAATCAGGACAAATAATTGTGTCATATGTTATAGCTATAGTTGTGATGAATTTAAATTTTACACAGTAGTAAGCTATATTGGGTATACGTGTTTCTACAATTATCACAGAAAAGTTTATTATACATGTTTATCAAACATTTTATATAAACATGCAAAAGTTGGATACTGTATTTCTATAATTACGTGATATATTGCAGAACAAGTAATGTATCATTTTATAATTACCTAAAAATTGCTTGCGACCATATTTTACGTTTTCCAAAATAATAAATCGTCCCTCCATAGAATGGTGTGATTTCTTCACATGTTGGCTCTAAAAGAAAAAGTAATAGTGGTACAGTGGTACGACACACCTGGAAATTTCATCATAAGCTATTTGTAATTTGTTAAAGGAAATAAATAGTTCGACAGTTAGATGTAATTCTAGTAATCAAAGATTAATCTTCTATGTTTTTATATAATATTTGTTTTTCTAAACCATTTCTTAAAAATACACACTAGTGTACGTTTTCACTCTTAAATTTTAGTACTTAATTTAATTCCAGTTTTTAGGCTATTATCAATAAGCCCAGACAAATGCCTGAATGTTTACATAATTTGACAGCTCAATGCCATCAATATACACTGCTCAAATTAATTAAAGGAGCGACCATATAATCTATAAAATAACATACGCGTTGAGTAGATTTATAAATATATTTTACAGAAATAACAAAATCGTTCTTTTTACAAAAACAAATCGGCATTTTCATCGCCAACAGGCACATTCCTGAACAGATACAGTGTCCAGGATATGAACACTATCAAATTAACTTTGAAATGGTGGTCTTACAGGAGAACAACAAATGTCTGTACAAGCAGAGTCAGGCCTGGAAACGTTTCATAGTTAGTGTCAATAATGTGTGTATCCCCCTAGGACGTTAAGGCACCCTCTGCATCGTCTGGCCATTCTCTTGATGGCACATCTGATCATATCCTGTGGTATGGCATCCCATTCTACTACAAGAGCATGAGAAAGCTTACGGAAGTTCTGCACAGGGTTCGGACGCGAAGAAATTCTACGAGGAAGCATATCCCAGACATGCTCTATAGGGTTCAGATCGGGAGACCTTGCTGGCCAGTCTATGACCTCTATACCTTCATCATCAAAGAAGTCAATGGATATCCCTGCCCACACCATAACTGACCCACCACCAAACCTGTCATATGGAATAATGCAACAGTCCGCATATCTCTCTCCTCGGTGACGCCACACCCTCACACGCCTGTCACAGGTCAAAACATGGTAGCGGCTCTCGTCTGTGAAGAGCACAGATCGCCAGTGGCGCAGTTGCCAAGTGACGTGTTCCTGGGCAAACTCTAAGCGAGCTCTCCGGTTTCGTTTTTAAATATGATTAGAAAAGGAATTAAGTTTTAAGTTTGTAAATATTAATGCAAAATCAAATCGTACCAGTTATAATTGCCAGCCCGTGAAATGTCACTGATTAAACTTTACGGTCTATTTATATAGGAAGTCCATTTACAACCTTCCAACCATAATGCTGAAGAGTACACAATTCAATTGCGTAAGTATGATTGAGAAATTTTACTGTATTTTTTTCTTGCTCTTAGCTTTTATTCTGGTTTTGAACTGTTAATTTGTATTGGAATAAAATGAATTGGCTTCGTTTTACCTATATTTCAACTGTTTTAACCCTTAATCATGGTAAATCAAATGAAAACTGGATATTAGTGATTTCAGGTATCATTTTTTCCCAAAACTACACGGTTAACCTCTCTTAAGAGTTGTTCAGAATAATATAAGATTTAAAATGTTAATAGTTAATTTGAAGCCCCTAAAATATGTCTCGAAATTTACTCATATCATTCACTCATCGAGAAATGGGTGGTGTAAATATGTACTATGTTTGTTATTAGATTTCGTCAGATCTCACTTTTTTGTTCGCAGTCATTAGGTCTCTATACTGTGTATGCTTACAGTTGAAGTACTGTTGTTGTAATGGTTAGATATGTTTTAAGGGGAAAATGTGTTTTTCTTTTTAACTAATGGCCAATTAAATCTTGTGAGTTTTTAAGGTTAATGCCCATTATATCTTGAAAAGCTCACGGTAAAAATTTCTTGTATTTTTATATTTTGTCATAAGATATATTTAAAAAAAATCATTCAGGGCTGAAAAACGTTCATTTGGGATCTAATACCTTAAGATAAACTGCATCAAATACTTTTGTGCTAGTTGTTTTTATGTGCTTCATAATAAAAGACAATCGTTGAAATAACTATTGCTATCAGTACACTCTTTCAAATGAAACATTTTTCATTTCATACAATATCTCTTTCAAAAGATTTCGCTTAAACAACTAGAAAAAAATTATAATTTGACACCAATCTAGCTTGATATTTAAAAAGTCGAAAAACTGACTTACCCGCGTTTGTTTCTGTTCTTCTCCGTGCTATACATACCCTAAGTATGTACAGCAACAGCACGAACAAGAAAAAACAAGTATATTTATTGAAAACCATAGTAAATTATAAAAAAAAAATCTAAGTATGCCGATAAGATTTCAGCCTCTGTCCTAGTGAATGCCTGAGCTGTAAGTGGAACAACAACGAAACAGGATCCTAGTGATTAACAGAGGTTAAGTCATACTGCGCTCACGCGCTCGATTTATATAGCGCGATAAAGATTGTTTTCGTAATTGCAATTACTAACAAATCGGCTGCAGATTTTAGCTCACCTGAGCTTATGCTCAGGGTGAACTATTTTCGAGAGCTGTCGGTCTGCTGTCAGTCCTCTATCGTCCATCCACATTAACCTTGTTTACACTCTACAGGTCGCATTAAACTTCCAATCATTCTGTAATTGGTCAGAATCTTTATCTTATCTCTAGGGTGAGTTTGAAACTGGGTCATGTGGAATCAAATAAAAATAGAAAAATATTGTGAACTCTCTTGAGACAACACTTTTAATCAAGTGTTTGTGTTCATAATGTTTGTCTTTGGTGTTACCGTAGTCAAGTTTGAAACTGGGTCTTATAGTATCAAAAACTAGGTCACCAGGCCAAATTAATGGAAAACTTGTTAACACTCTAGAGATTAAAGTTTTAATCCAGTCTTTATGAAAATTGCTCAAATTTGCATTGATGATACTTCGATCAACGTTGGGTCATATAGGATCAGAAACTAGGTCACCAGGCTTAATTAAACGAAAAAGCAAAAAGCTTGTTAACACTCTAGGGACCACATTTTTAATCAATTTTTAATGAAAGTTCAAAATGTTTGCCTTGATGATATTTCAGATGATTTTGAAACTTGGTGGTGTAGGTGCAGAAACTAGGTCACCTGGTCAAACTAAAGAAAAAAAAGGTGTTAACACTCTAGAGACAACATTTTTAATTAAGTCTAAGTGAAAGTTGCTCAGAATGTTTGCCTTGATGATATTTCGTTCAAGTTTGAAACTGGATCATATAGAATCAGAAACTAGGTCACCGGGCCAAATCGAAGGAAACCTTTAACACTCTAAAGCTCGCAATTCGAATTTCATTATCATTAGTTTTGATAAAAATATTTGCCTTAGAATTTTCTTAGTTACCTATAAATACGCGTCACGGGTTCACTGGCTTAAATCCAAGGAAAATCACGCTCTAGAGGTCACATTTTGCAGGCAGTTTTTATGATTTTCAGTAAGAATGTTTGTGTTTATGATTTCTTGGAAGAATTAGAATAATGGTCATTTGGGTTCACGAACTAGGTCATTGGCGTTAATTCAAGGAAACTCTTTAAATGATCTAGATGCCAGATTTTAAACTCAGCCATCATGATTTTTTGTCTTAAAATATGTTTTGATGATTTCTAGTCGTGTTGAATATGGGAAAAAAACTAGGTCATTGTCCCATATCAAAGAAAAATCTTGTACACACTCGAATCACATTTAAAAGTCAGGTGTCATGTTTTAATCGAATACGTTCGTGTTGTTGATGTCTAGGTCAAATCTGAATCTGGGTCATCTGGGGTCAAAAACTAGATCACTGGCATAAGTCAAATGAAACTCTTGTGAACACTATAGAAGTCACATTTTGATTCCAGATATCATGATTTTAGTCAAGGTGCTTGTCTTGATGATTTCTATGCCAAGTTTGAATGTTGGCCATCTAAGGTTATAAACTAAGACACTAACTTAAATCAAAAAAGCTATGGATAATCTTTTTTCCTGAAACCCTTTGCCTTCGTGATAAGATATTGCATTGTCTACTGGACATCTTCCAAATTTGTTGAAATTTTGTGCCTGGGATCAATCACACAGACAATATTGACTAAGCCTCGAAATTTAAATTTCAATTTCCTATTCTGTTTATTCCAAAACAGGGGTAGTTGTGCATGTTCCATAAAAGCTAAGTACCAAAGCCTTGCTCTGTCCGAGGCAAAAGTGCCATTCTTCAAACCTGACAGACATTTCACTGCAAAAATATATGTCAGAAACTACTCACTCTCAGCCTCCAGACTCCCTGTAAAAGAGGAACCGCATAAAACTTGAAGCTTTACAATCAGATTATTTCATGTTTGAATAAGTAATTAGACCCACTGTAAAAACATCTTTACTCGTTGAAAACAAATAAAAATATGTATCAATTATTTTTGCTATCATGCACTAGTCCCTACAGAGCTATCCATAGCCATGTATGAAATTGTAATGTAGTGTTTCAACATTCATTTTAATCATTAAGAATTCAAATATTGCAATAAAAATCGTTGTTTACATGGTTAGGCCACTCAACTTTCACCAATGCCTTTATTACAGAAACTTAACAACGGTAAATTCAAATCTAGAACTGCTTACAACGGTATACAGTACTGAAGAACAAGCAGTTATTGCTTACAACGGTATACAGTACTGAAGAACAAGCAGTTATTTTTCGCAAGTCTGTTTGGTGCTTCAGGTTGTTTCTAAAATAATCTGAATTTCTTCAGCAACAGTATTAACTACAATAAACTGAATAGCCTGAAAAATAAAGAAGAATGGAAGTCGGGCTATACAACCAGCTGCTGGTTTCGAACATTACCACACAGACCAGCTGCTGGTTTCGAACATTAACACACAGATCAGCTGATGGTTTCGAACATTACCACACAGATCAGCTGCTGGTTTCGAACATTACCACACAGATCAGCTGATGGTTTCGAACATTACCACACAACCAGCTGCTCGTTTCGAACATTACCACACAACCAGCTGCTGGTTTCGAACATTACCACACAGATCAGTTGCTCGTTTCGAACATTACCACACAGATCAGCTGCTGGTTTCGAACATTACCACACAGATCAGCTGCTGGTTTCGAACATTACTACACAGATCAGCTGCTGGTTTCGAACATTACCACACAGACCAGCTGCTGGTTTCGAACATTACCACACAGATCAGCTGCTGGTTTCGAACATTACCACACAGACCATCTGCTGGTTTCGAACATTACCACACAGATCAGCTGCTGGTTTCGAACATTACCACACAGATCAGCTGCTGGTTTCGAACATTACCACACAGACCAGCTGCTGGTTTCGAACATTACCACACAGATCAGCTGCTCGTTTCGAACATACCACACAGATCATAACGAGACCGTATGACTATCTAAACAATATGCAGATTTTTTGCTTGATTTTTATTTTAATTCGCTGACTATAAGTTATATTGAAGTAGGCAACAATCTACGTAATTCTATGAAACTCCAGTATTTTACGAAGAATATGAGTTAAAATTAAGAATAAATGTCTCAGTCTAGTGTGCATGTTTTCAAGGGTTCATTGAACCGGTAAATCTAATTCGTTGAATCAGCTGTAACTGTGTCCGCATACAGAGAAGTTTGCACAAATTTGTCTTTTAAAAGAAACTGTATTTACTTAAAGTACTTAACAAATTTCCTTGAACACTTGAACATGTTGTTAATTTTCCTTATATTTATTTACATTTTAAGTTAACTAAGTTAACTAAGTCCGGCCGAAAACCAGGTCGGTGACCTATTTTATAACTAAGCTCGGATAAATGATCTTGTAAATCCGAAAGCGATCACATTTTTACTATTATTTGTTTATTATAGAGCCTTTAACAGTGAATTTTACTTTTTTGTTGACGCTGTGATTACGTACAAATTTGTCTTGTAGTTTATAAACACACAATTAGGCTGCTCTAGTGTGATTCAGCGCCACGTGCAATCTCAATCCATACACAAGCAAACACACTAATCGGCTTGAAATTTTGGTTGATACCGAGTTTCCCACATAAACGTTTAGGAAATTGGTATGTCTAGATATTTTCCGCCCCTATATGAATATTCATATTGATTTTGTATTTTTTTAATCGTGTGAAAGTCTTCTTTTAACATTTTCAGATTGATCGCATTTTTGTGTTTAGGAAACAGATAAATTTAGGAAGTGAAATGAGGCATTATGATAAAACAAAGAATCAAAACTGTTTTAAAAGCCCTATGCACTAATTTTGTCATCAACCTGATTTTGATGTAGCCTTTCTTAATAACAACTTCCTAGATGCGTAATTTTTTTCGGATGAACTAATAATATTTTCTCCTTAAACGGCACTTAAAATATCACTTACCATCGTACACGAGATTAGTAGTGGCCCCATTATAATACATCAACTTTGACTACATCGTTGGATGACTCACGATTGTTGATTTTCATTAAAATACTTTTGCTTACGTTCTTTGTTGTATTCGAAGTCTAGCCTTGCTTATATCGAACTTACTTCAAATAAGTTCCAATCAAGTATTAATCGTGTTACGCACAACGGACTACACGTGAAATATTGCACTGCACATTGTGAGCACGGGCGTCTGAAAGAGAATACAAGGCTTTTAAAGGTCTGAAACAATCTCAAACATCTGTCGCAGTAGTTTAACAATGATGACATCTGAAATATTGCATATTTCTTTCTCGGCTTCAATAAGCTCCCACCTATAAGTATTCTAAACTTTATATTTCCTATTTCAAATCTAAACATTTTTTATAGAAAGTGTCAATCCTTCGAAACTTCAGTGGACACCAAGTTCACTCGCAAATTTGATGTTTTCAATATAAATCGTAATTCAGAGACATCGAAAGTCTCTTAAGTTCGACACTTGTTATTAAGTTATAAATCATCTGTATGTGCATCACGAACACAATGCCATAATATAAATTGACATGTTTCTTTAAACCTGAATGTAGTTAGAAACAGATATTTAAGGACTTTTGTAGTTTTGATTGGTATTATAATCAAGATACAAAAATATCCACGGACAGCATGTCGAAACCTATGGAGGCTATTCGTTGCCAAGAAAAATCTAGCCTATCAAGTTTGTTAATTCAGACTTCAGTTTTAATCAATTTGAATGCTTATCTGGGAGGGGCAGTAAGTGTAATTCGTGTACTGAATATCTCAGTTTTACACATATCGTCTTAACTTCCTAAAAAAACAAGCTGGTAACAAGTAACAAATGTAGATTTTATTTACAACTTTTCAAAATCAAATTCAGGACATGTTCAAATGTAGACAGTATAAAGTACACCTTTAGTAAACTACACAGCGATTTGCAAAGTACAGATGATTTATAACTATTTTAATAGCAAGTGTCTAATTTTGAAACGTACGGTGTCTATTTTGCAAGAAAGCTTTGTGCACACTCAAAGTCTGAATGGTTGATACTTTCTTTTAGAAAGAAGAACCGTAGATTTAGATCTGAGATAGGAAATATATAGTTTTGAATACTAAATGGTTGGAGATTACTGAAGCCGATATTAATAAAGCAATACTTCGAATACAACAAAGAACGTAAGCAAAATTAATTTGATCAACAACCGTGAGGTATCCGACGATGGAGTCAAGGTTGATGTACTTGAAAGGAAAACTCCAGTCAGTCTGGGACCACTTCTGATCTCGTGTTTAAAAAACATATAAGCTAACTTGAAAACAATTACGCATCTAGGAAAATGTGATCTGGTGATTATTAAGAAAGGTCACACCAGTATCAGATTAATGACAAGTTCTGGGTTGAAGTCTTTACAGTTTTGTTTCTTTGTTTAAACATAATGCCTTAGCTTGAAATGGTGAAAATGGGCATTTTAAAGTGTATGTCCCACAGAGCTCTTGAAGTATTGAAATGGAATTACGAAATCTACCATGAATGTTTACCATGATAAGTTGTTGTGAACCTGAAGTTTAGTTTGCATTTCGTCCCAGTTTGACCAAAGTAAATGCCCTTGATATAGTAAAACTAGGCATTTTAAAGTTTGAGTTGTGGATAGCTTCTAAACTATTAGAAATGGAATCACAAAACCTTCCATGAATGTTAACCATGATGATTTGTTGTGCAACTGAGGTTTTGTTTGCAGCTCGTCCCATTTGACCAAACTTATGGCCCAAGAAATAGTAAAAACCTTCAAAGAATGTTCGCCATGATGAGTTTTGTGCATCTGAGATGTTCTTTGCAGCTCATCACAGTAATACTACAGTTATGTCCCTTAAAATAGTAAATTTTTGCATTTAAAAAATCTTATACCGCATGTGGCAAAAAAGATTTGCTTTTTTCTGTTTGGCTGTAAGTTTGTCTTTCTTTACCTTTCTGATAAAGGCACAAGGTGGAGGCACCTGTGCCCTGTGGTTGTCATGAATCTGTCTTCTGTTACTTTGAGCGCCTTACTCCGAAAATATTTTCGGACTTTTATCCCTTATTGATATCCACTAAATACTAAACTGATAAAGGACGTATTATTCTTACACAACTGTGATTGTACACAATAATTGGTTTTGATAAAGAAACAATCTATTTGATAGCAACTTTATATTCCACAGCAAATAATACTTGCAAAGTCATAGTTTACAGAATGACATAATAAAATGCATGTAGTAGGAGTTGTTGTTGTTGTTTTGATGTGTGTTGGTTCTTCTGTTTTCGTTGGATATTTAAAGTTAATATCAGGAGTTAACATTCATGACACTTTTTCTTTGCATACTATATTTGTTACTTGAATATCTCTTATTTCTGAGAGAAAACAAAGTGATTATAAAGAACGCCATGCCAAGGGCGCTGCGCATGACTCGTGTTATATGGGAGTAAGACCATACGCACGTATCTCACACGAGTGAAACACCGAACAGCTCGATCAGATATGCAAGTACCTTTTGATAGACAAGAAACTTATATTCTTACATACACTGAAAGGCACTGACTCATCCTCGAAAATACTTGGAGATATTTCTTGGTTTTATCTCTGGCGTGCACTATATACGGTGTCTTTCAAACTACTTAAGTCTATTCAATTAAAACAATATTCTTACACAATGCTCATTATTCAAAGTTCATGCTCATTCATGTTATCGAGGTAAGAGTCAGGCGTACAGTTGCCCTCGTGCTTTATCACCGTACCTAATCTTTATGAAAGATGGATTCACGTATAGAACAAGGCATGAGTGGGGTCCTATACCTTCTAGTATAGCTCTTAACGACTATATTCTATTTTTATGTAACAGATGGTGAAAAATCGTGGCTCGACCGGGACTCGAACCCAGAGCCTTCCGCTTACAGGGCGGACACTCTACCAACTGAGCTACCAAGCCACACGGTTAAGCCTCATCGATTTATCACCTGTAAACCTGTACCCGGCTACATTTAT
This sequence comes from Cyclina sinensis, assembly GCA_012932295.1. Taxonomy (NCBI): domain Eukaryota; kingdom Metazoa; phylum Mollusca; class Bivalvia; order Venerida; family Veneridae; genus Cyclina; species Cyclina sinensis. The sequence continues at coordinate 48,115,675 of JAAONU010000002.1, forward strand.
ATAAAATCTCTCTACATTGGTGCATTTTATATACTACTATAGAGCTATGACGTTAAGTTGAATTAACGTGCAGAGTTTGAACGCAGGTCACAATATAGAATGCACCTATACAGAGAATTCACAAGAAGACCTGGGCAAGGTCGTCACCGTATTGCAACACCTTGTCAGGACCGATATCTGAGAACTTTGACCCTCAGAAATCGTCAGTGTACTGCTACTGGCATTGAAATTGACTTGCGGCAAGCTACAGAGGTTCGTGTGTCCACTCAGACTGTCCGAAATCGTCTTCATGAAGATGGTTTGGATGTCCGAAGACCTGCCAGACGACCAATTCTGACCGTAGCTCACCGGAAAGGACGCTTAGAGTTTGTCCAGGAAAACGTCACTTGGCAACTGCGCCCCTGGCGTTCTGTGCTCTTCACAGACGAGAGCCGCTACCATGTTTCGACCTGTGACAGGAGTGTTAGAGTGTGGCGTCGCCGAGGAGAGAGCTATGTGGAATGTAACATTATTCCATATGACAGGTTTGGTGGTGGGTCAGTTATGGTGTGGGCAGGGATATCCATTGACGGGCGCACAGACCTTTATGTGATTCCAGAAGGTAGTCTGACGGCCCTGAGATATCGGGACGTGATCCTAAAACTAATTGTTTGGCCATATGCTGGTGCAATAGATGAAATTTTTCGTTTAGTGCAAGATAATGCTCGAGCACACACTGCAAGAATCGTCCGGAATTTCTTTGACGACGAAGGTATTGAGGTCGTAGACTGGCCAGCGAGGTCTCTCGATCCTAACCCTATAGAGCATGTCTGAGACATGCTTTCTCGTAGACTTTTTTGCGTCCGAACCCTGTGCAGAATGTCCTTGAGCTTTCTCATGCTCTTGTAGCAGAATGGGATGCCATACCACAGGATATGATCAGACGTGTCATCAGGAGCATGCCCAGACGATGCAGAGAGTGCCTAAACGCCCGAGGGGGATACACTTCTTACTGACACTGACTATGAAACTTTTCCAGGCCTGAATCTGCTTTTACAGACATAGCTTGTTCTCATGTAAGACCACCTATCAAAGTTAATTTGATAGTATTCATATCATGGACACTGTCTGTTCAGGAATGTGCCTGTTGGCGATGAAAATGCCGATTTGTTTTTGTAAAAGGAACAATTTTGTTATTTCTGTAAAATATATTCATAAATCTACGCTTATAGATGGTCGCTCCTTTAATTAATTTGAGAAGTGTATATAAACACACAATGACCATGACAAATAGTTTATCAAAATACATAGATTAGTTTGGAGAAGCATATCTATGTTAAACATTGCGTAATCAGTTCAAATATATAACAAAAGTTGCACAAATTTAAATATCAGAGTACTATTGGTACAGCATTGTACAATACCAAATATCAGAGTACTATTGGTACAGCATTGTACGATATTAAATATCAGGGTACGATTGGTGCAGCATTGTATAATATCAAATATCAGATTAACTGTCGATGGAATTGATCTTAACGTTACTGATCTATTTACAAACAGTCTATATTGGTGTTTCTTATATTATATCGTTTATTATTGTCGACGTTAATTGACTTGACGTTAGTGTTTTATATACAAACTGTTTATAATAGATCACATTATATTCCATCCTGTGTTCTACCTGTCGATGTAATTGATCTTAACGTTAGTTTTCTATACTGACTGATAATGAAAACGCAACACTTATTTTTAGCTCACCTGTCACGTAGTGACAGAGTGAGCTTTTCTGATCACCTTTTGTCCGTCGTCCGTCGTCCGTCCGTCAGTCCGTCCGTCCGTCCACAATTAGTTTTTAACACTCTAGTGGTCACATTTTTGCCTCAATTGTCATGAAACTTGGTAAGGATGTTTGTCTCATTAATATCTCGGACAAGTTCGAATATGGGTTATCAGGGTTAGAAAACTAGGTCACAGAGCCCAAATACAGAAAAACCTTGTTAACACTCTAGAGCCTACTTTTTCAGTCCAAATATCCTGGAAATTTGTCAGAAAAGTTCCATTGATGGTTTCTAGCTCAAGTGCAAATATGGGTCATCTGGGTTCAAAAACTAGGTCACGGAGCCCAAAAATAGAAAAATCTTGTTAACACTTTAGAGGTTACATTTTCAGCCCAAATAATTTGGAAATTTGTCAGAAAGGTTGCTTTGACGATTTCTAGGTCAACTTTAGATATGGGTCATCAAGAATCAAAAACTAGGTCACAGAGCCCAAATATTGAAAAACCTTGTTAACACTCTAAAGGTAATATTTTTACACCAAATAATCTGGAAATTTGTCAGGAAGGTTGCATCTATGATTTCTAGCTCAAGTTTGAATATGGGTCATCTGGGTTCAATAACTAGGTCACCGACTCAAAAATAGAAACATCTTGTTAACACTCTAGAGGTTACATTTTCAGCCCAAATAATCTGGAAATTTGTCAGAGAGATTGCCTTGAAAATTTCTAGACCAAGTTCGAATATGGGTCATCTGGGGTCACAAACTAGGTCACAGAGTCCAAATATGGAAAAACCTTGTTAACATTCTAAAGGTAGCATTTTCAGTCCAAATAACCTGGAAATTTGTCAGAAAGGTTCGATCGATGATTTCTAGCCCAGTTTTGAATATAGATTTTCTGGGGTCAAAAACTAGGTCACAGAGCCTGAAAGTAGAAAAACCTTGTTAATGCTCTAGAGGTTACATTTTTAGTCCAAATGTCCTTGAAATTTGTCAGAAAGGTTGTTTCAAGGAATTCTAGCTCATATTTGGATATGGGTCATCTGGGATCAAAAACTAGGTAACATGGTCCAAATATGTAAAAAACTTTTTAACACTCCAGAGGTTACATATTCAGTCCAAATATTCTGGAAATTTGTCAGACACGTTTTTTTTTTTTTTTGATGATTTCTAGCTCAAGTTAGAGTATGGGTCATCTTGGGTCAAAAACTAGGTCACAGAGCCCAAATATGGAAAAACCTTTTTAACACTCTAGAGGTAACATTTTAATTCCAAATAACCTGGAAATTTGTCAGAAAGCTTAAGTCTATGGTTTCTAGCTCAAGTTTGAATATGGGTCATCTGAAGTCGAAACATCTAGGTCACAGAGCCCAAATATCGGAAAACTTTGTAAACACTCTAGAGGCTACATTTTCAGACCAAATGTCCTGGAAATTTGTAAGAAAGGTTGTTTTGATGATTTGTAGCTCAAGTTTGGATATGGGTTATCTGGGGTCAAAAACTAGGTCACAGAGCCTAAATATCGAAAAACCTTGTTAACACTCTAGAGGCTACTTTTTCAGTGCAAATATCCAGGAAATTTGTCAGAGAGATTGTTTCGATAATTTTTAGCTGAAGTTAGAATATGGGACATCTAGGTTAAAAACTAGGTCTTAGAGCCCAAATATGGAAAAACCTTGTTAACACTCTAGAGGTAACATTTTCAGTACAAATAACCTTGAAATTTGTCAAAGAGATTGTTTCAATAATTTCTAGGTCAAGTTCGAATATGGGTCATCTGGGGTCAATTAACCAGGTCCATAGCAACTTTGTTAAAAGCAGTCATACTAAGGTGAGCGATACAGGGCCATCATGGCCCTCTTGTTTAGGATATTCTTTTCATGCCATAGAATAAGTTTTTTTAAATCTATGTTAAATATTTACGAAATGGATCACTTACCCTTCGATGATGTCATGGTCTGTTGGTTTTTTTATTTTACCGTCCGTCGTAGGTCCACTATAGAGCACGAACATTTTGCTTTGGCACGAAGACATGCATGATTGATTTCAAAACAAGTTGAATTTGTAACCTTAACTAACGTCCTTGAAAATTCCATTGCACGTTTTAAAATGGAAAACTAACAAGTGCCATTATGGCCCGACTTTCTGACAACCAACGACACCAGGTATTGGGCATGATACAGGGAGGCATGAATCGACGTGAAATTGCCCGTAGGATGAACTGCCCTGCGTCGACAATCAGTCGTTTGACCCAGCGGCATCAACAGACCGGCTCAGTAAACGGCAGACCTCGCCCAGGGAGAGAACGAGTGACAACACCCCAGCATGATCGCTACATTCGTTTGCAGCACCTACGTGATCGATTCCGTACATCCGTCCAAACATCACACGAGACTATAGGAGTACACGGAAGGCGAATATCACCGAATACAGTCCGACGTCGTCTACGTCGTCACGGGCTCAATGCAAGACGACCGTTTCGAGGAAACATTCTTACGCCGCAAAGACGTCTGAATTGCATTGCATGGACTCAGCTGCGTCAAAGATGGGCACACAGACAATTGGAATGTGTATTGTGGTCTGACGAGTCACGTTTCCACTTACGTCATAGTGACGGCCGCACACGTGTTTGGAGACGTCGAGGTGAACGTTATGTTAATCCATGTGTACAAGAGACCGACCGATGGGGTGGCGGAAGCGTCATGGTGTGGGTGGCGTGTCAATAAACTATCGGACACCACGCGTGGTTATTAATGACACTTTAACGGCTCAAAGCTACATTGATAAAGTCCACCGACTGTTATTCCAGTCCTTGCTGCATATCAAGACCTTCATCTTTTGCAACAGGACAATGCTCGTGCCCATTCTGCTCGCATCACACGTGACTTCTTGAATGCCAATAATGTTCAAACACTTCCGTGGCCAGCCTTTTCACCTGATTTAAGCCCGATAGAAGACTTATGGGATCAACTTGGACAGGCTATGAGAAGACGCCAACAAGTGCCTATGACGATTCGTCAGGTCGAAAATGGTTTCCAGAATGAGTGGAATAACATTCCGCAAGAGCGTATCCGTCGTTTGGTCCGTTCTATGCCAAGAAGATGTCGTGCACAATTCGCAGCAAACGGAGGACACCTTCGATATTGAAAGTGGGAAATGTTTAAGCCCGGGGGGGGGTACTTGAAAAATTTTTGGCGGGGAGGTTCAGATAGAGGTCTTGAACCCCGACCCCATTGTAGACTACTTTTTCCTGAATACGCAACCCCATCGTAGACTTTTTAGGCATCTTAGAAACCCCATTATAGACCAAGATGCAAAATCATACACCCCTTTTTCAGGTGTTTATACATTTATATCATAAAATTTTAAGACAGTATGAAGCATAATTTTATATTAACAAGATAAATTAAGACGTAAACTCAATGACAGTCCTTGCTCTCGTGGACCGCCTTTCACCACTTTCTTGTCTGGGTGGTGCAGATGTTATTTCCTGCTGTGCAATACTTAGATGACAGGGTACTGTTATAATCCAATAAAGATGCTGACCTGCTATGAGTAAGATTCAATTACAACCCCATGGTAGAATTATCTTTGCTAATTATAACCCCTTTAGAGACTAGATTTTACAGACCCCTTCAGAGACAAAGTAAAAATGACATACCCCATTGTAGACAAAAATATGAAAAAAATACCCCCGTTTGTCAGAACCTCCCCACCACCCAATATATAGTGAGTGCCCCCCCGGGTGTTTAAGTGTCTTTGAGTAAGTTAACGATCACTTTTAGCAATGAAACAAACTTTATGTGTCAAATGCTTTAGTCTATCTGTTCATAATGCTAAAGAGTTTCTGTTGCAATTATTGTTAAAATTAATGTTGTATTGAAATAGATTTTATTTATGTAAAACTAAAGGTTGCGTTTTCATTGTCACTTAGTATATATAGAAACTGACTATATTTGTGCATCCTGTATTATGCTCTGTTTACACTAAACTCTATGAAATTACAGAATAGTCGTGTAGATTTGATTCACTTTTAATTTAAAATATCATCGTTTTAAATAATTGTTTTTTTTTTATTTGTCTTTCCTTTTTTCGCCAGTATGATTGTCTCTGCATAGAGCACTGTACTATATTTGTCCATTATTAGATAAGAGAAGCCGCCTTATAACATTGTTTTATTTATTTATTTTCGTTCTTTTCAGTCAAATGATAGAAAGGTCAAATGAATAGACCCGGCTTATGACATTACGACATCTCTAAGATAACAAGTATTTGAATAAGCAGGAGAATATTTGATAGTGCAGTATATATCCAATTTTTGTTTAAGACTGTTGCTTCAAATAAAAGGTAGGTCATTCTTGTTTATTTTAATAATCATTACATCTGATAAGCATAGGTTGCGTCTCTACAATTCTTACCTGTAAATGCTCTCTAATCATGGTATTGTTGAACAATAGACATTATGCCAGCAAATACAATAAGATTATTCCGGTTTTAGATATAGGTGAAATACATTCACTCTACAATGATTTGTGATTATAATTTTAGAATAAAGTGGACCAATAAACGGTACCGTCACGTAACAAATCAAACTGGAGATTGACTACACAGACCCTTGCTGTTTGTTTCATTAAACCATCTTCAGAATTATATACACAGTCTTAAAGTTTAGCAGCCACTTTTATTTGATGTATCGGATCTCCCTCATCACCTTTATGCTGGGCTCTACTCTGGCTTTGTTTTTCGATGCGTACTTTGACCAAAGATGGGTGAAATTCCAAAACGAATATGGCAGACGGTACGACCCTGTCGAAGAACTTCAAAGGTACAATATCATTTGTGTCTAGCATACATCTTGAAATGGTTGTTTATGTCAGATTCAGACATTTGATCTGAATATGTCTGAAAAATTACCACACAATCACATATATTCAATTTTTCTCTTTAAATTTAAGTTAATTGTTTCTAGTGTTTTAGGTCTAAATTTGATGCAGCCGTATATTTGTGAAATGATCAACAAAGTAGTATCTAGTTCCATTTATCTTCATTTTTACATGATTCATATCACAAATCCCTACCCATACGGACAGATTCAGTTGTAACCAATTAATTGATGTTTTCTAATGCCAGTAACGTGTGATGTTTGCAAAAATCTGTTAGAATATTCGTCAACTTTAGCTATAAAGGTCATTGGACACAATTTTTTGACCTCGAAATATTCTTATGAGAGAAAAATATATATCTAACTAATTAATACAGTTTTACAAAATTCGGCAGGAAATTTTCATCTTTTAATGTTTTTATAGCAAATCAGATACGTATATTATCAGTGTCCGCAACTCTATACATCTCTATAAGACCCAATAACGGTAAAAATATGCTGTCGTGGTAGAAGCCAGTATTTATTGATGCTATCGACGATTACATAGAAAATACTATGTTGAAACAGATTTGTGAAGTTAGCGGCCTAGCGGCCTAACGGCCTGGCGGCGTGAAGTTAGCCAGGCCGCCAGGCTTCGAAAACTTAAAAAAAATCAAAGCTAGTTCTTGTTGATATTTTACTTAATCATCCCTGAAATGTACATTGCATGCTGTAAAAATCGAATTCAAGCCGTTTTTAAGATAAAAATAAATTATGATAAATGTTAAGTTTAGGCCGCTAGGCCGCCAGACTTCGAAAACTTAAAAAAAATCAAAGCTAGTTCTTGTTGATATTTTGCTTATTCACCCCTGAAATGTACATTACATGCTGAAAAAATCGATTTCAAGACGTTTTTAAGATAAACATAAATTATGATAAATTTTAAGTTTAGGCCGCCAGGCCGCTTGGCCGCCAGGCTTCGAAAAGTTTAAAATAATCAAAGCTAGTTCTTGTTGATATTTTACTTAATCATCAACTGAAATGTAATTTACAAAGAGTACATGGGAGTAAATGTACAAAGAGATTCAGAGTCTTTGCAGATAAGCTAGAACTTTGTTAAATAATTTATTTTAAAAAATAAAAGCTAAATCATGTCGATAACTTTCTTATACACCCCTGCAATTTACATTATATGCTGTAAAAATAGATTTCAATCCGTTTTTAAGATCAACCTAAATTGTGATAAAGGCAGCCATCTTCACGCCGCTAGGCCGCCAGGCCGCTAACTTCACGCCGCCAGGCCGCTAGGCCGCCAGGCCGCTAACTTCACGCCGCCAGGCCGCTAGGCCGCCAGGCCGCTAACTTCACGCCGCCAGGCCGCTAGGCCGCTAGGCCGCTAACTTCACAAATCTTGTTGAAACGCATAAACTGTATTTATAACCATTCACGAACGTGTTTAGTAAATTTTCAGCTTCCATTTTTATGTCTAGGGTGGCTAAAGACGCTTTATGTTTCACATAGATAGGTCATGAATTCAATTTTGCGCCTTAAGATTCGCCATTTTCCCTCAAATTCCACAACACTTAAACAAAAGAGTAAATAATCAAAAAGCTTTGAAAATATTTTCACGCAACAATCTAATGCATTATCCACCGATTTATATAAGTTTTCACTGGTTTAAGCGTGACAACTCTGTATATCATATACATGCTCGCCTGTTTCACACAGATTTCCACCATTTAATGATCTTTTTAAAACGTATGCGCATGCGCGTGACCTGCACGACATCAATAACGACATAAAATCTAGTTGCAGATACCATATTTGAGCAGATTAAAATTTATACTTTACCCACATGGTCGCGCGCACCTGTCACGCACGAAACCGGAAGTGACGCACATTTATCCGTTGCCACTTGACACAGCTACCTGGACTGTTAACAAAACTTTAAAATTATGATTGAAAGTGAAAATGTAGACTGAAAATAGTCAAATAATGAAATTGAAAAGTTGAGCTAACATTATGAATATACATTGATGAAATGTTTAAATAAATAATTTGAAATTTTGATGGAATTTGGAGGTCAATAAAGAGAAAATTTATATAGAGGCTAGTTTATTTAGGATTATAGAATTAAAAGATACATCAGTGAAAATATCTAGAGAATTTTTCCTAGTAACCGATCCAAAAAGATTTTGTACATGCTCATTTTTATCCCACTTTTTTGGAAGACTTGACCAGCTAACCTAAATTTAGAGATTTTTTTCTCAAAAAACAAAAACATAACAAAACATTCTCTTTACAGTGATGTTTTGTTTATTTTTTCTGTTATCTTTCTCATGAGGTACGTGTAAGAAATATTTGACTAGTTCTATGATTTTTTTATAATAAATGCATATCCTTTTTAGCATATTCATCCTAAAACATTTTGAAAACAGAAAAAAAGATCAGAAAACGAATAACATGATAAGAGGAAGCCCTAAAACAATGTCAAAATCATAAAACAAACACGTTGTTTTTAATATTTTTTGTTTACATTTACAAATCGACTGAATTTTATTTTCAACATAAATACATCTAGTACATTAAAGTAAGTATTTAACTGCATAGAAGTTACTTAAATAAAAATTCGTGAAACACGCTAATTGGACGCAACTATTACAAAATGTTTTCACAAGTGTGACTGATCTATCTCTATCTATTTGAGCTTACTTATCGTCGGCACCGGTTGCCCATATGACCGACGCCCCCTGAAGAGATTAGTTATTTTATCTTGTGGGGGTAGTGCAAGATACAGAAAGCATGCCATTCCAGAGACACCCCTGGTTCTGTTGCATGCTCAGTGTATAGCACTGATACATGGGATCTCGGTTTAACGTCTCATCCGAAAGACTATTAGTAATATTAGCGGGGGATCGAACTCGAGACCCCTGGTATACCAGTCCAGCGCGTGACCACTGGACCATATCCGCTCCTCAAGTGTGACTGATTCAATTTGTAAGATCACTTGCCATAAAACTGTGCTAATTGTCTCAACTTTAACATTGATTTGGTCATAAAAATGTTTTAACTGCTATGTATTGAAAGCTATGCAGAATATACACGGGTCCCTTTTGGGTAGGTTAATTTGCATAAATCCATCAGAATAAGGCGTGGTTTATGGATCTTTGGCATTTCATTAATATTAATTTATAAGCAGACACAAATTTCTACTTAATGGACATGCCAAATTATTATTTTCCAAACAATATCAAAACGTGAAAATAATGTGAATTTCCATTCCAGTGAAATCAATGTTAACTCATTAGGTCACCTAAATTCACAATAATTTTACTACACTTTTTTATGACGTAATCATCAAGTGAGGAAGTATTACACAACATGTTAAACGTGGAGACGATAGTTTTATTGCAACCACAGCATGGAAGAAACTGGAATATTAATTAATCACATTCTCTGCTAAGGTACAATTACAACCCGTTCTACCGCCACAATAGTTAAATTTACTAATAAAAGTCAAGTAGTAACCGCATTTTTTTTAATTCACAATTTAAAACACGTTTGTTTTTATAAGTGTGCTTTTATTGTATTTCTTGCACATGTGGTTTAGTGTTATTTTTGCATTTAAAAACGGATGTGCTATGAGCAGTGATTTTCTGCATTTCTGCCTCGTACAATAGAGATAAATCTCACAGTCAAAAATTGCGGCGAAAACTACCGGAAACAGCCGATCATCAAAAACATGTTTTCTCTTATCAAAAGAAATATTTTCATTATTTTGATATTAAACTATTTTAATCAATACATATGACTCTTTTGATGAGGCAAAGTTTTTATAGTTGTGTCCAATGACCTTTCAGGACTTGAACAAGATTAGTATAAAAAATCAATTTAATCATATTTATAGTTTTTTTTCTCTTTCAGACGGTTTGTCTATGAGAAAACTATGCATTTTGTTCAAAGACATAACCAAGAGGTTTCTCAGGGTATTCACTCGTATATCGTCGGTGAGAACCAGTTCAGTGACATGGTATGTCACAAGTGTTTACACTAGCTTTGCTGAAATTGAAAAAGACCTGAATAAAGAGGTTATTCATAGCTAAAAACGATGCAAACCATATGAAGTAATTCCTGAATGACTTTGAAACATTTTATCAAGGGTAATTGCATAACAACATGTCAAGGGTGATTGCGAAACAACATATAAAGGGTGATTGCGAAACATCATATCAAGGGTAATTTCGAAACATTATAAAAGGAGTGATTGAAAAACAACATTTCAAGGGTTATCGCGAAACATCATACCAAGGGTGATTGCGAAACAACAAATCAAGTGTGATTGCGAAACAACATTTCAAGGGTGATTTCGTAACATCATACATAGGATGATTGCGAAACATCATATAAAGGGTGATTGCGAAATATCATATCAAAAGTAATTGCGAAACATCGTAAAAGGGTTGATTGCGAAACAATATTCAAGGGTGATAGCGAAACATTATACCTAGGGTGATTGCGAAACAACATATAAAGGATGATTGCGAAACATCATATCAAAGGTAATTGCGAATCATCGTAAAAGGGTTGATTGCGAAACAACATTTCAAGGGTGATTGCGAAGCATCATACCTAGGGTGATTGCGAAACAACATATAAAGGGTGATTGCGAAACATCATATCAAGGGTAATTTCGAAACATTATAAAAGGAGTGATTGCAAAACAACATTTCAAGGGTTATCGCGAAACATCATACCAAAGGTAATTGCGAATCATCGTAAAAGGGTTGATTGCGAAACAACATTTCAAGGGTGATTTCGTAACATCATACCTAGGGTGATTGCGAAACATCATATAAAGGGTGATTGCGAAAAATCATTTCAAAAGTAACTGCGAAACATCGTAAAAGGGTTGATTGCGAAACAACATTTCAAGGGTGATTGCGAAACATCATACCTAGGGTGATTGCGAAACAACATATAAAGGGTGATTGCGGAATATCATATCAAGGGTAATTTCGAAAAATTTTAAAAGGAGTGATTGCGACACAACATTTCAAGGGTGATCGCGAAACATCATACCATAGGTGATTGCGAAACAACAAATCAAGTGTGATTCCGAAAACATCATAACAAGGGCGATTGCAAAACATCATACAAAGAGTGATTGCGTAACATCATATCAAGGGTAATTGCGAAAAATTTTAAAAGGAGTGATTGCGACACAACATTTCAAGGGTGATCGCGAAACATCATACCATAGGTGATTGCGAAACAACAAATCAAGTGTGATTCCGAAAACATCATAACAAGGGCGATTGCAAAACATCATACAAAGAGTGATTGCGAAACAACATTTCAAGGGTGGTTGCAAAACATCATATCAAAGGTGATTGCGTAACATCATATCAAGGGTAATTGCGAAACATGACATCAAGGGTGATTTCGAAACATCATATCAAGAGGCATTGCAAAACATCGTTTCATGGGTGATTGCGAAACAACATTTAAAGGGTGATTGCGAAATATCATATCAAAGGTTATTGGGAAACAACTTTCCAAGGGTTATTGCGAAACATCATATCAAGGGTGATTCCGAAACATCATATCAGGGGTAATTACTAAATATCAAATCAGGGGTGATTGCAAAATATCATATCAAGGATGATTGCGAAACAACATATCAAAGGTGATTGCGAAAAAAGATATCAGGGATGACTGCGAAAGATCATATTAGGGGTGATTATAAAACATCATATCAAAGGTGATTGCGAAATAACATATCAAGGGTGATTGCGAAACATCATTTCAAGGGTGATTGCGAAACATCATATCAAGAGTAATTGCGAACCATCATATCATAGATGATTGCGAAACATCATATCAAGGGTGATTGCGAAACATCATATCAGAGGTAATTACTAAATATCAAATCAGGGGTGATTGCAAAACATCATATCAAGGGTGATTGCGAAACAACATATCAAGGGTGATTGCGAAAAAAGATATCAGGGATGATTGCGAAAGATCATATTAGGGGTGATTATAAAACATCATATCAAAGGTGATTGCGAAACAACATTTTAAGGGTGATTGCGAAACATCATTTCAAGGGTGATTGCGAAACATCATATCAAGGGTAATTGCGAAACATCATATCATAGATGATTGCGAAACATCATATCAAGGGTGATTGCGAAACATCATATCAAGTGTGATTGCGAAACATCATATCAAGGGTGATTGCGAAACATCATATCAAGGGTGATTGCGAAACAACATATCAAGGGTGATTGCGAAACATCACTTCCAGGGTGATTGCGAAACATCATATCAAGGGTAATTGCGAAACAGCATATCAAGGCTGATTGCGAAACATCATATCATGGGTTATTGCGAAACATCATATCAAGGGTGATTGCAAAACAACATATCAAGGGTGATTGCGAAACATCATATCATGGGTGATTGCGAAACATCTTATCAAGGGTGATTGCGAAACATCATTTCAAGGGTGACTGCGAAACAGCATATCAAGGGTGATTGCGAAACAACATATAAAGGGTGATTGCGAAACATCATATCAAGGGTGATTGCGAAACAACATTCCAAGAGTAATTGCGAAACAACATTCCAAGGGTTATTTTGCTTAAGGAAGAAGAAAGAATTTTTTCGCTTTCATATTTTGATATACAAACATATTAGAAAAATATTGATTTGCATTGTTTTGAATGCATTAGTTGTATAAAATTGAGAGATTATTTAAAGCACACTCCTCTATATTAAGGTAGCAGAACTATTCTATGATTACCTAGATATCAGGAGAATTCAACGCTATCGTCAACGGTTTCAATAATAGTCTACGGTTAGGTCACGATGTATGTGACTCTTACTTGCCTCCCAAGGACGTATACGGACATTCTCTCAATTCTACAGTAGACTGGAGACCTCATGGATATGTGACTGAAGTTAAAAATCAGGTATGGCCGTCCTTTTTTTAAGTATGCCATTTATAACGCTTCACGTAAAGAGTTATTCTTTTAAAAGGCATTCTTCACTAGGACAGTAAGTCTTCACGAGGACAGTAAGTCTTTACGACGGCAGTAAGTCTTTACGACAGCAGTAAGTCTGCACAAAGGCAGTAATTCTCCACGAAGGCAGTTAGTCTTTACGACAGCAGTAAGTCTGCGCGAGGGCAGTAAGTCTTCAGGAGGACAATGAGTCTTCACAAAGGAAGAAAGTCTTTACGACGGCAGTAAGTCTGCACGAGGGCAGTAAGTCTTCACTAGGACACTGAGTCTTCACGAAGGCAGAAAGTCTTTACGACGGCAGAAAGTCTGCACGAGGACAGTAAGTCTTCACGAGGACAATGAGTCTTCACGAAGGCAGTTAGTCTTTACGACGGCAGTAAGTCTGCACGACGGTAGTAAGTCTTGACGAGGACAATAAGTCTTCACGAAAGCAGAAAGTCTTTACGACGGCAGTAAGTCTGCACGACGGCAGTAAGTCTTGACGAGGACAATGAGTCTTCACGAAGGCAGTTAGTCTTTACGACGGCAGTAAGTCTGCACGAGGGCAGTAAGTCTTCACGAGGACAATGAGTCTTCACGAAGGCAGAAAGTCTTTACGACGGCAGTAAGTCTTTACGAAGACAGTAAATCTTTTCGAGGACAATGAGTCTTCTCGAAGGCAGTTAGTCTTTACGACGGCAGTAAGTCTGCACGACGGCAGTAAGTCTTGACGAGGACAGTGAGTCTTTACGAAGGCAGAAAGTCTTCACGAGGACAGTAAGTCTTCAAGTGGGCAGTTAGTCTTTACGACGGCAGTAAGTCTTTACGACGGCAATGAGTCTTTACGACGGCAGTAAGTCTTCACGACGGCAGTAAGTCTTTACGACGGCAGTAAGTCTTCACGAAGACAGAAAGTCTAGCAAGAAAATATAATGCTGTTCATTTTTATAACAAAGTGAAATATTATTATATGATGCTTTGTAAAGTGACCGTGGTTAGGTGGTGTTTGGGATGTGCAAACTGAGCTATAACTTAAAAAATTGACGGTTATAGCACGGATATAATTTTTACACTCTTTGGTATATCCGAGATAAAGACGTAGAAATGAATAAAAAGGTGAAAGAATGTATTTTCGAGTTAAAATGAGTAAGAAGGAAAACAGATAACGTGCATTTTTATATTTATTTACAAATTATTAATTGTCTGTATGTTAAAAAGGATATTTTTGTTCATAGGCAAAATTCGTATCTCTAGATATCTGCGAGTAATCGGAAATGTTTGGTACTAAAAGTTGTTTAAACATATTTTTATACGAAAGGGAAGGTGCAGATCATGTTATGCTTTTGCCACGACTGGAACACTAGAAGGTCAACAGTACAAGGTCACGGGTAAACTGGTATCACTCTCAGAACAGAATATTCTGGATTGCTCAGGGAAACAAGGTAATTGACATTTTTTCAATTATCAAGTATAAGATAAATGCTATCATTGTGTCTTTAAATCAGAAAATTTTATCACTGCCTTCAGTGACTTAGCCATCACTCCTATAAAAAGTTAAATTCAAGTTAAATTCATGAAATAAACTGTAATGTCTTTACTTATGTGAGTCAGACATAAACGCTGCCTTTAGTTTAGTAGCTTCAATTGAAACAGAAGTTAAATTTGATAATCTCATTGAATATTTTGTTGCGAAGTTCCATGAAAACTTATATTTCCGAAAATAATGATTTCTGCTATCTAAACAAAAATCGCAGCATTAATAACTGTTCCTTTTCAGGAAACAAAGCGTGTGAAGGAGGTTCTTTGACAGCGGCGTATGAATACATCATAGGAAATCATGGAATAGAAACTGAACTATCGTATCAGCAAAATAAGCCAGTAGTAAGTATGCAGTAGACCATATCGAAACAATTCACCTACAAAAGTCAATTCTAAGAATAGGTTAGGAGCAAAATAGAAAATTTAACGGTATAGAAAATTATGTTGAGCGTAGCATTTAGCCTGTACAGTTTGTGTAACAGATTACGTCATATCTAAATAAAGAGTTGTGAACAATAAAGATTATGGAAAAAACCTAAATTGACTGAATTTGTACCAGAAATGGAAACAAAAACAAATTGCTTGAATATGGTAAATACCGGTTTGAAACTTTGAGACCAATATGAGATTAGAAAATGTTCTTTGATTGCTGCGATTGTGTTCTTACAGAAACACGAGTGTCATTTTAAAAAGGAGAATATAGGAGCAGTAATGTCTTCTTGCAAAACCATTGCCCGTGGATCAGAGAAGGACCTCCAGATTGCTGTGGCACTTGAAGGGCCAGTGTCTGTGGCCATAGATGCCAGTCAAATAGGTTTTCAAAGTTACAAGTAAGTAAATTTTCTGTACATCCTAAAATTCATAAAGACATTATTGATCTTAAAGGGGGAACTGCAGGGTCGAGCAGGTGTACTCAGTAAAATCGTTAACAGATCAATCTATATAACACTAACGTGTACTTTTCACTAAAACTCTACATTTCAAACCCTCCAGGAGGAAATTTTCAGATAATTTTACCATTTTACCTGACCTGAAAACAATCCGCTAAAGAAATCCCGAAACAAAAATACATTCTGTATTTAGTGACAAGGGACATCATGGGAATGTCACGTGGTCATTCAACGGCATTTTGAAACAAATAGCGCTGTCGATAATCGGCAAGGTACACCGAATGCGTATTTTTGTTGAAATGATCACATAACATTCCCAAGCACCACCGCGGCTTTACGCGGGAAATACAAAAATAGCTAACCTGTGCGCGTCGCATAGGATAGGAAACACCATTTTTATATCTCTTTTTTATAAAATATTGGCTTGAAATATTTCGGGTGTAAATCAATATTTCAGCTTCAAATAATGATATTCAACTGATTAATAACCCTTTTCGCAAATCTGTTCTATCCATCAAACATGCCCATCTGCCTTTAATCACAAAATGTCATGATAAAGGTCATAATGAGATTGCCTATATATTTTTACACCAAATAAAAAGTGTTTACTCAAAGATCGGGGTATCACGAGGAGTTCTCAGCTTGAATATGCTAAGGTTTCTTAAATAGTAAAATAGAAAGGTTGTGTGTTATAGTCGCTCTAGTCCGTCCATTTCCTCGTATAGAACATATAATTAGCCTTACATCGAGGTGTGGTGCAAGCTTTCTTTACAACTGGTCTGTGATACAATCCACAAAAGAGAAATAATTTATTTTTATCATAATTCTGGTTTATGATTGATTGTTTACTACTTAACATCTATTAAATGCTTCAAAACTCATGATTTAATTTATTTCAAGTAATCTTTTCATTAGGTCTGGGGTGTATGACGACGCTAGTTGCACCCGGAATCTCAACCATGCAGTGCTTGTCGTTGGGTATGGTACGGAACATGGCAAGGACTACTGGCTTGTGAAAAATAGGTAATATCTCGAATTTTTACGTAATTCGATTATGTATGTATTCCATTGTAACTTTCCGATAATTTCAATTATGTGCCCTTTTCTTTTCTTTTACGTTTATACGTAAAGAGATTTTAAAACAATTTCAGTCATTCTTACTGTATCATTGTCTGTAGATTTTAAGAACTTCGAACTGTATCAAAGAAAAGGCAAATCCGAGGTGGTGAGAAGAAACCTCAGTTTCCACATTACATTTATATCATTCCT
Source organism: Cyclina sinensis (assembly GCA_012932295.1). Classification (NCBI taxonomy): domain Eukaryota; kingdom Metazoa; phylum Mollusca; class Bivalvia; order Venerida; family Veneridae; genus Cyclina; species Cyclina sinensis. The sequence goes on from JAAONU010000002.1 coordinate 48,132,999, forward strand.
TTGCACAAGGAATTAGATATTCTTTCTCGGTATTTGGTCATTTTGTTAACATGAAAGCTGAAATTACAGAATATAAATTTATTTCTGTACTTCATTTTCAGCTGGGGACAAAAGTGGGGAGAAAATGGGTATGCCAAGATACTGCGAAATGATAACCACTGTGGCATAGCGGACAACTCTATGTTTACCATTGTATAAATATTGGAAGAAATAGTTTTTCTGTCTTTTTCTTATGTAGGCCTGTCCGGTCATCATAATTGTATTAATTACGTGAGCGAGTAGGTCGTACCGAGTAGGTCGAACCGAGTAGTTCGTACCGAGTAGTTCGTACCGAGTAGTCCAACCGAGTAGTTCGTACCGAGTAGTTCGTACCGAGTAGGTCGTACCGAGTAGGCTGAACCGAGAAGGCAGTTCAGCTTCAAATACGAGAAAATTGCTATAATTATTTTGTATTTTGACGTCATGTACTTTGTTCGGTGGTATAGTTGACAAATGTTACAAGGCTGAATATACCTACACGATATATCTGAAATGCATACAGGTGAAGAACGAAAGAAAGGCTCCCTCACTTTGGTACAATGATACGTTGTATTTGTGGTTGGAATGATATTTGTCTCACTGGCTTGCATCACTTGTCAAAATATTTAAAAATTTGCTTAATGCTTCGTTAAAAATTACAATTAAACAAGGGAGATGCAAGCGTAATTTATGATTCTCGTACACTGCGCTTCACCTGGATTACATAAATTAATTTTCATTGATTTTTTTGCACTTTGAAAACAAAATAACGGTTAATAAAATTAAAAATGGAAGGGTCAGATATATCGATGTTGAGCGTTTTATTTTGCTCAGTACAAGCAATTTATCGCCCACCGTCAGAATCTTGAATGGTCATAGAATAATGACCCAGACACACACACATGTACATATGCCTACTGATTAATATATACAATTTCCCTTCAAGCTGAAGATTGTAAGATTGTTGTGGCTATATCTACTAACATGCTAGTTAATTCTATAAGTGTTATAGCTATCGGTAAAATCCTTCTTATATGAGTCATTGATACTCCTTTCCAAGATATTATCTGTATAAAACTTAAAAATTTCTATGTGCATATATTCATATATGACTTTGTTTACCTTTTGTTAACAATGTCCCGCAGGCCAGAAGTATATCTACTGATGGTTATGATATTGTAAACATGATCTGGTGACCTTTATCAGATCAGATTTTTAGACTCCTAATAATTTTAACCATTTCACATATTTCAAGCTGTTTTTCATAGTATATATAACTGATGGCTTCGTTATACATTAAAGCGACTGACACACAGAATTCAGCTGAATTTTTTTTTTTTCGTTTAGATTTAAGAGAAGCTAATTTACTATGGAAAAACATAATATTATGCTTCTTTACACCATGAAATCTGAAAAAAAAAAGTTTTCACTTAACCAGGATTCGAACCCATGACCTTTCGGTCTGTAAAATAAGACGCGACGATCTACACCACTGAGTCACAGAGACTAGTCAAAGTTCTTCAAAATTAATGTTATAACTAAAGTATCTACCCCGTGACTAACGGGGTAAATTGTTTACCGACAAAATAGTGCAAAACTTTATATTTTGATGTTTTTCTGTAACGAAAAAATGAGTCAGTAACAAAGTTAAGATATATTCTTCACAATTACAGCAAGAATTTCAAGATGTATAAACATTTTCTTTCTTTTTTTTTATCTTCGGCCCACAGAATTTAGCTAAAAATATTTTCTTTAAAATTTAAGGGAAGTAAATATACTATGGAAAAAAAACATAATATTGTGCTTCTATACACCATGAAAACTGAAAAAAAAGTTTTGACTTAACCAGGATTCGAACCTATGACTTTTCGGTCAGTAGATCTACACCACTAAGCCACATAGATAGTGATCAATTCTCGTCAAAATTAATGTTAAAACTAAAGTATCCTCCCCTCCTTCTAATAAACAAGTTCTATCACAATGTTGTTTCAAATATGTAAAATGTAACATCCAGTGTAATATTTATACTCTGGTATTTTACGGAAATATCCGAATATGTTTTGCTTTATCTACAGCTATTGATTTTATTGCAAAAATCGATTTTTGTAACTTTCAAGGAAAGTCCTTCATTGACGATTATTTTAATAAAAGATTTCCATTAGCTTTAATTGATTGAAAATATACAACGACATTATGAAATTATTCTAAATCATTTTTTATACTAAAGAGAATACTTTGCTGAACGTTTTCTTTATAGGGTTTTTTTTATTGTCATTTCTTTTACTACATTTCATGCTCTTACAATAAATTTCTTATGTGCAAATATGAAATATTCCAAAAGTTAATTTTAGTTCTACTGCTGAATTCTTTGATCGGCCATGTAATTGCAAATTTTCACAGATCTTCACTATCCCTCACGCAATGTTTTGTTTTTAGCATGTAAGCCAATGATACTATCAGGGTAATAAGTCACGTGTATAATTTGTTCTTGACCAGGGGTCATTTGTAGATTGTATCACCGTAACTTCAATGAACCCGACCATAAAACAACATAAAGCAGAAATGATGCCTGTGGCACCCGAGTACGCATGTGCAAACATTCTGACAATCCCTAATACAAGCTAAAATGGCATTAGTAATATCTGCTCGAAGAAGAAAATAAACATTTTTTACTTTTCGTTCCTGGAAATGTTTTTAATTATTCAAGAAAGGAATTAAAATCAGACGACATGCAGTGGGGATTATTTTTTAGTTTCTGTCTGTCTCTGTTTAGCGGATATATCTGTGTGACCGAGGATGATATAAAAGGTATATGGAATTCTGTTTTTAGATTTACCCTAAATCTTGATTCATTAAAATTTACTTAAAAACTAAAATTATAACAAAAACAAACGCGAAAAAATAAAAACTTAGTGAGGGAATTCAATTGAATACTAGTTTATTTACTTGGATTTTTCTTTTTATCATTTTATTTCTAAAACTTTTCTAAACAGCTACCGTAGCATTAAGCAGATTGAACCATTTATGTTAATACACAAAAATAGATTTAGTTGCTCTAAATTTTGCTGTTCACTTATTTTTTTCTTTATGTTTCCGTCTCAGCATGTAAGGATGACGTGTTTGGTGTTATCACGTGTTCAAGTGTTAGCTTCTACCGGGAATGTCTGGTTCCCGCTGCTGTCCAGATTCACGCCATAAAACTCCATAGGAACTACACACGCGCGCACTGTGAATTTGAGACAAGTTTTGGTTTCCGTGGCAACCAGGTCTGGGTGACAGGCGGTTGTAGTGGAGAATTCTACCTATGTTATGACGGTGGTAGGTTTTAACGTCGTTTCCTGTATTTGTCTCTGGGTAGATTATATCTGCATACAGCATATACATTCCAAGATAAATAAAAGAAATCTCTCTTTACAGAATATAACTTAAAGATATCTACACGAATAGAAGTAATGTACAGACCTGCATGATGATTTTTAAAACACGTTGCAAAGAAATTCGAAACAATGATAAAGTCTTGTAAACTACAAACTTCAGGTTTTTGTGATAATAAGGTAGAGAAAAATGTGACAGAAGCTGAAACCATTGAAGAATCATCTGGAATTCTAGATACTTTCATTCATTTGTTATCTGCGTGTTTGTTGTTGTTGTTGCTGCTGTTGTTTTCTGCTTTTTTTGTTCTTTCTCGCCTTTTGGTTTTATGAATAGCCTAGATTTAATTAATATTTCAGTACCAATGTCCACCAGACTACCAGTACCGACGTCGCGACCTTTGAACCCAACTACTTCCGATGACGTTGCGGTGATGAAAGGCTCGGCACTCGAGGGCAATGACGGTAGGTTATAAGACAGTAATTTTATTTGAACGAAGAACTGTTGTTCCGTTGAATGCTATTACCAATCAATTATCCACAATAAAAATAGAGGTTTACGAGAAAAGTAATTTTATTCGAGAAAATTCTTGGCCACTACGCAGTATTCAACAGTGAAAGTGGCGACAGAAAGAACTTGAAAAATCTTGCAGAGAAGTGATGTTGATTTAAAAGTGCTGTTCTCAATAATGTCCCTTTTCTTTTTAAAATTGCGTCTTAGATCTCTTACTTTTAGAACTTCTGGAGACGAAAAAAATTTAGAAAAAGAACCTTTTAATATCAGGGGAAAACGACCAATGGCCATTGATAAACTTTTGATAAAATTCTTCTTATTAGAATGTATTTCTCTGATCATTATTCCAGTATGGATCTATGTGATTGTTGCGTCCTGTGTTGTTCTCCTGGTCGGTACTGGCCTTATCATCGGCTGTGTTGTCAAGAGACGGTATGTTATAGGTAGAATCTTGTTTTCTGAACTTTACCCCCACCTTAAACTCATTTAAATAGACAGTATTTCCCATTTAGATATCTTTAAGACTATTAGTTATATAGATTTGTGGTTGGGTATAGTATTAATGACTACTACTGTGAAGTACATGTAATTGTTGTTTAAATTTTTGAATCGAGAGAAAAGATGGCTGCCATTTTATTTTTGTATAAACTAAACAATGAGAATGAGTATCCAATCAGAAATCAATAAGTGTCGTTGCTGTTTAGGGAAAACAATTTCTCACGGTAAAAACGGGTTTTGCTCACGGTATATATATATTTGTATAGGCATACGGATGCTCCTCACCAATCAAATTTCGTCAAATTAATCTGCTGCATAATAATAAATATTTATAGTTTTTTAGAGTAAGGAACTCAAAGGTTTTATACAAACATAAGTAATTGCTGCATGTAAAATACTGTAGCACACATGTATCTTGTGACGTATACTTTACAATAGTTTCCTTAAAAAGATTTTAATTGTTACAGCCAACAGAATGACAAATCCAGACAACTTGCTGAGAAACGCCAGATCAGAATAGAACTAAAAGAACATCGCGAGCATATGGAAGAAAATGGCGTCACTATGTTGCCATTGGCAACCAGATCACTTTCAGTAGAATCAATAAATTATGGCGAACCGGTTACTTATAATTATGGTAACAGATATGAATATGAAAAAGAAGGCTCGGTTTGCTCAAGTCGAAGTTCCAATTCAGGAATGACGTCATTGTCCTCGTACACAACAGGCTATTTAACGAAACCAAGGCCAGGCTTAAGTAACAGTATGAGGCGCACGCCTAGCGGAATTCTTAAGAAAGGAATAAGCACTCCAGATATCAGCGTTCTAGGCAGAATGTATTGCGAAGCTAACATGTCAAAGCAGCACCGACATTCGCTACGAGTACACAACAAGAACTCCTTGATAAGGGGCAGCCAGAGTAGTCTGGAAAGTGTGAGAGAGGTGTGCAGCAAGTATCAAATCTTTGACATACCCTTAGAGAGAAAATTAGAGCAGCAGACAAGGAGGCCGTCGAAATATAACACTGTTAGTTTCGGTGTCGGTGGAAGCCAAAGATCTTACGACAGTGGAATTCATTCTCTGCCAGAGAACGCTCAGCGCAAGTACAACACAGTCGGTTTCTCTAGGTCTTCTTCTGGGAGAACACATTATTGGAGCATGAGAAGTCTGCCTGGTAGTAACAGGAAAACTACAAGAGCAATTGTTCATTCTAGGTCCCCAAGTGTTAAAGACATACCATTAAGCACAAAGGGTGGACATCGTACTTCTTTGCGCCGTCGGGATGATCTTAATGAGAAAAAGTCTCGACAAATAAATGATTGTGTTGATATGCAAGCTTCAAGCGTGGAGAAACAGCCAGGCTTCGGTACTTTGACACGAAGATCTAGATCACCTTTAGCAAATGGACCATCACGCGATACTCAGTACCACGACCCAACCTCTTTGATACAGAGATCCAAATCTCCAGATCCGAATGCAACATTTTCCAAACCTGTTAAGCCAGAAAACCAAATTGTTACAATATCCAAACCGGAAGCTATTTATGAAACAGTTGACAAAAGCAGGCCCATAAAGCCATTGCTTTTACCTAAGCCTAAAATATTGCCAAAACCAACCTCGGCGATATATGCCACGGTAAACAAAAGCTATTTCAAGGCGGCGTCTAAGGTGAAAAAGACTGCTAACGTCACTGGTTTCACATATGACGTCACGGCGTTGGAAGACGACGAGGAAGATGTAGCGTCTGTTTCAAAGGAGAGCCAGTACGCCAGACTGGAAGCATTCAAACCAGCGTCTGTCTTTGCAACACCAATTCAATCTATCCATTTACCTGGCGTGTCAACAGACGATACCAAAATCTAGACGTCTGCAACTTTGCTATAAAATGAAATTCAAAACAATAGATTTTTTGTTTGTGCCAATGTTAGATCTTTTAGATCCATAGTAAACTGATCATACATTTTTCGAGAAACGGTAACTCTTTGTATAAGACTACATTTGCGTTTAACTAATTCTAAGGATATTTTCTTATTTCTTGTCGACTGAAAACGTGTTATACATGTTGTTCTGTTCATATTTTGCTTTTTTTCCGCTATGCTTGTCTCAGACTGATAAAAAATAGGTTACTATTCATCTTGAACTTACATGTTTGTTTGTCTATCTAAAAGTTTATTCAGCTTTGTGCTGCTCATTGTAAAAATATGCTTACAAGTTGTTGTTATTTTATTCGTCTTTTGAAAATAAATTATTTTGTATTACTATAATAGAGCACTCATTTGTCCATGTGTGTGTGTGTGTGTGTGCGTGTGTGTGTGTGTGTGATTGCATGCGTGCGTATGTGCGTGTGGTTGCGTGCGTCCATGCGTCTGTGTGTGCTGTAAATTTCCTTTCTGCGCTACATTCCAGAACTCGCCTATCAGTCCTTTAAACTGATCAAATGGTGGAGCTACAAACGCGACCTCAAACACAGAAGGTCAATTTCCGATTCCACGCTTTCATACATAAAATGACTGATGGAAGTCTGGAGGAAGTAAGCACAGTTTCTGTCTGGTCAATTTGTTGGTGGTTGGATTTGTGCTGATGTTGTTTGTAAGTTTGTTTTTTTTTGCTGTCGTTGTCGTTTTCTCGCTTTACATGCAAAGTCAAAAAACTTCCGTTTCAGTGAAATGATAAATATTTATTTATATAGATATTTATATTTTCAATTCAGACATCTGTTATTTGTTTTGTCGACCTTGGGTTCGTAGTAAGGTGTGTTTGTTAAAGTCGTATTCATGAAGGAGGAAGTTGTGAGCACGAGTCAAATATGCGCACTGACTACGACGTATTGACAAGTCAGGCTACTATTTTGACAAGCAATAAATTCAAAACAAAACATTAACATAATATAAACTTTAATATTCTGATTTTAACAGCTGTAAGTTTACACACGTCTGCAACATTTTTATTACATACATACAATTACAGTCACACACAATATATAGAATAGTTATATCGGTGGGTTAATTAGTAAAGAAATCCATCCCGATACTTAGAGTACATATTAGTCCGAAGCTGACAATGTCAGTTGTAAACAAAAGACAACTTTGGTCAAACTTGCCGCTTCTCTATCAATACGGCTAATTAACACAGGCGTAAGTTGTGCTAAAAATAGTTACAACTGGTGTCAATTTGCGCAATAAATAACACTTATATTTTACATACAAATTCAAAACATAACTAGAAATGGGTTTTTGATTGAACAAAAACATATGTCTCCCCCCAGCCAGTTGCTGCAGGTAGTATTGAGTCAGACGATTGTAAAATTTGACATTTAACCTCCAACTGTGACCTTGACCTTGAGACACCACACCCGCAAAGTGCGTTCTGCACGTCACCTTGATGAGGTGGACATCTGACCCAAGTTTCATAAAAATCCTTCAAGGGCTTTTGAAGATACAGAGCGGGCACGATTTTGTGGCATTTGACATTTAACCTCCAAGTGTTACCTTGACCTTGAGACACCACACCCGCAAAGTGGGTTCTGCACGTCACCTTGATGAGGTGAACATCTGACCCAAGTTTCATAAAAATCCTTCAAGGGCTTTTGAAGATACAGAGCGGACACGATTTTGTGGCATTTGACATGTTGGCTGTAAAAAAAGTTGTTTTCAGGTTAAATAAACTTCCAACTCCGCTCTTCGCCTACAGAAAGAATGGCGGCTCTGTAAATATTGCTTTCTTGTCATCAAGAAGTAAATCATACTTGCTGGTCAAGTAGAATTTTCGCGATATTCACTTGAACGAAAATGCGAAAATGCATTGAACGAAAAAAGAAACGAAACAGATACATGGAATGGCGACCTCAATCTGTATTTTGATCAAGCTGATTTTTTAACAGAAACTGTGAAGACAGCGGCGTCACAGAGAGCAATAAATGGACAGAATTAACGTCGAACTATGGCTCGTCGGAGAGATTTATTCCAACATTAATGTGAATATGGGGTTAATGCTGACAGACTAAATAAATGTCTCCATCATTAAAGCTGTCGGACTGGAGACTAATAACACTGTCTAGGACATAAAGTAAGACTATTACACATGGGCACTTGTAGCATAATGACAGTGAAAGGTTAAATGTTGCGACTGGTATTTTCAAAATTACAAATTAGTGACTGAAAAGTCAATGTTTGTCGGCTCCTACCGTATACAAGTGATTATGTCTGCAACCATTAAAATTACTAAACGTTGAGAAAGGAAAATTTAAAAATGCAACTAATAATTACAAGTAAGAGTTTAAATGAAAGAAAGTAACGTGATTAATTTTATTCGTACAATCAAGAGATGCACGTCAGCACGATAACTGACCTTTAAGTTAGTTTTGTGTTTTTCTTCTATAAAGATGTAAGATACGGTCTTGGATAATTTTAATGATAATAATCATATAATCAAATTAACGACACAAAATTGGAGAAAGCCCGTTCTTTTTCTACTTAAAAACTTTCCATACAAAGAATTTTGTATCAGAAATAAATGGAGCTGAATTTCTTAAATAGTCAACATATTCCGTCAAGAGATGCCAAAGATTATTATATTCTAAAACTGTAAACTTTACTATCCAGTAGAAGCTGCGACACGAATCACTCGAACTATTAAATGCAGATGAATCTTGATACGTTAATGGAAACTACGCCATGTAACCGCAATACTCGTGTGCGCATGTGCTGAAATAATCACAACCGGAAGTGAGTGGTTGAATAGGCCTATATGGCACACATAATAAAGATACTTTACATAATTTTCGGATCTCCTATTTAGCACAATGGTAGAGAACATACAGGCACACTCTTCTTCAGGGACCCAGATCGGGTCGAAGACCTCTTTTGCGCCTGAATAGTTTTCTCTATGAATGAAGTTGTTTCGACGAAACACTGTACTAGTCCAAATACTACAATAACACAGATGACACATTTTGCAAACGATGGTTTGCTTTTCGAATAGCAGGAAGCAGGAAAAAACACTTCTATAAAATTCTTATATTACTTATGTACTCCGCATTTTTTTAAAATAGGGCTGATTTGTATGACATTAGTTTCAGTTGATGAAAAGAATAGTCTTCATGCTTCATCTAGTCATCTCGTCTTGGCATCCAGTGACTATCTGCATTATTCCCCATATAGGCGTACCACTGCTGCTGGTTAAACGGAAGTACCTGCCCACAACGTTTTCCCGCCTTTTCAATTTCCGTAAGATTGTTGCAGGTGCACGTCAGACGAAGTCTTGCAAGATAAACATGTATGATTGTATTACAAAAATATATTTTCCGTGCTGGAAAAGGCATGATAAGGGAGATAATTTTACACTTCACATAAGAACTAAATACAGAGCGAAAAAATACCTCTTTTTCTCCAATTTATAAGCCAAAATGATTCTGAAACATAACTTATGACATTTAAGAATTCCATTATCATATCAACATAGGTCTTAAAGCAAGATTTCGCCTGAATATGAGTGAAATAAAATAAATCAGTTTTTATTTAAATAAAGGTTTATTCTGACAACAAGTCGTTGTTTACCTGTAAATTGTCATCTGTCCCATGTGGACATTGAAAGGATCATACTTGTCCTGGCTCTCATAAGTGCCCTCTGTCGGCAGGTCATGGGCGGTCTTCTGTAAACACTCGTCTGTTATAGTGTGTTCATACTCGTCGTGATCCATACCGTAATATTTACCTGCAAATCGTACAAAATATCAGAACTATATACTTTAGTGCTCCGAAAAAATAACAGATTTTATTAAAATGGTCATGTCAAAGTATGCTTTAAGTAATGTTTACTTCGGGGAAAGAAAGCGTAAAGATTCGGTGTGTTCCTTTATCAACCTTTACACATTCACCTCTTTACTTTTAACTGAAAACTGAAATTCTTATTTCAACAGAAACAGATCTCTAATACTATATATGTATCAACTATTAGTTAATGCAAAAACGTTTCTATTTTCTATTACTAAAATAACTCTTCTGAAAAACAGGACATACGATTTCTTGTCTGTACATCAAATAAAATTCTACTACAGGTGATATATATCAGTAATGGTCGATTATGACTGAACAATTGTGCCGGTCACACTATCCTATACAGGGCTGTAACAGTCATATTAACAACTCCCGTTGAAATATGTATTAGGGGCGGACCAGTGGTACAGTGGTAACGAGTTGGACTTGTTAGCCGGGAATCGCGAGTTCAATTCTCCGCCCCTACACTAATTTTACTAATTGACTTTCGGATGAGGGTTTAAACTGAGGTCCAGTGTATCAGTGCTATTGCAGCAAACTTATCCTAGTCTTGAATTATTCACCTTTAAGATACTATATGTATATCACACGATTGAAATACGGTTAGATTATTTGGATAATCTACAGTGTAAGTTTGTGTAAATTTAATTTTTATAACATAAAAGATTTAACCCTGTAATTCCGTACGTTTCATAAAGGTAAATTAATAGTGTTTCAGTGGACGTTCGAAACAGCGGTACAGCGGAAGTAAAACGTTCCATTGCCGTGTTTAAGGTAGGAAGCTCTTGAATAAGGTAAGCATTACCTAATAATTGTCTTATCAAAATAGACACCACTAGATGGCGCAGTGATCATAAATACAGCAGCTACGACAACAAGAGAGTTCAACTCGCCTCTCCTCCATTAGCATAACTGATTGTCTTTCTTGTGAGACGTTAAAACCAAGGCCATGAATCAGTGCTATACACTTACTTTCTGTATCTTGCACGACAAAAAAAAAACTCAATAGATTGAGAGAGAAACAGAGTCGGGTTGCTACTAGGTCACGAAAACGGCAGTTCGTATGGTAACCATATTCTATAAGCTATCTCTACAACGAACTTTGACACTCGGGTTCTCTAAGATAGTTTTGCACTTCTTGAGAGGGTTAAAAATATAGATCGTATATCAATATTGTTGTGTTCATCCACTGTCGCGCGTTATACTGTACACTGAGCTGAAAAGAATCAGAGGGTGGGTAAAGGGTCTCTGGAATGGGATGCTTTCTGAACCTTGCATTATCCCCCACAACTTAAAATAACTAAACCCTTCAGAGAGCCTCGGTTATAAGGGCAACCAGTACCGTCGATTAATAGATAGAAATATTTATCCACAGAAAGTAGCTGTGTCGTATTATAAAATCGTTATAAAGAATTTTGAAAAGTCATTTGGCCGGGTACAAACGCTTGGTGAGTAGTGTTATTATTAGACCCCAACCGTTTATGCTAGACCATATAACTAGTCAGAAATCTTTATAGCTATTGATATAAGCAAATGACTCACTTTTTGGATCGAACCTGATGGTTTCTGCAGACATCTTTTTCTCAATACAGTGCTGGTCCTCCGGTAAAATAGCCCTGGTTTTGGCCGGAAAGAACCAGTATGTTGCAAACAACACGTCAATGGAATGGTTATAATTAGGATGGTCCCTTGACAACAAGCTTGGGGCCAAACTTCCAGTAGACAGAAGTCTTTGTAATCCATTTTCATCATGTGGAGCAACATGTCGACGCTCTCGCCATTTCCGGTTTCCTTTGTTTTGTTTCGAAATATCAAAACCACTATCAAAATGTTTATGAGCCTTATTTAACATCCATGAGTTCACAATTTTAGCACCAGCACTTCTTTTCGTCCGAGTATCCCTCATTGCTATAGGTCTCACTTTATTATCAACTTTATTAGAATCTTTATTCTTACGAGACACATTTCTTTGTCTCACTCTGTCTTTACTTCTGCCCGGTGGGTACTTTTCTCTATATCTGTTCACTCCATATCTAAATTTGGGCGAACTTTGATAATAGTTATCATAATCGTAATCATTCGGTTCAGTTCTAGTCCTGCTAAATGCTGACCCCTGTTGTTCCCTTAGCTGACCTTGGTCATAATAAGGATCTCTGTAGTTATAATCGGAGTAATCGCTGTGTTTGATCGCATTAAGCAGGGGTGACTGGGGTCTGTAAAGTCCTGAAGATGGCCCCTTTTTATACGTAGTTCTTTCTGAATCATCAAATAATGGTGTTTCAAACAATGATTCGCTGCCTTCCTCCTTTGGAATGATATTTTCAATATCCAACTGAAAGTCAATAAAAAAATACCTGGTTCAAGCAGTTAATCAACTGCAAAAATAAAACGAACCGGTGCAACTTTCATTATCATTAAAAAAGCCATTTAGTTTGGAACTTGACAAGATTTACATATGTTTTATAACTAGCTTCTAACTCATCTCTTCTAACAAGCATCAAAATTTACAACAGGCGTTTGACAGGGTTAGATCTAGCTATGGGCTCGTATCTACCCATGTGATCCTAGCTAATTTGCGTTTAATAAATGTATCATGAAACTAGTTCAAGCTAAAGGTTTTCTGCAGGTATGTGGTTGTGGCTATGTGGTTGTGGGTATGTGGTTGTGGGTATGTGGTTGCGGTTATGTGGTTGTGGCTATGTGGTTGTGGCTATGTTGTTGTGGGTATGTACTTGCGGCTATGTGGTTGTGACTATGTGGTTGTGGCAATGTGATTGTGGGTATGTGGTTGCGGGTATATGGTTGTGGGTATGTGGTTGTATTTAGCTGTTTCAATGATGGTAACGTTCGTGAGAAGCAAAACTGTATAAAAGTGAAACTGTGCCTTTAAAAGAGACCCGGAAACTATACATGTAAGATACTGACCTGTTAATTTTTGTATATTTGTAAGTGAAACTGTGCCTTTTAAAAAAGAGACACGGCAACTATACATGTCAGATCCTGACCTGTTAATTTCTGTATATTTGTAAGTGAAACTGTGCTTTTAAAAGAGACTCTGTAACTATACATGTAACATCCTGACCTGTTAATTTCTGTATATTTGTAGGTAAAACTGTGCCTTTAAAAGAGACCAGCTTACTATACATGTAATATCCTGACCTGTTAATTTCTGTATATTTGTAAGTAAAACTGTGCCTTAAAAAGAGACCCGCTAACTATACATGTAATATCCTGACCTGTTAATGTCTGTATATTTGTAAGTAAAACTGTCCCTTTAAAAGAGACCCGCTAACTATACATGTAATATCCTGACGTGTTAATTTCTGTATATTTGTAAGTAAAACTGTGCCTTTAAAAGAGACCCGCTAACTATACATACAAGATCCTAGCCTGTTAATTTTTGTATATTTGTAAGTAAAACTTTTCCTTCAAAAGAAACCAGCTAACTATACATGTAAGATCCTAGCCTGTAAATTTTTGTATATTTGTAAGTAAAACTGTGCCCTTTAAAGAGACCCGCTAACTATACATGTAAGATCCTGACCTGTTAATTTCTGTATATTTGTAAGTGAAACTGTGCCTTTAAAAGAGCCACGGCAACTATACATGTAAAATCCTGACCTGTAAATTTTTGTATATTTGTAAGTAAAACTGTGCTTTTAAAAAAGACACGGAAACTTTACATGTAAGATCATGACCTGTTATATTTTTGTATATTTATAAGTAAAACTGTGCCTTTAAAAGAGACCCGCTAACTATACATGTAATATTCTTACCTGTTAATTTCTGTATATTTATAAGTAAAACTGTGCCTTTAAAAGAGACCCGCTAACTATACATGTAAGGTCCTTATCTGTTAATTTTTGTATATTTGTAAGTAAAACTGTGCCTTTAAAAGAGTCCCGCTTACTATACATATAAGATCCTGACCTGTTATTTTTTGTATATTTGAAAGTAAAACTGTCCCTTTAAAAGAGACCCGCTTACTATACATGTAAGGTCCTTACCTGTTAATTTTTGTATACTTGAAAGTGAAACTGTGCCTTTAAAAGAGACCCGCTAACTATACATGTAACATCCTGACCTGTTAATTTCTGTTTATTTCTAAGTAAAACTGTGCCTTTAAAAGAGACTCGGAAATTATACATATAACATCCTGACCTGTTAATTTCTGTATATTTGTAAGTAAAACTGTCCCTTTAAAAGAGACCCGCTAACTATACATGTAACACGTGACCTGTTAATTTCTGTTTATTTCTAAGTAAAACTGTGCCTTTAAAAGAGACTCGGAAATTATACATGTAAGATCCTGACCTGTTAATTTTTGTATATTTGTAAGTAAAACTGTGCCTTTAAAACAGACCCGCTAACTATACATGTAATATCCTGACCTGTTAATTTCTGTTATTTATGAATAAAACTGTGCCTTTAAAAGAGACCCGCTAACTATACATGTAAGATCCTGACCTGTTAATTTCTGTATATTTGAAAGTGAAACTGTGTCTTTAAAAGAGACACGGTAACTATACCTGTAAGATCCTAGCCTGTTAATTTTTGTATATTTCTAAGTGAAACTGTGCCTTTAACAAGAGGCACGGTAACTATACCTGTAAGATCCTAGCCTGTTAATTGTTGTATATTTGTAAGTGAAACTGTGCCTTTAAAAGAGACCCGCCAACTATACATGTAAGGTCCTGACCCGTTGATTTTTGTATATTTGTAGTTAAATTGTGCCGGTAACTATACATGTAAAGTCCTGGCCTGTTATTGTTACCAATACATGTTTCTACTTTATTATCTATGGTTATCCTCATCTAAATTATCATTATAACGCCGTCCTCATTTTCTACAACAAAGTCATAACATAATTGATGCTTATTTTTCGTACGTAAGCCCATATATTTTACTAAATATCGTACAACAAAAACTGCAACTAAATTGTTGTTAAAATTAAACAGCTTACAGTGTTAGTGAGTTGTGGCTGGGAGAAACTGCGATATTCGTCGAGGTATTCCGGATGTGACATGACGTATTCAACACCTTCCTTTGTTGTGTTAACCCAGCTACTGTGTTCCACCTCCACTCGCTCCTCTAACAATTACATGATAAAAAAGATTGGATACTTCTTTTTAACTTTCTTTTCAGAATTAACAGGTTTTAATAGCAAAGTTTGTGACATAATTTACTTTCGAAGACTTCAAAGATTTCTGGTCAACTCTTTTCCATATTCAGTTTATCTTCAGCGTGCATTCAGAAAAGATCTTTCACCCGTTTTCAGGCCTAAACTGGAATTTTACACTATAAAAATTCTTAACGTAAATACAAAGCACACCAGCCAATCTTCGGTGCACAACATGATTTTTTATAACAGATTTCTTATTGAAAAAGACCATTTTACTTTTCAAGCGACAGGCTGTTGATCCGCGAGAGAGCATAAAACAGGTGCGCGATGACGTAGTATCCTACCATTGTATATAGCAAAAGCGATACCTTTAGAATGTTTGGATAACGAAAAATGAATACAATACCAGAATAGTAAACAGATATTCCTGGTGGAGGT
Organism: Cyclina sinensis; assembly: GCA_012932295.1. Lineage (NCBI taxonomy): Eukaryota > Metazoa > Mollusca > Bivalvia > Venerida > Veneridae > Cyclina > Cyclina sinensis. Next base: position 48,148,734 of record JAAONU010000002.1, read on the forward strand.
ATGTGTTGGCTGACGGCATATATTTTACTGTAACCGTTGGTTTTGAATCTCAGGCGGCAGAAATCTGAACGACTTTGCTCATGTACATTGGTACCTGAAAATGAAGGAATATCCCCTGTCTAAGAGTGATTTTTAAACATTGCGATTGTTATCAGCAATTTTAGTTGTTGCATATTAGTATCAGGATGATGTTTCTGTTGTTATTAGTTCTATGTTCATGTTGGGTTGTCACAGCTTAGTAATACCAATATGACGACTTATTTTAACAACTAGTTTTAACGTATGATATTAACTTGTACAACGAATTTCCAGACTGAGTAGAATGTTCAAAGATCATAGTGCCGTTTAGTGTCCTTTTCTAACAAGAAATCGATGGGGCCGATAGATGCTCCCCAAATAAATGCCAATTCCAAAAGGGATATTGTTTAATATGTATTTTTTTTGTATGAAAAATAACAAAGGGAAATAACTCCTAAATAATGCAAAATAGAGTTACGGTTCTTGCACGCTGCACTTCTCCTTATAGAGATCTATCTACCAATAAAGATTCATGTTAATATCTCTTATACTTTGTAAGATATGCCCCGGACAAAAAATAAGTATGAGAAATTTCAAAGGGCAATAACTCAAAAATTAATAAAGCAAGAGTAATGGTTCTTGTGCACTGCACTGCTCATCAATGAGATCTATGTACTTATAAAGTTTCAAGTTAATAACTCTTTTCTTTGTGAGATATGCCCCGGACAAAAATTAAGTATGAGAAATTTCAAAGGGCAATAACTCAAAAATCAATATAGCAAGAGTTATGGTTATTGAGCAGTGCACTGCTCATCAATGAGATCTAACTACCTATAAAGTTTGGTCTTGATATCTCTCATAGTTTTTGTGTTATGCTCCGGACAAAATTATGACAGAAGGACGAACGGACGGACGGACAGACGGACGGACGGAAAGGACGGACGGACAAAGCGGCAACTATATGCTCGCCCTTCGGGGAGCATAAAAACCGGCAAAAGGAACCAGTCTGTCCTCAGATTCAAAAAGGAAACCGTTAGCCCTCAGATTCAAAAAAGAACCCGTCTGTCCTCAGATTCCTGATAAACAGCTTTTAAAAACCTGCATTTGGTTCAAAATGAGTTCAAAGTTGCACAGACCTACCTTAGTAACAGAATCACAAAGATATGCGAGGCTTACCGAAACTGTTTCTGACTTTTTATATGTTTTTTTTTTTTATAATCATGACTCCTACTTATTATGTAAACATGATTGTGAGTTAAAAATAAAATGTATTTTTTTAACATATTTTAATGCCATAAATGCATCATATGACAAAAAGACATAATAATAATGATGATGATGATGACAACATAATTATATGACAAAAGGGTTGAGCTACAAGTTCTTTCAACTTAGTTACAGCTCTCCCCATTAACTATGATTATTTACAAATTGAATGGCATTGGCAATAACATTTAAAACGTATAAAATTGAAAAAATCATGATAATTAGTTAAGTATATACAATAGCATACAACATACATGCTGAATTATAAAAATTGTAAATGCATATACAATGGTTTTTAAGTAGTAAAAAAATATTCAAAACGAAAGAAGAAGATCTAACTTTCAAAACAGAAAAGAAAGAAGAAAATTCTAACTTTCACAAACGGAAAGGAAAGAAATAGATACTGACTTTCAATGCAGGTAAAAGACTGGATGGTTTATTAAAATGTTGGTAAAGGATGCTAGTTGTGAAACGTTTAGTGTTTTTTATACATCTGTGCAAACTCCGCGCACCGGTTACGCTACGCTCAGTAACCACTGCCTTCACACGAATCACGTGATGATGGTATTGTCACATGATTGTGTCAAGATGGCGGATACGCCAAAGAAACCATTGAAAAATTGTTTTATCTGTGATAAACAGCGACACCGTAATTTGAGCTCTGGTGTCAAGTCTACCGATATGATTGACAAAATTTCATTTTAAAAAGAACTTTAGTACAGTAGTACTTTCAAAAGCGGTCATATTGTTTTGAAATAAACGGTGCGATATTAAAAATTATTCTCATAATACTTATGTTTCCAAAATTATTTTTTATTTGAGTTCACATCTAACACCTTACAGTCGTGAAACATTAGCGAAAGCGTGTTTACTTTTTTTTTAAAAAAATCAAAATAAAAAAAAATCATATCGTCAAAAATCTTGACGAAAATGTTGTGACGGCAGAGATCTCCTGTAAGGGGAGATCACTGCGTGGGAGATTGATATCTGTGTACTGCATCGACAATTATAATATTATTCTCGTATGTTAGGTCTGGACTACCAAACAATAAAAGTTTACAGTTTAATGGATGAAACTGACGGGTTTCTACAAAAAGTTCATAACGTTCCACAGTGAAAAAAATAATGGTTTGCGCTTTCAGGTTCATTACAGAATTGGCAAACATTATCGTGAACAATGTGGTTTACAAATAAGTCATTTTTTAGATCACTACAGTTATTACGCAGTCTGGCATGAATTAATAAATAAAGTCGTGATCCATGTAAATGATATGGTGGTACACTACTAACTAGAAACTTAGTCTTTAAAAGTTGACTCTTAAATTCACCAAGTGACTGAATATTTCTTAATAAATGAGGTAAAGAATTCCACTCACAAATTGCTGATAAAACAAAAGAGTTTTCAAATAATGTTTGTCCTTCGGGGGAGAGTTACAAAGTCATCATTATTTCGAAGGTTGTATCTTGCCATCATGTATCTTACCTTCTACAAATTTGAACTCTCCGCCCTGTCCCTCGTGGTCCAGACAGTCAGCGATCCAGTACAGAAACACATCATTCCCCCGCCCCTCCATGCTTATAGTGATAGGGGACGCTTGGGCCCCTACTGTGTCTCGGATAGGTGGGTCAATTAAAGGTCTGCCCGTTTTACCGTCTAAAATTGTCGTCTGCAATCCATAGATATAAACATTTTATATCGTACCAATGAGGCGAACTTCTTTTAAGATGATAAGTGTAAATAAATAAAAATTTTAAGCACTGTTGCATAAATTTTCTAGCCTTTTTCCTTGCTGAAGATAATAAATAATATTCACTAAGCTTATTGTTATGGTTCAATATACACCGGCCTATAACGGTATAAATACAACCTCTGACAACTGCGTCAGTGAATCGATTCTTTGGCTCAGTGGTTAGAGCTTTGGTTTCCTGACCTGAGTTCGAATCTCCAGTGGCCAATTTCAAGATTCATTGCATCTGTCTATAACGTAAGAATATCTCTAATGTGTTACTATTATTTTCTTCGTTATCGTTTATCGTTATTTAGTTTTCATGTTATGATCCTTAATCACAAAAACAGTCAACTGATAATAATATATGCATATTTACACATTAAAAAGATAAATTTGAAATAACTGAATAAGAATTGTTATCAGCAGTACTCACCGTGGAGTGATAATACACTGGGAACCCTGGTCCATGTGCAAATTTTATAAGAAAGTCCGGAGTATTGTCGTTATTGTAAAACCCTGGTGACGGGGTACTGGAATTCAAACATAACGTGTGAATTTCACAGGTGGGAAAATGTTCAGAAAATGTTTAAAGACAAAAAAACGAATCGAACAATTCCCTTTTGATACCTGCTCTGCTATTTCGATTCCATGTAAATCAAATTATTTGTATATGTCCATTATCAAGCATTTACTGGTAAAGAAATGCCAGTTACTTTTGACTTAAAATTGCGATGAACTGATTTTGTAGGTCATAACAAACAAATAACAAACCAGAATGAGAGATTTGTTTTTATATAAAAATGAAATAAAAACGTTTGAATTTCAGTTGAACTGAAACAAAGCAATGTTAAAGTGGTTAAAGAAATTATGTAGTTTCAGTATTTAACTTAACGGCACACTTTTTAACCAATCATGTGTATCTAAAAAACTAAGTGCTTGAAACGCCTATCAAAGTATTTCTGACTACCTGTAGGATTCCGACATCGGTTCTGTGTAGTTCCACAGAACACGGAACGTCTGGCCGTCAAAAGCTAGTATAGAGGAGTTAAACACTGGTATAATAATGTCCTCGACACCATCATCAGTGATGTCCACCAGGGCCGGAGGGGTCATCACGCCTTTGAACTTGTCTGTAAACAGGGCGAGGGCCTAAAATATGCACCATTCATATTTATAGAATCTTTGATAAATAAAAGGAAATACTAATATAAAAGCCTCTTCTTAACGCCGTTAGTTGTAAATACAAAGCAATTAATATGACGTTATGTGAATACTAAAAATACCCACTATATATCTTAATATAAAATGCCGGGGTTCATTTTTATAAAAAGTGCTTTCCTCAAATCCGCTATGATTTGTCAGACTGGAATAAAAGTTAATTCTTTAAACACTCTAGTGTTAGTTAGAACGTTTAACATTGAAATCATCAAAAGAAATGCAAGGAAATTTTACAAGTCTAATGACAGATCTAAATCACAGTAAAAATAACCTTTGAATAATTTCAGTGAAACCCATCAGAATTTCCCGGAGGAAATGAAGAAAAATGGAGAGGTTTTATCAAATTTCAACTGTTTAAAACTTCACGGATGTTTCTATACATTAAAATTACATTGACTTTTGGAGTTGCGACTTGAAAACGTTCTTCTTCTGAATAATGTTTATGAACATTGATCTCAAGGGTAATTTTCATACCGTTGCCATAGGAACGTTTTAGTTATTTTAAAATGATATATTAAAGTGAAACAAAATGTGTTTGATTAAATTTTCTCCTTAAAATACCAAAAACTCTGAAACGTCAACAAACATCTAGCGCATGTAATAAGGAAGAAAAAAAGAGTTTGGAGTAAAAAGATCAATTGATAAAAAAAAATAGTACAGTTCACGTTTCATCTTTGCTTTACCTTCTAACCATTGAGAAAGAGGATTTGATTTCAGTCATTTTTAAGCCAAGGACCTAAATAACCAGTTCAAATATACCTTATCAATATCCCCTTTAATGAGGTCGTCAAGTTTAATGACCCACAGCGAGCCACCGTGCGTCTCTCCGCCCGTGCCAAACAACACGAGCTGCGTGCCATCTGACCACGTGTATACTTGCGGTGAATAGTACGACTCCCGCCCGTCAGGAACGCCCTTCCAGCTGATCACTTTACCCGTGCGACCGCTCATCAACAAGATCCGACCAGATAAACGGTATTTGCTTCCTGAAAACGCCACAAAAGTGCAACATCTTTAGACAAAAATAATACCAAAATTCTAGGCTAGGGGGCCATGATGGCCTTATATTGCTCACCTGTGTACCATTGGTTTCCACATCAAGGTAAATGCAGAAATCAAGTAAGTTTACCTAATGTTGAAGTTGAAATTTACATGCAAAATTGTACAACTGGTCCAAATTTCATAGACACACCATGCAAAAAAGCACGGTCAGTGGTCAAGTCAATGTTGGCTAGGGTCAAAGTTGAAATCTGCGCGCAAAATCGTTATTATAAAATAATTTTCAATACTGTAGCTGCAAAAACAAGAAAGTATGTCAGTAGGTCAAGATAAAGGTCAACGTAACACAAAGGTCAAGGACAAAGTTTAAAAATGGAAACAAGGTTCATTCAAAATTATCTAATTTCATAGACACACCTTCAAAAAAATTAAGTTAGTCAGAAGGTCAAGATCAATTCTGACTAAGGTCAAAGTTGAAATCTGCATGCAAAATTATCAATATCGCTCAAATTTAAATGAAATGGCTCGATTTTCAATGTTTTAGCTGCAAAAACAAGAAAGTATGTCAGTAGGTCAAGATAAAGGTCAAGGTCACATAAAAGGCAAAGTTAGATTTATGTGTTTCAGACAAAAAGAAGTTGAAGTCTTCTCTATATAAGCCTACAAGAAATCATATTCACTCCAGGGCAAGCCGTAACTTAACCCAGAGGCATAAACAGAATAATCTTAGTAGAATACCTCTAGCTGAACTTTCATGCCAAATATCTAAGCTTAAGGCAAAGCAGTTAAAACAGAAAGACTTCTGAAACCAAATGACCCCTAGGGCGGAGTCAGTTTTATCCGTAGAGCCTAATTTGAACAAATTTGGTACAGGTCAAGTAGGCCCTGTTACACACCAGATATCTTTAGACCTTGTGGTTTCTGACGAGAAATTTGTGTTCCTATATTAGTCTATATGAAATCCAGTGACACCAGGGGCCAGGCTAATCATGACCATTGTGTCAGGATTTGAATAATATTGGCAAAATAATATTCATAATATAATGCTACAAACAAAATATTTTTACTTTAGGGCATACAGTTTCAGACAATTTTGCTATACAACTCAATGTAAAAAAACTAACCCCTAGGACGGGACTAATATTGACCCTAGGGACATAATTTAAATACATTTGTTAGAGGTACACTAGAAAATAATAGAAATGAAATATCTAGGTTCTAGAGCACGCGGTTTTTGAGAAGAAGATTTTTCTAACATTTTATATTTTATACAAATAGACTCCAATTTTGACGCTAGGGACATGAACAGTTGACGGTTTGCCTTAAGAGGTAGCTTTGGTTTAAAAATTCTTTTAGATTTAACTGTGGCATATCACGAGATTTAAAGCAAAAAGTGTTAAAGGCAGTGTTTGTGCTGTTGTAGGGAGGTTAACGTATTTGCTTATCTTTCTCTTTTCTTCTATATGTAAAGGTACATACCTCTGTTGACAGCGTTCGGGGCCAAACGTCAAAATGATTTGAATTATTTTGAAACGATTTCAATGTGATTTTGAGATTGAAACTCAATTATTTCTGCTGACAGCCGTAATGCTTTGGTGTCAGCAAACTTTGTTGTTGTTGTTTTTGTTGTTTTAATCGCATTGCAGTATATTTCAAATGTCAAAACACTTTATATAGCCTGATTAGTGTAAGCTGCTAGCAATTTTAGTCAGTAAACCAACTATAATTTCAACCGCATTAATAATATATTAAAACACTGACCTGTGTGGAATAAGTTGGGTCTGTCTTTTTCTAAAATGCCTGCATAGCAAGACAAGAAAGTAGGTTCTGAAGCAGGGTCTTTTTAATGGTGTTCTAAAGCCAGTTAATAAAATCAATGTTGCTTTATTTACATGGCTGTCAATAACAGATTGACATCATTAATGAATGCAAGGCTTTGGTGTGAACCTAATGACCGATAATGATTGTTGTGGATTCTCTGATTTCAATATCGTACCAACGCCAAAATTTGTATCATTTCACTAGACTTGGAAACGTTTTTAGACTCATTTATTTTACATCGATTGCGACACAAGTTCTTACAACTTAAATTCATCACGCCTGATGACTGCTTCCTGGATTCCATACCAGTATTCGCGCAGTGTGGAGGAATGCGAAGATCGTGAGAGAATCTCGCCTCTGACGGGATTTGAACCCGCGACCTCCGGATCCGGAGCCCTGCGTTCTACCCCTGAACCACGGTGCCTCCTCTTGGAAACATTCTGGAGTTTCAGAAAAGAAATGTAAAGACGGAAAACAATACAATTCCTAGTAAGACTATCAAGTCATTTTACTGGAACACATGTTTATACTGTTAAAAACAAATTACGCCGAAAAATGCTTTTTGGACTTGTTTGGTCTTTTAGATTTTACGAATTCTTCCTTTGTATTGCACCTATCGGTATTCCTATGTTTTATGAGTGTAGTTCACGTGGTATAACGAAAGATTTTTCTGAAAAAGACTACAAAGGTCACGTGGTATTCAGTAGACCAGATTTTTCTGAAAACAATGAACTACATAGGTCACGTTGTATAAGACCAGATGTTTCTGAAAATAATAAACTACAAATTGAAGATCTACATAGGCCACGTGACCTTTGACTTTTTTCTGTAAATGAGGGTCTATGTAGGTCACGTGGTAGAAGACTAGATTTTTTTCTGTAAATGAGAGTCTATGTAGGTCGCGTGGTAGAAGACTAGATTTTTTCTGTAAATGAGGGTCTATGTAGGTCACGTGGTTGAAGATTAGATTTTTTTCTGTAAATAAGGATCTACATAGGCCACGTGACCTTTGACTTTTTTCTGTAAATAAGGGTCTATGTAGGTCGCGTGGTAGAAGACTAGATTTTTTCTGTAAATGAGGGTCTATGTAGGTCACGTGGTTGAAGATTAGATTTTTTTCTGTAAATGAAGATCTACATAGGCCACGTGACCTTTGACTTTTTTCTGTAAATGAGGGTCTATGTAGGTCGCGTGGTAGAAGGCTAGATTTTTTTCTGTAAATGAGGATCTACATAGGTCACGTGGTTGAAGATTAGATTTTTTTCTGTAAATGAGGGTCTATGTAGGTCACGTGGTAGAAGACCAGATTTTTCTGAAAATTGAGAATCTACGTAAGGACAGGCAAATTCATCTTCATATGTTTAAGACTTAAATAATATCATTAATTATCTTTAAAAAATTGAACAACAAAACAAAATCTTGCCCTTTATATACATCATCAGACAACTCTATCCTACTGAGAAGACATCCAGATCTCTGTTTGTTCAAAAAACTTGTCTGCTCCGAGAAATTCAGACTTTATATAAACTTTTGAATTTTTGAAACTTCGAAGATAGCATTCATGTTTAAACTAGTAAGTCTAGAACAATAAATTAGGATATCTGTCATATTTTTCCGCCAACTTTTCTGCTTTGGTGCCGACTGCAGTATTAACGCTGCGTGCGTCTTTTGTGATGCTATGACTGCAAGGAAATTAAGCTTAATTTCTTGTCTGATAGCACGTGACGTACCAGTTGAAAATCCAATTAAAAGGAAACTTTGGATTCGAGAAAAAAATAGAATCCGTATATGGTCAATAAAAGCAAGCATAAAAAAGCTGAAGGTAGGAACTGAGAGGAAGTGTTATTAATTAGCCAGTTACAGAGATGGGTCAATAAAGTATTTATATTCCTCTCGGGCTGCTATAGTAAATATCATGACGTGCTAAAGGCATAAGACACAGAAAAGATGTGGAGACCGCAGAATTGTGCGTGACAGAATAAAATGTCAATGAAATTAATGTAATAGCAAGCTTATGTCTGAACCGAGCGGCAAGAGGGTAAATGTTGCTTTCGGGGAAAATCAGACCACCTGAGGTAGCGGAAACATTACATTGTACATGAAAATGCCAATAACATGGTTATTACGGAGACGGGGACGAGAAGAACTGCACGGATTATCGAAGTCCTTATCGTTATACACTGAATGATTATCTAACCACGACACGTATTTTAGCATTTGAATTGTGTCCTTTTTAAATTCTTTAACAGTTTTGTATGCATACTAAGATCGTTTTTTCTTTAATTTATATTTGTCTCCTGGACTTGTTCTACAGGGCCGATTCCTAAACTCGATACTCCACAGTGTTAGTTGAAGTCTATAGTCGAGATTTCACAAGTGAGGGATAATTAACATTTTTGAAAATTTCTTTGAGAGCTTTTGGCTCTCTTTGAAGTGAATTTATGCAAGCACCTTGGACACTTCTTACGATTACATGATCCTTTTAATCTCAGGTTCTGAAGAAGTAAAAATAACAGCACAAAGTTATTCACGATTTACATATCTCCTACCTGGATCTTGTAGAGGATCCCCGCCGTGTATAGCCAGTATGTCCACCGTGCCGTCGCCATCTATATCTTTGATGATCTGAGCTGTGTATAGATTCATAATGTCGTTTTTAGCCTCTTGCTTCCCGAAGTTCCAAATCAAAGTACCGTCCTTTCCGCTAACAGCTTGAAATGTCTGTATGCAATGTAAACAAAAAAAGTACTTATTGCCTTAAGTTTCTTACTGTAAACATTGTTTTTAAGTAATATTCTGAAACACTAAATAATTATATGGGTTGACAAAAATTCATCTTTTTTCAGTTAAGTATTGTACATGCGTTGTTTACAGAATTACAGAAATACTAAGACGGTGCGTGGAATTTCATGTGAAATGTTTCTTTTAACAACCTGGAGAAAACCAACTACAAAATTTTTTTTAATGGCACACATTCATTGGTCGGCAAATGAAGTCAAACACTTAAATGTTTTACCTTCTCTATAAAAAGCTTCTAAACCAGTTCTTACTGATACTATCAATGAAATGTTCAAAAAAGGGATAAAGTGATTGATAGCAGGGTCGGGGACAGTGCTAAAAACTGGTTAACGGTATTTTTATCAGCAGCAACCGTTGCGCAACTGAAGAATCAAAGTGGTTTATTACCTAAACAGTGATGCATCAATCAAAAGTTATCTCAAACAGCTTTGTCAATAATGGGAAACCAGAGCCTATCACAAAATTGACAAAACTTGTTCCGTTATGAGCACTGAATCGAGATATAGAATTTTATTAGTTTGTTTTCCAATTGATTTTTCCCTTTCAGTTCCAATTATGTGCACTGATTCAATAAAACAAAAGTGATTTATGTTTAAATTGTGATAAACATTTGTGAAAATTCCCATTAAAACAAATAGCATTGTTGAATCTTCCGAACTTAACAAATGTTTAAAACATTCTCAGAGGTCGTTAGAATATCACTCTTTCTTTTTCGTATATCACTGTTTTTTATTCTTATTGACCTTTCACCTAAGGTATGAATATATTGTGTCTTTAAGAGTTTGTATAATATCATTATTACTAAGTATTCTGTGATGATAAAGATTTTATTTTAATATGATGCTTTAGTAAATAAGAAAGACAGGAATAAATAAAGATTTCACTTTGTTCTCTGTTAATTTAGAAAACTTCTACTGTCCATACTTCTATTATCATTTGGATAGCCAATGATAACTATAGTTCCCATATTCGACAGTAGTTTTCGTTTATTCTATGTTTAATTATTTCTTTATGACAGTCTAATTAATATATATAGTGTAAAAGTGTCATACTTAAGAAAACATATTTCAAAATTAAATGATCTACCGTCGAATATATCACGGTTTCGAGTTCATGTCACATATATGTATATGCTGATTGTAAATAAAATCTTGAAATCTTGAGTTCAGATGCGTAGTAATCTGAGTGATTATGTAATTACGCCCATGAACAAGTGTTAGAATTCACTTTACAAAAAGAAGTAAAGACCATTCATAAATAGAATTAAAGGCGGCTTTTATTCCAAAATGGACAATATTTTTCACAAAAAAGAAACCCTCTATACATACGATAACAAGAGCATCGCTGGGCGGAGCATTATATGCCCAAAGGGTGTTTTTTTCTAAGGATGATGCATTTGTGATATAAGGAAGAAAACCTTAGGCTTTAAAATTAAATGATTTGCTTTAAATTTGGAATTTTTTGTTTTTGATTTATTATATTTTAATTTTTAACATTTTATAATTTTAATTTCAGAGTTTTATAGACCTTTATCATATATGAATTTTAGGTTTTGTAATTTGCATAAATGTCAGTCTTTCAGAAGTTAATATGTTCATGCTGTGATGCATGGTTATCAAGTTATAGTGCAGAAATATTGATTGTTTAGTTGATTGTCACCTTGACCTTTTATGTACTTATCCCGAACAGTATAGGGGTCATGTAATCAATGATGGCAATCATCCTAAGAAGTTTGAAGTCTGTATGGAAAGTAATTGCCAAGTTATACAGCAGAAATGCTTTTCAGTGTTTAAGTCACTGTTACCTTGACATCTGACCCACTGATCCTAAGATGTACGGGGGTCATTTTCTCAATGTAGTCAATCGTCATATGAAGTTTGAGGTCTGTATGACAAATAGTTAAAAAGTTTTACAGCGGAAATACTTTTCGGTGTTAATGTCACTGTTACCTTGACCTTTGACCTACTGACCCCAAAATCAATACGAGTCATTCACTTAAAGTGTGCAGCCATTATATGAATTTTGAAGTTTCTATAACAAGTTACATAGTGTAAATGATTCTAAACATTTAGGTCACTGTGACCTTGACCTTTGAAATACTGTTCCTAAAATGTACAGGAGTAATCCACTCAATGAGTGCAATTATGATATACAGTTTGAAGTCTCTATGACAAATGATTGTCAAGTTGCATGGCGTAAATGGTTTTCAATGTTAAGGTCACTGTGACCTTGACTTTTGACCTACTAACCCCAAAATCAATAGGGGTTATTCACTCAATGTGTTCAACCATTATATGAATTTTGAAGCTTCTACGACAGACAATTGACGAGTTACAGAGTGCAAATGATTCTAAACATTTAAGACACTGTGACCTTGACCTTTGACATACTGACTCCAAAATGTAAAGAAGTCATCCACTCAATGGCAATCATACTATTAAGTTTGAAGTCTCTACAACAAAAGATTGTCAAGTACATAGCGGAAATGATTTTCAATGTTAAGGTCTATGTGACCTGACCTTTGAGGTACTGACTCCAATATCAATAGGGGTCATCCACTCAATGTAGGCAATAACCATATGAAGGTAAAAGACTGTAGGTCAAAGAGTACTCAAGTTATCCTCCAGAAACCAAATGGCTTACGGACGGACGCACAGGACAATAACATAATATGCCCCCTTCGGGCATATAAAAACCATATAGTAGTTACTAGCTGATAGACTAATCTCTTAAAATGAAAATGTAAATGTAAATCACTGAAAGACAAAAAGATGCAAACACGTATTTTTCAAGAAATGTTAAAATATCAGAAATTTTCAAATGCGATTAGAAAAGACCTTATTAGCAACTAATTGATAATTTGTATATGCATTTAATAGGTAGTTATTTTGTATGTAATAAGAAATACTGTATAAGATACATTATTTACACAATAAGTGCGATCATAAAACAGTTATGGCTAGTTGTGATATGATTAACAAAATTTATATATAAACACAGATATATATGTGTTGCACTTTCATATAAAGATTTTGTTAAAATTCAAAAACCTGGCAGTCACACAAAACATGACTCTAAATCTGGCAAAACGCACATTTTTGTCTGTAAGATTAAACTTTCCATAGCGACCAGTTTTAATCCATAATGGTCTCCAAATCCAAAGCAGAATTTACTGAAAGCTGACCAATGCTTAATACAAAATAATGACATCATCATTTTATAACTGTGTTTCACAGCAAAGTCGGACTTACACACGATATCCAGTCTATGTTTATTTTGGCCTACATTACGTTTATCATTTACTCTGTTAATAGATACCTTCCATTTGTTGATGAATTATTCCATTAATTTAGGCTTTACTAAAACAAAATAGTATTTCTTATTTAGCATAACTGTTAACAGATTTATACAGTTGACATTTTAAGCAACGGAAATTACATTTATCAATATACATATATGGTTAGCAAAGGCTTGGTCAATGTATTTAAGCATTTTAGATTGTTGTTTTTAGTTTGTAAAGGTCTCTGTTAATCAAACTGGTTTCGTTTGCAATATTTTCTCTGTTTGAATCAAGCATTTTGTTGTATTGAGAAGACAGAAACATATTTATAGACGGTAACTAAAGGACAGCCCCTTTTCGTCTGCTGAAACACATCAACCCTTTTTGTTGAAAATTTGTTTATGAACATTTTCATAAAAGTGAAATTTGATCAGAAATAGCGTGATTTGAAATAAAATGCATTTGTAAATGCGTTCTCATCTTACCTTACATTGTTTAAACCAAATCAATAAATAACAAATAAAAGTTGTTTTCACTAATGTTTAAATGGTCGGCTTTTTAATACTGGGGAGAATAGGCAAGATTAATTCAGTCATAATGATACAAGTTAAGAAGATCGCGACTTTTGTCTTCGGTTCGTCTGCAAAATATTAAGTGGAAAACTTGAAATGAATAGATGCTAAGCGTGTACTTACCCCCGCCCTTCCACCTGCTAAACAATCCATCACCCCATCTTTATTCAGATCTACACCGCAATTAAGACCGTACATTTCGTGTTCAGAATAATGCCGCCATATTTCCTTTCCGCTGGCTCCCTCCAACGCAAGTAGGCCACCAAAACAAGGATAGGTACCAGCGAAATATATATCACATACAATACTTGGGATGTTGTAGCCGTCAGCGCCTGGTGCAAGTTATCATACGACAAAGTAAAAAGTTTAGTATCACATAAAACTCGATCATGATTCTTAAAAAAGGCAACGGTAAAGTGTACAACTCATCTTACAATGACATGCATTTAACAGATAAAACAGAATAGATATAAACGTTTCTAGACATTTAAGAATAACTCAATCAAGATTCGATTTAATCATTATTTCCTGTTAAATTTACATTTTTCCAGGGGCCTGTAAGATAGAGCAAGTCAACAAAATCTTAAGTACCTGTTGCGAATCCGACGATGACATCTAAGACTCCATCTTGATTTACATCAACCAGTCGGAACGCAGATTCTGTCAGTAGTTTTGGAATACCAAGGGTCCAGACATCCTCAACTTCTATATGATCACATCCAACAATATCAGAAAAATCTCTAGTCTTTTTCTCGTCTAAAAACTTGAAAGCACTCGGATGTGTCTTGTCATTAAGTCCGAGTTTGTTTTTCTCATGTTTATTCACAAAATACACCACAAGGCCCATAAGTGATCCTAAAGAAAGCACCAAGAAAAGAAAACAACAGATGGCGTTCACGATTGGTCGGCACTTGCGGAGACGACTACGACCCATTTTAGTTTTAGTCCGTGCCCTTGGATACATGAGAGGTTTGGTAGCACTGTCTTTATCTATACTCGGGCTTTCAACAAAGACTTCGTCCTCCTCCGAATACTCATTTTCCCAGTCAGGAGGACGTTCGAATTCGTCCGGGAGGTAGCCGTTCTTTTTACCTCCCTTGTTATACCTGACGGTCATAGACATTGCCTCGGCTTCATACATTGAATTGACACTTGACACAACGTTATTATGGCAACAAATTTACTTCAAATTGTGTGACTGTATAAATACAAAAATAAGTTTTCCCTTAGGTGAAAGGTTAAATTTCGCATCGTTAGTAACAAAAACGTGTCTGTGATTATCTGGAGAACATCTAGGAAGATCGACTGTTACAGATCTTGTTGTGTCTGAAATACATGAAATACAAAAGGCACCTTACAAATATAAAACATGTACAGTAATGAACTACAGCAAAATCTGATCACATCTGAGAAAAAAACTTCAGAAAAAATCAGTCAAATATGGAAACATAATAACTCTCATTCAGCGGATTATGAAAGCACAGCTACAGTTCAACAGAGGTGTCATAGACATTCTCGATACATCGTTATTCAGCTAACGAGAGAATAAAGGCAAATTTAGTTAATGTGGTCGCTTATAAGGTTACGTTTAAAATATATTAGCAATATTTATAAACGCTGTTAAAATTATATAAACAAAATATTGGTTCTAAACAGGTAGCCTGTTTCCTTCGAAAATCTGTCAAATATATATGAATTGTATTGTTGAAAAATTGTCGTTAAACAAGAAAGTAAAACCATTTTTTTCCTGAATAAAACTTTTTTTTACAACAATCTTGTTATGAAAATAAGCAAGATATGTGTTATATCTTGCCTTTGTAATTTAACTGCATCAAATATGAAATATTTTGATTTAGAGCAAAGACAAGATAAATTTTAGTCTTTTTGTTAAACCAAAAATAAATAAAGCCATAAATCACACACAATTTGTGACGAGGTAGATTATGTGTGTGATTATATAAGACGACATTATGATGATAAATGAACTAGAAATAAAAGATACCCAACAGAAACGGTTTTCGTCCGCCATACATAGACATAGTCTGTTCACTGACTAAAAAACTACAAGCTAAGCTATAGTTTAACTTATTTATGTGAAAATTTAATTAACATCATTGACACTCATTTCAGCTATATGCATACAGTTTTTTTGTCCATGAACTATATACCCAGTTTTTTATTTGTCTCATCAACTCTGTATCAATTATTTTCGAAATTGTTCGTCGAAATGTTCCTTGGCACACTTATTAACCCCGAATCAAATGTAGAAACATATCGTATCACCAGTTAGTCAATAAATCAGTTCTGTATCACGGTGCAGAAGTTCATTCATTGAGCTTATATTTACATGAATAATGAAACAGGGGATTTCGAGTCTCCTGTGACGTCCTTTTATATCTGTAACAAATACAGCCGCTGTCAACTCAGGCTACGTGGAATCTTTTTCAACATGGAGGCAACCGGAAAAATATGATGAATGACAGAAAAACACTGATATTTTACCATGTTGTCGTTCGAATAATAACATAAGAAAGTCATTTGAACTTAAAAATATAATGAAAATGGAAAGATATGCACAAAGTTGGAGGTCATTTGAGAATCGATTCAATCGACTATTGACAATTTGTCATATTCTATGACGACAAGTCGTATAAAACAGTAGAGTTTCTTTCAAAATAAGCAATTTTTCAGTACGATTCTCTGTGGTTTATATGACTTTCTAAGCGACACGTGTGAGATGAAGTTAAGCTAAATTTGCAGATGGAAATGTTGGAGACAATTAAACTTACTTTAAACATTATTTTACTCTTTATTTCTCACCTTAAGGTTATAGGCTAGAATCAGAATTATAACCTAACTATTTTAGAACGATTTACTTCGTGTTAGAGACGACTGCGCCAGAAATGTTGACTCAGTGCTTTACCTGAAGCCCAAGCAAGGCGTCGAACACGAACAGTACTCTCTGTATATACGTATTTCCTGCTTTTGTGGTGCTTACACGTATTATAGCAAACAAATCACATTCTTTTGTCAGAATCATTGTAAACTAACGTATAAAACAGTATTTCCTAAGTGTTTTTATAACCACTGGTTACAAGGTAAGACTGTGTGACGCTTTATTCCAACTTTGGCTCTGAAAATTGACTGTTGATGAAACAGTTTGAATCATTCGAAACCAGCAGTTTCTACTCTATAAAGCAGAAGACAATTTGTCAATGTTATGACTTTAAGAGAGCGAGATCGCAGCTGTATTTATCTGAAACTCGCAGATCGATACTTCCCTAGTGAAAACATGAACGCTTGCAAATTGTCATGAAACTAAATCCTGTATTGCTACCAGTGAATTGAACGGTTTTACAAAGATATTTCATGAAAAAAACTTACCTGCATGGAAAGTTGTCTATCCTAATACACTAAGAACTCCGTAACAAAATTTGGTGTGGTCTAGCTTATGAATTTTCAGAATATAAACGCCATATTGGGATGTCCAAGATATCGGTGACGTCACAACAAACGCTGCGGTAAATGGTTTATGGCAGACGATGTCGCCTAAAACAGAACAGGCGGTAATCAACGGTAATAAAAATCGAAGCGATAATCCCGCCGGGTAAATAAATCATTCCTAGAAACAAGTTCACTCCTTGTGTAATTAACAATTCAAGAAGACGAACATGTCCATATTTATTGACATTTTACAGTTACTTCGCTGTTATTCTCTGGTTTATTTGTCTCTTTTCGTTTTCATTTCATTATTCTGCACATGAGCTATTTTCCGGTTGTCATATTTGACTTGTGCTCTTTTCAATTTATGCCTCAACTGGGATTTGTATTTTCCTAATCATATAACGCGAAAGAATTATTTTGTTTTTGTTATTATTCAAGCCTGCAGGAAGACAACCTGAGTGTTAGAATGATAATAGCAATGTGCTCATGTGATTACAAAAACCTGAAGGTCTAAATGTAAAATTATGTGAAATGGGGAAAGACAGGCTTGTTTAAAAAATACCTATAATTGGTACCGATTATGTATTCTAAGGCTAAAGACTGCTGGAAGTATAATTTTGAGTGTAAATTTTATAAGGATAACACTAAATGAAGAAATAGAATGCAAAAGAAACTTGTTCGTAGAAATCTTTCACAAATAAATAACAATCACGTCTTTGATTTCCTCGTACTTGGAATTCACGGAATAGTTTCAACTATCAGAGACAATATCTTAAACTTTTTGACTCTTTCTAGTCTTATTAACATAAACTGAAATGTTATGTCTCATTTATATCTTACTTTTATTAATTTTGAAAAATAAATATATATACACATCTATCACACGTCCACAAAAAATACAATAATCCGTTTCTTTTTTTCTTTTTTGTTACATTGTTGAGACTCCAGCGAAATTCAGTTCGTGTTTTATATTGTGTCTATCGAGTTTTTTTCTTCAAACAAAATTGCAACAATTTTTGATAATGTGAGAAACAGATTTCATAGAAGAGACATGTTTTTACTCGCGAAAATCTCAGGGAAAATAAATATCCATAATTATCGAAGCTCTATAAAAAGTTGCAAATATCGCTGGTATCAGGTTGTAGTGTTGACAATTTTCCACCCACCTACCGCTGTACTCTACTGGTATTCTAGTGGAAATCGATTGATGCTGTTCCATGAAATCCAATTTAGCATTTCTGTCAAACTATTTACATCTGTCAGTAAATATTCTGAGTGAATTACTAGTATAAGGAAACTATACAGACTGTGTTCAGTGTGAAGGTTGTTCATTAGCAGCAGAATTCTCTTAGAAATACTTTATTACAAACAAATAATTCTAACAAAAAGTGAAATGGATGTTAATTTTGAAAAGAAGCAGTGTTCAAGCGTATGTGCCCGAGACTCCCAGCCGAAGGTTACAACTTCAAATCTCATTGTAGATTAAAGTTTTTGTTGGAAATCCATATTCTAAGCTTTGGCGCTAGTACTGGTTTGAACCTTGGAAGCAGTCTCTGAGCGGAATTAATCTAAGCTGCAGGAACTTGCTTAATCGAGGGAAATAATTAAGTCAAAACCAGCTAATGAACATAGAGTGCTGTACAACCTGATATCATATTTAAAACTTTGCTCCTAATTTGTTAAAACTATTGGGAAGCAAAGTTAAACAATTTGTCGCTTTATCTAGAACCAATACAAAAATCCTTAAGTATATGTGTCATATTTAGGTAACATAACGAAGTCTATCAAAACGTAAAATCTCAGTGAAGTCAGGAAACTGGCAGAAGATTAACAGAGCCTTTAAATAGCTTCCAATTAAACTGATAGAAAAAAACATTTTTATTTCATTTCTAACGTCTTAAAAGCAACAAGGAGCCACTCCAGAAATCTTCATAATTACTTCCAAGTTCTGTAATATTACCTTATTAGGAGTTTCCTATTTCCTTGTTCTATAATCCATGCAGTTATTTGTACATATACGTAACCAAAACAAAACAAAAATGAATAAAAGCTCTTATTTCACGTATTTGCATAATATTTTCTCAGAGACTGAATAGTATAGTTGAATTAATGAATAAATTATCATAGAACCTTGTACTTTTACAGAAGAATTAATTATTACAAAATAAACGTACCAGTTTAGAAACCTCTCCTAGTTAGCTTCAGCCTCACTACTACCAATGGAACTCAAGTGATTACATCCGTTCTCAAATTGTGCTGTTCCAAAACGATTAGTCGTACTTAACATGGTATAACTTAACAATCATTTATTAATAAGTTTGGCATAACTTAATAACAATCATTTATTAATAAGTTAAGATGAACGAAGACAGTAAGAAAAGTAGGAGAGATGTATCTTGATGTCGATAACAAGGACAGTGACAGGCTATAGGCACATTGACTGATGACATCACAAGCACCTGTTACCAAAATATAGCTGAACTACTGGTTGGCAAAGAGGACCAATTTTTATATACATTTGATAGCATCAGAATTTTTAACTTTAGATAACTTTTTTCCTTGTAAGCCGAATTTAAAGATTCTTATATCATTTGAAAGCTCTTTAAATTCATATTTTGAAAATATAAGCAGATTTTGAATTTTTGCTTTTAAAGAAGAAAACTAAACTAATTTATACCTGTCATTTCAGCATTTTTCTAGCAGCTCAGATGCACTATGTTTAACCATTTACAAATAAAAAAGTAAACTGTTTTGACAATTATTTTTAAATATGTAAAATATGAGTTTACAGACCTTTTAAATTATATAAAATATTGAATTATTTGATGAAAAATGACTTTGAAACTGTAATTACAAAATTACTATGTTTTGCATTTTTATCAGCCGCCATGTTTTTGCCAACCTTCAAAAAGTTACCTGCATCTCTTATCAGTTACTTGTTACTATTAATAGATTTCAAAACAATAACATTCAACGTTCCTATTGGAAAGTATCGTCGTCCGTCCGTACGTGCACGTGTCCAGTTCACAACTGTTGACTTTACAGACGACTGAAACTTGAGCAAAAGACTAGAGAAGTTCCTATCCTGGTTACTTCAATTCAATTCTATGTCAAGATTCTGAGGTGTTTCCTGTTTTGTTGTGTTTTTCTTGTTCTTTTTTAAGCTGCTGTGTTTAGTGCAGACAGCATAGTCAGTAAAAATCTTGAGACAATGTTGGGTTTACAAAATTATGCATCACCTAGTTTCTCGTTTTAGAATTTGCTGAATGCACGATTCAGTTTCAGATTTTAGTGTTTCAGCGGTGACTTACTGTATTTCTCCGAATGTTTTGTATTAACATTTTTGTTTAACTCGGGGAGAAAGTAGCAACTAATTTTTAACTAAGAACTGGGTTGTCTCGGTCAATTCATTTCTAAAAGTAGATTCGACATGATCATTTGGTCCTTATTGGTACTTGCTAATGTCAAGACCGCATAAATCTCCAGGCTAAAACGGAATTTGATGCAAAACGACTTGGCCCAAGACTTTGTCTTTAAATCTGCAACCTAATGCTGTTGTTCAATGCGTCTGTTTCATACTACAGAAATACTGTAATGGTTTTGGCCAACAAAATAATGTCCTTGATTTTCGTACTTCTTATATGCAAACTCTTAGGAAAAAAATCCCATATTTGTATATATGTCTTAGATTCTTCAAGTTTCCAATGCGAGTTTTTAATAGTAAAAAATGGCATTCCTCTAAATAATCGCAGTCATATAAAGTATAAAAACTAAAAGACCTTGATGCCCAAACAACTGAGAACTGATTCACACGACTAGTACAGTGCAAAAAAAAGCAAATTTAAGAGGTCAGAAATAAGAACTGGGCCTAACACTTGGTCTATCTTTTCTTACAAGATCGCCTTTTTAGATGAGGTTTACAAGCCAAATATCGGAATTCGAAGCCTTGAAAATATTCACTAAAAATCAGAATTTTGTGTGTATGTAAACCCCTCTTGCGCAACGAAAATTTTTTAAAAGTCTAACATGCTAAATACAAATCTCCAGGCCATGTGGTTTAGTTCATGAATTAAATTTGCATCCACAAGTTGACGTTTTGACCAATCGGGCAGTACCATTACTCTCCAGCAGATTATTATACCGACTCTGGTGGAGACCCCAAGATGTATAACAACACGAAATGTCAGGACTGAGCCTTGTATTTGTATGCAATATTTTTCTTTTACAAATCTAAGACATGAACCATGGGTTGGGACAAATTTTAGCAAATTTATTTCAAGCAGGAAGACAACGTCCAAATAATTTCTTTGCAAAACGTGGTGACCTTGACCTCCAAGTGGGTCTGTTGGACAGAGCTCATCAAGGTGAGTAGACATGTGAAGTGAGAAAGTTTTGGATGGGAGCATTTCTATTTTATGGCCAGGGTTAGTATTTACTATATGGTGAATTTAACCTTTGACCTTCTTAGTGGAGAGCGCATCAAAGTGCATACACATGTGAAGTTACAATGCTTTGGATGGAAGCACGTTTATTTTATGGCCAAAGTAAATATTTATTATTTGGGGTCACGTTGACTTTGGACTTTGACCCTGTGACCTCTAAGTGGGTCTAGCGGGTAGACCAATCAAGTTGAATATACATGTGAGATTAGAAAGCTTTGGATGGAAGCACTTTCATTTTATGGCCAAGGTTAAAATTTGCTATATGGTGACTTGACCTTTGACCTCTAAGGACTGTCAGATAGAGCCCATCAACATAAACAGGTGGAATTATCATGCTTTTGATGGAAGCATGTTTATTCTAGGGCCAAAGCAAATACTATTTGTGGTCACGGTGACTTTGACCTCTTAGTCTTGTTGGTACAGCATATCAAGGTGCATATATCTGTGAAGGCTATGGATGGAGGGACTTAAGGGTTTTATGGCCACAGTCAATATTTAATAATTGGAGGTCACAGCGACCTTGACCTTTGACCGCGTGACCTTTAAGTGCTCAAGGTGAACACACGAGTTAGAAAGCACTTGAATGGAAGTATACTTTCAATTTATGGTACAGGTTAATTTTTGCTATATGATGACCTTGACATTTGACCCCGGGACCTCTTATGTGGGTCTGGCACGCATCAAGGTGCATGCACACATGAAGTTATAATGCTTCGGATGGAAGCATGTTTAATTTATGGCCAAAGTAAATAGTTGCTATTTGGGGTCACGGTGACATTAACTTCTGATTCCGTGACCTCTAACTTGCTCTTGTGGGTAGAGTATAAAGGTGCTTTTATCTTGGAAGTTTTGATGCCTGTGGATGAAAAGACTTCTGTTTTATGGCCAAGGTAAATATTTGTTATTTGGGGGTCACAATGACCGTGACCTTTGACCCCGTGACCTCTTTTGGGTCTGGGCAGTAGAACAGATTAAGGTGCATGCACTTGTGAAGTTAGGAGGCTGTAGGTGGAATGACTTTTGTCCTATGGTCAAGGTTAAAGTTTTGCGACAGACAAACAAGCAGACAGGCAGACCAAAAACAAAATGCTTCCTCCATGGGCATAAAAATTTATTTTTAGCCTTGTTAACTTTGATCTTGACCCCAGTGAATGGTACAGATTCATAGAAGATGCATATAAACCAAATATCTTAAATTATGGTCAAATAATCAAGTCTCTGTGACTAAAAGTAACAAGGCAGTCTGAAGGACAGCTATATCCCCTGCTGCAGAACATTGGAATGGATAATAAATGTGAAGAGAGGAGGTTAGACTTCCCAATATGACATAATGATTTCTACGGACAAGAAATCGGTAGAACTGATGGATGCTCCCCGAATAAATGCCAATTCCAAAAGGGCTATTGTTTAATATATATTTTTTAAAGTATGAAAAATAACAAAGGGCAATTACTCCTAAATTATGCAAATGAGTTACGGTTCTTGCACGCTGCACTTCTTCTCATAGAGATCTATATACCAATAAAGTTTCATGTGAATATCTCTTATACTTTGTGAGATATGCCCCGGACAAAAAATAAGTAAGAGAAATTTCAAAAGGCAATAACTCAAAAATTAATAAAGCAAGAGTTATGGTTTTTGTGCACTGCACTGCTAATCAATGAGATCTATCTACTTATGTTTCAAGTTGATAACTCTTATACTTTTTAAGATATGCCCCAAACAAAAAATAAGTATGAGAAATTTCAAAGGGCAATAACTCAAAAATAAAATAAAGCAAGAGTTATGGTTCTTGTGCACTGCACTACTCCTTAATGAAATCTAACTACCTATGAAGTTTGGTCTTGATATTTCTCATAGTTTTTGTGTTATGCTCAAAATACATATTAAACAATAGCCCTTTTAGAATTGGCATTTATTAGGGGAGCATCCATCGGTTCTACCGATTTCTTGTTAAATTGATCCCTGGGCCATAATTGGAACAATCTTTGTCGAGGAGATCTAGGTGAACCTGTATGCCAAATGTCAAACCTCAAGGCATAGAAAAAAGTGTTTTCCCTATGTATGCCTATGTGAAATCGTATTGCAGTCGTGTTGGGAAGGGCCATGATTTGATAAATGAAGTAGAGGTCCACTAGACTAGACCAAGTATCTTTGCCCTAACCCATGAAATTTTCATTTTTATCCTATAAAAAAAATTTGAGCAATGTGGCCCCTTGAACACGATCAGTTATGACCATGGGCTAACGACTTAAACTTGGTAGAGGTACTTTCCACTAGACAATGCTACACACCAAGTATCTAAGCCCCATGCATTATGGTTTCAGAAATTTTCAAAGTTTTTCCTATATAAGCCTATGTGAAATCGTGCAACACTGTGACCATGACTTGTTCCAACTTAAATGACCACTAGATGATGCTGCATACCAAGTATCTCAGCTTGCTGTTTTGGAGATTTAAGTTTCCACATTTTAAAACCATTTTTAGCTCCTGTTCCCCAGATCTGCAATGGACTGGAACCATTTGAACAACTTTGATAGAGCTTCATGCAAGAAACACTCGTCAAGTTTTATCATATTTGGCCTTGTGCTTTCAGCGATGTTTGATGAAATAATTGTGGACTACCGCTTCTAAAATCTCAGGAGCACTATGTGCTCAAGTGAGCTAATATGGGAGTTATGGCTATGGCCAATAATCGGTATTTCTGACAATTGGACCTTTGAGATCAAGGTCTTATAAATATGTCAGTGGGAAGGTCTTGTCCAAATGGGTCTTGTGTTAAAGTATCAAGTAATCCATTTACTAATAAGGAAGTTATATGCAATGTTAAACTTTTCAGAAGGAATGACAGACTGACAGAATGACAGCTCAAAACTACATGCCCTCCTTAATGGGCATTTCAAAAGAGCATGTGCTTATTATGTTCACAGTCACTTAAATCTTCTCTTCTTGGTGTTCCACAGGCAAACCTGAATTAGACTGCAACAAACACAATTATCAAGTTTTTTTCTTTATTTACAGATCACATTTATTTAGCAACTTTCTTTGACTTGATCTGGGCTGCGATCCTGTCAAGGTCACGTCTGCCCTGGGATGTCAGTCTGCGGCCACTGAAATGATACACATAACCGTGATGTAACATCTTATCAAAATTCTAGATGAGATAACATGGTAAATTTGGTCTTCCTGAACAATTTCTTACCAAAATTCCCTTGGGTTACCAAATCATCTCTGTGATAACATTCTATTCCAGTCAGACTCATTAAATCAGTTTTTACTCTCACAGATTTTCAAGCAGTAGAAGTTCATCATACTGGAATATCATGTTTATCATACTGGAATATCATGTTTACTCTGAATCTGATCAACAATTTTATCCCCATCAAACATAATACAATGTTTATCTCCTTTATGTATTCTGTTCTGTGTAACATATTACAGTAAACTTCACCTGTAACGATATTCAGGGGACCGCCAAATTTATATCATTATATCCAGTTTGGTTTTATTGGGGTTTAATGCCAGTTTAACAGCTAAGGTCATATCCTGGCGGTCAGTCCACCTAACCAGTGTTCCTTGGTATCCAACAAGTTTACTAACCAATTTCTCTGCAAGTGACCGACTACTTCCTCACTTCCTTCAGAAGTAAGGGACAAATGACCTATAGATCAATTATCACAAAGAAATTTTGCCAGCCCTGATGGGGATTGAACCGGGATCGTCGAAATTGATAATCCCAAGCTCTACCGACTGAGATAGCCGGCTCATTATATTCGGATATCATTACATTCGAGAAGTAACAAAACCTGAAGTAGGAAATAAGCAAAGTGCACCAACTTAATAAAGGCTAGGCATAGAATATAGAATAGGTTCCAAATCAAATTTATTCGATATATTCAAGCAATTTACATGTTAAGTATTACACAAAATTTACACTAGAAGTTAGTTAATTAATAACCAAAGAGAAAAGTAAGTTTTGTTTTTATCAAACAAAAAAACGCACTAACAAATGCACCAACTACATTCACTTTCATTATACATTCTATACATGTATGTATTAATAGATAACACTTATGTGCCAAGTGGATTGTTTTATTCCAAAGTCAGCAGCAATATCTATCTTTTTTTTCCAAATCCTTTATCAAATTCATGTTCACATTTAGATCCTAGATTTAAAAGTTTTAGTTTTTCGACTTGGAGACTCCATTTTTAAACATGCAGAAAATATAAAGTGCTGCAAAAACATATAAATCTATATACATGCAGGTAGGGAGAAATAGCTACTCAAATCATTTATCGCTAAGTGGCACTTATGTGTTCAAATGTTTACATTACGATTGTGTGTCTGATAATTTGAGCGATTACTCCTATCATTTGAGCAACGATCATTAACACCTTTCACGCTGCTAAATATAAGTAAAAGGGAAAATTTTCAACTTGGGACCAGAAAAACAGGTTGTTACATCCGAAATATTGCAACATTCATTATCATTACATGTGGAGTGACAGCATATAGAATAAAGGCCTGAGCTGGGACTGTAACAACAGCATCATAAGCTGTATATCGTTATAAGTGATATCGTTATAGTGGAGTTTACCGTACTAGCTTTTCAAACACCTCTAGGACAATCTTTTAACACTTTAATATGACAGGTCATTTATGCTCATAAAGAATTATTAAGTATACTTACTCTATAGGCATACACGACGGAGAGCTCAAACTTATAAAAGTACATACCCATCTGGGGCCTTCTCAACAATTTTGAGGTTTTCCAGACTCTGTAAAAGACGTCTAGAGATTGAACCATTGGCCCTGCAGAAATGACTTGGGGCAGTTCCACGTCTCTGACGGCCTGAAACATAAAATCAGCTTTGGAAACTTCAGTATTCCCTTACAAATGGACGAGTCTCACACCAGTTTTAATAGCAAGTATTTTGAAAATCATGCTGCAAATATATCCTGTTGACTACCTTTTACTTAATGTTATTCCATCCAAACAAATTTATTGAGGAAATGTTTTTTTTACAATTACACAGTGGTAATTCATGGCACTATCACTCATGCATATCACAAGTCTGCTATAAATCAAACGTCTCTCCTTAGAGGCAAAAGCAAGAACTTGTAGTAGATGTTTGCCATTATATATTGTGGCTGCTTTATTTATATTCTGTTTGTTTTCCTGCACAGGAAAGTTTAAGACCTTCCTACATGGAACTGAGATGAAAGTAAATTCTTGTTTTGACACATCTGAATCCCAGGATACAAATATCTTACCGCCATAGATTTTCTCAAAAGCACCGATTCCAGCTGGTGATCTGATGTACAGATGTCTGCAGATAGATGCTGAAAATTGGAACAGTTATAAAATGTACATGTAGTAAAATAATTTGTATCAATGAGATTGTTAACCTTGTATAAAGTAATTGAGCCCAAGACGAAAACTTAACAAATAAGTATTTTCTCTTGTAATCAATATGCCGCAAGTGTTCCAAGCTCAGAATTAAATCAGTTAACTTTCCTCTCACTGGATATTCAAGTTCATTTATTCATCATGGAAACACTGCAACAACAATACATGTTATTTACAGGAAAGAGAAAAGTATTTAATGCTGTGCACCCAAATGTTAAATCCAGAAAAAAATACAATAATATAATAAACAGTGCTGTTTTGTTTTTGTCTGATAAAGATACATTGTTCTACGTACACTCGCATATTATGATACATGTACATCACACTTAGAATTTTACCTATGCAAAGCAGAAGATTATCTGTGAGGAAATTTGTTATGTGACTTTAAACAAAACTTAAGATAATTTTCCAGTGAATTTCCTATCAGGCTCATTAAATCAGTTTGTACTCTCACTGATTATCAAGAGACAGAATGCTCATCATTAGAAATTCACTAAAGTGGACAAAAGGTTAAACTTCTAAATGATTTGACCAAGTATGCTGCTTTCAGAGATATATCTGCATTCATTAAAAAATCCTCAGCTTTCAATCTACAGGTACCCAAGACTAGCCAGAGTCAGCCATATTATTCAAGATCAAACTTTACATTCTCTCAAAACTGATGTCTTTCCATAGTGCTATATTTTCCTTTTATTTAGACTTATAATATTCTACCATGTTTTTATAATCAACCTTATAACAAGCTGTCAGCTGTCCCTGTATTTCTTCTGTTAAAGTTACTACCATTTTCTATTATATAGTAACTCAACCAGGAATCATTAGACTGAATCACAGTAAAACCAGGGGGAAAAAAATTACTTAACTAGTGAATTTCCTATCAGGCTCATTAAATCAGTTTGTACTCTCACTGATAATCAAGAGACAGAATACTCATCATTAGAAATTCACTAAAGTGGACAAAAGGTTAAACTTCTAAATGATTTGACCAAGTATGCTGCTTTCAGAGATATATCTGCATTCATTAAAAAATCCTCAGCTTTCAATCTACAGGTACCCAAGACTAGCCAGAGTCAGCCATATTATTCAAGATCAAACTTTACATTCTCTCAAAACTGATGTCTTTCCATAGTGCTATATTTTCCTTTTATTTAGACTTATAATATTCTACCATGTTTTTATAATCAACCTTATAACAAGCTGTCAGCTGTCCCTGTATTTCTTCTGTTAAAGTTACTACCATTTTCTATTATATAGTAACTCAACCAGGAATCATTAGACTGAATCACAGTAAAACCAGGGGGAAAAAAATTACTTAACTAGTGAATTTCCTATCAGGCTCATTAAATCAGTTTGTACTCTCACTGATAATCAAGAGACAGAATACTCATCATCAGAAATTCACATTGGCTGTTGAAAACTTAAATATCTACAATAAATGTGTTTTTCATTTTGTAGTTCTCCTGTTTTTAAGTAGATACTTCAGCAAATGAAGCTCAGCTCAGTTTTATTCCACACTGACCTGACAGTGACATATTCCACACTGACCTGACAGTGACATACAGCTATAGATTAAATATGAAAATGTTAACACCTTCTCTTTTGTTTCAAGCAAAAAAAGCCTTCATAAATTTCAACTGATGTACTATTTTTTGTCTCAAGCTCAGAATTAAATCAGTTTATGAACTCTCATGGAATATTCAAGTGTATTTGTTCATCATAGATTGAGACAACAACTTCAATCAAGTATCTGTACATTAAGTTTTTAATCTTTTATTCTGTACACCTGCTTACACTAGCTTGTCATACTCTCCATAGAGATTGTTAAAGAATAGTTTGATGCTACAGCTATAATTACAACAAAAATTTTCAATCCCTGTCCTCTCACACTAATTTTATTTGAATCAATTTCACCTGCATTTGAATATCCCCTCCATATAAATGGAAAACAAAATACTGTGAAATTTTACTGTAACATTATGTGTCCTATGGAATAACATGTACATGTCTTCTTACCAGCTCTGATAAAGTACCAGTCCACATCATAAGGTGAAAGCTCCTTAAATTTACCAGTCTTGATAAAGTCTGTCCATTCTGGTACCTTCATTTTACCAGACCTGAAATGACAGCAAACATTAAGCATAAATACTATATGTATAAATACTATATTATGACATGATAAAAACTTGGAATGTCTGCAAGTTTGTTTCTTCATATGCAAAGTGCAAATGTCAAGAACCAGTTGGCTATATTGGAGAGCTGTTGTGACAAATTTCAATTTAAAAATCAACAAGCATTTAACTATGGAGGAAACAGATAGTAGCAACTTTTGTTATGGAACATTCTAATGCCTCTTGTTTGTATACATGATAATCCCTAATTAATGACTTAATGTCAATCTCAACCATGTAGGAAATTAATAACAAAGATTGTGCTCAAACTTGGCTACCTTAGTTAATGGCAGATATTTGTAAAAGGGCATTGTTTCTGAAACAGCCATACTGATAAGTAACTCTACCCTTAGTTCATGGCAGATATTTGTAAAAGGGCATTGTTTCTGAAACAGCCCTACTGATAAGTAACTCTACTCTTAGTTCATGGCAGATATTTGTAAAAGGGCATTGTTTCTGAAACAGCCCTACTGATAAGTAACTCGACCATAGGTATTCTTGTGACTCTTCTTAAAGGTTTAGATGCACACTTTCTGTTACAGTACATGCCAGGAGGAACTCTTTTTCCTCGAGGTCGTCAAGGACTACCCATTTCGTAAAACGTGACCAAGTCCACCACATATCAAGGTTGCCCAGCGCATAGTTCCAGATAACATGCATTTAAGCGAATTTTATGATTTAAAAATATCAAATTAATATATAAAACTCTCATTCTGATGCATCTGTTTACGAATGCTCCTATTTGTTTACGCAAAGAATGGCAATTCAAGGCAACTGCTTCTCGAAACAGCTGATCATATTTTCAGAAAATGAATTGACTGGTTTCCGATCAACACTCTATAAACTACTTTCCAATTTTAAGAAACCATAAACTCTGCAGCAACATCTGTATCGTCTAGGCGCTTGACAAAAATTATTGATCAATTTTGCTATATTATAACAAGCGTTAAAAAACGGAAGTACAAAATAAACCTACACAGCAAATGTATTTGAAATTTGGTTTTATTTATACCAAAAATCACATAATTGGTAGACGTAAAATGTAGTTTCATTATGGTCGTTTCTTTGAAAGTTCACAACATCGAGGAAGTCTGTCCTTTCCTCTTTGCCGCAGCGGTTATTTTTTCCTCGTTTGTGCAAAAAAGCAGAAAATGTGAGTTCCTCCTGGCGTTTACAATGGTCGTATCATCGTCGGTGACCCCCGGTACATATTCCGCACAACTGCATTATGTACAGTGGGATAACTGACTGCTGATTATTTGTTTTCATGAATATTTATTAGCAAAGGGATGTAACTCTTTGTCGAATGAGATGCCGCATTACAAATAGACACTCTTCAGTATGAAGAGTAGGCATAATGACAAGTTACTAAAAATAGACGTATTTCCCAGGATTTAAACATAGGCGTGGAAGGCAAATTGTAACAAGTAATTTCACTGGCTGAGATTCCGCAAGGGAAATCTTACGGAAACCAATGAAAGTAGGTAATGAATTATTCATGAGTACGAAATTTTACCAGCCAATTGTCCCACGGTAGATAAATAGAGTGAAACGGAATGGATCGAACGTGGGTTTCCGACGATGTGGTTGTATATGCATACTGTTTACATATACCAAAGGGGAGAAACTCACTGACCAACAGAATAACACAAATCATAGTACTTAAATATCTATCTGTTCATATTATAATAGTCTATTTATGTACAGGAATGAATTGCAATACTGCAAATATTGGTAAATGCAGGGAAAGAAAACAGGTAAAATGAAAAACTCTCGGTATATCAAAGTATGAACCATTTTATTTCGATAAACCAAACCACAATTTAATTTCAGTAATCCACTGAAAAGCAGAAAGAAATTTAGATAAACTTAAAATAATTTGCTTACTACCCACCAGGACAAAAAAAAGACAAACAGCAGTTGTTCACAAAGAGTACAATAATACTGACTTCAACTCAACCCGTTAAATTATTCATTTCTAAGTGTGAAGTATTCCTCACCTGCAGAAAACACTACTTACTGGCATTTTCTGAGAAAATATTATCATTTTGCCTTCAGAAAATTTACTGTAAACTAGAACTATCGCTGAATGCGATTCATACCCCCACCAATGTCCTTGACAGAAGATGAAAGGTGGTTAATGGAATAACTTTAGTGGCACAAATACATATACATAAAAAGAAATTATCTCTGTAAAAAACAAACAAATTGTACAGGTAATAGTATAAATATATATTGTCAAATCATGTTCGAAACAGTTACAAATAACCTTTTATTTTCGTGAATATCTGTTCTAGTTTCAGAAACATTTAAGTATTAATGGTTATATCAGAACATTTTCTAAGCCTAAAAGGGGCATAACTTGTCATAATTCAATGTGTAACAGGTGGTGAAAAATCGTGGCTCGACCGGGACTCGAACCCAGGGCCTTCCGCTTACAGGGCGGACACTCTACCAACTGAGCTACCAAGCCACACGGTTCTGCCTCATCGATTTATCACCTATAAACCTGTACCCGGCTACATATACCCCCTCCAAATTTAGAATTCGTCCCAAATTCTCAGAGTCATAGAGAATATTGTGAAACATTCTCGAGGTGCCGAAGCAGTAGCCAAACTATAACGTAGGTTATTTACGTTGGGCGCCAAATGTAACAGGTGGTGAAAAATCGTGGCTCGACCGGAACTCGAACCCAGGGCCTTCCGCTTACAGGGCGGACACTCTACCAACAGAGCTACCAAGCCACACGGTTCTGCCTCATCGATTTATCACCTATAAACCTGTACCCGGCTACATTTGGAATTGTAGAATTTTCGTCATCTGAGCTTGCTTGTAACCATTCATATAAATTTTAAGTTTCAAGTAAATATCTGTTCTGGTTTAAGAAATATTATAGTAAATAAATTTAAAGACATAAAAATGGACTTAACTTTGTCAAAATACAATACAAAGTTATCCCCCCCCCCCACTTTTTTTAGTTATGAAACTTGACCTGCATATCTTACTTGCGACACTTCGTATATATTTGAAGTTTCAAATGATTATCTGTTCTAGTTTTAGAAATATTCAAGTACATGTTAAAATTTCAGAACATTTTCTAAGTCAATTTTTGACCTTCAAGTGTGACCTTGACCTTAAGCTGGCACAAGGGTAAGATGGGTTCTGCACATTGCCCAGTTGGGGTGAACATTTGAGTCAAGTTTGAAGAAAATCCTTCCACTAGTATAGAATTTATAGAGCGGACACGACATATTGTCTAGTATTGATTGAAAGTAAATTAAAAGACTTAAAAAGGGGCATAACTTTGTCAAAATGCAATACAGAGTTATGAAACTTGACCTGCATATCTTACATGTTATACCTCATATATCTTTTAAGTTTCAAGCAAATACCTGTGCTAGTTTCAGAAATATTCAAGTACATGTTAAAATTTAAGAACATTTTCTAAGTCAATTTTGACCTTCAAGTGTGACCTTGACCTTAAGCCGGCACAAAGGTAACATGGGTTCTGCACATAACCTTGTTGAGTTGAACATTTGAGTAAAGTTTGAAGAAAATTCTTCCATTAGTATAGGATTTATAGAGCAGACACGACATATTGTCTAATATTTGATTGTATGTAAATTTGAAGACTTAAAAAGGGGCATAACTTTGTCAAAATGCAATACAGAGTTATGAAACTTGACCTGCATATCCTAATTGTGACCTTTCATAAATATTTTAAGTTTCAAGCAAATACGTTTTCTAGTTTCAGAAATATTCAAATACATGTTAAAATTTAAGAATATTTTCTAAGTCAATTTTTGACCTTCAAGTGTGACCTTGTCCTTAAGCCGGCAAAAAGGTAACATGGGTTCTGCACATCCCCTTGTTGAGGTGAACATTTGAGCCAAGATTAAAGAAAATCTTTCAATTAGTGTAGGACATACAGAGCAGACACGACATAATGGCTCATATTTGTTTGATATTTGACCTTCAATTGTGACCTTGACCTTGAGCCGACACATGGGCAACATGGGTTCTGCACATCCCCTTGTTGAGGTAAACATTTTAGCCAAGTTTGAAGAAAATCCTTCAGTTGGTATAGGATTTATAGAGCGGACACGATAATGGAGACGGACGGAGGGACCGACGGACGGACGCGACAAAGCGAATCCATTATAATAATATTTATAACATACATTTGCCAATGATACTGAATTCCATAATTAAGACCATTAAAAGTAAATCACAAAATTACAGTTAGAAATTCTGAAATAAATGATCAAGCTTTAAGGAAAGTAACTATTGCAACTTACTTCTTCAGAAAGGCAGCAAAGGCCCTTGTAAACTCATGGGCGCTCACATCCTTCACTGAGATCCCCATCTGTAAATAATAAATGAGTCATAGTTATTTACAAATTGGCAACAAGATGTAATTCTTAGAAGTTTACCTTCCATTTATGCTTTATCCTAATGACTGATTACAACTTCAGGATGAGAAACCAACACCACCTGAACAAGTGGAAGCATTTCTAATGGTTCTAATGATCTGTTTGTTAAGTATCTAGCCTAAACAAGTCACCTAAGTGTCTGACAAAGTGATTTCATTAATACAAATGCTAAATTTTGCTGAAATTACTGTTACAGTCTATGGTCTGACCGGAAAAGAATAAACCTAACAGACATAAAATCTAAGCTATCGTATAGAAGCCCTGACACAGTCATCTAACTGGATTTTGTAAGTACACCCCTTTTTATTTCATGTGTTTAATACATTTATCTTGATCTATCTTTCACCAAAAAATATTTATCACAGAATATAACAAAACCTACCAGTGGAAAGTTGTTTAATATATCAGTTTCTGCTAAAAATTAATTATGGAAGTATGAAGTTAAAACATTAATATTTTGAAAAATTAGACTTCTATTTTTTCTCTATTTTTCATTCAAAACCTTTTTTGCTCTTTTATTTTTTAAATTACCACATACTTTTGGTAATGCTTTACAAAGAATTTCAGTACCCATATTAGTACAACATTAAGATGCAAATATTAATAATAAAAAGAATGTTGCAACTATCTCCAACAGAAAAATCTTAAAATCCATCAACGATAAAATTAATTTACTGAAAAAAAAAGATTTTCACGCTTATACTGTACATGCATATCTATAACTAAAGGCATGCGCTTATCGATAATTTATTGATGACACCTATGACAGGTGGTACAGTACAGCTCCCGCGATATGTACACATTTTGTGCTTCCTCCGCAATCGTGGTCAGCGCGAATTCTGAAAATCGCGGAGTTTCTCCTTGAAAAAAACGCTCAGAATCTCCGCGATTAAAGTACACGCACAATCTCCGCGTGTTAGAGCGTCTCCGCGGAGATTCTCCGCGAATATTCTTGTGTTTCATCACCAGAGTTTTAACAAACTATTTCCCATTTAAAGGTGAAAAAAATAATTATAAAATGTATACACTTGAAATCCTTTCATAAAAACAGTCAGCAATGTGTGATGAAATTACCATAATGTAACTGTACATTAACACCTGTCAATTATGTGACTACGGTATAATTCAGTCAAATACATTAATTAATGTGATTTTTTAAACGCTTGTTATTATTTAGTAAATCGATTAATACTTTTTTTGCTAAGCGCCGAGACGATACAGATGCAGTTTAACACGTGTTGTTCGGAAATCGGTCAACTCATTTTCTGAAAATAAGATCAGCTGTTTCTGATGCAACTTTCTTTTCGTAAACAAATAGGAACGTTCGTACACAAATGCATCAGAATAAGAGCGCATTTGTTTGTATTTTCACTTTTTAAATTAGATATATTTATTTTCGCAGTTTGATTATCATTAGTAATTTATTTGCGCGGCACCGATTAAAGATTTAAAAGTAAATAAATTTCAGCAATTAAAGCTGACATGATGTCAGGTAGGTGTGAAAATCTATTCATTATCGGCTGTCTTTCTTTTCTACCCTCGTTTCACGCATTCGGAATTAATGTTCGATTCTACGAAACTAATCTTTCTGTTCAGTCAACAAAGCCATCATTGCCTAAATTAAAAAAATATCCACATATCTGTTAAAGATATTAATTATTTTAATAAGAAAATGTAATCACGGGAAAAGCATGCTACATGACTGTAATTCCCGCTTTAAAGAGCACGTGGTGTCTGAAGCTTTTAAAGTGAGGTGAATATCATTTTCGGAAAATAACTGTCGCTCAATGTTAAAGGTCAAAAGTTATATTTAGGAACCAATTAGCGGTTGAGACGCAATGTATCATGCGTGTACAGATCATAGGCCATGAGACCAACACATGGTCTTGTGTCTGTCAATAAATTAATGTGTCAAAACATGGGACGAAACGAAATATTACTATTAGGCATCCTAAAACATGAAGATAAAAAGAGTAAGTAAATATAAATTTAACTTGTCATATATACACGTCAGTCAACTGAATGCATAAACAAATCGCGGAGATCCGCGGAGGATTGATAATCTGCAGTTTCACTGCAAATACCGTCACTAACCAGACAAAATTCGTCTCCGCGACGCCTCCGCGATTGAGGGCGATTCTCGGCGATTTTCCTCCCAAGGTCCGCGGAGTTTAAGAGAAAAATGTACATATCGCGGGAGCTGTACTGTATATTCCCAGTATTACTATATGTTTCATACGATCCCAGATCCCGGCTTTTCTAAAGGCGATCCCGGGATTTTCCTCCCACCCAGAAAGTGTGATATATTTTTGTAAGGTCATTCACACCTTATTACTTGCACATGTGTCAACCCTAAACAAAGCGTATTTTTAACAAAGTCGCACAAACATTTGTTTTTTTACTAGTTTGAACATTTTTTTGATATTACAATAACCTGGCCTATGAGCTCAGTTTGGGACACTCATCCAAGCACTAACCATGGATAACGTTGCTTAACTTAGCAAACATTCCAGACTCTCCAACCATGTCGCTAAAGAGCTAGCCCAACGGTAACCGAACAAATCAGTAAAACGACAAACTGTAACATGATTTTATATAGTTGAAAAAACGGAGAAATCGGTAACAATAGAAATATTGTTGGTAATTTCATACAGTTGACATAGTGATAGAGTAGGTGTGAATAGCACCTTACATGAGCTAGATCATTTTCATTTGTGGTTTTTTTTTTTTTAGCAATTTCTATAAATATGTAGGTGTATTTAAATAAATATTAGTTATTGAAATACAGAACTGTATTGAGTATTGAAACGTTCAATGTGTTGCGGTATATTGTAAAAGTTTTGTATATTTTAAATGTGTTTATATTTTAACATTGCCCTTATTATTTTATAAACTGATTCAAATAAAAGATCAAGCCGTAATCATTGACTACATTACTACCTTCGACGTCGTTATCAGTGCGAAAAAGTAACTATGATTATAATATTATAGAATAAATTACAATAATTTTAATAATGATAAGTGGATGTGAAACACAAATTATATAATTAGCTGCTGAGACAAAGTAATAACTTCTTTAACCACCAACAAGTGTTTTTAGCACCTTTCTATGACAAGCAGGGTACCCTAGCATGCCTTTTCACGCCTATTTAATCATCTTTCTGGGTTCATATAATATTTCTACTGGTACTGATTTCTCCGTTTTTTTAACTAGTTAAAATCATGTTACCGATTTGTCGGTAAATCAGCCCAACAGCGAGGCTGTTGGAAATGCCTTAGATACCCGGTGTACACTACAAAGTTTTAACACATTAAAGCTATCTAAATTTGATAGTCAAACTTAAGAATTGCCTTTGAGAAAAACTAAGCTTACATTTTTGGGCTACATATTAAGCAAAATATCATTCATCACCGTTATCACTATTAAGAAAGAAAAAAACATGAAGTAAACCTGTACTCCACCCACTAAAACTAAGAGCAAGTTAAAACTTCCGGTGAAGATTTTTCAGTTTCTTTTAAAATGTAACCATTGAAAATGAAATAAATTTAACAGATAAATAAAAAACAAATCCAAAAACATGTTAAGTTGCAAAGTTGAGATCAAGAGAAAAAGATTTCGACAAAAAGGTTGCGAAAATGAGACCAGTACTTCGGTCAAATTTGTAACTCACGTTTGCGGATGTAGAAAAGAAAGAACGGGGTTTCCACGCTCAAAATCAAGGGAAAAAAAAATCT
The DNA here is from genome assembly GCA_012932295.1 of Cyclina sinensis. NCBI lineage: Eukaryota > Metazoa > Mollusca > Bivalvia > Venerida > Veneridae > Cyclina > Cyclina sinensis. The sequence continues at coordinate 48,186,070 of JAAONU010000002.1, forward strand.
TCTCATTCGTTCTTTATTATTTCGTAACTAAGTACATAGTCACAGATGTGGTATTATTTCGCTTTTTTAACGTTAAGAATATAACGATATTTTTTGTTGATTTCTCTTTAAGGTTATTACGTTATTTATTTATTAATATAATTGTTAATTTGTATCATTAGCTTTATTGTAGGTCAACATTTATTAGATGTCGTTACTAACTGAAAGAATTATACGCAGATTTCTACGCAGCCAATATAGATATACATAAAAAAAACGCAGCCAATATAGAGATATAGGAAAACGCAGCCAATATAGAGATATAGGTAAACGCAGCCAATATGAAATATATAGGAAAACGCAGCCAATATACAATAAGAAGGAGAATGAAAATGTCGGTACATTATGTGAATTGATACACATATTGGCTGCCTTAAAAGCTGCGTTTTCATGATACCGACCCATTCTATACAAATCCAACAATATTATGAAACGTTGACACTTAATGAGAGTGTAGGTCTACCATTTAACAAACCGGGTTTTTTTTTCACTATGAACTTTACGCGTTATAAAACTTCACTAGTGCAAGGACTAACATCCCTTTGATATAAAATATTACATTTAATAGATTTGCGTAGATTCTAGATTTGCATTATTCACAACAATATATCAAAGTCCAAGTTAATGAATCAAACATTTTATACTGGACGTTAAACTTTCGTTTACCACATTATGATTTGCCCAGTAATTTATGTAACACGCCATTCATAGAAAAAAATAATATAAGAAGTTTTGTTAATTTCAATAGTGATGCTTTTGACTCTGACATTTCAGATATTGATTTGTCATGTGATAGGTTAAATGACACAGTGCAGGTAATTTTGTGTATGTAATAGTTTTGAGGCTAAACTTACGGGGGTTATTGATAAACATGCCACTGTTAAACGAGTGTATATTAGAGAGAAAAATCAAGTACCATACATGAATAGAGCTCTGAGGAAAGCTGTTTACAATAAGAAAATGAATTTCACCAACATTTAGTAGAATATATGTGTAAACAAACTAAAGAAAAAGTCAATAAATAATTATTTTCAGGAACGATACATTGGTGCATGTAAATCTACAGATTTCTGGAATAGTTTTAGATACCCTGCCCCAGTCCTGTGGAAGTCGCTGCCTGGTGAATCCAGGCAAACCTCTAAATTTTAATCCGTTTAAGAACATAATCTCATTCTGGTATGGCAAAAAAACTGTAAATGCGTTGCATGCACCTCTGCATAGCGAGTTCTTCCGACTTATGTGTCTCACTTACCAGCCTCTATTGGTATTAGTTTTGTTTTTATATGTGCATCTTATTTATTACGTTTGTATGTGCTGTCTTAGTGCTAGTCATTTGTTTGTTAATTTTATGTATCATCCTAGTGTCTCATTACTTTAATATGTCTTGCTTACTTATATGTCTTATGTAATTTTCTTTTTAGCTGCTTTTATGTTGTTGTAAATGTGCATCATGCTTGTCATAATCGGTTAAAAAGCTCCAAATGAGCTTATATTGTATTGTTTGTGCTCTTGCCGACTTTAAATAAAGTTTTCTTACTCACTCACTCACTTACTTACTTACTTACTTACGAGCAATCCTTAATAAAAGTTACGTTTTTCTTAAGATATTGCAATATAAACTATATTTCAAATGAATTATTTGTATACTAGTATATTGTAAAATAAAACAAACCAAACTTTTTCAAAATACTTGCAAAAAACACATTAATGTTAATGTGGGTTTATTAGATCATTCAATATTTTTTTTCAATCGAGTATACATAAGCCCTTGAATTCAGAAAACGTAACGTTGTTTACATATGTTTTGTTCGAGTTTCAGTCTATACTCGGTGACGTTATGACGTAACTACCACGGCAACAATGGCATCGCAACTAAACCAGACAGCTAGATGACATTTATTTGAAGACAAAAATGTATATCCCACTGCAATATAACCGGAGCAATAATTCATAAAGTCAAAAATGTTGGAACAGATTTTTAAAACGTACAGATTTACACTCAAACCAAACGCATTTCCTTTCACGGGCACACTGTAAGTTTTATCTTATTTATTTATTTATTTATTTACGAAAAAAACTTACTTTCTCACAAAATTTAAGGTCTTTCTACAGACGAATGGCCTTGATGTAATTTGAGTTTTTTAATATGAACCAGAGAACTTTATGTCTCCATTCCCGTGACCGTATCTGCTTGAACTAAACATTCAGAATTGAACCCTCCAGAAACTTACAGGCTATTATCATTGAAATTTATGTCAATAACTGTTAATGTCAATCTAAGATGTATTAGAATTATTTTATCATTGTATCCAAGATTTTATTATTATTATTATTATTTAACAAAAACCACCATAATTATAACAGTTACATCTATCTTCAAAAACTAGTGTTGAATAAAACCTCGAGGTGTTTCTTACCTCCCTTTTGTTGACTGTTCATATAGTGTATCATTCATTTCTTCTCTTTATACATTTCAGGCCTGACAGCCGAGTAACTTTTAGGAAGGTGAAGTTACCAAAGGAGTATTCTGATATTGACTTCAGTAAAGACTATTGCAGGTTTTACTTTGCTTCATTTATCTTAGGTTTAAGAATACAACAAAACTAGACTAAGCTACGTTAAAGCAAAAAGACAGAGGAAAAGATACGTTAATAAGCGTTCTCATAAAAATCCTAAGTACGCCTTGATGTTTACTTTCATTTTTTTGGTGTATTGTTTTTGCCGTTTCAGTGAAATTCACATAAGTTCGTGTATGCAGAGTAAATAATCTTTTAAATGACTGAATTACATAAAAAAAGGAAAATTGAAAGACAAATGTATTTGGTCAACATATCGATGTGCATACTGAGAATATGTTTTCACCTCTATATTTAAATGTTGCTCATTTTATAACCATAATTCATAAGTTCTCTGTTTGTGTTCTGATTTATACAATGATATATGAAGTCTGTTGATTTTGTCCTCAGTACGGTGTCGGTCAACAAATTTAACAAGTTTCAATGACATTGTTATTATTAAAACGAAAACTTATCTGCCTACTTATTTGTTTTGATATGCAAATACAGTTAAACTACCCACCTTACACCATTTTCACCCACAGAGCTATACATTTACATGACACTGTATTGCTAGTGCATTTTACTGATTTACATAATTTTACTGATTTACATAATTTTACTGATTTACATAATTTTATTAATATTTCGTTTACACACTTTTGGGTTAACCGTTTCGTAACCAGAACGCGCACAAGTTTGACTTTTCAGTAAGACCTCAGGCGAGCAAAACTGAAGTAAGCACATGATATTTTCATGAAACAATGAAATGAAGAATGAATGACAAAACTTTAACAGTCTGTGTTGGGATATTAAGGTCCGAGACATCTTAAGTTTGAACTTTAGCAGTCACATTATACATTCACCTCCACTCCGTCTGAACTTACCTGCTGTAGGCCAACATCACCTTTTCTAAATTAATCAAATAACTCTCAGAAACATAATTGTTAAAAAGAGGGTTATCACTCAAGTTGACCCTACAACTCCTTCACCTTAGCTGCGAAAAGTATAAAATATCAAAAAGATAAAGTTGATTTCGGACAAAGTGAATGTTTTGCTGTTTAAACATTGATATCTCAGTTCTAAGCCTGCCAACCATTGAACAAACTAGCGCTATCAAGACCCGCTTGTATTTCGCCATATGCGATCAAATAACAGAAACTAGCTTAATATGAAATACAATAATCGAACGTATTCACTCGGTGAAATAAAATTGTGGCTCATATAACATACTATGTTTAAAAATATCACCTCAAAACAATTAGTGATTTTCAACATTTGAACGTTATAATAAATTATATGTAGCTCTTTATGACAATGTACATGTGATATCGGATTTCAGAAACTAAATTTTGCGCACGACGCTAAAATGCGGCTATTTAACATCGAACTTTTAATACTATGGTGATGTTGTTGGATATATTAACACTTTAACTTATATTATATTATTTTTTTGTTGGACAAAAATATTAAGCAGATGAAAAAGAAGAATCAGTTCGGATTGGTCAACAGAAGTAATAAATCTCGTGGAATTCACAGAGCATGGAAATTTAAATGGAAGTGTTTATGTTCTGGTAAAAATGGACAGTATTAGTAATTGATACGGCGTTTGGGAGTTTTAAAACTGTTTACATGAGCGTGGATTTGTAACATTAAGGTTTCCAAAAAATAAAAAATCTCTTCGAATAATGACATTATCAAATAGTGTTCAAATTATGGCACCCGCTGCCACAAAAATAACCCTACTGCCAGCCCCTTCCGCACATCCACAGGCGGGTGTGGTCAGAAGGGAACATCTTCGTGTTCCACGGTCAGTTCAACTCCAGCTGGCTAGAAGTCTGACCTTTGGTGTTCTTGGTGAAGACAGGTAAAGCATGATTGTAATATACTCGTGCTACAATACTCGTCTGCTTCCCTTACAACACCTTGCTTCTAAAAGTCTCATTTACTTCCCTTACAACACCTTGCTTCTAAAAGTCTCATTTACTTTCCTTACAACACCTTGCTTCTAAAAGTCTCATTTACTTCCCTTACAACACCTTGCTTCTAAAAGTCTCATTTACTTTCCTTACAACACCTTGCTTCTAAAAGTCTCATTTACTTCCCTTACAACACCTTGCTTCTAAAAGTCTCATTTACTTCCCTTACAACACCTTGCTTCTAAAAGTCTCATTTACTTCCTTTATCTTCTGTCGTTTCTTTGTCTCTATAGCTGAAATGTCCCTCTTTAGTTTTCACTTCAATCTACTTGTACATTTTTGCATTAGAGAAAAGACATGGTTTTAGACCCAATAAACGTATTTCAAACATGATCTTTATTACTCAACATGGATTTTTGGAGTCACTCGTATACTTGTTTTGATTACCTCTGCAGGTTCTCTTACACAGATAAGGGCCGAGACTCATATATGTACCTGGACATATGGGTTTGTCTCATTATGTATTTTTACATAACTACGACATTAGCTATCTAAACAAAACACAACCGTTATCTAAGTACAAGTCAATTATGGCAATTATTCCAAGATAAAACCCGAGTTCATTTTGAATAAATAATTTTAAAATGCCTTGGCATATTTTGAACATGCATTAGTCAGGTGCGGATTTAAATTCCATTAAGGACAAAAGTAAAAATGATTTCAAAGTCCAACCTTTGATATTCAAACAAAGTTTGTTTGAGAAAATCATAATAATTATGAAATTGTAATTTTTACATTTGTAACTGGAATATGACAGAGACTGGAAGACGGTAACTAATAGAAATTTTTATCTATTAAATCCGATGTAACAAAAATGTACTTATGATCAGGTTAGACTAGACTCTGACTGCTTTTCTGTGTAGTCTGACCACAGTCTACATTGTATAGATTTCAAATGATTAGTTTTCATTACTGAAATATGTTGTTGTTGTTGTTCCTTTTTTAAAGATAGCTTGGGTTAAAAAAAGAAACCAAGTCTGCTATAAATACTTAGAACTTCACCAGGTTTGCCTGATAGTTACGAGTAACAAAATTTTTTTCCGATTTTTAAAATGTTTCTTTAAAAGACTCTAGTCATGGTATATACTACGTACTTTATCTTACATTGTGCTAAAGTAAGGGATAAGATATAATAAAACAAATTTCGATTTTTCAATTTGTTAAATCAACTTTATTAAGTTTATAAGCATCTTTTTATCCTAGGAAGGATTTACAAGTATTACAATCAATCTTTGGTAAACAGTTACAGCGTTACTAATTTAAGATTTATTAATTTTTCGGCTCCCATTTTGTCAATAAATATTGATTTAAATTTGGGCTATAAAATGTTAAATATCTTGTGAAAATACCTACCTTTGTAAGTGTTATTGAGCAATCTTTTCCCATTCTATTTTGACAATTGACCACTTATTACATTTGAACAATCTTTTATGGTTTGTACATTGGCTGAGATAAACGGGAGAAAACTTATGATTATCACCTTCTCTGGTGGCCAGATTCAACATCAGTCCATTGTGATTAAGCTCAATCTTTTTCATTTTACTGGAACCTTTCAGTCCAACTGAAACCTGTGGTTCGTGTATAAGTTACAGAAGTAGAATGCTAAAATCACTGCCACTATTTATCTCCGTAGTCCAGAAACTACTCTAGAACACAGCGAAGAGAATTTCTACAAGTCTGAATTTTACTAAATGATTTGAAATTATCGGTCTAATGGTGGATAATTTTTGGACTAACGGAAGGGTCTTGACTACATTAAGAATGTTATTTAGAGTGTTTTAAAGATATAACCTTCGCAACATGTGCAACAAGGCGCATATTATAGAAATGTACATTCATTACATAGAAATACCTTAAATGCATTACATAAATTCACACAAATCTTCATGCTGAGAAAAGTATGAAATTAAATTATAAACTGGACATAAAGTAGGCAAATTACGTTTCTGTAGAAAACTTTCTTGATTTCTTATCGTCTGATTCCCTGCCAACTATACCAGTGATCGAACATGAAATGACAGGGACAGGTAATACAGACTTGTGAATTTTCTCACAATCGAGGTGCAAACAAAAAGCATATCGGTCTCAGAAGAGGGAATATTGGACCAATATTTACATGGATAATTGTAATATTTACCATACAATCCATTAAATAAACAGATATTGCCTTATCAAAAGGCACCGCCGAATGGTCAATATTTCCAGGGTTGAAATCAATGAAATTTGTTAAAATATTACAAATTTTGACTGAAATTAAATTTGTTTTATTCATTTAACATAGCCGAAAATACAATCAATTTTTATCTTAACGACTGTTTATTTTTTGATGTTTTGTTATGATCGATCATTTCGTTGTTACGACTTTTAAAAGAACTTTTCCTTTTCACTGTTTGGCAGTACAATGTATATACAAGCACTTGAAACCCTTTTTCTCTTAACACATTGACATAAAGAACACTTATTAGTTATCAGCAATAGTTAGATAAAAGGTTTTCCATTAAGCCTTAAATTGTCCTTTCTTGCTTATTTAATGTTCTTTATTTATACAACATTTACTTTTTTCTGATATCAGTATATACATGTAAGATTTTATGCCAAAGTATTGTTTGAAAATCGGTCTCTGAAAAGTCACTTGTTTTAAAACAGCTCGAATCAAAATAATGATTATTTAAGTACAAAAATAAGAGACTCGAACCTGAAAACCGCCATTGCTTCTAGAGTAATACTGTACGCTCAATATTTGTCTTACGAATTGAGCCCTGGAAAATATGATAGAGTGGTATAAACAGTCCTGATAAAAATGCCAGTTAAATTTTAGGATCGTTTTTTCCCCGTTCTGAATGCAGCAAGTAAGAGACAAAGAAAACCAAAAATAACAACAACAACCAAAACATTAAAAAACGTGAATATGAACGTCGATAAAGACTAGCACTTCTAATGTGAAATAAATAAAATAATAAATAAATAAATAAATCACTTATTCAAAAACAAGTTTTTCGCGAGACAGGCCCAGAATACATATGATTTTGAAGCTGCAAGGCTTCCGTAGGGAACTGCTTCGTTTAACGAGACAATTCTGGGAGACGCTCGATATATTTTGTTTGCACACAGTTAAATACATTCTAGTTATTTCATATGAAACGCTATAGAATTCAATTTTGTTAAATCAACGGCAGACAATGAAACGTTTTAGAGGCATTAAGATATATTAAGTGGAACTATTGGGAGCGTTAAAATTTACTAAATGAAAATATCTGACGATGGAACGACGGCTTGGATATGACTAGTAAGAGTGGTTTTTGTTGCTTCCTGTTTTCCCCACTGTAAAATTGTTTCTCCTTCAAAATGACTTGTTATTAAGTACTTCAGAACTTTCACTTTTTAATACCAGCTTAGTTTTCAAGGCATGTTTTGTATATACTTCACATTGCACACGGATTATATACGAGGCAAAGGCAATAATATTTTAATCATTTTAATATGGCACTGAGGATTAAATCTTAATCCACGTCTTGATCCACGTTTCTTGCTCTTTGACAGAGGTCAGTTGAAATATCCACCTCATCTGAAAACACATAGTTTTTTCCATATATGTATTGCATTTTTATTAAATATTTTTTACAGACAGGAGAAATCTGTACAGAAACAGTGTAGTAGGCAACCTTCTTGGATTAATTACGGTGGATTACAAGAGTATGTTCTAACATTTCAGCAACTTGTACCCGAGTTCTAAGTGGGTGTCAGAAAATAGGGACAATTTTGCCGGCCGGGTGTCTGAGGAGCCGAAACAGAAGCCAGATTTTGTGATTACATCACTGGATACCAGAAAACACAACCCACAACCAACACAGATATTCCACATCAAGAGAATAGATAAAAAGGTAAACTAACAGTTCGAGGTTTGACTGTACCGAATGGTTTTCTGTAACACGTTTTGTATCATTAAGAGGGGTTTTAGGAGACGTTAGTGTTATTCTATGACAGCTAAACTGGATATTTTTATTGTCCTTTGATGATAATATTAGCATGTGAATGGACTGTGGTGTGCATGTGGTTTCAGTTGAACTTATCAATGGACACACACGGCGCTCTGATTTAAATTAGTGGGACCAACAGATTAGAGCAAACGCCAATAGCCATTGAATTATTTACAATAAACAAAAATATATATTGTCTTTTCCAGTTCTTGTGTATATTCTTATACGGACATGAAAGTTTATAACAGAAAGATGCACCATCACATCTTGAACAGCATTCATTACACGACCACCCAGAGCATCGAAAACCAACGCTCTGAATATCTGAGCCAAAGAATCGATTTCTTGATGCACTCTCTATGAGATTTGTTGTCGGTACCGTTTGCCCACATGACCGACGCCCTCTGCAGAATTTAAGTTATTTTATGTAGTTGGGGATAGTGCAAGATACCGAAGGCATCCCGTTCTAGAGACACCCCTGGTTGCTTTCCTTGCTCCGTGTATAGCAATGATACATGAGACCTCGGTTTAACATCTCATCCGAAAGACATGTTAGTGTGGGATCGAAACGCGACCCTTGGATTACAAGTACTGCGCGTTATACTGCCCCCCACCCCTGATGCAGTTGTCAGAGGTTGTATTTATCATAATAGGCCGGTGTGTACTAGACCGTAATAACACATAATAATAAGCACACTGGCTAAAATTTAAGGAATCTTTATGTTTTAATCTAAATAGATTTAAATGTTTTTTTTATGTGTTACAGCCTGTCTGTAATGTACAGTCCTGGGTCACTGTCGGTGACGAGAAAGAAAAGAACCAGCTCGAATCTTCTGTCTACAAGGTGTCGTTCAAGGAACGCCCAATAGTACCCGTGCACATCGTTCATAAAGAAGAAAAAGACAAACCCATAGAAGGAGTAGGTGAGTATTGTCCATAATATATGAATAAACACATAATTATACGAGGACCTGTATACATTGTATTATTATCAAACGGTGCCATGTTTCAAACAATGGACTAGTATGATTAAAAGTGTGAATGTCATACAGTGTAATTGTAAAATAAGAAATAAGGCTTGAAACCAACACTTTTCTCGCATGACTGAATGGAAACGTTATTAATTCCTTTTTTTTGAGAAACAGAACGTGCTGTTGAGGGTATCTTTGCATAATGGTGACCGACCGGTCGTTTGTCTAAAAGTTTGTTTGAGACTGACTGGAAGGTCCACCGTAATGCCCTGACGGCCGAGGTTGTGTGTGCTAATTTTTATGTTATACCACCAATTATTTCTTTATTTTGTATATAAAAAAGAATTTACTCAATTTAGACAACTTTTTTTCAATACCTGAAATCGATTGCTTAATGCTTCATACACCTTATTTGAAGTGGGCTGAAAACACCAAAGACTTAATTATTTTAGAATTGTTTAAATACATGAAGCTCAAAGTTAAAAAATAACTGACTCACGTCACGAGACATCTCTGAGACTACAACAATGTACATACATGGCACACACACACACACACAAGTGAAAAAAGATAATTGCGAAATGTTAAAGGTCAACAAACACCTAAATTTCAGCGGGTTGCTATGCTAAAATATTCACAGGATAAGTGGACTTTTAAATCGAAGCAACAATGAATTGAAGAAAGATTATACATTTGAAATATGATGTAAGGGTATGTATTGCAGCGTTATGATACGGAAGGCTCCCTGAAGCTTAGTTTTTGTCAAGAAAAGATGTGTTTGCCCGTTGATAGTAAGATTGAAAAGACATTAATACTGTGCATATGTCAACACGTTAAGAAGGTGGAATAGCTGTGGAACTTCCTGCACAAAGGTGTAATCTACTTACTTTGGCAAAATCAGACTGTCCTAAATCATTTTAACAAAAGGCAAAGGCTTATAGTACAATCTGAATTATTTTCTTTAGTAAAAATTTAATTTATTCGTTATTCTTACAGTGCCAGTGAATATATCGGGTAGTAAGTTTGACGTCAGAGCGGAAATGATGTTGCCTGTTTGCGATTCTGTAAGTAAAAAGTTAAAGTTCTAATCTTTGGAATGTTATTTTTTCTGCATGAATTTTCTTTAAGTCATCTATTGCCCTTGTTGCCACACCCGAATAGCTACTTTCAGCAACATATCACACTTTGTTTATTAAACGACTCTCGCTAAATCCATTTATACCAAAGCTTATCTTTAACTGTAAATAGGTTTTTATCCAATAACCTTTAACCTTTAAACGGATAAGGCTAATACGCTCAGGATGAAACTATAATAGCTGTTCATATTATTTTGTACATACATCAGGGACTGCTTAAAATTTCATTTAACATTTATGGCCATTGTTTATTTTCAATATAACTCTTTTTCTTTCTTTCATTCTTTCTTTCTTTCTTTCTTTTACAATGAGATTTATTTTCCATAATTTCCATGATGATCTAACAATTTTCTGACTTTTCTTCTTTGCTTAATTAAAAAAAAAATCATCCTTTAAAAACTTCATTTTTCTTGGACCAACTAAGATAAGATATTTTTGGACGGTTCGTGTCGAATCCATTATATTGCGGAAAATGTTGTTATATCAAGTAATACTTAAATATGTCATTTTCATGTTCACAGACGAATATGCCGTCTGCACATAATCCACATAGGTATTTATTGAGGAAGAGAAAGGTACCGCCACCGTTTAACAGTAAGTGTTGGAATTTCACATAGATTTACTGCCACAAATATAAGCTTTATAGTTTCAAATACACAATTTTGGAAATTTACATTCAGTCTTGATTAAAGGAAATAAAAATCAATGTCTAAAATCTAGTACAAATAACATCAGCTATTAAGACTTGTTTTTGACTGGTCATATAACCGAAACTTTACTAATTGTAAAAAAAAAAAATTATTGTTATTTTTTTGTCAGAATTCCTTTGTAATATTAAAACTTAGATCCTAGAGTAAGCCATTAAACTTTTTGTAATATTTTCAAAATCACTATAAGTTAAGACTTTTTATTTGATGATGAAATTCGTAATTAATCAGTAATAGTGAAGAGAAACGAGGAACTTTGACTTACACTTACCGCTGCATGTTCTTTCTTGTTTGACCTTGACAGCTCACACAACAACATATACTTCATCAGGTGAGATTGTAGCCAGCTGTATTTACGTTCTACTTGCGTTCTTTTTCTATATTCTTACATGTTATGAATTCTTTTACTTTGATGCAGTCTTTGAAAACCCTGTAACCTGCATATTTACTTTGATACAGACTTTGAAAGCCCTGTTACCTGCATATTTACTTTGATACAGACTTTGAAAGCCCTGTAACCTGCATATTTACTTTGATACAGTCTTTGAAAGCCCTGTAACCTGCATATTTACTTTGATTCAGACTTTGAAAGCCCTGTAACCTGCATATTTACTTTGATACAGACTTTGAAAGCCCTGTAACCTGCATATTTACTTTGATACAGACTTTGAAAGCCCTGTAAGCTGCATATTTACTTTGATTCAGACTTTGAAAGCCCTGTAACCTGCATATTTATTTTGATACAGACTTTGAAAGCCCTGTTAACTGCATATTTACTTTGCTACAGACTTTGAAAGCCCTATAACCTGCATATTAACTTTGATAAGACTTTGAAAGCCCTGTAACCTGCATATTCACTTTGATACAGACTTTGAAAGCCATGTAAGCTGCATATTTACTTTGATTCAGACTTTGAAAGCCCTGTAACCTGCATATTTTATCAGACTTTTTAACAGTCTTCTACATTCATCTGTAGCTTCTCTTAACAAATAGTTATAGTTTATATTATTCTAGTCATACTTTGTATTATTCTACTTTAATAGACATTTCTAAATGAACATCGACATTAAAATATTCTTCTACGAAATGTTCAAACATTTTTCATTTTCTTTTCTCTAACTGAGCTAGAAGAAAGATTTCTTGTTGTCCGAATTAGATTGAAGCTAAGTCACTTTAAATCTTAGACAGCATACAGATGTTACATTTATTAGTTTTTGCTTTCTATTTATTGTTGCATTTGGTATTTCTTACATAGTAACTCAACTAGACATTCTTTTCTGCCTATCTTTGTTAGTTAATTCTGTAGTTGTAAGCTAAATGCCCATATCCCTGCTTGAATGAATGTACATGCTTGCTATTTGTAGAAACGTAAGGCGTATTTTGTACATTACAAGATATACATTATATGATTTTTTTTCAAGGGATTTCTCTAAAAATTGCCAAGACAATGTATTGTACAAAGATAATACTTTTGGTAGGACCTCGGTCGTGCCGTCACATCAATCCGTCCAAAATCTTTGATATTTCGACTGACAATCGTTTCATTTCTGTTATAAAAAAAAAAAAACACGAAGTCTGTCTAGAGCATACAGGGTTAAGTTGTTGTTTTTCGACGTACGTTCGTTCTTCGAGTTCTGTGAGTAAAAATAGACATGAAAGTCAGTATGAGAAAACAAGAAAAGAACTATTCATTCAGTCTTTCCCGCCGCTACCATTCAACCATCATTGGTTACATGATCTTCCACACAATGCTTTGTACTGGCTTTACCAGACACGCCTCAGTCGATAACAGCCAATAGAACGCTGTGGTACAAGTAAAGATTAGTCATACTAGTTGCTTTCAATTACTTATGCAGTTTAGCAACAACTTGTCAAGTCCTTAGCTCCACTTGTATTTGATAACCTTTGAATCTTTAAGATGCTAGCCTAAGACACAATATTTGCTGTAGCATATCATGTACAACGTTTTACGTGTGTCTATACTTACTAGTTAGTATGACAAGATAAACCTTTTGTGTTTTGTTGAACTACAGGAATACAGTTCATGATTTTGCAGTTATTCATGATCTCATAGAGAACGCTGACATTTTGACAAAACGTTCGCCTTGCTGTGTGTTAAGCATGCATTTATACCTAAAAATCGCGTAATAAATCAGCTGTTACTTGTTTATCAATCAAATTTACTGCTAGACTCATTATTACATAATAACGCATGTACAAACTCACATATTCAAACTTTTCATTTACAGCAACATCCGGTATAGTATATCCGAATCTAGAGCATTCGAGAATGACGTCATACGTCCCTGGCTCGATACCGATTGGATCTTTGCCGTTTCCAAACGAGACTGGGGAAAGCTCAGTACCCAAGGTAGAGCAAGACAGAACAAGTGTCAGCAGTTTATCAGGACAAGACTTTAGTAGGAAAAGATTTATACAACCGCCTGCTAGCCATATATTCTGTGGTAAGCATAAAACACCTGTCTTAGAGGGTTCTGAAATACTTGTTTCGACATTAGCTGCTAGATTCTTATCAAACCACATTTATGAAGTCTCTCTTATCAAGGAACTACGTCATTTCGATTCATACGCCATACATAGTCTAGTTATCTTTATTCTGTTGTTTCTTTTCTCTAAATGTTCTCTCTTTTATCTATTTTCTATGCTACTTTCTCCATTTTCCTTCACCTTCCAACGTTTTCGTCTTCTGCTTTTCTGTGTAGAACCTCGTCCTGAGTCTCCTGTATGCGTGTCCAGCCTTGCCGGCAAGAAGTTAAGTAGAAGACGTAAAATAAAACCTCCCATAACGGAGATTAAATTAGGTAAAGTAAGCATGGGTGACATGTCAGACCAGCTATTTTACAGATCAATCAATGGCCTTGCTCTTTATAAATTTTGTCTGTGGTAAACGTGTACATGTACCTTTAAAGTCTTGTGTATGTTGCGATTAGTTACATTTTCCTACCATTCTTTCCTTCTGTAAGCTTAGTTTACAGTAAACCTGTCCTTCCTTACGTATATTAAACAGACACATTCAATGGTAAATACCATATTTATTTTGTTAAGAAATATAAGAGACTGTCACACCATATGTCACAGTACACTTTATGCATTACCATTTCTATTACTGTAAGTGATTATTCTATAACGATAGGTTTCGTAATGTAAAATCAGTAAGATTCAAACAAACGGTGTAACTAGCAAGAATAATAAATTGTATATATCATTATACTTCATAAATCCTCTACTTTTTATTTAAATAGTCATCATCTTTATGTATTCTCTATTTAAGATTTTAATACTTGTAGGTTTCAATGGTGGAATAGCAGAAACAGCCAGCAACAAATTCGACGATAAATATCTGCCATTCATTAGAGCAAAGACAATTATTTAAGAAATGTGCTTTTGAATTAATTAGTATTTATTTAGATGTTTTCCTGTATGTCTTTATGTACTGACTGATTGATTTTTTTATCAAAAGAACATCTAGAGTGCTATTCTTATTTATTTAAATTAGAATTGTGACAAAAACGTTTTGCGTTGTTATAAACTTATGTATTACAGGACTGTCCACCACAATCTGGTTTGCTTTCCATGAAGTGAACCACTTTTATAACAGGATAAAGATGAGCCACACACGGACATTTTTAATAACAGCCTCGTAATCTTTGGAATTATGAACATGAAGATTCACTTCGGAGAGTAAACTTTGACTAGACCATTCCATGACCCGATCCACAAGTCTCCAACTTTGTCAACTGCAATACTACAGGGCGCAATAACACCCTGTGTTTGACAAGTCTGCAAAATTTGTCCTTCTTCCGAGTACATCTGAACGCAATCACGTTTATAATCTGCGATGAAAAGTAGGCCGCGGTCACAGCACAACGATGCATGCTTGTATACATTACTTTCGAAAGCTGACTTTATTTCACACTGACTGTCAAACACACCGACATTTGCGCATGCATAGTCAGTTAAATAGATATCCCCGTTCTCATTTATGGCTATCTTCCATGGATCGTTGATTCTTATGCCAAAACGAAACCCAAAATGGCGAATGTCAAATTCAAAAATTGCTTTTCCCTTCGTATCAAAAAGAGCTAACCGCTTTGCGTCCTTGAAGCAGATTATAAGAAGGTCTTTCGCATTGATTTTTAAATCACTTGGTTCGTGTGACAACTGGAATAGAAACTTTGCGTGCATTTTTGATGTTATGACTTTGACATTAGTCTTACAGGCTATAAATACACTTCCATTGGAATTGGCATCCATTCCTGATACTTGTTCACCAGTGTCGATTCTCATACCAAGCGTTCCATCTTTGCTACATAGTTGTATATATTTCCTAAAAGCTATCCATGCTTTGTTATCATCAACCGGATAAATGCTACTTATGTGTTTACTAAGTTGCAATGAACCAAGTTCAACATAGTGAACCGGTCGCTTGAGAAAAGCATCCGTGTGTACTCGTCCGATGGAAGAACGCAAACTGTGAACTAACGGCTTGTACCTCATTCGTACACATTTAGCCGGAGGAGGTTTACAAGACTTTTTGACCTCAGCAATTACTTCTTTAAGATTTTGATATTTCCCAATAAGGTCAAGGTCACGGGTCCTGTCCACAATTTGCTTCAGTGTCTCAAGTGAAACATACGAAGCTTTCTCTCTCCTCTCAGCATCCTCTATGTTCGTTTCAAATGTTCCCATTAAAGATACTTCTTTCTCAATCACATCAGTGATCATACTTTTTCCGAGTTCATCTAGTTCGTCTTTTAAAGCTTGTATATGGACTTGGATGCCGTTGATTGTCTTTTGAACATCTGACTGAATGTTAGCCTTTTCTTTGACACAAGCCTTTGTATACTCCCGGGCCTCTCTCATCGCACGTCTAGATGTTACATCTGTCAGTGACATTTTTAGCTCGTTTCGTCTATCAATGGCTGTCGTTTTTATATGCTCTGCAATGTGATGATTATGTTTGTATATCGCACACCGACCACATATTGCCTCTGAACAAGTCAAACAAAATAGTTCCAGTGTGAATGGCTTATGCTCCTCGCACAAGGCGGTGTTAGACGATTTTCCTAACATTTCTTTTGTAAGATTGATAATGTAATGCTGTTTGGACGAATCTTCATTCAGGTGACCACGTACGCAGTCTTGACACAAATTAAGATCACACTCCGAGCACCTACAGCTCGGAATCCTCCCGTTACATCTATCGCATCGGTCGTTTTCCGTGATGGAAAATTCTGAGAAATCGAAGTACTTGTTGTCTTCAAACCCATCTACCCCCTTGCTGGGGACATGCGTTTGCTTCTTGCATAATTCACATTTAATCCAAGAACGGCTGTAAGATAGATAAAATTGTCAATGTGACAACTCCTGAAAAATTCTAAATTCAACAAGATTTCTTTTATTTTTTGGTATTGCAGTAATACAAAATTTAAGTAATTTGTTGATAACTTAAATTTAATGGTATGTATCTCTTAAAATATATATTATACAATTTCCAAATGATTAAAATCTGGTTTAAGCTAAAAACTAAATTTGTAATATTTACCTCGGATGCTCCTGTATTTGTATTTCTAAGCATTGCTGACAGAAAGAATGAAGGCAAGGGAGTAGTTTCAGAATTCTGCGGTCCGCGCCGCATGTAAGACATTTCTTCAGATCAACAGGCGCTGAAACTACCACGCTATTATCAGTGCGTTCTGTCGCAGGCACAGATGTTATCTTTTGCCACTGCACTATTGGAACAGGTCTACTTGTGTCTAATGGCGTGTGAGCACTATCTTCAATTTTAGAACCATCGTTTGCAGTTTGTTCTGATGTCTTCTGACTTGTAAGGGTCTTTAGGGAGAAAAGCGAGTCCCTGTCACTTCTAGCTTCTGGTCTATTTCTTAACAGTTTATTTGATTCAAAAGAAGCCTTTAAAAACTCACGATCGGTTTTAAGTCCTTGTCTGATATCTTGGACCCGATGACTTTTGCGTCTGTAAGTTGGTGGTAATGGATTCGGTAAGCTCCGGGTACTTGTAACCGATGAACGTGAAGAAATCTGAACTGCCCGGGACATACCGGAGACGTGTGATTCTTCCTCTTGAATCATGGCTATGTTTTTTTAATTCTTTCCTTTTCCAGTATTCATGGTGTTACTCAATGTTGACACTTGTTTTAAACTTATTGTTTTGTTTTCGGCGGAATAAGTAATCCTCAGTTGCCAGTAAAAATCATTAAACTTTTCATGTTCGATTTGTAAAAGAATGCCATTTAAGCTAAACACATGTTGTATATTGACCTTACATTACCCAATCTGGTTAATAACTTTTCCAACGTATTTTCCCTTTTCATGAACTGAATTTAAGGTAGTACTAGAGAATCCAGTCTAGATCTATAGCGAATTGTTTGCAGTAATGCATTTGATTGTTTAAACTGAATTAGATAAAACTTTTGTTTTGTTTCCACTCCGTGGTAATTACCGAAAACAAATACGATCTATTCAATCAATAATGAAGTTACGCTGCCCAACGGTTCTAGTTTGGTGAGTACACATTGTTAAAAATTTCATTCACGCTTTAGTGTTCAAAAATGTAACTTCCATGTCGAAGCGCATTTATAATCTTTTGTAAAGGAATGAATATTCCTTATTTCTTCCAAAACAAGATATAAGCGGGTTTTACATAAATAACGGTGTAATAAAAACCAGACTGACTTCAAACGAGTAACAAATATTAATACATAGAATAGACTAGTATGAAGAATGAAACGTTATATGATTATTTTTATATAGTATCTATAAATTGATCTGATCGTTTTGATCAGTAAAGATTTAATTAATCTTGAATAATCGTTTTGATATTTGTATAAACAAATACCGCACTCAATGTTTAATTCATGAAACAAAAACATAGTGTATACAAACAGGGTTCTACGGAAAACATGCAACGCTGATAAACGTTGACTAAGTGCATATGAAAAAAATGTTCTACAAAAAGATTATGCATTTTCTGTAAAAAAAGAAACCTTTCACATAACAAACAGGGCCATTGTGGAAATATCTTAAATGATCTGAGTCCAGCTGTATTAAGTTTAGGGTTCGTTTTGATGTCTTTACACCCAGTTGTAGAGACAACAAAGGGTTCGTTTGTTAATCAAATTAGGGACTTATGAATCGTAGAGCCTGAATTTGTCAAAATTTGCATGTTACCTTTTAAATCAAATCGACAGAAAATGAAGAGGTATTTAATTAATTTTTGTGCTTGATATCATTGGGAATTATTCTATGACAGGTCAATAAGCTCACAGAAGATGCAAGTGCCCTAAATAATGAATTGTCAAGCTGATCGAACATATGTAAATGTAACTGTAGGAAGATATAATGCCTTTTAAATGCCTTTTAACTTATAGAGGAAACGGAAGTCTTAAAGGCATTGGGAGTTTCCGCGATTCCTGAAAAAAAATCAGTTTCAACATGAATTATCAGAAAAAGTTGTGACCAGTAGCAGAGGAACTATCAAGATATGAATTCAGTTCGTTCTATGATGTAGGATATCTGTATAGTCACACTGGCTGTTCATCAGTCTCTAAATTCCTCAGTTATAATAAGTGGTCCGGTAATATTTTGGTCCCTGTTTGTAGATTCAGAGTCCGTCCTCTCTGACGTTTTCTCTGCGTCATCTGAGGTTTTATGCGATGTTTTCTCTACGTCATCTGAGGTTTTGTGCGAGTCTTTATATTGTGTTGGTTCAAGTTCGTTAACAGTCTGTTTTCTGTCTATTTCTGTTATTCCTTTCGCTTTAAACTCCTCCGGAAGGTTTGTTTCGTCTGTTGGAAACATTATTTGTTTGAATGTTTCATTGGTTTGTTTTATGATATTTTCAGCAGTTTTGTCTACAACCAAGGGCTCCTGTCCGGACCTAGAATGGAAAATCAACTTGCATAACGTACACGATATTGACTTTGTTACAATTACCTAAAGTAATCTCTAGAATGAACAAGTTCAATATTTAATTTAGACAGATTCATTTTCATTTTAGGGGTATGTTGTGAACAATTATACTAACTGAGTGGATGTTCAAACTTATTATTGTCTTGACCGGTCGCACAGGAAAGGTTTATATTAAAATCAACTATGTTTGATTTTACATCTGTTTTGGATTAATTATACAAACATTTCTTTGTTAACTACCAGTTTCAATTTAAATGCTTGAACATTCAAGTAACATTTCTTTGATTCTTTTTTTTTACATAAAGGTCTAAAACATTGCACTCGTTTTGAATGAATGAAACGAGTAGAGTTATTAGCCTAAATGTAGCATTACATCGGTATTTATCTCCCTTTACTTATGCATAACCTTTCAAAACAAAAAAAAATTATCGAAATCTGAAAATTTTTTAATCAATGTCAACTCACAAGTCTAGCGGTAAATACTCTAAGAATATGGGCGTGTTTATGCGAGGCATTCAGAAACAAACAACTTAGGACAAACCACGTTAGTATAGTGGCATATTTCTGCCATAAAATAACAAGTTATAATCGTGTTAGTTGTACCCTTTTGGTCGGATTTTTTAAAGATAGATACATGTACTTTTTAAAAGCAGTTTTTCGCGAAATTTTGATAAAGTAAAAAGAATTAATCTACCGGAAAATATCACAGACCTTTATGGATTGTTATATGAAATTTAAGAATATATATTCTTCTTTACAAGCAAGATTTTCAAGACCGTATAAAATTTAGCGCCTGTTGCCGTATGGGCCTTTCTTACTAAACTTTTTTTCTTGCATTTGGAAAATCTGTTTTTGCAAAGTATTGATGTACAACATGTGAGATTGTGTATGCAGGAAGAAAATACCAGCTGCAAGCCAAACGTTTGTAAGATATTGATCTTACAATACTACGTTTGCTTTCCTTCTTCTTATTTTCAACATTATTGTTGATGGTATTTCTTGCAATACGGAAAACAAAATTATTGTGACACCTATGTACCTGTACCCTTTTGGTTGGATTTTTTAAAGATACATACATGTACTTTTTAAAAGCAGTTTTTCGTGAAAATTTGATAAAATAAAAGAATTAATCTACTGGAGAATATCACAAGACCTTTAACAGTTCAATAGATTCAGATGTCAGCAAAAATCGTTTACAAATATACTTTTTTTCAGCTAAGAGAACTTGGGATAGATCTTTGCTGATAATAAAAGCATCATGTGGTTATATGTATCTGTTTCTTTAACATACAACGTCACAATCACATTACACCTATTAAAATTTGACTTTTTCTATGCTCCGCATTATAAAACTGCTTCAATCCCTAAATGACAGACGCAAGGGAGGTAATCAGGTAGGTACTAATTTCTGGAACGGTAAAAAGTTTTCTGTAAAGATAAACATCTTAACACAAATAATCACCCTCATAGTTTCAAGAACTTCCGTAAGTAAATTTCTTCCAGATACCATTATGTTATTATACAAACTAGTCACAAAAATGATTAATGCCGGGAAATTATGCGTATCAAAGGTGTTCTGGAACAATAACTAGTTGTTTTACAGCAGAAATATGCCGCCCTACGATAGCAAGTAACGACGCCAGTTTTTTTACTACATGGTTTGCGTGTTTAAAGTTTTAATACGTTTTAATGCGTCATACATGTCAAAGGATTCTGCTGTATGCCAGATCTTACAGGTTATTATAACAGCAAAAATAACATTAGTCAGTTGTTTAATGTTGTCCTACCGTTGGATATTCTCCTCTTCGTGAAATACTTCGGCGTCCGAGTCCTCCTCTTCAATAGTTGTGGGGATTGGAATCTCGCCGTCCTCGTGTTGAGGATTTTCGTCCATGGTTTCCAGAGAGTGCGAGGAGGGAGAGGGTATCAAATCCTGTAAATCATTGTATCACAATGAGCAGTTACTTAAGAGGTTGTCACGTGTCTACAAAATGTGTTGTTTTTTACTCCAAAATTCATTGCTTACGACGACTTTCTTTATAGTGATATCTTTTAATCACCGTTTGAAAACTGTTTTAAATGACTCAATAACAACGAGCAACTTTCATGTAATTAAGTGTTAAATAACGTGTTTAATAAATGCTTAATAAGTGTTCAATACACGTACTTACTAACGGTATTCGAAACTTAGAAGTCATGTAAAAGTTACCATCATTTAAGAAACACTTCTTACTAAGCTTTCTAAAAATAAACGTTTTCCTTTCTGAATCTGGATGACAACAATACTAGACAATTTCGAACCTTTACACTCCGTATGGTGTTCCCTTCTTCTATAGCTGACAGGACTGGTGGTCTGGAGACAGCCAGATGTGACATGTGTTTCTCTAGAATTTGTTTATTTCGAGTATGTTTTGATGCATCAATGTTTGTGTCCCCCGGTACAGATTCTACTACAAAACGGCTAAAAAAGACAGTAGAAATTCATTTTTTTATTATGACGATACTAGAAAGCTATGATTCCAGTCAAAGAAATGTTATCGGAAATGTTGCTCTCTGCTTTACTTATAATTACTTGTTTACGCAGGAATGCATCCTCTCTAAAACTAACATATAATGAAGTTTTACACTTATTTATCCTGCAATGTTAAAAATAACAAAACTCTATCTATTCTTACCTTCTGTGTAAAGGTGGGGTACTTATCAATGGTTCTAGGTCCTCCCTAATGCAGTCTTCTTGAGTAGATGATAAAGACGATACAGATATTCCCCTCTCGGCCGCCTCTCTTTCTTGCCTTCTCCTCAAAATACTCAGCGGGAAGCTCCACTTCCGCTCGCGATCACTGTCAATGAGGCGCTGCAACGGGCGATGTTGAGCGTCTGTGCTGGCGCGAGCGCGTTTTAACGGTACGTACTCTGGAGGGAGCTCGTTAGGAGGTACAGATGAATCTAACTTTGAAACCTGAGGGAAAATTATGATTTCGTAACTGTCGTTTCAATGAAAAGAAAAAAAGAAACTTTATTCCTTTCTGGATAAAATTTCATTGAGAAAGTTACAAATATGACAAAAATCACAGCAGTTATAAACAAGTGGTAATGTTTTCAACCTTCTTCAGGATTACTTAATTTAATAATACCATTAATAGCTAAACAATATAAATCGCCTACAAAACAACTTACATCACTTGCTCTACTCCCTCTGCTGTCTCTATGTTCACGTGGTGCAACGTCATAATAGTTTGAACTGTTCATTGGTCCAAGTCCGACGTGTCCATTTAGCGTGGTTAAGTTGGACTTCAGTGAGCTTCGCGAACCGCCAAGTATTCCACCGCGCCTAGTGAAAACACGTTAAAACATGTAAAAACAAGATGCCATTTTAGCATTAAATTTTTTTAAGATTATACGTACCAAAAGTTAACTTAAATTTAGCCTACCGAAAATAAACATACATGAATAAAAACATTAAATGCTTTAAAACTGAATAATTATACATGTTCAAAAGTAGTTCTTGCAATTTGTTTGACTTCTTTTGGTTGCTGCCTGAAATTCTGACCAGAATTCGCAGAATTGACTGTCAAACTCATATGTCAGAGCACAAACCCTCAACCTCCAGTGCAAATGTCCAGTGACAGTTATCTAAACATAAACTTACGTAATTATATTTCCGTTTGACTGTTTAAAACCACTGCTTTCTTACCAGGGTTAACAGAGTTACCAGCAAGACGAATATGATAACACAATATTTACTGTAGGTTTGGTTTAAACCCTAACAAGCTCCACATCGAACCTGAACCATGTCTCGGTCCTGTGTATGACCTTTGTCTTAAACCATGAAACTGACCTTCAACTGAATCGACTAGAGGTGATACATGAGTTCTTTGATCATGTATAGATGGTCGTCTGCAAGAAAGATGATAAAAACCAATAACAGTGTATGTAAAGATTAAATGATTAAAGAAACATGCTATCAAAAATGTAGCTATTCGTAAGACAGTGTGAAGGAAAACTAGATTCTTGTTTAAAACATTTTGTTAGCTCTTTTATTTAAACAGAACTTAATCAATATATATACAAAAAGAGTATATCCCCTCAACTCCACCTAAAAAGAAATCTGGACAATTAACCACCCCTGTTTATTTCCTAATCGTTACACGCAAATGCTGGACCGGTTTCTTTAATTTCTTGAGTATTGGACTAAGCCTAATACTAGCGTTGTGTGTGTGTTTTTTTTTCTCTATCTCTCTTTTTTACAAGTCAGATTTAAGGAATTTTGATTGACCTTTGTAAAAAAAGTTATCAGTTTCACCAG
This sequence comes from Cyclina sinensis, assembly GCA_012932295.1. Lineage (NCBI taxonomy): Eukaryota > Metazoa > Mollusca > Bivalvia > Venerida > Veneridae > Cyclina > Cyclina sinensis. The sequence goes on from JAAONU010000002.1 coordinate 48,209,693, forward strand.
ATAAATCAAACGGGAAAATAAAAAATCCAAAACTGACAAATGCATCCGTACAGAGGCTTTCAAACACGGGATAATAATCATTTGTCGAATGTAATTGCTTTTAACCTATCTAACCATATTTGGTAAGGTCAACAACATACTCTAAATTATAAGTTGATCCCAAGAAATTTGGTCTCTTTGAAGACATGGCGGCCTCGGTGTATGGTAGTTCAGTAGTTATAGCGTTAAAATTAGCATCTTTGGTCAGTGGAGGGTAGTTGGCGTGGCATTGGTCCGCTAAACACATAGCAACCTAAACAGTATAAAAACAACAGTGAGAAATGGTAAAGTATATGTTGAATTGTTTGATACTAATAAATAGTCAGACAGCAGATGTTGCAATTTTTGTTTTACATTTAAATATATTTTTAAAAGATAAGATAACAGTTGCACGACTTTTGTTTTCTCAGAACGTCTATTGTTTTCCTCGGAGCAATATTCAAAAGGACAGCGTATATCTGTCACCTATTGTTTCTAAATAGAAACAATGTATATATGTCGCTTATTGCTTACCTCATGTCATGTTACTAGCTCTCACACTGATACACAGTGATTTAACGGACACTGATGTCGTCTGCTACCATCTGAAACGCACGATGAAATGTGGAGATCAGACGTGCAGCCTTACTAAAGAACATGTAATAAACAGAAAATAAACGCATTGACTGTTGGCCTATAATGTCAAGACAAAGTTTACTCACCGCTGTATGTCTGTCAATGAGCCAGTTCATATCAAAATCATCATCGTCCTCGCCAAAAGGGTTGATCATCTGTTCAGCCACCTGTCAGTTTAGAATAGAAAGAAGAGAAAGTTATAAGGTAATAGATAACACAGGTGAATGTTTGTTCACCTCACAGAAGCTTACAGACATAAGTTAATGCAGATAACGTAAGTCTTCTGTAATACGTAGTTTGTAAGCATGCGCTGTAGCACTTCAATTAACAGTAGCACTTCCACGCGCAACATCTGAGTCAAAAATAAGATAATTGCATAAAAAAGTGTAACTGGAGAAATCATGTATTTCATAAGTGATAGAACATGTAAATAAATATATTATAGGCCTTCAACTTAAGAATCAAACGTGAACGAATCAGTGTTTTAATTATTAATATCAAATTTTTTAACAGCAAATCTTTGTCATAAAGAAAACAATCGTCAAATGATAGTTCTATCACAGTAAATGGTGCTGATTTTCGCAAAGTTTCTAAAATGGCTCAGGCTGTGGTGTTTTATTTGTGTTCTTTCTATTATGATTGCTGTTATTTCGTTCTTTATGTTATGGTCGGATACCCGCGGTACATTATTCCGTTGTTATTACATTGTATGGCCGATGAATGAAGAGTATTGTTATGGGCCGGACATAGGTATCCGACGATGAATGGAGACTATCGTAATGGGTCGGACATGGGTATCCGACGATGAATGGAGAGTATCGTAATGGGTCGCACATGGGTATCCGACGATGAATGGAGAGTATCGTAATTGGTCGCACATGGGTATCCGACGATGAATGGATAGTATCGTAATTGGTCGCACATGGGTATCCGACGATGAATGGAGAGTATCGTAATGGGTCCGACATTGGTATCCGACGATGCTATTATCAATTCTTCTGCTGCAATTGATGTTGCTACTTGGCAGATAAGTTGGCACATAACACTAAATATTTAGCAGCTTAGGTCACTTACGACACATAACATATCACATATTTACATTTTATTTTAACATATTATGTATTTAGTACCATAAACCATTCACGACGCATAACAAATGAAGTATTTAGTACCTCAAGTACTCACGACACATAACATAGTAAATATTTAGTAGGTTAGACTACTCATGACACAAAACATAGTTAATATTTAGTACCTAAAGCCACTCACGACACAACCTATAATAAGTACTTAGTACCTTAACAACTCACGACGCAAAACATAGTAAATATTTAGTACCTAGAGCCATATTTTGTACCTTAGGTCACTCACGACACAACACATAGTAAATATTTAGTACCTTAAGTCACTCACGACACATAACATACCACATATTTAGTACCTTAAGTCACTGACGACACATAACATATCACATATTTAGTACCTTAAGTCACTCACGACACGTAACATATCACATATTTAGTACCTTAAGTCACTCACGACACAACACATAGTAAATGTTTAGTACCTTTAGTCACTCACGACACCAAAAATAGCAAATATTTAGTATCCTAAGTCACTCAAGACACAAAACATATTAAATATTTAGAACTTTATGCCACTCACGACACAAAACATGGTAACTTTTTAGTACCTTAAGTCAGTCAAGACACATAACAGAGTAAATATTCAGTATTTTAAGTCACTCAAGACACAAAATATAGTAAATATTTAGTACCTTAAGTCACTCACGACACAAAACATAGTAAATATTTATTACTTCATGCCACTCACGACACATTACATAGGAAATATTTAATTCGTCACAAAACATAATAAATATTTAGTACCTTTAGCCAGCCCATGTAGAAGAAGAACTGAAACAATGTGAAGAACGGTACATAGAAATCTGGATGGTCTTCGTCGTTGTCTACATACTGCCGTCCTAGCAAACACGCCCCGAAAAACACGTGCACCGACAAGGTGACCACCTTAGGTAGAAAACAAAAGCAATTGAAAGGGCTTATCAATAAACTGTTTAATTTAGGATCAATGGAGGAATTACAATGATAGTCAATTAAGGACCCTAAAATGACCATAGTGTTCTTTAAAGACCTAAAGTGCTGCAAATATGCACGAAGTCTTAATTACTTTATATTTTTATTGTCTTATTACTTAATGCAAAAACGTTCCTGCTTAAATCATCTTAGAAAAGCCATGGTCGTTTTGTTGAAAAAAAAAATGATAGCTTTCCTGTCGTAACGCCTCACCGAGTTCTGTGCCTTATTTTCGTGTCATGAGCCGGTATTACATAAAACAAATGACGATTTAACAAGCTGTTTGTTAGTTAACATGTAACTGAAAATGTCAGTATTTCCGTGAAGGGAATGTTTACGCAATTTTTCTTTTAAAACATTTCGTTTAAATGACCATGTACTTATGAAATTCAGCCACATTAACAAAAGGACCATGATGGACCGAGAAACCTATGTACTTTGGCTAAGTACTGTTGAGCAAATATCAGAATGAAAATTGCAGTTTCTGAATTGAAAAGTTTCATTGATCTTAAATTTCATACATATAGGACCCCCGAGGCTGGACCAATTCTGACCATAAGGAAATAATTTGAACAAACTTAGTACATAACCCAAGATAATGTTGAAAACAAAATATCTAAGCTCAGCCCAATGTTAAACAAGTGACGTCTGGGCGGAGTAAGGTTTGACACTAGGGAAGTACTTTGAACAATCTTTGTAGATGTCAACTTTACAATGCTACTTACCAAATACTTAAGATCTAGAGCTTAGGGTCTCTGAAAAGAAGATTTTCAAAGATCAAATATTTTACACAAATAGGATCCCTGGGGCAGAGCCAGTTTTGACCTTAAGGACATTATTTTTAAAAAAAATAGGTAGAAGGCCACTAGACAATACAAAATTCAACATACAAAATATCTAAGCTGTAAGGCACGACTATTTTAGTGCATCCCTGTACAAAGCTTTTAGACAATTCAAGCAACCTCCATAATAAACCCATATAGATAATTTGAACAGTCTTGGTAGAAGGCCTCTGATTAATGGCTATGCCTTAGGCCTTGTGGTTTTAAAAGTGTTTCGTACATAGACAAATGTAAAACAAATGATCCCGGGAGGTAGCAATTTGACCGTAGGGAAATAATCTGAACAATCTTTGTAGATGTCAACAATGTTAGTCTACATACCAAATATCTAAGGTCTAGACCACAGGGACATGATAATGATAGTTTGAACAATCTTTGTTAAACTCCACTAGGCAATGCGGCATTCAAAATATCTACGCTTTAAGGCATACAGTTTCAGACATGAATACTTTCTAAGTCACCCCTATATCTTATTTAAGGCAATGTAAAATCAAGAGACCCCCGGGCAGGTCCCAGACAGAGCCATTAATAATCCTATGGACATTATTTGAACAATCTTAGTAGATGCTCCATTTATGAAATCTAAGCCCTAGGCCTTGTGGTTTCAGATAAGAAGGTTTTTTTTAAGTCTTCCCTATATATACTTAGGTAAAATTAAGTGAACATGTATGCAAAATATCTAAGCTCAATGTCTTGTGGTTTTCCAGACAATATTTTCAAATATTTTCTTTCTGTTGCCATAGCCACCAGAGTTCTTAATGTGGTTTCAGAGGAGATGTTGTTTAAAGCCAGTGGTGGACGAGGTACGCTGGAACACTGACAATTGGCAATCACAATATCACACCCGAAACATCTCATACAGTTGAGCTAAAAAAACGTGAATTACAACGCATATGGAAACAAGTGGCAAAGAAAGTCCCTTTTCAATAAAAAAAATCCTTGTATTAAAACATTGCGCTGTTTGGAGTGGGTGAGGGGAAAAAGAAATGAAGTCTAAAAGTCAGCTTAATGTATCAGAATCTTCTATATGTACCTGAGTATAAACAAGAGGGATAGTTATCCAGTCATAAACAAAACACAATGAACATTTGTCTCGAAAGTCGGCAATTTGCTACAAAAAATGAAAACTATATTACAATAGTGGAAGAAATTTCAATACAATAACGCATATACAAATTTGAGAACACATTAACATTTATAAAGGTTTACATGTAGAAAATGAGTTAAGTTCTTTTTTTCTCCATTAAAAAAACTTATAGACCAATAATTCAAGCTCTACTAGAATCCGTTCCTTAAAAGCATCAAATCACATTGCAGCCACTTCCTGAAAGTCAAAGCGCAATAGCATTTTTTTTAAACATTTAACTGCTTTTGTATTAAAAGTTTTTTATCGAAAACTTCAAATGAAAGAGTAAATTCCAAATTAAAGGGAAAAAATCCTTTTAGAATAGTCTGACTTCCTTCAAACCATTACATTACATAAGATAAATGATAAAGATTCTTCTAACATACTTCCATAATGAGACGGAACCCGATATCCGACTCGATTCTGCCCTCCTTCCTAGCCTGGGTGAGCACACTGTTTGCCCAGACCAGAGGCACCCAGAACTTGTTGAACTTGCATTCTACATTCTCATACATCACTACCTCCTCGTGAGTAACAAATCCTAAAATAACACAGAGTAAGCATAACCGTTAGAAATTTCACTTGAAATAACCTGCACGCTCTTCTCAAAGACTTCATTAAGGGGATTCTAATAAATTTCATTGAAGGAATACAAACAGTTCTAATTCAAAGAGATTCCATCATAGGAAAGCGAACAGATTTCATTCAAGGGGATACCAACAGATTAAACTGAATGGAATACGAACAGACTTCAATCAAGGGGATACCAACAGATTTCATTAAATGGAATACGAACAGATTTAATTGAATGGATTACGAACAGACTTCAGTCAAGGAGAAACCAACAGAATTCATTTAATGGGATACGATCAGACTTCATTTAATGAGAAATCAACAGATTTCATTGAATGGAATACGAACAGCCTTTAGTCAAGTAGATACGAACAGATTTCATTCAAGGAAATACGAACAAATATCATTGAAAGGAATGCGAACAGATTTCTTTCAAGGGATACAAACAGGTTTTACTGAATGGAATACGAACATACTTCATTCAAGGGGATACCAACAGATTTCAGTGAAGGGAATACGAACAGTTTTTATATCAAAGCATACCAGCCGATTTTTTTTATCAGAGAAATTAACAGATCACATTTAAGGAATATCAGCAGCTTTCGTTGAAGAGTACACCAAGGGATTTCTTTTAAGGGAATACTAAACGATTTCATATGACACCAACAGATCTCATTGATGGAATATCAGCAGATTTCTTTTAAGGGAACAAAAAGGGATTTATTTCAAAGGAAGACCTTACATGGCACCAACAGACTTTATTGAAGGTAGTTTTTTCATTTTTACGTTTATTAAATGAGATTATGAATATATCTTTCTTATGGTACTTGTCAATCCTTCAGTCAGACAAACATATTTTTTTCTAGCTGGTCAGAATAACTTTTTGAATACATTTAAAATTGTTGAATAAAAATGTAATCGGTCTTATGATACGATAAAACTCTAAGGAGTAACCAGCTTGACGAAGCAAGTGTATAAAGTAGCATCGTCATTTGATGAGAAAAAAAATATAACGTGTGCCATACCTTCTAGGGAGTCAGCCACTTTTATGATGATTTAATTATCACACAGTCACTGTGGCTGTCAAACAGCTGTTAATGACAAGACATATGACTAGACAAAAGGACATACCTACACTGTATAACTTACACTTGTTTTGAATTTTGAAAACCACAAAAAATATCTTTTAAATCCATTCACATAGCCGATCGGTTAAAACAGAATAAGGCCAAATGTAGAAATGAAACCTGCTTCAACGATATGTTCCATGGTTGGGTATCTTTTCATGACCGACACGCTGACAGACCGCAGGATGAGGATCAGGCCAAACAACATGTACCTGGCTACAGTGCGCCGGTAGATACGCCCTCGCTCGTCAAGACCGACCAGGTAGGTACCCAGGATATACAGTGTTCTGAAATGTTACCATGGCAATTACAGCATTTGAAGGCCATTTTTGAACAAGAGTCAGGGTTCTGAACAGATGATATGAAGAAAGAATACGCAAAAAGAGATATAACAATTTGTTTTTAAAGCAACCAAAAAATTAACAACAAAAAAAATACAAACACAGGAAATCTATATCGGCAGCAAAATATCTGTTGTTCAAAAAAAAGTAAAAATAAAACAAAGCAGACATACAGACCAACTCAGAAAATACGATATCGTTTCAGATTTACGTGATATTGTGCAAAGACTGATATGAACAATATACCCTGCAGTCCTGCAGAGCTCCTGGTACATAGAACTCCTGGAGTTTTGATGCGTTAAGCCACAACACTAAAAGCTCCCGGGAGTTCTATGCGTTAAACGTACACATCAACTTTAAAAGGGATAGGTCAGCTTGTCGCACTCCTCTTCCAGGAATGAGTGACCTGACAAGGAGTCATGAGTTCGAACCCCAGCCCGGAAACTCTCTGTGATGGACAGTGTCCAATGTCATTCGTCTGTAGTCACCTTTCAGTTAAGTCTGTCGCGAGATACATGCGGAAAGAAAGGGTTACTACTTCTATTTTTAGTTTTTGTTGTTTAGTTTGTTAATTGATACATAAGCTTCATGTTTACCTGTTTGGCCGGAGAACGTTTGTAAACTGCTGCTATAGTGCATTGCTGTTTAGTTTGTTAACTGTTGATACTTAACGTTGTCTGGCAAGAGAACGTTTGTAAACTGCTGCTATAGTGCATTGCTGTTTAGTTTGTTAACTGTTGATACTTAACGTTGTCTGGCAAGAGAACGTTTGTAAACTGCTGCTATAGTGCATTGCTGTTTAGTTTGTTAACTGTTGATACTTAACGTTGTCTGGCAAGAGAACGTTTGTAAACTGCTGCTATAGTGCATTGCTGTTTAGTTTGTTAACTGTTGATACTTAACGTTGTCTGGCAAGAGAACGTTTGTAAACTGCTGCTATAGTGCATTGCTGTTTAGTTTGTTAACTGTTGATACTTAACGTTGTCTGGCAAGGGAGCGTTTGTTAACTGCTGCTATAGTGCATTGCTGTTTAGTTTGTTAACTGTTGATAACTTAACGTTGTCTGGCAAGGGAGCGTTTTTAAACTGCTGCTCTGATAGGATGCTCTTTAGTTTGTTAATTACTTATACTTAACTTTATGTTTACCTGTCTGGCCAAGGATATTTTGTAAACTGCTGCTCCAGTAGGTTGCTGTTAAGTTTGTTAACTTTGATACTTAACGTTAAATAATATAATGTAAGCTTGTCTATACAGGGAACGAAAATGTAATTTGCTTCTCTGATGGGTTGCTGTCTAGTCTGTTAATTACTTATACTTAACGTTCACTGACGAGATGCTGTCTATTCTGTTAATTACTTATTCTTAACGTTCATTGATGGCTTGCTGTCTAGTCTGTCAATTACTTATACCTAACGTTCACTGATGGCTTGCTGTCTAGTCTGTTAATTACTTATACTAAACGTTCACTGATGGGATGCTGTCTAGTCTGTTAATTACTTATACTTAACGTTCACTGACGAGATGCTGTCTCGTCTGTTAATTACTTATACTTAACGTTCACTGACGGGTGGCTGTCAAGTCTGTTAATTACTTATACTTAACGTTCATTGATGGGTTGCTGTTTAGTCTGTAAATTACTTATACTTAACGTTCACTGGTTGCTTGCTGTCTAGTCTGTTAATTACTTATACTTAACGTTCACTGGTTGCTTGCTGTCTAGTTTGTTTATTACTTATACTTAACGTTCATTGATGGGTTGCTGTCTAGTTTGTTTATTACTTATACTTAACGTTCACTGGTTGCTTGCTGTCTAGTCTGTTAATTACCTATACTTAACGTTCATTGATGGGTTGCTGTCTAGTTTGTTTATTACTTATACTTAACGTTCACTGGTTGCTTGCTGTCTAGTTTGTTTATTACTTATACTTAACGTTCATTGATGGGTTGCTGTCTAGTCTGTTAATTACTTATAATTAACGTTCATTGATGGGTTGCTGTCTAGTCTGTTAATTACTTATACTTAACGTTCATTGATGGGTTGCTGTCTAGTCTGTTAATAACTTATACTTAACGTTCATTGATGGGTTGCTGTCTAGTCTGTTAATTACTTATACTTAACGTTCATTGATGGGTTGCTGTCTAGTCTGTTAATTACTTATACTTAACGTTCACTGATGGGTTGCTGTCTAGTCTGTTAATTACTTATACTTAACGTTCACTGGTTGCTTGCTGTCTAGTCTGTTAATTACTTATACTTAACGTTCATTGATGGGTTGCTGTCTAGTCTGTTAATTGCTTATACTTAACGTTCATTGATGGGTTGCTGTCTAGTCTGTTAATTACTTATACTTAACGTTCATTGATGGGTTGCTGTCTAGTCTGTTAATTACTTATACTTAACGTTCATTGATGGGTTGCTGTCTAGTCTGTTAATTACTTATACTTAACGTTCATTGATGGGTTGCTGTCTAGTCTGTTAATTACTTATACTTAACGTTCATTGATGGGTTGTCTAGTCTGTTAATTACTTATACTTAACGTTCAGTGGTTGCTTGCTGTCTAGTTTGTTTATTACTTATACTTAACGTTCATTGATGGGTTGCTGTCTAGTTTGTTAATTACTTATACTTAACGTTCACTGACGGGTGGCTGTCTAGTCTGTTAATTACTTATACTTAACGTTCACTGATGGGTTGCTGTCTAGTCTGTTAATTACTTATACTTAACGTTCATTGATTGGTTGCTGTCTAGTTTGTTAATTACTTATATTTAACGTTAAGTTATGTTTACCTGTCTGGCCAGGGAACATTTGTAAACTGCTGCCACCATCTGGTCACGATGACCGACACGTAGAACCCAAGCACGAAAGACACGGGTATAAGGTTGGTGTAGCTGTTACAATACGTGACAATCTTCTCAAACACGCTAAAAGAAAAAAGAAAAATCAAGAAAACGGATAAATAAACTTATATTTTAGTATTCGTGCAGTTTTTATCAAACTATTTGATTCACTCGTAAATTAAAATTCAAAGCATCTTCGAGCAATATAAAAAAAGGATCAGTGAATGACCCTATATGAATGTAAAATGAGCACCGTTGCCGTTAAAATATGTGTTTTGAAAAAAAAAGTAAGACAACAGAACATTTCAGCAGCCACTTCCAAGAGGTACAGTAAAGTTTCGCTGACAAGACCACTTGTATCGAATCGGTCTTAAAGATGGAACGTTTTTTATTTTAAAAATTTGGTTCTTTCAAATAGCCGATATTCGCATGATTAAAACGTGAAACAACATTGGTTTTAAAAACTTTACTGTATTTCAGAGATCAGGGACTCTAGATATTGCATATATAAACAGCTATTGGTCCCTGTATCTTTGCTTCTTGTTTTTTATAGTTTCTTGTACTTTGTGGTGTAATATTATTAAGCATATTTTATGTATTCGAGGTTTTGCTCAAGATAGGCAGTGCATTTTCACCGTATCGAGGCTCCCCGGGTGGCTCGATATGATATGAAAGGAAGAGACATTTCTATGGATAAAATAATGCAGACTTCTATACCTTTGAAGTATAAACAAATCTGATATCAAAGAACCTTCGAAACAATAAAACCATATACGGAATAAATGTGTACGGTCTCTGAATTGCCGAGACTCTTGTTTTAACTTTATACCTGATATATGAATCTATAAGTGCATATAAATAAATCATAGCAATGTATTGTAGTATGTTCACTTTCACTTGCAAAACAAACCGGAAACACAAGTAGCTAAAATTATAAGTACATATATCAAATAATTTAGTCCTCGGGTCGAGGTTAATTTATTCGCACTACTGTATTGACACTGAAGAATGCGACTTGATCAGTTTAGAAAATATTGATACATAAAATTTTACCGCAGCTATGCATCAGAAATGATTCTAAGAAGACATTCGAGTTATTAAAACTATATTTATTCTTCAAGAGTTTGAACTAGGTGAACTGATGAATAATATTAATAGCAAAAACTTAACGGACCTAATTGTCATCATAGTGATTCGACTTAAAAATGGCATATAAAGTAAGCCGAATAGTCAAGCAAGCGTTTTAGTGGTTTTTTTTTATATAAAAGTTTGTTTACACAAGCAGATGTTTCAAGTTAGTAAGTTCGTTCTGATATCATGCTGGATAAAGGCATTGATAACGAGAACAATCAAGATAAAGTTTTCAATACAGATATTGCTGATGTCAAATTTTTACATTGTTTTTATTCACTGTAATGGACACATTGAAAATTCTTTGTATTTTTTCTAGCAAAAAATGTTAAATAATGGCAATAGAGTATGTTCTCGAGTTTTAAGGACAACCCATAAACGCAAACAGAAAAAAACAAACAATGCCCTCGTCCCAGAAACGACAAACTGAAATAGCAAGAATCAATTAATTAGCTTATTGATATTATACCCATTGCCATCACAATAATGAAAAATTCATGACATGATCTCAAAATTTGTTGAATTTTTTAAATCATCCTGTTATCATATGTTGACACAGGTTTCGCATAATAATTCTTGCAGAGCTTTGATTACGAAACAATAATTTAAAAATATGATGTCTAATGGTAACATACCTTCTTTGGTAGCTGTTTAATACAAGTCTGTATATCATACTTATAAAAGCGTAAAGCAGACAAAATATTATAGTTTCCTTGAATATCAGCTTGTAGATACTTCCTCGCCATCGCCTCAACAACTTGAAGAACCCCAAGAAAGATGTCGAGGCGACTTTATATTGATAAATTATCGTCATTTTGAAATCACAGAGTGCTGAAAAGAACTACTGAATTATCACTTTATCTTCCCAGATAATTAAATCACAAAAAGAATATAACTATATCGTTTGAGGTAATCCTTTCTCTTGTAATAGTGGCATTACGTACAAAGTTTGTCCTTGATGTTGATGTTCAGCCGTTATAATCTGTTCTGAATATTGAAATCACCTCTTCTTCACATATTCTGTATTCCCATATGGGTTTTTCTATAAAACAATACTCCTTTTATCTTAGACATACATATATTAAACATATAAAATCACACGACGTAAATGATTGCTTGTAAAGACATTCACGTATGTTTTGTTTTGATTATTATTAATTATCGTAACTGGTTGATTGACAGTTAAAAACGAGTGCAGGAGAAAAAGAATATCTTTCAATAACAAGAGTTACATTTTATCTGACAACTACTTTTTGCTTTGAAGAATCCTATGTAAGCATGCAGTGTAAATCTGCCTCTTTGTGTTAAGTGTTAATGTTTCACATTTTTCACGTGTTTATATTCCATATATGTCTGTCCATGTACGAGATGTAGAAGTATAGTTGTCATTGAGGCATTCTTTGTCACGTTATTTAATTAACAGCGTGTAACAAGGCCAAGATACTACTGTCTCTGCTCTGACAAGTTTACCATCCGGACCACGACATTTTAATCTAAGGTTTTGAACGTTAATTTTCAACCGCATAAATAGTTGCAAGTTACAGTGTTCTCAGGTTTGTGTGCAAAGATTTTTATTTCAGACTTGTAATTACCACTGTATTTTTTCCGTAGAAAAAAGACATCTAACGTAAGGGTTTAGACTTACATATATAAAATATATTGTCGTTCCTTCTCAACTATCTTATTTACCCTTTTAAATTAATCTTAAACTATAGTAACACTCTGCGTTCGAAAGCCATAATTTCAGAGTCTAGACAAGCGATATTGGAAGTTCAAAAGTAATGATAATCCAATCAAAAGAGTCATTATTGATAAGTGATCAATGCCTCAAAATAATAAAATAAAACAGTGTTCTCTGATCATAAATCCCCTAAAAATTAGAGATCCGAAATCTCACAACATAGTTAAGGTTACTGCTTCTTGTACTACTATAAATCCACTGGAATTCTGAACTTTTTAAATCAATTTAACAAATGATTTTTTATCCTTATTAATTCAATTTTATTTTATCATTTTATAACAATTACACACACATATCACACAGGTAAACTAAGACTAAGCGTCAACGTTGTAAGTAATGCTATCACATACAATATACTCAACGCAAAATGACGGTGTATATAAAAATAATGAATGACATTTCAACTTAACGAAAATTTATCTTTTGTTTATGTAATGAAGACGTCTTAATTTTTCAGAGAGGTCTGTCCAAGTTACGTTTTTACAAAGGAAAATTGTTTCGTTTTGTTAAACCTAACTTTCGTGGTTAATTAGTGTATGGCGAAATCCTGAATCGTTCAAATGTCATACCGACGACAAAACTATTGTGTTAACAAATCACCGGTCCATACGCTTTCATTTTGTTTCCTTTTTTAAGTACTAGATAAACATTTGGGAGGAAACAAAAACTAAAATTTACATAAAAGAGCTTCATAATTTTCAACGAATTGAATTTATTATCTACATTATTCTACATGTTTATCACACCAGTTGGTAAACTTTGATTAGTTTATTTACATAATTATAACACCAGATAAAATCAGATCATTGTCGGTGTTATATGACATCTCATCATTCCATTGACGGTATGAAACAAACTTTTCATCAGTCTTATACAAGCTACATGTAGGTACTGTATTAGATATTTACCTCGTCCAAGCTAAATATCCTGTGGCAAGGTTATGTTACCGGACACTCTAACGAACTTCCGTCCGTAACAGACACATGCAATGCTACAAAAAGATCACATTTAGTCATCGAGTTGAAGTTGTCGTTATTTCTGCAGTATCATGTGTAGTGGAATGCTATTATTGTAAAATAAAAGTTTTAGTATCGTTGATGATATTCCATGTACTTGGCTTGTAATAAGAAGTGTGTCCTTTTACTTTATACATACAGCATACATGTATGTATTGCGTTTAGCAATTTTCAAATTATTTTTTAACTTTAAGACGAAATATCTAACAATAGACTAGACCAAAATCGTCGGCGTTGATTCCTTTTACCCATAATGTGCTAAGGTAGGGTATGAAAAATAGACTGGTTACCGAAAATCTGCAGCTAAGTACTTCTTTACTATATCTAGAAATTAACAGAACAGCATTTTGTTTTTGCTAAATTCGCTTTGGCTTCTAAAATTTGTGTCAATATAGCATTATGTAATAAACTTCAAATCATGCTGATCATGACAAGGTGTCACTTAATTTCGAGGATATATCTTTAGTCTAGTTCAATGGATGTATATTTATGTGCTGTAACTAAAATTGTTTTACCATTAAGTGCTTTTTGCGGTTGCGTTTTAGTTGAAACATTTATCGTTGCATCTTTGGTTAGTGAATACTCAGTAATGGGGTTTCTGTCCTCTGTTTGACGTCACTGGTTGTGATCGTGATGCGCGTGTGTGCGTGTGTGTCTGCTGCCTAAGTGCATGTTTTACAGGCATGTTTTTGGAAGGAATCCACCCACAAACACCACCCAACGTTAAAGTTCTGTGTTCTATAATTCTTGTCTTACTTCTGCTTCTTATTATATCATTTAAGAAAAAAACCCACTCAAATCTTTGTTTGTTATGTTTGTTTGTTTTAATTAAGTTTGACTGAGTTCAACCAGCCGCTAAAATGTCTGTATCGGTACGTATATATCTTTATTGTATCGGTACATAAATATCTGTATCGGTACATAAATATCTGTATCGGTACATAAATGAACAAATCTCACTGTTGATATTTAGCCGCCTATCGGACTTATTTCCAGTACGTTAAAGCTAGGCCTAGATTAGCTTTCTGAAAAGGCGAGTTACATGTCTATTTAATAACTACATTATTTAATACTGTATTCAATGAGGGGCCCGGAATAACTGAATCCTAGCCATACTTTTATCTGTATAAATAAATCCTCACACTTCCTGTACACATCAGCGCATGTACTCGCTTCTTATGTTTTTAATAAAAGGACGAACATGAAACCAACTATTTCTCAAGCTAGATAATAAAACCAATTACATGCAATCGTTTACGCTACTGACGTCTGTATGTAAATCATTTATGTCATTGGCATTTTCCTCTTACGTTAACACGACATTTTTTCTCTGTAATCAGTTTAGTTCTTCCAGACACAAGAAAAAATTAAATGTTAAAATGAAGACGTAGTTAATAAGATTTTTTCTTATTTTTATGTTGCATTACACTCAATGTTTTTACAAACAAGTTATACTACATACAGTTGAATATGTGACACTTGCTTAAAGTTTATACTGTAGAGGTTTTCTCCCATGTTCGCTTTTGATGAGCATTTTGAAAGAGCTAAAATATTTGTCCAGTCTCTCTCTCTCTCTCTCTCTCTCTCTCTCTCTCTCTCTCTGAGTTGTTTTATCTTCGGTGCCGCTAGTCCACATGACCGATTTTCGTTAAAGAATTTAGTTATTTTAGGTTTAGGCGGTGCAAAATACGAAACCATCCCGTTCCAGAGCCAAGAATATAGCATCGATATAAGAAACCTCAGTTCAACGTATCACATGAAATTATCAGAAGTGTTTGAGGAGAAGCGGTGAATCGAGCTTACGACACCTGTACGTCACCACAGGTCCGATGATCCATTCGACACTCGAATACATAAATATTTCTTTTTTATGTTTTTCTGAAAGAAGAAACTATCGATAAGTTTAAACTAGAAATGCGTCCATAGGACACTGATGCCCTAACTACTTCCGCCTGTCACAGAGTAAGTGTTTTGCTCAAACTTTAACTCTGTGGAAAAGTTCACATTTCTCATTGAAGTGAATGTGTTGTTAGCTAGATGTCTAACTTGACAAAAAAGACTAAACATAAAAAACAAGAATTTTACACAGGGCGTCACTCTGACCTTGACCTTTGACCTACTGTCCTCAAAATTTTTAAGGGTCATCTACTGGTCATGCCCATTGTGTCTACTACGGTTCGTATAACTTTAACCTAGTTATTTCAAAATCTTTAGGGTTATCTACTCGTAATGCCAAACAACCCTGTGACCTCAAAATCAATAGGAGTAATCTGCTGCTCATGTCCAAAAACCTTATAAAGTTTCATAAAGCTCGGCCTACGCGTTCGTCAATTATTGATCGGACAAAATGATAGGACCCGTACGGGTGCCTCTTTTCAGCCTTTCCTTACAGTTGCTTTTATTTATTTCTTTTCTTGCTCATTGTTGACAAGAATATTTTCTGAGTACTACAAGTAACTTTACCAAGGCCACCTGTTAGTGCAGTTTAACAGCGTACTGCTTTAAAGATTAAATTTTGAAATAAGGAAAGAGTTTCTGATACGGGAGTACACTATAGCGAGTAATGAGGGACATTCCTTATAACAAATAATCTCCCTTATCAGATAACTTCAAAGGTAGACCAAATAGCACATTAGTACATTCAGTTGGAATCCTCTAACTTTATCCTCGTTTCTAGTTGTGATGGTCTTGATTTTTAGTTGTGAAAATTGTCACTTATATGTTAAATAGAAAGTTAGGATTTTGAATAAACAAAGATAATGGTGTTAACAAAAATGTTGCTAAATTTAATGTCTAATCTGACTACCACTGTTGCAAATAATTAGGCTTAATTATCACCACACCAAAAGAGAAAATAGCGATAAAAGCAGAGGAATCCAAATGGAAGGACCAATGTAATATCAGAGAGTATTCAGGGTAGATAATCCACTAATGTCCCCCATTGTATATACTGTATAGAATAATACTGAAAACACAACCTTACTTCTTTATTGATGTCTTGGAGACCAACCTTAATGAACAACCCTTATAATGTTATGTAAACTATTTATATCAGTTACTTATAACAATATATAAGTATAAAGGGCAATTTGTTATTTCAGTTATCTGTATACACACAAGTCGTTATCAATCAAGCTAATTGTAAAGTCGTGAAGTTTTGCACGTACCATCTGCTTGAATGTTTACGTTATCTGTGTTTCAAATATTGACCCGCCCTATTTTTGCTGGTTTACCTGTACTAACTTTGAAGGACACAATACTTTACTAATTACCCATATAAGTAACATTTTTCATATTTACTCTTGGTATGAAGGCAGTAACAAATCCAAACTTTTGAATAAGACATGTACGAATTGAGACATCCTTTTCGTCTGCATAAATTTGGGAAATTAATTAGTATTATTACAACAGCACACATACAGTTTGTTGTTTCCGAACAACATATCTGTAATATTATGCTATTAGAACCAAATGTTGAATTCAAGGTAAATGTACTGCCGGCGCAGTTCGAATCCGCGTCCGGAAGTTGCAAGTAAGGTGCTCCAACAACCGTGCTACCCAGATGGGAAAATATCAACAGAAGAAAGTATCAGTCCTATGAAAGAAAGCTTCTAAGCATCCACGAAAATGATTAAAAAATGCCATCGGCTTTGCTGAGAAACATTTTCAGATACCTCACAAATATGAGAAATCTTGCCAAGTCATGTTTTGATGGCTCTGTAACTATATACATCGGTGAGCTAATGATATGAGATTGTTAAAACTAAACACGATTTAAAATAAATGATAAAATCTGCAAAGACCTCAATGCTAGACACTTCGTTCTCAGCTGAGCCTCAATGCTAGACGTGTTATTCTTTGCTACGACCTCAATGCTAAACTTGTAATTCTCAACCAAGACTTCAATGCTAGACGTGTTATTCTCTGCCATGAACTCAATGCTAAACTTGTAATTCTCTGCCAAGACCCAAATGCTAGACGTGTTATTCTTTACCAAGACCTCAATGCTAAACGTGTTATTCTCTGCCCAGACCTCAGTGCTAGACGTGTAACTCTGCAAAGACCTCGATGCGCAACTTGTAATTCTCTGCCCAGACCTCAGTGCTAGACGTGTAACTCTGCAAAGACCTCGATGCGCAACTTGTAATTCTCTGCCAGGATCCAAATGCTAGACGTGTTATGCTCTGCCAAGACCTCAATGCTAAGCTTGTTAATCTCTGCCAACACCCAAATGCTAGATGTGTTATTCTTTGCACAGACCTCAATGCTAAACGTGTTATTCTCTGCTCAGACCTCAATGCTTAATGTGTAATTCTCTGCCAAGACCTCAATGCTAAACGTGTTATTCTCTGCACAGACCTCAATGCTAGACGTGTAACTCTGCCAAGACCTCAATGCTTAACGTGTTATTCTCTGCCAGGCCCCAACTGCTATGTGTGTAATTATGTACTAATACCTCAATGCTAGACACTTCGTTCTCAGCTAAGCCTCAATGCTAGACGTGTCATTCTTTGCTACGTCCTCAATGTTAAACTTGTAATTCTCAACCAAGACTTCAATGCTAGACGTGTTATTCTCTGCCAAGAACTCAATGCTAAACTTGTAATTCTCTGCCAAGACCTAAATGCTAGACGTGTTATTCTCTACCAAGATCTCAATGTTAAACGTGTTATTCTCTGCCCAGACCTCAATGCTAGACATGTAACTCTGCGAATACCTCGATGCTCAACTTGTAATTCTCTGCCAGGCCCCAACTGCTAGACGTGTAATTCTCTCCAAGACCTCAATGCTAGACGTGTTATTCTGTACCAAGACATCAATGCTTGACGTGTTATTTTTTTTGCCACGACCTCAATGCTAAACTTGTAATTCTGTACCAGTTCCCAAATGCTAGACGTGTTATGCTCTGCAAAGACCTCAATGCTAAACTTGTAATTGTCTGCCAACACCCAAATTCTAGACGTGTTATTCTCTGCCAAGACCTCAATGCTAAACGTGTTATTCTCTGCTCAGACCTCAATGCTAGACGTGTATTTCTGCCAAGACCTCGATGCTCAACGTGTCATTCTCCGCTCAGACCAGTATGCCTAATGCGTAATTCTCTGCTCAGACCTCAATGCAAGACGTGTAATTCTCTGCCAAGACCTCGATGCTCAACGTGTTATTCTCTGCCAAGACCTCAATGCTTAACGTGTTATTCTCTGCTCAGACCTCAATGCTAGATGTGTAACTCTGCAAGACCTCAATGCTTAACGTGTTATTCTCTGCCAAGACCTCAATGCTTAACGTGTTATTCTCTGCTCAGACCTCAATGCTAGATGTGTAACTCTGCAAGACCTCAATGCTTAACGTGTTATTCTCTGCCAAGACCTCATTGCTTAACGTGTTATTCTCTGCTCAGACCTCAATGCTAGATGTGTAACTCTGCAAAACCTCAATGCTTAACGTGTTATTCTCTGCTCAGATCTCAATGCTTAACGTGTTATTCTCTGCTCAGACCTCAATGCTAGACGTGTAATTCTCTGCCAGGACCCAAATGCTAGAAGTGTAATTCTCTCCAAGACCTCAATGTTATACGTGTTATTCTATACCAAAATTCCATTCCTAAATGTGTTACTCTGTGCCAAGACATCAATGATAGACGTGTTATTCTCCGCCAAGACCTAAGTGCTAAACGTGTAATTCTGTACCAATACCTAAATGCTAGACGTGTTATTCTCACCAAGACCTCAATGATAGATGTGTAATTTTGAACCAAGATTTCAATACTAGGTGTGTTATTCTGTGCCAAGACCTCAATGCTAGACATGTAATTCTCTGTCAAGACCTCTATGCTAGACGTGTAATTCTCTGCCAAGACATCAATGCTAGACGTGTAATTCTCTCCAAGACCTTGATGCTTAGCTTATTATTCTCTTTCAAGACTTACGTGCTAGATGTGTTATTCTCTACCAAGACATCAATGCTAAACGTGTTATTCTTTCTTTGCCAATACCTCAGTTCTAGATGTGTAATTTTCTCCAAGACCTCAATGCTAGACTTGTTATTCTCTGCCAAGACCTCGATGCTTCACTTGTTATTCCCTGCCAAGACCTCAATGCTGAACGTGTAACGTGTTTTTCTCTGCTAAGACCTCAATGCCAGATGCCATGATCTCAATGATAAACGTGTTATTCTTTGCCAAGACCTCAATGCTAGACGTGTTTTTTCTCTGCCAAGATCTCAGTGTTAAAAGTGTTATTCTATATGCTTACTGCGAATTGCCCGTGCCGTTTTCATACAAATTAAAACTGGAAAATAAGTAGTTTACCTTCGTGTAGAGTATCAAACAAACAACAAGAGCACCGCTGGGCGGAGCATTATATGCCCGAAGGGTGTTTTTTCTAAGTATGATGCATTTGTGATATATGGGAGGAAACCTTAGGCTTTAGAATTAAATGATTTGCTTTAAATTTTGATTTTTTTTAACCTTTGACCTACTGACCAAAAAATCAATAGGGGTCATTCACTCAATGTGTGCAACCATTATACGGAATTTGAAATCTATACGACAAATGGTTGTGGAGTTACAAAGTGTAAATAAATCTAAACATTTAGGTCACTTTGACCCTGCCCTTTGACATACTAATCCAAAAATGTATAGGGGTCATTCACTCAATGTGTGCAATCATCATATAAAGTTTGAAGTCTCTATAACAAATGATTGTCAAGTTACATGGTGGAAATGGTTTTCAATGTTAAGGTCTATGTGACCTTGACCTTTGAGCTGCTGATTCCAAAATCAATAGGGGTCGGCAATAATCACATGAAGGTAAAAGACTGTAGGCCAAAGAGTACTCAAGTTATCGTACAGAATCCAAATTACTAACGGACAGACGGACGGACGGACGGATGCCCTGGACAATAACATACTATGCCCCCTTGGGACATATAAAAAGAAAGAAAACAAAGCATACCCAATGTATTTTTCATGTTTTACTAATACTGGCGCAACATAAGACAAACTTGACAACTGGTACGCATGCGTCGTTCTGTATTGTTACAAGATTTACTAATAAGTGAAGACATGATACATAAGACTGAACTGTTTGAAATTCTAGATCACTGCTTGTAATAAAATTTCAATAATCCTTCAAATAAGTGAATATATCACTAACTTATCAAAACAAGGACGTGAAACATGTTACAATCTAAGTCGTGCATTCTGTTTTATCGGCTACCTCGAATTATCTCCTAAAATTGACATTTTCGTATTTTGAAATAAAAGTTTGTAATTTTATTGAACGGAACATTACTGGCCTAAGGCACTCCTTCCTGCTAAAGAAATGAAGCAAAAATAAATAAACAACACTTCACAATTTTGTAAGCTAAAACCACACTTATACTTCTGTCATGGTCCGAATTTCTAGTATAAAGAATTCACCATAGTCAGTGCGATGGAACAGACAATGTGCACAATATTTTGACTGAAAAGGAAACTTTTACAACATGTATTTTTCTTGACACTGTATTCAGCCAACCATTGTCTGCTACTGCAGTGTATTTTACAGCTAAGCAATGTGAACTAAAATTATTAAAGGGGCTGTGCTCCAGATGACAAAAAAAAAAGTTTTCTTGTATTATAAATTTCTTGTAATATTTATGACTAATGCTTAAAAAATAACTTACTGACAAAAAATAAGTCAAATAATTACATTATATATTGATTTTTTCCCTTTCAAAGTGCTATACCGTAACGCGACGGTATAACTCTATCGTATAAGATTTAAAGTAAATATCTGGAATATCACATGCTGCGATGGTGGGGACAGTAAAAGCGTTGGAAATATTTTGTTAACATGAGGGGTCCAGAGTTCAAATCAGGCTGGAACGAAAATATTTTTTTTAATTCTATTTTGACTTTTATAATCAGTTTTGAAGTAAAATATTATGTTGTTATAATCTAACGGCATCTAAATATATAATTTATGAAAAAAAAATTATGTCTAATCTGGAGTACAGCCTCTTTAATATATCTTACTTATGATTATTTTACTTGAGCCAATTGAGGCAAATTTATGAGACATGGATTGTAAAGGATCATTTGTAGACCAGTAAACAACAGAGGCTCCTGCGGGGATATGCAATCATAGCCATCTGAGGTTAACAATGTCCATATCTGACCATTTAATATTTCATTATCTTGTAGAATCATACATGAATACATATAATAAACCGAAAAAATACAAAACTTAACCTTAAAAAATCTTAAAACATCATTCGAATAATCAGGAATGCTAGGATCATTTGTAGACCAGTAAACATCTGAGGCTCCTGCGGGATATGCAATCATAGCCATCGGATGTAAACAGTGTCCATATATGACCATTTATTATCCCATTATTTTGTAGAATCATACATTAATACATATAATAAACCGAAAAAAAAACATACAAAAAACTAACCTTACAAAATCTTAAAACATCATTCGAATAATCTGGAATGCTAGGATCATTTGTAGACCAGTAAACATCTGAGGCTCCTGCGGGATATGCAATCATAGCCATCGGATGTAAACAATGTCCATATATGACCATTTATTATCCCATTATATTATAGAATCCTACAAGATTACACAAAATAAACCAACAAATATCAAACAAATTTAAACTGTACAAAAGAACTTATTTTGTTAAAAAATAATCTTTAAACAATCAGGAAAGTTATGAGCATTTGTAGACCAGTAAACATCTGAGGCTCCTGCGGGATATGCAATCATAGCCATCGGATGTAAACAGTGTCCATATCTGACTTTTTTTATACTTTTATACTCGATTAAGTATTAATAACATGAAAGAAATTTAAACTGTACAAATCTTTAAAACAAGAGGTCCATGATGGCCCTGGATCGCTCACCTGAGTACTTTGTCTGTGGGTTTGCTGTTATGCAAACATCAGAAGCAGTATTACATTACCTTAAAGCCCGACTAAGGGCAGAAGTCCATGCATGGAACCTACATACCAAATATCAAAGATATTGGTCTTTAAATGAAGGCTCTAAAGGTAAAGTAGATAAATCTATTTTTAGCTTCGGTGACCTTAACCACAATTTAATGGAAGAGGTTCATGCAAGGTATGTATATACCAAATACTTGAAATATCAATCAATAATAAACGCTATATGACAAAAAGTAGAAAAATATAATTTTAGCCTTAGTGACCTTGATCTTGACCAAGTGACATCAAACTCCACCTAAGGGTAGGCGTCCTTCTAAGTTACCTTCATACCACATATCTCAGATACAGGTCAATAAATGAAGACTCTATAGGAAAAAGTATAAAAATCTATTTGTAACGTCGGTGACCTTGACCTTGACCCAAATGAATGGCAGAGATTCATGCAAGGTGCTTATAAACCAAATATCTAAGATATCTGTCAATAAACTAAAGCTCTTTGACGAAATTTGAAAAGTCTATTTTTAGCCCAGGAGACCAAGCGGCGGGGTCAATTTTTACCCCAGGGCCAAGATTTGAACAAACTTTGTCGAGGTCTACTAGGCAAGGTTTCAGATCAAATATCTTAACACTAGGCCTTGTGGTTACAGACAAGATTAAAAAATATGCAAGTCTTTACAAAATTCAAGTGACCCCTGAGGTGAGGTCATTTTTGTCCACATTTAGTAGAGGACCTCCAGATGATATACCATGCCAAATATCTAAGCTCTAGGTCTTGTGGTTTCAGAAAAGAAGAATTTTAAAGATTTTTCTTTTGGTTGTCACAGCAACCAGAGTTCTGCCTGTAACTGATTTTTTTTTTAAAAATCTGGTAGAGCTTCATGCAAGGAGCATCCCTGCCAAGCTGTATTAACTTTGGTCAAGTGGTTTCAGAGGAAATGTCGTATGAATCAAAATGTTGACGCACTAACGCACGACGACGGATGACGGACATCACGCGATCACAATAGCTCAAATGAGCTCAGGTGAGCTAAAAATAAGAATCTTATAAAAAAAAATATATATCATAACGATCATTACGCAAAATAGGAATCTGCGTGTGTGTGATTTTTTTTTTAATTCTCGTGAGATATAAGCCACTGAGAAGAGGCTGTAAAAAGATGTGTTTTTGCCAAAATATGGTAAGAAGAGATAAAATGTGTTTAAATTTGTGTTGTAAGCTCCCTCGGAAATAAATTTTCCTTTTAAATCTCATACAACCAGTCTATAACTTTTTATCAAAATCATTTAAATATATCACTTGTAGCAGTTAATCTTTGATCTAATTTCGGTTTTATCACAGATATTTATGATATTCGGGCTCGGCGTCCGACCTACTGTTGTCTGCCTTTCCTGTCCCGCCAAAAACCTTCTCTCCGTATTTCCGGTTCTTCCGTCTCAGCGTTCCATGAAAACGATCAAATAGTAAAGTGTTGAAGCCGAAATTACAATGAAAATATCTGCAAAAAAATTATATATATATTTCTTTTCCGCATAATATGATCTCAAAACAGGTTAGGCTTAATACAGCTTGTTAGTAAATGTCAGTCTATAATTCAAAGCACGCCATAACATTTGGGAAAAATCTTAAAAGTTTATTAAAGCTTTTAAAGGTCAATATAACAGAATCTAAATTTCAACTTGATGCTGTAGGCCGTGAGGAATACACGCCAGAACTCGCTTACCTATGATGGTCGTCATGGAATAATGATGATGGTTGCCATGGCCATATGGCGTCCATTTTGATCCCAGAATGGTCCATCATTCCGTAGTAGTAACCATAGAGTAAGGTAAACACAAACACAACTGTAAGTCAAAACAAAAAGAAGGAAGAAATTTAACATACATGTACAATGTCATTTAGTGAAGAACTATATAATACATATTGCACAATGTGTAACCCTTCACAAACGAAAACTAAAAAATCGTTCTATCTGAAATCAGTAGATTGTTACGTAACGAAGAGAATGGTTCATAAACTAAAAGTCTAGAAGATTAATTGTTTAATGTTTTAAGGAAATGTACCTGCATGTAAGGGTACTGTAAAAGCCGGGACTGCCAGTAGAAACTGGTACATGAGGAACTCTAGTGGGTGCATGGCCACTGTACTGTACAGTGTGGGGCTGCCGTATCTGTGGTGAATCTTGTGCACATTCTTGTACAGCCATGGATAATGGAACATTCGGTGGGGGTAGTAACTCACTGCCTCGTTGTAGAAGAAAAGTGCCGGAATAGAAAACAAGAAATACGTCCAGCCATATTCACCTATGTTCATGTACAATGTATTATTTCCTGAAATGTAGACCACGATATCTATACAGGTGTTATTAAAGTAAACTCAAGTGCTTATTTATTATAGAATCACATCTACTAAAGGACAAGGCTCTCGGGCTTACGAAAAACTTAGAACTTTTATACACATCTACTCCCCGTTTCCTTATCATCTATGCCAGGCGGAGAGGCAATCGGTAACTATTCTTTAATAAGCTGGCGATTAACAACAAGTTTTTGAAACTTGAACATTCGACCTGCCGCTCCGTAAGCGAGCGCCTTAACCACTGGGTCACAGAGACAGACAATTGAGCCATGATATTTCAAGATGCTATTAGTCAATGCTTTGTAAAAAGACACTGCTTAAATTATAAACAATGGCATGTATTTGTTACAAAAACAGGGACGACTTACCTTAAAATTTCTGTATTCTGAAATGCTTTCCTAAAGTCTAACTTCAACCAAAATGATATGAGCACATTTTGTGTCTACAATGTATAAACCAAGCTTTTCGATTCTCATCACTATATTAGAAACCATTAACATTTTCTTTAAACTGGAACAGTGTGCTCTTTAGAGTATATACTGTAACACACTATTTATAGTGATAAAGGAAACTCTCTGTATGTATGGCAGAAAAAAGAACTTCTATACATGCAGAAAAAATGGCCTACCACCGTTCATCATGTAGCATGAGATAAAGCCAGAGATGACAGACCCCACCAGCATGTTGAAAGAACCTAAGAAAAACTCGTGCCATTCATTTGTCTTGGTTAACCAACGGTCTGGCTGACATTTCCAGTCTTCCGGCTGAAACAAAATCATCATCACAAAATTATTATCTTTTTTAACTGACTGGTTAGGCCGTTCGAATGTCTGACATCGCGAAACGAAGGACATTCCCTTGCTTTTGCTTGGATTTATTTTAACCCTCCATGATTTCAGTAATAAGAAAAAAATTACGTATGATAGTCCAACTGTCTTACTGTCCAACTCCTGTAATTCTACATCATCTGGATCACGCAATTTGTTCGAACAATCACAGGTGTTCGAAAATCTGAATTCGACCATTTTGTCTTTTCATCCAGTCAAGACTAAAACCAAATTGATAATTACTTTATCACATAACTTTGTCAAATATCAATATATTTATGATATTACTTTTATTATGTGTTACAGGTTTATTGTACATTAATTTCAAGACTTAAAGTCATGACACCGTATTCCCGCCTTATTATATTGACAGATTTTATACAGTCTGAATTTCAGAAGCTGAAAGAATGCATGGTATGTGGTTAAATTTTAGGGTAGAACAATGTTGCTGTAACGTTAAATGTTTGAAGCATGTCATTTGACTGTATGACAGATGAATTTTGATTTTTGTTTTAAAACTGCTTCTTGGAACTGTAACAGTTTACTGAAATTCTTACTTTGTCCTTTCTGTTTTTGTAGAAATATGTGTCAAAGGTCAAGCCAATTCCCCAGAATGCACCAAATGACACGAGTATGGCGAACGTCATGTAAATATGCAGATCTTTAAGACCATGTCTCTCGAGCCATTCATGTGACTGAAAAGTGGAGTTCAGTGTGACGTCAGTGGTGTGTTGGAAGTCTTTAAAATAGTCTTTTCCAAGGTATACAATCAGTAAAAGCCATTCACCTGAAATATTAAGTGTTTATCTTTTTGTTCTTGCGTTTGTGTGCAAAACTGTTATATCATAATGTGAAAATAGATGTAAATTTGATCATAAATCATAAACTTCTTAATACAGTAAGTTATAACTCTGATAGCTGAAAGCTGGGAAATCAAAATTATATCACTAAAGTCGGGATGAAACTGCTTTGGGAGTCAATAATAACAGCAAGACAAAAACTGTCTCCCGTATTTCCGGGGAACAGGGTGGGTGTGCGGCTAAATATGTTTACAAGAATAGCACTGATAATAACACACAACTATATCAGGGTCAGTATTGTCTTGTCTAAGAATTGTGCGAATCTTAAGTTGACAAAGTTGTCTGGCTGGTTATAAAGCATACTTGAAAGCAATACATACATTGAAGAATAACCTGAAAATACATGAAAAGTGTCGGGCTTTTCTTGGTTAATTTCTTTGACAGATTGTTATATGAAAAAAAGAACGGAAGTGCCTGCCGTGATCTCCTTCAAGAAGAGACCTAGTTCCAGAGCAGTCATTGGGGTTGCAGTTTGCTTAAAAGTCATTTTAAATCGCCAATTTAATGTTGAAAATATCGTTAAATTCAATACCCATACCAAGATCTGCCCCTGCCCACCCCCCAAAAAAAATGTTTTTTTTGTGATTGCTTCTTACCAGAAATTGGCCAAGATAACAACTTCAGAAGCTAATAAAATGAGATTAGTTGTGTTCAACCTGATCCAAGCATTCAACCTGATCCGAGCATTCAACCTGATCCAAGCATAAATGAACCTGAAGTACTGCACTGCAGAATAAAACTACTGCCATTAAAAACGATTATCCAGTAAAAATCAGGGTAATTTAAGATATCTGAAATCGTTCTGAAAATACACAATAACCCCCTTAAATATATGACAGTACAGTAATGCGAGATTCGAGTTCTTTAAGTCAAGTACATTTTTTGCCTGTAGTAATTTTGGTGGATAGGCAATTGTTCGCATACAAATATGTTTGAATTATCCTCAAGAAATTGTGAAAGAAATTGATGTTGAATGTAAAACCTGCATTGATCATTTTCTTTGTGCATACATTTATGCATGAAGATCTCAATTTTCACCGACACTCTCATTCAATGCTTTGAGTGCAGCTTTTCACAGTTGAACGACAGAAATTAAAAAATTTTTTTTTTACTCTGCCTCGTTACTGTTTTTCGGACAAAAAATAATTCTGCTCGCGAAGTTCACACTGCACGGAAAAATGTATTTTTTTTCGTAAATGCCTACTTGGGGAATTCCGGTTAAATGTAGAATGAATAGAATCTATCATTGGGGGTGGTTGAAGAATGGGATACTCAAACCCGAGGGTGACCGGTTCCCGCCGGTTTTCGAAGGATTCTAAAGTTTGGGATTCTCTAGCTAAGATAGGGAGATTGTTCCAATCTCGTATAGTCAGAGGCAGAAAGGAATTTTAATAAAGCACCGTTCATGCCTAAACACTGTTGATCTTGTTAGTGTTCCTTAGGTTATACCGAGGTGACGCAGTTGATGGTCGAGGGACCATGAAAGAGAGATAGTCTGGAGTGTGATATACATTTTATAAAACAGAGTCATTCTATGTTTATGTCTGCGCTCCAACAAGGTTTCCCTAGCTACTTCTTTTAGAAGATTTTCTATGGAGACGAGTTTAGTTGCTCCATTGACAATCCGTGCACATTCATTTTGAATTTTGTCAAGCTGGTCTAATTCATATTTAGTACAGTTACTCAATTTAACATCTCCATACTCAAGAATAGGTCTTATAAAGGTTATGTGTATAATTTCAAGAGATTTACGATCTAGCAATAACTTAAGTTTCCGTTTATTATTTACTCGTAGTCAAGCTTTTTTCTAGTATATTCAATATGGTTGTGCCAGCTACCGTCGTTAGAGAGAAATACACCAAGATGGTTGTGTGTTTGTACATCAGGTATTTGTTCATTTAAAATGAAATGTGGCGGATGTTGTTGCTGGTGACATTTCCTAGATATAAGAAGCGATTCAGTTTTAGATGGGTTAAAAGAGACACGCCATATTTCAGCCCAGATACATATTTTCAGTTTGTCATCCTGGAGTTTAGTAGCCGCAAATTTGGGATTTTCAACTACAATATACAAGCTTGTATCATCTGCAAATAAATTTATGGGAGATAAAATATCATTAACAATATCGTTAATGTAGATAAGAAACGATAACCCCATTCAAAGTGAAAACATTGTACCTCTGATTTCTCTCAAATTAATTTCATCGCTTGCTATCAAAACTTTTCGTGATACCACTTCCGGCCTCTTACGCAATAAATAGAAATAAGATAGCCTATTAACTTATTGAACAAACTCAATCTTAACATCTCAATCAAGTTTCAGATTTATTGTATGAATAAACTGAAGTCTTTAGTCAGTGTAGCAATACCACGTGACCGTGACGTCATTAAAGGCCTCAAAACCAAGACAAAACTGTCAACATTGGCTCCGCTTGAAAATAGAAAATTACCCGTAAGTATAGGAACGTTGACTGTTATTGTTTTAAAATCTATTAATAGTAACAAGTAACTGATAAGAGATACAGGTAACTTTTTGAAGGTTGGCAAAAACATGGCAGTTGATAAAAATGCAAAACATAGTAATTTTGTAATTACAGTTACAAAGTCATTTTTCATCAAATAATTCAATATTTTATATCATTTAAAAGGTCTGTAAACTCATATTTTACATATTTAAAAAATATTTGTCAAAACTGTTTACTTTTTTATTTGTAAATGGTTAAACATCGTGCATCTGAGCTGCTAGAAAAATGCTGAAATGACAGGTATAAATTAGTTTAGTTTTCTTCTTTAAAAGCAAAAATTCAAAATCTGCTTATAATTTCAAAATATGAATTTAAAGAGCTTTCAAATGATATAAGAATCTTAAAATTCGGCTGACAAAGAAAAAAGTTATCTAAAGTTAAAAATTCTGCTGCTATCAAATGTATAGAAATTTTGGTTCTCTTTGCCAACCAGTAGTTCAGCTATATTTTGGTAACGGGTGCTTGTGATGTCATCAGTCAATGTGCCTATTTCATTTCTTCATCGATTTCAATGGGACATATGTCAGTCTAAAGAGAAAAATATAAGCTTTCCACGGAATATAGGATCTCCATCAGCGACTGAGCCGTTTTTTCAAGCACTAGACGTGAAACATTGGAACTTGTTTGTGAGGTTATTATGAAATACTTACGGGTAATTTTCTATTTTAAAGCGGAGCCAATGTTAACAGTTTTGCCTTTAGTGACGTCACGATCACGTGGTATTGCCACACTGTTAGTGGACTTATATATTTTTTTATTTTATGCCTACCAATGAAATATAGGGAAATATCAGTGAGATAAAAGTGATAATACACTGTTTTGAATCAGTGAAATTACCATTTTGATAATACACTGTTTGTGCCCGAACTACTTTTTTACCTGATTCAGCCAAGAACCACACTGCTCCAATGATTGCAGGAAATAGTGAATCTGGTCCTGCACCAAGAGGATTTTTCATGAACAGTCACTTTCATGGAAATGTTACTTTCAATTTCAATTCCTCTAAAACTGCAACCCAGCAACTATCTCAACAGGTCATAAATTCCAGTCCAAAAGCTGGCCTGCTTGATGAAACTTCAGGAATTTCCCCACCACGTAAATACAAGAGAATCCGCTGTATTTCAGACAGTGACAGCGAGTGAAATTTATTTACCTTGTTAAATCCAGTTATAATATTGAATTCCTAGTTGTGAACAAAGATGAAATTCGCCATAAATTATTTAAAATGTCTGATTTGTTTACATAACTCACATGGACAATATCCAATATGGCCGACTTTCAATTCAATTGATTGAATATTGAGTATTAATCCGCTTTTATAATTAAAGTATGTATGGCAAAAATTCAATAAATATTGATAAACTGTGTAGACAAAAGTAAATGTTATTTGATGAAAGTGTATTCAGTTTATTTCAGCAGAAGTAAAGTTATCTTATGTATTAGAGATTGTCTGCACTTTTTTGTGCGCAGTAACCAAAGTACGCATTAACTGATTTGGGGCTCACCATGTGGAATTTATTGAAGGCCCTGATTAAAAATGTCATAAAAACCCATTTTTGACGTGTTGGCATAAAATAAAAAGAAAATTTGTTTGTTTTATAGTGGAAGATGAGAATTTATTTCATCGAGTGAACACCATATGTTGATATTTTCACTCGTGGCGCATTATTTCATCGAGTGAACACCATATGTGATATTTTCACGAGTGGCGCAGCCAAGAGTGAAAATATCAACATATGGTGTTCACTCGATGAAATAAATTCTCATCTTCCACAAAAACAAACAAATATCCTCTATGTAACGGATCCTGTAGATAAGCTTCAATCAACTGATATACTTTCATTTTTAATAGTATGGCAACACTTTGAGAGCGATGTTTGGATGGACAATTTAATTCATGTTTGAAGTAGTGGCCCTCAGATTCATTCTTGTGAACTTTCGTACCTCGTGCTGGTTATATAGTGGTTCGGGGCATTTATCCATGAAACGAATGCCTGTTAGTGGTTTTTTTTGTGCGCATGCACGAATGGTGAATGTGATCACTCATCATGTGACGGAACACGAAAACTGAAATTCTTAATATAGGTTTTATGCCGTTCGAAACGCTAAGTCTATGATGGAGAAACTGTCCACCTTTTGTTACAATCACGAAATGTTACATTGAGAGACAATGCGTCTGTAGATGGGTATTGGCAGACGTTATACACACAGATCGCTTAAATCAAATTCTTAGTCAATGAAATGACCATCTGTGAGCGAGCAGCTTTAAACAGTAAACAGCCGAAATAACTTTATTAGCATGCATGTATAACAGTGACAAGCGTTGTGTAAGATATACCTGCTACACCGGCATGTAATGAGTACTGTTGTCAAAGGACAAAATACCGGGGATAGTTTTGCTCTTAAAATAGACAGGCCTTTCTAGTGCAGAAGGAAAACGGCGATAACATATACATGAAAAAATATCTGTTAACTATAACAAAATAGATACCTCTCACAGCAGTTGCCAGAATGAAAACACTGATCATAAAAGCTCCTTTACTTATTACATCCTGATTTTTCCACACATTTCCCATTTTGTGATGTTGTGAGTTACTTCATTCAGAAAAGGGCGTGATGTCAGCTCATCCTGAAAGTTTAAGGCATTATGTATGAAGGTGAACATGTATAATCAATAGTTTCTCCAGACAGATGCGTCACGAAGTAGAACGTTGTTTACAGGTCATCAATACTGTAACAGGCGAGGTTATCACTTCCGCGATGAATACATTCCGAGAGGGGGGTAACTCTTCCTTTTTTCTTTGTGTGTTAAAAAATATGCGAGAGAATAAGCATGTGTACAAGAAGACAGAGTGGGGCCGACATCGCTCTCCTAACCACTGAGTCTCTTACGTAACTAAACTGTTGATTCACTTCTAAAGTAAAGCAAAAGTATTAGTCTTAACTCATTTTATATGAATGACAGGAATATACACAAAATGTTTAAACTTACAAAAACTTCATACATGAGTCGATTATTTTCCCTTGATAAGTAAGTACCCACATTAAAGACGGCCTTACTGTACATTCTGTCTTAAGTTTCTTATTGAGAACAATTGGCAGTTTCGCCAGGTAAACAGCAAAAAAAGAGCAAATGTCAAACTGAAATATTCTATTTCAGAATATCGATTTTTCATAATTTTTAAATAAAAATGTCTACAAGGTTCAAAATAAAAAGCTATGCAGCCGACATCTTGCTTAAATCGTGCCTTTAAACTCATTAAAAAGAATATTCAAATTATCGTAAAAATAAAGAAAGTCGTAATTTTACCTGCGTTTGTTTGTAAATACATTCATTTGCTATGTTCAACTAATATCCTTTATCGTTGTGACCTGACAGATCCCAGTTATCGGTCACGTGGAGGGTTTATCAAAATGTTACTATTGAACATTTAAACTTGAACACTTTTCATATAAAGTTGTCCTCGTTTTACTGATAATGTTTTGACTGGGTTGAAATGAATAATATCACT
Source organism: Cyclina sinensis (assembly GCA_012932295.1). Lineage (NCBI taxonomy): Eukaryota > Metazoa > Mollusca > Bivalvia > Venerida > Veneridae > Cyclina > Cyclina sinensis. The sequence goes on from JAAONU010000002.1 coordinate 48,242,194, forward strand.
TTTGAAGATAATGAGCGATTATACGTATATATTCAAACGAAATACATGTTACTGTTTGTAGAAAAATGTTCACACTTGTTTTTAGAAGCCTGTCACACTATATCCAAACCATAGCATGCACAATGGAATGGTTAAATCTATCCAAAAAAAATATATCATGTCTAAAAAGAACCTTTTTTCCGTGTGTAAAATATGTTTTACAACTTCCTAGCTAGAAAATAAAGGAGTAACTAAACTTTCCTGAAATGTCCTATTTCCAAAGTCGATGTCACTGAAAACTTTATGATCATCTTGTGTCCGTGTTCAGTCTAGTTGTGTACATCACTTGGCGGATACATTTTATTTCTCTTCCGGTCCACGATAGACTTCGGTCTATCGGGTTCGAACCGAACCTGGTCTAGTCCGCTTCCTAGGATTGTTACTTTGAAAGCCCTAATGTACAAGACTGTGCCTTGATGAACCGGACCATTATGATAATATATCATATAGACGTGTATAAAAAACTTTCACTTCCAAAAGAAACTGATTTTTGCTTAATTTACTTCAATATCATTATTAGAGCAGCCCACTATATGTCTTCATCAAATGTATGGCACAGACCACGGAAGTATAGATGTTATATGCAGACAAAGCTCATTTTCAACAAACCTATGCGCAATTCACGTGTCAAATAAAGAGGACTAACTGGTAATGATAATAATAATAATAATAAATTCTTTATTTTCAGACGGTAACATGTACAGACATACAAACAATATATTCATACATCTTAGTTTAAACATGGCCGTCTATAACAAACATGTACAAACATGTACAAACACAGACTGGTAATAATCAACAAACATATAAATGACAATCACAAATACTCTGACAAAATGGATTACAATAATTATTATACTGCATTAAAAGTCTGAGATACAATCACAAATACACAGACAAAAATGCCTCAATGCTCTTTTAAATGAATTAAGTGAAGGTCTTGAACGAATAGGAACAGGCAAATTATTCCAGTTGTTAGCACATATATATGTAAAAGACTTTTTCATGTAATTAGTACGAAGTTTTGGAATCACGATATCATTATCGGTAATTGATCGAAGACAATACATATTATTGCTGGAAAATGTTTAATAATTCGAGTATGCATTTAGGAGCCATATTGTGTAATGCTTTGAAAACAAGCACTACTGTATGATAGTAACATCTATTTTCGAAAGATAGAAATGGTGATAGAATGTATCCATTGTAATTTGTTTGAGAGCATACTTTTGAAATCTGAACATTACAAGTCAATGCGTTATTAACGTAAATACCAATCACCTTTTTGAACAGCAACATTCTGTATGTTTATATCAATAACAATCAGATCATATATAAGTTTTTGTCAGTTCTACGTTTGTTTGTATTGGTTATTACCATGCATTTTGTTTTAGTTGGATTTAATGACATGTTATTTAAATGGCACCAAGATATTATTTCATTTAAATTCCTCTGAAGTTTACATTCTGCAATTTTTATGTCTTCGTCTGATTCATAAAGAGTTGAGTCGTCAGCATATAAATCGATTTGTCCGGATATATTGAAAGCAATGTCATTTATGTAAAGGAGAAAAAGAAGGCCTTAATATAGAACTCCAGAAGAAAAAATTTGAAAAAAATATTTTTGTACTTTATAACAGTTCTGTTAGACAGATAAAAGGTAAATAATTCAGTAGTGTTTGATGAAAAGTTATAAAGCTAGTTTAAACAAAAAAATCTTGTGATCTACGAGATCGAAAGCTTTTTTCAAGTCTAGAAATAGTCAGATAGCTCTTACATACTTTCCAGAGTCAATGTCTTATCTATAAGATGAATCAAAGCAGTCTGGCATGAATGATGCTGTCGAAAACCTGACTGTGTATGATGTAATATATTTGTATTTTTAAAAAAACCTGTTGAAGTTGGGAAGCAATGTGTCTTTCAAATACTTAGGAAATAGTGGGCATAATTGATATTGGGCGGTAGTTGTTTGGGTTCTCCTTGTCACCTGATTTAAACAATGGTAATACAAATGCCTTTTCAGTTTGTCAGGAAATATACCTCTAACTATGCTTTGATTAATAATATGGGCTATAGCAGAAGTCATGTAGTCACCGAACGATTGCAGAATGTTTGGACCGATACCATCTGATCCCGCTGTTTTATTTGGATTTAATTTGTCTATGATTTTCTTTACTTCAAAAGCAGAAATTAATTTAACTTCGAAAACAAACTGTTTTAATTTCCATTCAAGCGTATTTTGAAGTTCTTTAAAGTTTTCTTTCACAAAATAGGTTTTTTCAATAATATTTGAAATATTTATAAAATGATCGTTTAAGGCACTAAAATGTGTTATGGTCATTCAACATTAGGTAAAAGAAACTCATTTATGATAGTATATTTGAACTAATTCCCAATTCTTGTACTTGAAAGTAATCCTTTAGCTTTGCCAGCTAAAAGTCTGGTTCCTGACCTTCCATCTGTGCTTTCCATGTATTAGCATATTTTGTCATGAGATGACAACAATATTTTTTTCTGAAAGTTGTTACTGTATTAGATCTCGTGTAGCGTGGTTTTGCGAGAATAAGATTTTCTTCGTTGTAACTTTGGAGTCTTTTCTGTCGGTAAACAAAGAAAAAATATCGTAGGAAGTAAGTGAAAATTTATCGTTCAATTAAAGTATATCAAAACTAAAACCCTGAGGCTTCTTTTGTGATAAGAACAATGTCTTACTGTTTCTTGAAATTTATAAAAACAGGAGACGTAATCACATGTGACTAGCCGACTTGCTTTCACAACTTTTTAAGGAACTGAGTCATCGTTGTATGATTTTCGAAAAAAAAAATTTACAAGGCTAAAACAATAACGAAATGATCACATTTTGAAGTCACGTTTAAACTAGTAACTGGTTTTGTACTATACATATTCACAGCTTTCAATTTCCTCCTCAATCTGTCTTTTTTTTTTTTTTTTTTGGTTACTGTAAAGTCTTGTTTAAAGCATAGGGAGCCGGTGCAGTGTTTGGATAGCATATAAAATGCTTATTTGAACATCTGAACACACTAGAAAAAAATTTCCCACCATCATATATCATATAGACAAGGGGTGGAACACCAAAACCTAAAATCTTACCCTTCTTTCTATTAATGTCATGTTTTTTTCACAACTGAATCGGTTTCTAGGAAAAGCAAACGGTCTTTATATAGTCTTATGTCTACCCTTCTGAAAACCAACCAAACAAATATTCTATCTTAACCCGCTATCCGGTGCCAGGAAGAAACATCACGTAAAATTGCACAATTTTGACAGGTCGACAACAAACGTGCAACCGCCAACTTGTAGAGTAAAACTCCAACAGGGTTGCCAGCGGACTTGAAAAGTCAGGGAAATTGGGTATTTTTTCAAGGTCAGGGAATTGTCAGGGAATTTTGAAATTTGGTCAGTGAAAAATGAAAATCCTGAAAAGTCAGTGAAAAGTCAGGGAAAAATTGTTTCAAAGGTCGAAAAATATACGCATTGAAGGTCTTACTTGGCTATGGCAGTCTTTAGGCATTTAATATTTGACTTTATCACTCTCACAGTTAAGCATTAAATTCAAATAACAGTAAACTGTGATATTAAGAAGCATTATATGTTAACTTAGTGATTATAATACCCATTATTTACCTTAGAACATCATTCAGCCTAAAGACTGAAAGGCTTTGCAACCCTTGCCTTCATGTCATATGTTTCACATGTTTCACTGACCAACAGTCACACTGTGTTTGAATAGAAATAGTTAAGAATAGTAGAACACAATGTTTTAATCATTACTTTGATGTAAATGTTTTATATTTTGGAAAATAAATACAAGTTCACATGCAAAAAATATAATGGGGGAGGATTGGACGGCTATAGGGAAGGTCAGGAGGCCGTTTATGTGTTTGACGATTTTGGTCAGTGAAAAACATGAATTGGTCAGTGAAAAGTCAGGGAAAAGTCAGGGAATTTTATTTCACCAAAGTGCTGGCAACCCTGTCCAATAGTAACGTTCGCAATCGAGGTTTTTTGGCTGCATGCAATAACTTTTCAACAACTTTCTCTCTCACCGCTAAAAAACCGTTCGCTTACTCGATATACAATTAGTAATTCAGCTTTTCGTACAAATTTCACCCAATGTTTCCGATTTCGGACATGTTTGTATCACGTGACTTTTTTTTGTAACGGCTATTTTCATTGGCCAAGATTACAAAAAAGTCGCGTGATACAAACATGTCCGAAATCGAAAGCATTGGGTGAAATTTGTACGAAAAGCTGAATTACTAATTGTATATCGAGTAAGCGAACGGTTTTTTAGCGGTGAGAGAGAAAGTTGTTGAAAAGTTATTGCATGCAGCCAAAAAACTTCGATTGCGAACGTTACTATTGGAGTTTTACTCTACAAGTTGGCAGTTGCACGTTTGTTGTCGACCTGTCAAAATTGTGCAATTTTACGTGATGTTTCTTCCTGGCACCGGATAGTGGGTTAAGATAGAATATTTGTTTGGTTGGTTTTCAGAAGGGTAGACATAAGACTATATAAAGACCGTTTGCTTTTCCTAGAAACCGATTCAGTTGTGAAAAAAACATGACATTAATAGAAAGAAGGGTAAGATTTTAGGTTTTGGTGTTCCACCCCTTGTCTATATGATATATGATGGTGGGAAATTTTTTTTCTAGTGTGTTCAGATGTTCAAATAAGCATTTTATATGCTATCCAAACACTGCACCGGCTCCCTATGGTTTAAAGGGTTTTTAGGAAGAGGGCTAGACCAGGTTCTGTCCAAACGCGATAGACTGAAGTCTATTGTGGACCGGAAGTGAAATAAAGTGTATCGGCCAAGTGATCATACACAATTGGAAGTGTTTAGAGGTACGGAAAGCTTACTGGGAATACCTAGAATCTGTCATCTTTACTAATGATACTGGAAAAAATGGCAAAAATAAGAAAATGTATTCATTTGTTAAACACAAAAAGACTGACAATCAGGGTGTAGCTCCTTTAAAATCAGGTGGAAAAGTTTTCACAAAGCCTGTAGATAAAGCAAATATCCTTAACAAGCAATTTGAATCTGTATTTTCTAAACCAAAACCTATAAACTTGAAACACTTGTGTGAAATGAAGTTATTCAATCATGGAAAACTCCAATTTAAGAACCAAATGCCAAATATTGAAATCACACATGATGGTATTTTGAAAATGTTGCAGAACTTGAACCCAAATAAGGCATCAGGCCCTGATCAGATATCACCAAAACTGTTAAAAGAAATGTCAAAAGAAATAGCACCCTTCTTAACCATAATATTTAGATCTTCCCTACAGTCGGGTATTGTTCCGAATGATTGGAAATCAGCTGTTATAGCCCCTGCTTACAAAAAAGGACCTAAATGTAAACCTAGTAATTATCGACCTATTTCCTTAACATGCATCTGCTCTAAACTTATGGAACACATAATGGTATCAAACATCATGAACCGCTTAGATAATAACAATCTCCTTACTCCCTTCCAACATGGTTTTCGCTCAAAGCATAGCTGTGAAACTCAACTTCTATCATTTTCTCATAAGATTTTTGACAATTTAGAAAAAGGTAAACAAACTGACTTAATTGTGATGGATTTTTCCAAAGCTTTTGATAAAGTTGATCATAAATTGTTAATATATAAATTCATGAAACTTGGTGTAAATAAAACTGTAATATCCTGGATCAGCTCTTTCCTAAATAACAGAACACAATCAGTTGTAGTAGATGGTTCCCATTCATCCACATTGCCAGTCATGTCAGGTGTTCCTCAGGGCTCGGTGCTAGGCCCGTGTCTCTTTCTCTGTTTTATCAATGACATGCCTGAATCAGTTAGATGTAGAATCAGACTTTTTGCAGACGATACCATCATTTATTTAACTATAGACTCCACCACTGATTCAGAAAAACTACAGAAAGATCTTGAAAATTTAGAAAAATGGGAAAGAGACTGGTCGATGGAGTTTAATCCTGAAAAGTGCGAAGTTATGAGAATTACTACAAACGACAAAATTAAATGGTTTCCCTATAAATTACATAACATCGAACTAAAGTCTACTAAACACTCCAAATATTTGGGCGTAACTATCAGTGATGACTTTACCTGGAAAAAGCATATACTAAACACATCTGCTAAAGGCAATATTACTCTTAAATTTATTAAACGTAACATCCAAACAAATAATCGCAAAATCAAAGAAACTGCCTATAAAACTTATGTTCGGCCACAATTAGAATATTGCAATACCATCTGGCACCCGTGGCAAGAAAACCTTAAATATGAAATTGAGAAAGTTCAGAGAGCTGCTGCTCGATATGTCATGAATGATTATTCACATTACAGCAGTGTAACGTCTATGCTAGAAACATTAAAATGGCAAACTCTTGAACAAAGACGCATCTTTTCATCATTAGTCATGCTATTTAAAATATCAAATAACTTAGTAATGGTTGATCATCACCATCTTATTCCAACTATCAGAAAACCTTATAACTATGTTATTCCTCATTCTAGAACCAACTACCATTCAACTTCCTTTTTCCCACGAACTATCAGATACTGGAATGCACTACCAACTGAACTAAAGACCTGTGTGAAGCTGTCATCTTTCACATCTGGTCTCCAAGCTCATATGTTCTAGACGTCATATAGATTTTACCTTTTAATCATTCATGTATGATAGCACATTTTATCTTTTATCACAGCATGTTGCTGCATGTATTGTAAAATAGCATTTTAACACTGTCCCCGGCCTCTCAGTGTAATCAGTAATTGATTTTTGAGAGTACGCCCGTAGATGTAGATGTAGATACGGATTCGTACCCCTAGACGGTAAAAGAGTCAGCTCGGCCCTATACCAACTCAGCACAGGTCAACTCGGCCCACTTTTAAAAAAACATATTAAACGTTTTAACTTTATCTGTTATCAAGGCAAGTTGTTTTCAATGAAAAGTAAGAGATATCTGGTATATTATTACATAATTGTACATTGTACTTCTACAGAATTAAAGTATATTTAGAAGAAATTCGTTACATTTATTCCTGCAGATTCATTTAAAATTAATATGATACAAATGAGTTTCCTTTGATGCTTTTTGTTTGTAAAGTAATCTTCAATATGAAATAAAAACGTGTTTATTAATATCATAAGCTTCTAATTAGTTGCAGGTGGTCTTTGATCAAATTTGAATGATTGCATCTATCATAATTATCACCCGATTAATCAGTACCCTTGACATACACATGGTAATGATAGCAGGTGATAATAGCAGTCCTTTAATATCCTTTTCCAATTTCACTTAAATTATTTGTATTTGACAAATCGTTAAATTAAGATTATCATAGTAAAGAAACAACCTGTTTGATCAAGTTACCAAAAATGTTTTAATCATATTTTAAGAAAACATCTTTCCACATTTGTGAATAAGTCCATATATTAATTATGTGGTTCCAACAATACAGAGTGATAAAACAAAAGTATATTTATAAATTGAAAAGTGGGCCGAGTTGACCTGTGCCGAGTTGGAATAGGGCCAAGTAAGTTTTAGGGCCGAACTGACCTTGATTCCCCTTAGACTGCCAGTCTAGAGATACGGATCCATGCCACTAGACAATACTGCTACGAATGTCTAGGGATACGGACCTTCTTTTAACTTACTTAAAGCTGTTTTTATTGCTACAAAATGAAGAGATTGCAGCTTAAGTATATTTATCACCACCCCGTTGTGTTTTTTTCCACAAAATTTAATTTAAGTAGTGAAGCTTAAATTTCATTTTCATTGGAGTGTAAATTTCGAATCAATCCGAATAGGCCGATTGAGAAATATCGTTGTCCTCCAGCAGGCTCATTAGAAATGACAATTTGAGAAGTTATCTTTTCGAGTATAGTCATGAAAAGGACTTTAAAAGACTACATGAATACTTACTTCGCTGTCATAGTAAGCAGCGCATCTCTGATACTCTTAGAGAAGTATCTATCTTGAGATGGACTTAGCATCAACTTAAATGAACTTTTACTAGAGAAATGTTGAAAATGTATATAATGACTGTAAAAAATCTATGGCAGATCATAAATATGCATCACAAATAGGTTTATGTGAATTTTCATTGAGACATGCTATCTAGAATCATAAAAAGAAATGTTATTTCATTTATTCCTAGTTATTAAAGCATGTGAATAAGAATCTAATTATACGGAAATAACTTTCTAAATGTAGGACTTTCCAATACGAGTTAACAAATACAGGGTTTTTAGGTTTATTTTATAGCTGATACTGGGTCATGTTCCCAATTGAAAATAGTATCTTTTTTTCCCAAAATATAAGAAAAAATTTCCAAATGAAACTTCAAAAGACAAAAAAATAAGAATGATAACTAGAATCTAAGAAAACAGAGATCTTTCACTGTGATAGACTGGTAATGATTGAAAGTTTCCATCCTAGGCAGTAATTATTAGTGTTCATTTAAAACTTACAAAACTGAAGTCATGCATTTTTCCCAATTTTTAGCAAAACCTCGTTGAAATTCCCAAGGATATGGGTCATGTCATATATCTGTAGATCTTGAATTAAATTGATTTTGTTAATAGTAATCACTTTCTTTACTATCCAGTACTTAAATAGTCGAGCGTGCTGTCTCCACTGACAGCTCTTGTTTTTAAGAGACCTCTGACACAGTGTGTTCAAAGTTAATCTGATAAGCAAGCTAGTAGGTACGAGCAGTAAATAAAAGAGGAGAAGCAATCATTCTGGACAAATAATTCTTTTTTAATCCATTAAGAATTTATCATGCTTTGAGATCAAACATCTTGGACTGTTAATCTATTTGAATTTTAGTAACTTTTTCAAGGTAGAACATCACGCTATTTTTTGTGGTGTATACCTTCTCATTTCATAACCTAAACTTAAAATTTTAAATATATAATGAGCAGACACAACTTGAGTGTATTGATTGTAAATCTTATGAGTATACAAATAATGAGGTTGTTCATTTCAGAAGTTGATGAGTCAGAAAGTAGAAAAACCCTCACTGTCAGGCCAACGTCTGAAAACTAGGAAAAGGGGTAAGATATCAGGATTTATATTTACTGTTGACAAATAAAGTTTTAAATGGAGGATAAACATGTTTTACTGTGCTGAGACTTTGAATTTAATGTGAGAAGTGATCTTGGTAAATGAACCAAAATTTAGGTTAAAAATTTTCTGCATGTACTGTTAATGTGAAGACACTAGAAAGTTATTACAGTATACAATTTCTTTTCAGATGAAAAAGAAAAATACGACCCCTCGGCGTTCCGTGATGCTGTTATTCAGGGTATCAATGACACTGAAGGAGATCTAGATTTAGTAAGAAAGAAATTAATTCAAACTTGTGCTGTGTATTTTTATGCCACCAAAAAAGAGCATTTATATATATTTAGTTGTCATATATTCTTGCTGTCAATAACCATTTTTTGTCCACTCTGTATCAGTCATTCTGTTAGGTTGTCTTTTTTTGAAGAAAAAGGTTGAGCTATTGTGAACACTAGGTCATTGTCATCAATGTCATGTTAAAACTTTAATGTTGCTGATTACTCATAAACCCTAAAGCTTAGGGTTTAGATATATTTTGTGTGTAGCATTGTCTAGAAGACCTCTACCAAGTTGATTCAGATCATGACCCCAGGGTCAATATTGGCCCTGCCCTGTGGGTCAATTGATTTTACATATTTTTAATACATATGTAAAACACTAAAAATCTTCTTCTCTAAAACTGCTTGTAACTGCTTTGTAATTTCATGTGAGGTATTGCCTATCAGACCTCTATCAAGATTGTTAATATCATGTCCCTGGGATTAAATTAGCCCCACCCCTGGGATCTTTAAGTTTTGCATACACTTATTTCTTCATGTCCATGTAATATTCATATCTGCTTTGTACGTCAGCCATTTTTATGCCACTGGAGGGAGGGGATATTGTTTTTGGTCTGTCTGTGTGTTTGTTTGTCACAAAACTTTAATTTTAAAAGAATTTAATATTACTTGCCAGTTGCCACAAATTGACATTGAAACAACTTGTTGTGAACTAGACACAGGTTTCAAAGGTCAAGGTCAGAAATCATTGTCCAAAAAAATATATAGAATACTTTAAGCTGTAAAGTTCTCATCAGCACTGTAATTCTGTAGTAAAAATCTTTATTTTCATCTTCTGTATGAATATTTTTTTCAAGAAAAAAAGTCTTTTAATATACATGTATAAATGAAAATAGTGAAATGTAAAACTGCATCTAAAAATATCAATAGTTAAAATTAGATATATAATTATATATAATACTACAACCTTTCTGTACCGGTAATTCATTGGTACATAACAAATTTACTATATTGAGGCAATTTGTCAGAAGCTTTCAGTCGATATGTCTGTCTTTCCTTTGTTAATGCTTCATGTTTATTTGTGTTGCTTCAAGTCATACACTTTCTATAGGAGTATTTGTCCACACAGTGACAGCTCCTGTTTGGCTTATATACCGGTACATGTATACTTACGGACAACACCTTAATTTCCTTAAGCTTTACATTTGCGGTACCTTTTGTTGTAGAACAGTCACAGAATACACCTATTGAGACTGGAAGAGCTCTTATTTACTGTTTACAGATTAAGATGAGTAGTTACATATCAAGTCTGCAAGCATTTGTTGACCATTATTAAACCATTTCTGTCTTGTTGTATTAATTAATTTTTTTTTTCCTTGCAGGTTGCAAAATTTTTGGATAGCTCTAAATTAGACTACCGCCGTTACGCAGATGTGCTTTTTGATATTTTATTTGCTGGTGGACAATTAGGTTGGTATTTTTTTATTTGTTGAAAAGCAGTCATGCATTAAGAGGAAGTCTTTGTGACAAAAGCAGCATGTTGCAGTGTTTTCACAAAGAATTCATGTTCAAACTGTATCTTGTCCTTTTACAGCATCTGAATCACAGAATTAAGCCTAATTTTTTTCTTAAAAATTAAAGAGAAGTTTATATACTATGGAAAAAACATAATATTATGCTTCTATACACGATGAAAACTGAAGAAAAAAAATTGACATCACTAGGATTCAAACCTATGGCATTCTGTCAGTAAAATAAAGAGCTCGGACTTAAACCAGCCACAAAGTCAATTTATTTACCCATGTAAGAATCAATAATTGTTGAATTGGAAATTGTTAAGCCATCTGTGAGACAGTCGCTTTAAGAATTGATAATTTTTCTGCAGCATTAGATTTTGACATTATTTGAAATACAGAAGTTGTAGTTTAAACAATAAAAAATCTTTACTTTTGCAGAAGCAAACATAATTTTGTATTTCTGGCTTGCGTGCTGAACATAAATGATATTGACCATGTAAAGATTCGAGTGCTATAAAAGAAAAAAAAAAAAGCTCAGAATAAGAATGAGCCTTGTTGGTAGATTCAGAGTATCATTCTGGCAAGTATGAGTTACTGAAAAATGTCCCGACATTTGATGTGTTTTTCAATTGTTAGCAGGGATGGCCATGTTCTTGCTTTTATACAATGATTCCCTATATGGTTTTCCTGCAGTGAGCTGAAATAGTTTATAAAATTGCACATACGTGTATTTATAGCTCCTGGAGGCTCTATTGTTGAGGATCCTGACCAGACCAAGGTGTCTAGGACTGACATATGTGTCTTTGGCTGTGAGGCAGACAGGAACAAGATCAAGGCCTACTTTGATGTAAGCTTACCTTTATAGTTAATGATGAGATTTTAAATGACCTTCTTAAGAATTGAACTTGGAAATGTAATGACTCTCATAAAAAACTCATTATAATAGACTTAAATTGCTTAGTGTTCTGTTGACATGAAGAAACCCCATACCCTGAATTGAAGGTGAAAAAATAAATTTAACAAAGTTATTCCTGTATGGTTCTTCAGCCATAAAAGTTTAAGTGATCTAATAGGGTTGAATGTTTAAACATGATCTTAACTGACTTTTCTGAGGCTGCTGATGTTTGTATGGCTTAGTATTCAGGTCATTTAAGTATATTTAAGCTATTTACATTCTAGGTAGGGAATATCATCTGTAAAGCTTTTTTAAAACAGTTACGATACAAAATATTTTTACATTGCTTAGGTTTTTAACAAGCTTCTGAGAAGATACAAGTATCTTGAGAAACCATTTGAAGAGTCCATCAAGAAGGTAAGGTTTAACTTCTTATCAACCAGTTCTTGTACTCACTGGAAACATTTTACTTCTTATCAGCCAGTTCTTGAACCCACTTGAAACATTAACAGGAGAAGCAGTATTCAGGCTAAGTTATGCTATTTTTTTTAAATCTTTTATTATTTCTATGATTATTTGAAATAAAATTACCTAAAACATAACTGCTGTCACCTTTGTGTTATAGTATTTTGCAACACATCTGATTGTATGTGTACCTCCAGTACATGTGCTTTCAAAAAATTTTCCTAGGAATTTTCTACAAATTCTTTTTATGCCCTTGAAGGGAGGCATATAGTTTTCGAACTGTCCATCCTTCGGTCATTACGAAAACTTTAACATTGGCCATTACTTCCTTATTAATAAGTGGAATTACCTCATACCTTTACACAACACCCCTTTGGACAAGACCTTTGCACTGACCTATATTTATTGGACCTTGGCCCCTGAATGACAATCGTCTTGAAGATCCAATTGTCCAAAAACTTTTAACATTGGCCGTAACTTTCTTATTATCCCCCAGAGCATAACTCCAAAAGTAACCGAGGGATTTTCTTCAAACTTAATACACTGGCATAGCACATTGCTAGGAAGTTTAGTGTCAAGAAAAATAACTCTTCCTTGTCAACTTTTAGAGTTATTCCCCTCTAACAGATTTACTGTAAAAGTTTTGTCCAGAGCATAACTCCAAAAGTACTTGTGGGATTTACTTCAAACTTAATACACTGACATAGCACATTGGTAGGAAGTGCAGTGTACAAGAACAATAACTCTACCTTGCCTACTTTTAGAGTTATTCCCTTTTATCAGATACATGAAAAAAAAATTCCAGAGCATAACTCCAAAAGCCTTATTCTTTTTCCACTCACTTGAAAACTGTACTCAGCATGACCATAACTATATGGCTGTTTAAGGATTTCCTCTCAAAGTACAGCCTTCAGGTAACTTCCTCCCAGAGGGGGGGGGGGAGGATTAGTCATGTGTAACATGACTCATGTAATTAGTTAGTTGATATACTTCATACTTGGACACAAAACCTCTTTGGACAAGACTTCCCACTGACCTATATTTGTTTGTCCTTGACTCCTGAGTGACTGGTCCTCAGCTCAAAGGTCAAGCACAGCTTCAGGGGCATTATCATCTTACAGTGACAAGTCTTACTACAAAAGGCAATTGAATTTTGGAAAATATATTTGTTATTAATAAGTCTGCTATTTTCATTTTAGATTTTGGTGTTTTTGAGGGGTTTCAAGGAAGATGAACAATGCAAGCTGGCTATCATCCTTGGCATTGTATTTGCCCATGGATTCTGTAAGACTCAGGTGCTCAATGCATTATTTGAGGAGCACTTGGTCAAAGAAGGTAGGACATAACACTTGAGTTAGTTGCATTTTATCCAGATTCCAGAAATGTCTTCGGTATGCTGACATGACAATATGTTTATCCTGCTTCTCACAGAACAGGGGGAATTCTACAGACTCGCAGAATATAATGTTACAGCAGTTTTAGTTGTAATTTTTATCTTGACAAAAGTTTATCATGTACTAGATTTGAAAAAAAAAATTATTTCTTCAAGTTTTGAAGTTGTGGAAGACCTTAATAACTAGAGCATTATGGGTACCTTTGCTGCAGGAAAATACAGTAGAAAAATAGTTGGTTGTTAATGGAACTGCAAGATGGACCTCCATTCAGTAATTTCAGTAAGTTGCACATTTACAACCTTGTACCCGGTATGTAAGTCTTTAGGTTACTGCATATAGACTGTACTCATTTCACTTCATGAATACGGTATATATTTCAGGTATATCGCTGCGATTTGCGACGGTGATGTTCAGGTCTTGGTTAGAAGATAAGGACATCAGTTCTGTTGTGAAGGCGCTCAAAGCTGCTTCTATTGACTCCAGATTACTGGTTAGTTCTATTTTTAGCACAAGTGTGGCATATATAAGTAAATGAAGTGAAAAATCACATGTAAGTTTTAAAATGAGCACACATTCCTGTCTATAAATTAGCTTTGAAGTTAAAGAGACATACCCTTATGTGTAAAGTATCCATTTTTTTGAAATCATATAAATTTGATTGATTGAAACAAATCATTAACTGATGTGAAGGTCTCAGTAGAAAATTTCTAAGCACCAATGGTGCTTTATTCATCTTTGAGGTTAAATGAACCTTCTCACTAAAATCAAGCAAGCATTTGAATAGGGCAGGAGCATTTCGAGAGGTAAGATATTACCTTGTTATTTGATGTCAGATTGCAAGCTTTATTCAGAAATAAATATAGTTAGATGATATCTTGAGAACATGTAGAAGTATTCTGAGAAAAAAAAGGTTCAAGGGGAAAGGTTTCTTTCTATTATTTCTGTTTCTGTAAATTGTAGGAGTTATTCCCACTGAATAAGAGAAGTCAGGAAGCATTTGTGACCCACTTCAGGAAAGAGGGATTAGATTCTATAGCTAACTTTCAGGTAAGAATTCTGTTGCCTGTTAAGGTTTCTTAAAATTTATCTGAAGATGTCTTTTTAGGTTAAGAAAAAATGTTTACTTTTTCATTTGCAATTCAGTAAAGTTCTTGTTACTAGGCCACCTTTGTGGTGTCAAATGTGACCAAAATATGAATCTGGCTAATAAAGTCTTTGGTTGGTGACTGTAACTGGCAACAAATATGGAAGGAAAACTCAGTCAGAGAATAAAATTATCAGGGAAAAAACAAAAGCTGTTCGAAATTGGTATTCTTCTACCAGTGATTTAACCCGGTAAAAACTCTAAAAAGAGATTGCCTGCAATAACAGGAACCTGGTTTTGTCAAAGTAATTTTAATACTAAGACATGCATGTAAGCTGTAACCTGTTTTTTTTTCACTTTACTTATGGAGATTAACAAGTGCTCCTTCTTATCTTAAAACATTCATGTTGGCAACAACTAAATATATGCATTTGAAAATCTTAAGGAAACATCAGTAATCCTGGATGATAACAGTTATTAACATATTGAAGATTTCAGGTTCTTTTGTCTGTGAATGTTTGAGATGGTTTCTTGTTCTGCTTGTGCTTTTACTGATAACCAGATTTAAAGTACTTTTTTGTTTTGTCTGTATAAATAAGCCATCAATTGAAATGTACATGTTTGTTCAGAAATGTCATTTCATTAGATAGTCAAAAAATATTAATTAGATATTCTGATAATTTTGATGTAGAACAAGCAGCAAACTTCTGAGGTGAAAAAAGAATTACAGAGTACTTTGTCTGAGATGATGAGTGATGATGACAATCCTAAAGAGGTAGGTACCTTTTCCTACTATGTATTCTCTGCACCTGTGATGACAATCCTAAAGAGGTAGGTACCTTTTCCTACTGTGTATTCTCTGCACCTGTGATGACAATCCTAAAGAGGTAGGTACTCTTTCCTACTGTGTATTCTCTGCACCTGTGATGACAATCCTAAAGAGGTAGGTACTCTTTCCTACTGTGTATTCTCTGCACCTGTGATGAAAATCCTAAAGAGGTGGGTACTCTTTCCTACTGTGTATTCTCTGCACCTGTGATGACAATCCTAAAGAGGTGGGTACTCTTTCCTACTGAGTATTCTCTACACCTGTGATGACAATCCTAAAGGGGTAGGTACCTTTTCCTACTGTGTATTCTCTGCACCTGTGATGACAATCCTAAAGAGGTAGGTACCTTTTCCTACTGTGTATTCTCTGCACCTGTGATGAATATCCTAAAGAGGTAAGTTACTTTTCCTACTGTGTATTCTCTACACCTGTGATGAAAATCCTGAAGAGGTAAGTTACTTTTCCTACTGTGTATTCTCTGCACCTGTGATGACAATCCTAAAGAGGTAGGTACCTTTTCCTACTGTGTATTCTCTGCACCTGTGATGACAATCCTAAAGAGGTAGGTACTCTTTCCTACTGTGTATTCTCTGCACCTGTGATGACAATCCTAAAGAGGTAGGTACTCTTTCCTACTGTGTATTCTGTACACCTGTGATGACAATCCTAAAGAGGTGGGTACTCTTTCCTACTGAGTATTCTCTACACCTGTGATGACAATCCTAAAGAGGTGGGTACTCTTTCCTACTGAGTATTCTCTACACCTGTGATGACAATCCTAAAGAGGTAGGTACCTTTTCCTACTGTGTATTCTCTGCACCTGTGATGACAATCCTAAAGAGGTAAGTTACCTTTTCCTACTGTGTATTCTCTGCACCTGTGATGAATATCCTAAAGAGGTAAGTTACTTTTCCTACTGTGTATTCTCTACACCTGTGATGAAAATCCTGAAGAGGTAAGTTACTTTTCCTACTGTGTATTCTCTACACCTGTGATGAAAATCCTGAAGAGGTAAGTTACTTTTCCTACTGTGTATTCTCTGCACCTGTGATGACAATCCTAAAGAGGTAGGTACCTTTTCCTACTGTGTATTCTCTGCACCTGTGATGACAATCCTAAAGAGGTAGGTACTCTTTCCTACTGTGTATTCTCTGCACCTGTGATGACAATCCTAAAGAGGTAGGTACTCTTTCCTACTGTGTATTCTGTACACCTGTGATGACAATCCTAAAGAGGTGGGTACTCTTTCCTACTGAGTATTCTCTACACCTGTGATGACAATCCTAAAGAGGTGGGTACTCTTTCCTACTGAGTATTCTCTACACCTGTGATGACAATCCTAAAGGGGTAGGTACCTTTTTTTACTGTGTATTCTCTGCACCTGTGATGACAATCCTAAAGAGGTAGGTACCTTTTCCTACTGTGTATTCTCTGCACCTGTGATGAATATCCTAAAGAGGTAAGTTACTTTTCCTACTGTGTATTCTCTGCACCTGTGATGAATATCCTAAAGAGGTAAGTTACTTTTCCTACTGTGTATTCTCTACACCTGTGATGAAACTCCTAAAGAGGTAGGTACCTTTTCTTACTGTGTATTCTCTACACCTGTGATGAAAATCCTAAAGAGGTAAGTTACTTTTTCCCACTGTGTATTCTCTACACCTGTGATGACAATCCTACAGAGGTAAGTTACTTTTTCCTACTGTGTATTCTCTACACCTGTGATGACAATCCTACAGAGGTAAGTTACTTTTTCCTACTGTGTATTCTCTACACCTGTGATGAAAATCCTAAAGAGGTAAGTTACTTTTCCTACTGTGTATTCTCTACACCTGTGATGAAAATCCTGAAGAGGTAAGTTACTTTTCCTACTGTGTATTCTCTACACCTGTGATGAAAATCCTAAAGAGGTAAGTTACTTTTTCCTACTGTGTATTCTCTACACCTGTGATGACAATCCTACAGAGGTAAGTTACTTTTTCCTACTGTGTATTCTCTACACCTGTGATGAAAATCCTAAAGAGGTAAGTTACTTTTCCTACTGTGTATTCTCTACACCTGTGATGAAAATCCTGAAGAGGTAAGTTACTTTTCCTACTGTGTATTCTCTACACCTGTGATGAAAATCCTAAAGAGGTAAGTTACTTTTTCCCATTGTGTATTCTCTACACCTGTGATGAAAATCCTGAAGAGGTAAGTTACTTTTCCTACTGTGTATTCTCTACACCTGTGATGACAATCCTAAAGAGGTAGGTGCCTTTTCCTACTGTGTATTCTCTGCACCTGTGATGACAATCCTAAAGAGGTAGGTACTCTTTCCTACTGTGTATTCTCTGCACCTGTGATGACAATCCTAAAGAGGTAGGTACCTTTTCCTACTGTGTATTCTCTGCACCTTTGATGACAATCCTAAAGAGGTAGGTACTCTTTCCTACTGTGTATTCTGTACACCTGTGATGACAATCCTAAAGAGGTAAGTTACTTTTTCCTACTGTGTATTCTCTACACCTGTGATGAAAATCCTGAAGAGGTAAGTTACTTTTCCTACTGTGTATTCTCTACACCTGTGATGAAAATCCTAAAGAGGTAAGTTACTTTTTCCCATTGTGTATTCTCTACACCTGTGATGAAAATCCTGAAGAGGTAAGTTACTTTTCCTACTGTGTATTCTCTACACCTGTGATGACAATCCTAAAGAGGTAGGTGCCTTTTCCTACTGTGTATTCTCTGCACCTGTGATGACAATCCTAAAGAGGTAGGTACTCTTTCCTACTGTGTATTCTCTGCACCTGTGATGACAATCCTAAAGAGGTAGGTACCTTTTCCTACTGTGTATTCTCTGCACCTTTGATGACAATCCTAAAGAGGTAGGTACTCTTTCCTACTGTGTATTCTGTACACCTGTGGTGACAATCCTAAAGAGGTAAGTTACTTTTTCCTACTGTGTATTCTCTACACCTGTGATGAAAATCCTGAAGAGGTAAGTTACTTTTCCTACTGTGTATTCTCTACACCTGTGATGACAATCCTAAAGAGGTAGGTGCTTTTTCCTACTGTGTATTCTCTGCACCTGTGATGACAATCCTAAAGAGGTAGGTACTCTTTCCTACTGTGTATTCTCTGCACCTGTGATGAAAATCCTAAAGAGGTAAGTTACTTTTTCCCACTGTGTATTCTCTACACCTGTGATGAAAATCCTAAAGAGGTAAGTTACTTTTTCCCACTGTGTATTCTCTACACCTGTGATGAAAATCCTGAAGAGGTAAGTTACTTTTTCCTACTGTGTATTCTCTGCACCTGTGATGACAATCCTAAAGAGGTAGGTACTCTTTCCTACTGTGTATTCTCTGCACCTGTGATGAAAATCCTAAAGAGGTAAGTTACTTTTTCCCACTGTGTATTCTCTACACCTGTGATGAAAATCCTAAAGAGGTAAGTTACTTTTTCCCACTGTGTATTCTCTACACCTGTGATGAAAATCCTGAAGAGGTAAGTTACTTTTTCCCACTGTGTATTCTCTACACCTGTGATGAAAATCCTGAAGAGGTAAGTTACTTTTTCCTACTGTGTATTCTGTACACCTGTGATGAAAATCCTGAAGAGGTAAGTTACTTTTCCTACTGTGTATTCTCTACACCTGTGATGACAATCCTACAGAGGTAGGTACCTTTTCTTACTGTGTATTTTCTGCCCTTATGCTTAGGGCCATTTTAATAAAACATATCCAACCCCAGGAAAGCACTTTCCAATTTGACTAATCTCTAGAAGTTCAATTGACAAGAAAAGACTGTATTTAAAGAATTTGATCATTTTGCCTTCCTTGGGTTGAGTAATTTTTTAAGACTAACATGAATGGTTTGTACGTATTATACACAAGAATTTTTCAAGAATAAATAATTTTTACTGCATTTTATGAGTGTAGATTTGTCTGCTGTATCAGTCATTTTTAAAATGGTACAAAAGTAACATGTAGCTAATGAGACACTGATTCAACTGAATATGACTGTTGTAGACAGTAGCTCATAAAGTTGTCATTTTATATGGCTGCTAACATTTTAAGAGAAGTCTAGTTTTACAGTCAAGGAAACAGCAAGTAATCATGATAATCAGAAAGAGATTTAGAACTACAGTTGATAGTTGAAGAAGTAATGTATAATAATAATAAACATGGTCGAATTAAATGGTTTTGGTTTGTTATTTTTAGCTCCACTCTTCGAAGAAAAAATGTGGAGCTATTGTTATTATGCAAACTCGACACAGCAGTTACTTCCCTTTCATACTTTCAGTACAGTAATCACTGCCAGCAGGCATGCACATGATGATGGTCGAAAGTAAATAAACAAAATGTTAAACTTTTTTTCAAGTAACTTCTTTTAATTTCATTACATCCAGGCATGTTAAGTCGATGCAGTTCCAATTGTAACTAAACAAAAAAGAGAAAAAATAATTTAAGAAAAAAATTCATAGACTGCTATTACATTATAGCTGAAATATAGCTAAGGTTAACACGTGTCGGCAGAGATCTTTTCCGAAGAATGATGGGGAGATCACTGGGAGGAGATTGGTTATAATGCTGTTTTCTCCTTTTCAGATTGTGGCATACTTGGTTGATTACATGAAGAAACACAGTCTGTCTGACACAGATATTGTCCTATATGTAAGTTACATAAAATATATTGACCATGGTACAAAATCATAGAGAACAAGATCAATTCTAATCTAAGTTGTCTTTTTGCCTTTGTGTGTTCTACACATGTTTCGTAACTTGATGAAACTGTTAATTGTATTTCTATGTTTAGTTCCTTGTATGAGTCATAAGAGATTCAAGATAGGCTTTTTTCTATATTTTGAAAGACAAGAGCCGCAGTATTGAAAATGCAGTCATTAACTGGTGCAGTTTAAATGACATTTCTGATGTAAATTTCAATTATGATCTTTTATTGATTATTTCACTTTGGAAGGAACAACTGAACAATTTGCTAAACAGATATCTGTCGCTGTCTGTATCTAACTTGGATGAATAGTTTTTGAGCTTGACTGTATGAAGTACATGGAGAGCTGTCCTACTCACCCCAGCATTCACTTCTGATTGAACTTCTTGTTCAGTAAAATATTTGTCACTATAACTTCTGTACTGATTTACTTCAGACTTCAAATATATGTTCCTTCATCACCCACATCATATGTGTTAAGGTTCATAACTCTAGCACTCATATTTTCAGAATTATCCCCCCTTTAAATTTAAAAGTTTCCTTAAAAGTTGTACTATTTTACTATAACTACTTTATTTCTTGAGGAATTTTCAATGAGAAAATAATAAATATTATATGATATTTCATTTACTATGGAGAGGATTCTAGTCTGTATTTGTATAAATCTTGAATTAAATTGATTTTTAAATAGTTATACCTTTCTTATCCATCCAGTGCTTTAATAGTTGAGCCTGCCGTCTCCACTGGCAGCTCTTGTTTTTGAATACAGGATTGTAGTTTTACCAAGCTAATAGTTCCATGTCTCTGTCATAGGTCTGGAACACTCTGATAGTGATATGTTTCTGCTATAGATCTGGAACACTGGCATAGTTATATGTTTCTGCTATAGGTCTGGAACACTGGCATAGTTTTATGTTTCTGCTAAAGGTCTGGAACACTGGCATAGTTATATGTTTCTGCTATAGGTCTGGAACACTGGCATAGTTTTATGTTTCTGCTAAAGGTCTGGAACACTGGCATAGTTTTATGTTTCTGCTAAAGGTCTGGAACACTGGCATAGTTATATGTTTCTGCTATAGGTCTGGAACACTGGCATAGTTATATGTTTCTGCTATAGGTCTGGAACACTGTGATAGTTATGTGTTTCTGCTATAGGTCTGGAACACTGGCATAGTTATATGCTTCTGCCATAGGTCTGGAACACTGGCATAGTTATATGTTTCTCTTGTAGGTCAGGAACACTGGCATAGTTATATGTTTCTGTCATAGGTCTGGAACACTGGCATAGTTATATGTTTCTCTTGTAGGTCAGGTACACTGGCATAGTTATATGTTTCTGTCATAGGTCTGGAACACTGGCATAGTTATATGTTTCTCTTGTAGGTCAGGAACACTGTCATAGTGACATGTTTCTGTTGTAGGTCTGGAACACTTTGATAGTTATACGTTTCTCTTGTAGGTCAGGAGCACTTTGATAGTTATATGTGTCTGCTGTTGGTCTGGAACACTGTGATAGTAATATGTGTCTGTTGTAGGTCTGGAACACTTTGATAGTTATATGTTTCTGTTGTAGGTCTGGAACACTTTGATAGTTATATGTTTCTGTTGTAGATCTGGAACACTTTGATAGTAATATGTTTCTGTTATAGGTCTGGAACACTTTGCTAGTTATATGTTTCTGTTGTAGGTCTGGAACACTTTGATAGTTATATGTTTCTGTTGTAGGTCTGAAACATTTGATAGTTATATGTTTCTGTTGTATGTCTGGAACACTTTGATAGTTATATGTTTCTGTTGTAGGTCTGGAACACTTTGATAGTTATATGTTTCTGTTGTAGGTCAGGAACACTTTGATAGTAATATGTTTCTGTTGTAGGTCTGGAACACTGTGATAGTAAGATGTGTCTGCTGTAGGTCTGGAACACTGTCATAGCTACATGTTTCTGTTGTAGGTCTGGAACACTGTGATGGCTCAGGTAGAATGGAATAAGAAAGAAGAGTTGGTGGCTGAACAGGCAATCAAACATTTGAAGAAATACTCACTAGTAATGGCAGCTGTCGCTAAGTCATTAGAGGCAGAACTTAAATTGGTCGTCAAGATACAGGAATACTGCTACGAGAACATGGCTTTCATGAAGGTGTTTCAGAAAATTATTGTTCTCTTCTATAAAAGTAAGTTTCTTGATTTTCATGTGTTGTGCTTTTGTATGTCATATGTAAAAAGTACATACTTTAAAAAAAACACTGGGCAAAATAATGAAATTTTTTAGAGTGTCTTTTTGTGTTGCCTGACTATAGTCAGGGGACATATAAGTGATACTTGTGGTGTCTGCTTTGGAGGCGGCACTGGTATCGGCAGTGGCTCCCATTTCGCTTGTCCGGGACAGAACTCTAACTCGAAAGGTATTGAAGATATCAGCTTAAAACTTCATTGGTGAATAGATCTCATTGTAGGGAGGTACACTGCCAAAGAACTATAACTCTCTCTTACATAATTTTTGACTTATTGCCCTTTATAATTTTTCATAATTCATATCTGGGGCATTACTTGAAAGGTATTGAAGATCTCAACTTGAAACTTCATAGATGAATAGATCTCATTGTGGGGATGTGCTATGCCCAAGAACCATAACTTATTTCTCACAATTTTTAATTATTTGCCCTTTGTAATTTTTGATACTTAAGTCTTGTCCGGGGCATAACTGGAAAGGTTTTGAAGGTTGTCAGTTTGAAACTTCATAGGTGAATAGATCTCATTGTGGAGATGTGCAGTGCCAAAAGAACTATAACTCTAAAGTTTGGAGGTATATAGGCGTCACCCGGTGGTTGGTCGGGTGGTCTGTTGCAATTTCCCTGTCTGGAGCATAACTTGAAAACTAATAGTTGGAATTCAGTGAAACTTCATACAATGGTCAAGCACAATGACAGGAAATGCAGTGTACAAGAACCACAACTTCCTTCAATTGCCCACAGCCACAACTGTATTTCAGTTCTTTTACAAAGTATCCTGTTACTAATAACTTCCTCAGTTCCGAAGCAGTCTTGTGGGGATATTAATCAGATTTATTGATAGCTCTAGTTCTTGTTCGGGGCATAACTTGAAAGGTATTGAAGATATTAACTTGAAACTTCATAAGTGAATAGATCTCACTGTGGTGAGGTGCATTGCACAAGAACCATTACTCTCTTTCGCGTTTTGAGTTACTGCCCTTTGTAATTTTTCATACTTAATTCTTGAGTCTATAAATTCGCCATTCCATAAAGGAAAAGTTAAAATAACTATTATGTTATCGTCAGGCAACATGTCCGACTTGCCGAGTTCTTGTTCTTTTTTTGGGGTTTCATGTTGTTGGACTACAAAAGGGGAATGGTCCATTTTGAAAATGCCTCAGTAGGGTAGGATATATGTTTTACTGGAGTCTAAACCATTCATTCATATTTATAAAAGTCATGTTATTTTTTTGTATAAAATTCCATACTTTCTTATGTATTTTAAAAGATGCTAGTGATATGTTTATCTGTAGGTTGTAAAGGCATTTTGAATATTGGTGAAATGCTTAATTTGAAGCATTAATTTTTAACTTGATCAGTGCTGTTAATTACAAGGGGATTAACAGTCAGTAGTGAAAAATGAGATGTAACCTTGTTTTAAGAAATATAATCAAAGATAAGAATAGTTATTGCATTAAAATGCTTTGAAAAAAAGTGAGATTTCAGGTTAAGATTTTTTGCTTTCAGCGGATGTTTTGAGTGAAGATTCTGTATTGAAGTGGTATAATACAGCCCACTCCTCTAAGGGAAAGTCTGTGTTCCTGGAACAAATGAAAACCTTCATAGAATGGTTGCAGAATGCTGAGGAAGGTAAATAAAAACCTGTTATGACATTATTGATTCATAGGTAACACAAATACTTTACAAGTTTTGCCTTTTATTTGGGCTGAATTGAGAATTGAGGAACCATAAAAATGTAATATTAATAAAGGGCATAGCCAGTTTATTTGTAAGGTTTAACAGTTGTAAATTAACTTGTGCTTTGATGTCACTTCAAAGTCATTTTACACTTGATTATTTTACAACCAGTCTGTATTTTATCTTGGATCATGTTACAGTATTTTGAGAAATGGTATTTGATTAATAAAGTTACTAATTGGGGCTGGCCATGCTGAAATAATGTGCTTTTTAAATAAAACACAGTAAGAAAATTTTCATTTTCTCCCATGTAAATTTTGTTACTTTAAAAGGAAGTTTTTTTATTTGAAAGCTTAATTAATTCTTGATTTGATTTCAGAGTCAGATGAAGAAGACTAGAGAACCTGTTTCCCATTGGTCCTTCAGTTGTTGGGAGTGACTTCCCCTTGCCCAGTTAAAGTTGAACATTTACCACACAGAGTTGTAGGCCTTTTTTATTGCATTGACATCTACCTACCTTATAAAGGAAATTAAATGTATTCATGACATACAATAAACATCATGTAAATAGCTGAATCCAAAACTCTTCATACAGTGCATGTTTATATTCTGCCCAATAAATTAAGAATGCCAAATTGTCATGTCAGATTTACTGTGCTTATAGTGATCTGATGGTTTCTTATATAACATGGCAAGATGGGCAGAAATTATACATATTTTATTGTCATGGCCATGAAACGCTTGTAAAGATTTTGTTTGGTGGAATAATTTAAAACTAGTATTTTTCCTTACTAGAAATCATGGTGAAAAGAGCAGACATAGTTATTTGAAGAATTGCAAAACTTGTCCTTTGTTCACGGAGTCAACTTATTGTTGACGATTGACTGTAGTGTTCACCTAGATTTCTAGTAAAATTTTCTTGATATTTTTGTCCATGCTTTACATAAGTTGATGCAGATGGCGTATTTAGGTGCATTTTGTAGAGCAGAATTTGGAATGAAAGTGATTTTATTTTATTTTTGTATCTGCTGGTGAACTTGCTTTTTCAGCAGTTGTTCACAATGTTTGCACTCCAGAAGTAATATTTCCTTGCCTTGATAAATGTAGTTTTGCATTTGTTTAACTAGGAAATTTGTGTATTTTTGTGTTCAGGTGAGTTTTTAGAGAGAGAAAAAATAGTTGTTTGAAGGTGTAAGTGATTTAAAAACTGCTACTATCTGTGTGGTTTTGGTATGGCAATTTTGTAGAAAGGTTCATACAGAGTTATCCCCCATGTTAATATCATTCAGTTTTCATCAGTTGTTTAATGTATGGTGCTTCTTTCCCCGCTTGTCCAGTAGTTACAAATAAAACAATTGCTCCACCCAGTGTCAAATACTACTGCCATTCCTTGTCACATCCCAAGTGCAATTAAAGTTGGCTCTTGGATCATTACATATGGCATTTAACACTAGGAAGAGATAAGTTAGTGGTAGAATACAGTGTTTGCTATTTTCTGCAAATGTGAAGCTTTGAATTTTTAAAACCATTTCAAGGTTTTTTCGTCCAAAAGCTCAGTCGTTGAATCTCTGCAAAGTTCCAAAATCATGAAAAATTGTAGTTATTTATAAATCCATTTAAATAGAATAATCAAAATAATGATGAAATATTCAGAGTATTTTGTGTACACTGTACCTCCATGTTACTGTTTTATGCTTGAATAAATCATATTGTCAAAAAATGAAGTTAGTCAAGTCTGGCATTGTGTACAAGACGGTATATATATGTACATTGACTGTACGGAAGATACATATTTCACATTGCAATACTAAATATGTTATCAGGGACTCAAAAAATACACAAAGATCATGATAAAATATTTTGAACCTCAAATTGCATGACTCAGTGTGAGGAAATATTGTACTTGTATTTTGTACCTTATGAATATATATCAAAATGAGAATAAATGTTTCTTTTTATGACATTGTTTTGGTTTTAACTGTTTTGTTTAGTACCTGCACAGTTGTGGCCCCTTCATTGCACCATTGTTAGGATGTGGGAAATGGAAGTGTTTCTTTTAACATGCATACAAAGAACTGTGAGTAGAGGACTTTAGTCAACTTCCTGTCAGACAAGAAACCTTCACAAGAACTAGTTATATTGATGATTTCGGGTAGCTTTACAAGTATCTGACCATTTCTACTTCACAGAGGATGATGCAGATTCAACCTGACAATGTCTGTATTTCAGAAAGAATTGCAATGATGCTTGGAGCAGAAACTTTGGTATTCATTATATCCTTCTACATGTTAAACAAGTGATCACAGCAAAAAGGAGAACTAGATGAGAACAGTTCTACAGCAATACAATGGCTGTATAACTTGTCCAGTCAATAAACCACTAGTGTGAATTCAATGTTTTTTATTTGATTTTAGATTTTGGTCCTAAGATTCAAAGCATTTTATCAGTCTACACAAAACTTAACAGTTGCTTCATATCTGTGCTTTTTCAGGCTATGGTTAAAATGTGTACCTTTGTGAGAGGGAGTGATGTGTAAGAAACCAGGTTTGTAGGTCAAAGGTCAGCATCA
This sequence comes from Cyclina sinensis, assembly GCA_012932295.1. Lineage (NCBI taxonomy): Eukaryota > Metazoa > Mollusca > Bivalvia > Venerida > Veneridae > Cyclina > Cyclina sinensis. Next base: position 48,268,976 of record JAAONU010000002.1, read on the forward strand.
CACTGAGACTTCTAAAGTAAATTAGTGAAATATTGCTTGTCAGGGCCATAATTTTGCAATGCACAGGGGATTAACATGCTCCACCAAGATACTCTGTATGTGCCACTGTCGTATAATGTTAATACTAGTAACCCAGAAAATTTGGTCACTTGTGCTTTTTATGCCCCTGAAGGGAGGCATGAATTTTTTGAATAGTCTGTCCAAAAACTAACATTGGCCATAACTTCCTTATTAGTAAGTTATATCATCATTGGACACAACACCCCTTTGGACAAGACCTTCCCACTGACCTGTTTATTTGACCTTGACCCCTGAATGACTGGTCCTTAGCTCAAAGGTCAAAGCACCACTTCAGGGGCATTGTCACCTTACAGTGTCTGTTCTTGTTACTTCATATCATCGAATGAAAAGCTTTGTAGCTAATCATTCATTAATTGGGATAGATAAAAGCTGTAACCTCTTTTAAAATCCTAGAACTTGCAACCCCTGAAACAATTGATCCTAGAAATTGAAATCCCAGAATAGTGGGAATACCTAGAAGGGTTGCATCTTTGTACAGGTCAAGGTCACCGTAGAAAATTGTATTTCAAATGCATCTGAATAGGTGAAGTTTACAGTACAAGAACAAAAAGCTGCAACTAGTTGCTTACATGGACAAAAGTAGCATTTATCATGATTATTAGCCACACTTATTAAAGTTATTATTCTTGGTTAATATTACAAATGCATTAGATGAAAATGTATGCAAGCAAAGAGTTATACATTGAACACAAGCTGAACAAATTTAATAATTGTATGATTGTGTTTACAGATGCAAGTGTTTTTTTCTAACATAGTTGATGTTAGTTAACAAATGAATTGTCAATATTGTTAGTAAATTGTTCAGTTGCAGAACTACACCTAGCACAGAGTATAGATATAGGCAGTCGGTAGCTGTTACTAATACAAAATTACCTATTGCTTGAGGTTTCTGGTAAGCTTTTAAGATTTCAGAAAGACGCTTTTGTGGTTAACCACAAGATTAAAGTACGAGTTTAAGAGAGCAACAATCGTATAAAGCAGTTCTTCATCGTGAGCTGCATTAACAGGCAAACAGCATGAGATGGATTGATCTTGTAAGAAACTGCCTGACTTACAATTACCAGTATACAGTCACTCTTACTAGCAGATAAAAAGATTTGTGCAGTGAAAGTTTTGTGAATTCAAATCCCTTCATGGAAAAATCTATATAGCTTTAAAAACCATGATATATCACAAGCATTTATGCTTCTCTTTTTGCTCATTATCTTTTCCTTCTTCTCCTCCCCACTGCCGGAACATTGCCACATTAACAACCTAGGGGCCTAAGTGCCCCCCACCAAATATTCTCAGCTTTTTTTGTACGACTCCACCCACATCTAAGGAAAACGCTGAATTTCCAGAACTAGATAGACCTCAATTATTAAGTGGTTTAGGTAATGGCTTGCAATCACTAGACCTCTCACTGACTTGAGGTCATAGATTTAAACCCCACTAGAATAACCATTTTAGAGTTTGCAGTGTCTTAGGTCCTTCCCTGGAAGGAAGATTAGTAACACTGCCCACCTGGTAAAGCTTCAACTGTTACAGGGTGTTAAACTTAACCAAACAAAACTACACATAAATTCAAAATATTTTATTTATCAATATTAATTCATATCACAACATATCTCTGTTTACCTTACCTGGACTAGAGTTTGAACAAATGCATTTACACGTGACTGTCTCATGAACAATGGTTTTACCACTTATACTAAAAGAAAGAAAAAAAGAGTTCTACGAGACCAAAAGAAGTTTTTTCTTTCTCAGCTACTTCAAAAATAGATATTTTCTTAGTGGACACCTTACAGAGAGTAAGAAGTTTGTTCAGTAACTTAATCAGTCATATTTTTCGTACATCTTACAGACATAAATGTTTCATAAATGCAGCCAGGACAGGGTAAGCTGTGTTCTCACTACATACATGAAGTAAAAAATCAATCAAATAATAAACTGTTAATATTGATGTTTCTTACAGTAGTTTTGTAAGTTTCGTACTTCAAATGTTTGTTAGTATGGTGACCAGAAAGAACATTATTTTAAACAAGTCAATAACATGAGAAAATCTTAACACAATTGAGAACAGTGAACAGTATATATACAGTGAAATGTTATATTCTGAGACAGTTTTTTGGTCTGACTATTTTGTTTGAGAATCTACAAATCCAGGACTTCCTCACTACTGTATTCAATTTTAAGAGTACATAATATAACATTTTCAAAGAAAAGTTTTTAAATTATGTGTAAGAAAAACTTAGTATCTCTACTGGAACTGTAGATTTGTCTATCACATTCTATATGTTATTTTTCCAAACACCAGCTTTTTTCTCCCTTTCCATTCCTTCAGGTATCTACTGATATTCTAAACTTAATAAACTCTAATCCTTCACAGAATGATAATTATTTCCCTTCAGAAAATGTCACTTCTACAGGCACTAAAACAGTTATATTAATATGTTATTATATATACTACTTGTCACTATTAGTACTTCAGAACACATTTTCATCTTTCCAAAACCAATTCACCTCGCTCACAAATGTCCTGGCCTCATTTCCTAATTTTATCTAACATTTCAAGCCTTAGATTCTCAAACCCTTAAATGTAGGTAACAGTTGTGTACAAACAGACACAGAATTCACCAAAGATTCTGTAGAATTTTCTTCAACAAATCTATGATGCAATTATATAAAATATTAATGGCAGCTTTGATATCAACATATTAAACATATCCAAGTACAAACAATGGTTTTCAAACACAGACAGTTCTGTTATATACAAACGAGTAAATGGCTGGTGTACAATGTAGTAAACATTTTATATACATACGATATGTCATATGATATAGAATGATATTAGAAATCTGTTAACACTGTAAAATCAAAATGGTGAAAAACATAAAACCATTTAGTTAAGGGATACAAAATAAAATTAAGAATAAAATTAAGGGAAGACATGATAATGTGCAAAGGAGATGTATATAATAAACTTGTGATTATAAATGTAAAATGTCGGGAAGGTAATACAATGATAAAACAATAACTTTTTAACAAGAGAATCAACAGCAGCAACTATAAAGAATAAAAAGTTCAAATAACACATAAAGATCTTGATACAAATTACTTCAATGGTAATTTAAAAAATTATTTCTTTAAATGTCAAGTGTGGGTTGATTTGAACTCGTAATGCCCTCAGTTTTGATTTGAAGATATTTACATTACAGATTAAAATTCTTAGTTGTATCATAAAATGAACAACATCATATTGTGGTATACTGGCATATATACCATGGTACAGCATTCAGATGCTCATGATCTAACCACTCAGGCTAAAGCCCTCATGGTTAAATCACTATGCATAGCTTAAAAAAAACTTAAACATGAAAAAAGTTATTAAACTTACGAAACATCTTAAGTTTTTAGAAAATATTTGACAAAAAATTTTCCACAAATGCAACAACAAAAAGTAATTTAAAATTACATGTATTTGTGAGAGCATTCCAGTCCGTGGAGTTACATGGAATACACTTTTTCTTATGTATTTGTAAGAGATTTTTTTCTAATAAAATAGAAAAGAAAAAAGGTATTCAGCTTTTGAAACAGGACTCCAAAATCTATGATAAAAAGTTAAAAGTTAAATTTTGTCCACAAGTATTTCAGTCAATAGTACAAGAACTGCATTAGGAAACTGATCTTGTTCTTATTGCTATCATTTTATTGATTACACAATGGTCTGGCTTCTAAGAAATCATAAGACGCCAGCACACAGACAATATTACAAATATCATTTGTTACATGGCAATATCTACGCTTGTTCCAAGCAATTGTTAATTTCAGAGAAAAGAATAACTGGACAGCAGTGTATATGTGAAATATTATACTATGAAGAGGAAAAGTTGGGTCCTAAAATTTGTAAGCATGTAGGTAACCTAACTATCTACCTGTAACTTCATGTGATATGGCACTGAATGGTGGCCTTGAAGATAACGGCATGATATGACATATAGATATGTTATTGAAAATTTACACGTGTTAGACAGTTTAATAAAACAAATAGAAAAACATGAGAGTTTTAGGTACAAAAAGGTTTCACAAAACAGTATGACTTAACACAAACGCTCAAAGAGAACTCTTGCAAAACAATAATGTAAGATATGTCTTGTCTGAGAATGAGTTATTTATGTAACGCCATGTTGAGAACATGTACTGAGACAGTAATATTGCTAATTTGGTTCAATAAATAATGATTGACTGACACTTAAAAAGTGTAGGCCTAATCTATTCTACTTTGTTTTATATATAACCAAATATTATAATAAAGGAAAACAAGACTTAATGTCAACCTCAAAATGACAATATATCTAACAACTTGGCAACAAAACATGTTTTACTTTTTAGATAAACTACTGCCAACTTGGCAAGAACAACTATGACAGAATCAGAATACATTTACTTTACATGTTTCTATGACTTAATGCAACTGTCTGGCCCTAAACAAAATTGCTTAAATTCCTATGAAATACTCATTATCTGCACTTAACTAAGGGGATTCAAGCCATTCAAAAACCCATATTCCTATTTTGAGAAAAACAGTTCATTCTCTATAAAGTATACTAGAACAAAGATCACTAGATGTTATTTGTACAATGTCATTTGTCTCAACTTACAACACAGCCATATGGTTACATTACCGGTCAGTACAATATAATTAAATTCTAACCAAATAGTCAAATCTGTATTTGTGTTTACTAGGAAGTTTTATAAAATTTCACTAATAATCAAGGCAAAACTATCAATATATCTGTCTAAAAAATAATTCAGAAAAATGTGAATGATAAACCAAGATGTAACTTTGTATGGCCATACAGGCAGACATGCACACACACACACACACAATGAACATCCTGTTAGTATAACATATAGTCAGGCACTCTGCCTTCTAGAATGATATCACACAGAAATTGTCATCTGAGTAGAACGCCAAGTTAACATCTCACAGCAGTGTTGAGAAGCTGCAGACAGTCATACACACATGTGAACATACAAACATACACCACCCAGCACTTGCTGCAGACAGTCATACATACATGTGAACATACAATCATATACCACCCAGCACTTGCTGCAGACAGTCATACACACATGTGAACATACAAACATACACCACCCAGCACTTGCTGCAGACAGTCATACACACATGTGAACATACAAACATACACCACCCAGCACTTGCTGCAGACAGTCATACACACATGTCAACATACAAACATACACCACCCAGCACTTGCTGCAGACAGTCATACACACATGTGAACATACAAACATACACCACCCAGCACTTGCTGCAGACAGTCATACACACATGTGAACATACAAACATACACCAACCAGCACTTGCTGCAGACAGTCATACACACATGTGAACATACAAACATACACCAACCAGCACTTGCTGCAGACTGTCATACACACATGTGAACATACAAACATACACCAACCAGCACTTGCTGCAGACAGTCATACACACATGTGAACATACAAACATATACCAACCAGCACTTGCTGCAGACTGTCTCAAACATACTCAAACACAGACATACACCTAGACATACACACACCTGGACATACAAACATGTAAGTACCACCCAGCACTTGTTTTGGAATTCATAATCGTGTGTGTACAGGAAGTCCTGTAAATAACAATGATATTATCTATCACTCATGTTCCATCTACCAGACACTAACAGTGGTACAGTTCAGAATTCTGTAACACCTGTTTGGTTCTGCAAACTAATCTAGACTTTAAACCTTACAAATGAGTCATATTTCTCAAATAATTTTACAAAAATACTGAACACATGTCCAACACCATTTTCCTTCAGTTTGTATTAACAGTGAAAATGCTGTCTTTATTTCTCTGTTTTAAATGTCACAACCAGTGGTCCTCAATGTATCATTCAGATAACAGCATCTCAGCACAACATTTCCGAGCATCAAAATCTCACTATATTTTTCCATCTATATATTTTTAAGCTGTGTCCACATTCTACAGAAAATTTGGTACTATTAGTCAAATTTTTTATTAATTTGCTAAAGTAATAACCAAGCACTTCTTGAGAAACTTCACCTTCCACAACCAAATTCTGAACACTTAAAACAGGCCTTTTTTTCCCTCCTGAAACTTGTAGCATTATGTATGTGGTATATCTGCCAAGGGATGATTATGAAGAACCGCCTCTTCTTATAAATGCTTTTAAAGCATAAATAGTTCCTTCTGGATAATTGATATAAATTATAATGCTACTTCTATAAATTGCACATACTCCAGTCTTGTTTTGTTTTTTATACAAGTAATCAGCTCACAGATTATCATACGAGATATCCCCGCATGTCGTCTGTGGGGTCAGTTGGTTGACCTGGGGAAGGTGTCCGTATTGATGGGCCCTCATAGTGGGGATTTGTGATCACATTTACATTACTACCAAATGACGAGGAAGAACCTGAAATGTAAAACAATAACATATCATATAGACTAATATGTCCTGAAGGAGGGCATATAGCTTTTTAACTCTGTCAGTCTGTCATTCCATCTGAAAGCTTTAACATTGCCAATAACTTGAACAGAATGCCCCTTAGAACAAGACATTCCCACTAACATATATTTATATGACCTTGACACCCTGTATAACCTTGACCTCAAAAGGTCCAACTGTCAAAATTATTAATACTGGCCATATCTGCCATATTACTGAGCAAATTTTGTTCAATTTAGCACACAAAAACCCTTTGGGAGAGATATACCAACATATATCCTGACATATTTTTCTTCTGACCATGACCCCTAAATGCATTTGACCTTGAGGTCAAAAACAAAACAAAAAAAAGGATCTACAATTTATCTTCGTCTGGTCCTCAGCTCAAAGGTCAAAGAACCACTTCAGGGGTATTGTCATCTTTCAGTGACAGTTCTTGTTCTAGTACTTTAGTTTCTAGTACTTTGTAACACATGTAAGAATGTATATGGTAACCATAACAAAATGAACAAGAAATGTTTCCGTACCATTTTTCAGTCAAACACACAGAGTTACAAAATTAGGTAATGCAAAAATGACTTTTTGTATTACAGAATGTAGTTACTTTGACAACTTTCAAGACTACTTTTGTATCCTAAAAACCACATTCACTCAAAGAAAACTTACAGCTTTTCCAAATATTCAAAAACAATATCTTTGGAGGCAAAAATGAAAAATAAACAAAAATAAAAACACAACTTCAACAATGTTGAACTGTATAAGGGAATGATGGATCTTGCAAATTTAGAGAAATAAGTAAATATAATACATGACTGTATCTGCAATGGTTCTGTAAACTGTATAAGATTACAAACCTGGAGGAGGAACATATCTTGGAAGAGCATCTTGAGAATCATAGTTCCTGGCCGGCAGAGGTGGGATATCTGCAGCACCTTTACTGGAAGATCTGACAGGGGGTGGAGGTGGCGTCTTGTTTACCCCACGACTAGACGGTCTACTTGACCTCTCTGACAGTTCTGTTATACTCTGGAAAAGATCATTTTTCCCCCTGAGTCAAAACTCTTTTACTGTACAGTTATGGTTTTGTAACAGTCAAGTTATGAAACTATAACTTACACTGAAATATTTATTAAACTGAATTTAGCATCAAATATAGTTAGGTAAACTATCCCCTATATGTGCTGAGCAAAAAAACCAAACTAAGTCTAGTCTTTTACATTCATTATTATACTAAACAGACCATGGCAAGTAATATGAGCTTTATTTCATAAATGTCTGTGATTTTTTAATCAAACCAATTTCCAACAGTATGCATGTGCCATTTTTCCAACAGCAGCTTGAAATATACATAAAGAAGAGATGTTTTATGGACATAATCTCCCACAGAGTGGCAATATTACATACTGACAGATAGTAAGGCAGGTTTTACAAATGTCTTATAAAGATAAGTATGCAACAGCTGATAAATTTCAAAATATTACCTTAGGCCTTGTACCCCCAGCATGACCATTAGGCTCATAGAAAGGCCCTGAAAATTCCTTTCCCCTATCTGGATAGTCACTATCAAACGTTCCTTTCCCTCGATGACTAGCTTTATAAGGATCTAAAAACAGAATGAATGATTATATCTATAACAAGTAAAATTTAATATGAATCTCAACTATACATACAAAGTTTAGCTCTCCACATTTTCTGGTACTATTCTGCTTCCAATCTACACTGTGCAAGGATCAAAATAATTTCTTCAATACACTCCTCGGAAGTTTTGCTGTTCAAGAACCTGTACTTTGAACAACCTGAACTTCTAAGTAAGTATAAAGTTACTCTGCAAACCCTCTAACATCTCATTAAGTTATGCACAGTTATCCTTCACTTCAAGACTAAATACAGTAATTTGGGCTTGATATTTTTCAACTGAACAAATTTCAATTCCCTCAGGGCAAAGCTGATGTCACTACACGTAACTTGATGAACCAACAGAATGGCTAAGCTGATTCTGATAAAAAGACCGAGTTGACATACCTTCATACTGCCATGGTGATTTTCGGCAGGAGTCTGTATCACTAGGGGTATAGGGATGTTTGGGTTCTGTATGTACAGGGTGACGATGATCAAATGTTGGTGAATCTAGTTTGTTATGAGAATAAGTAACCCCACCATACTCAGGGGGAGGTAAAAACACCCTCTTTAAATCTTCATCCTAAAATATAGAAACACATTAACATTTAATTTATCAGAATATTGCATTCAGATGACACATGATTTTCCTACAGTACAAGCCTTAAAAATCTGCAGGCAACTTCATTTTCATGCATCCATGGAAAATATTCAGTCCAAAAAAATCTTCTGTCATACATCATTTGGAAACTTGATATGTTATACTGATATGATGACAATGCACTTGCAATTCATGCATTTATAATAAAGCTTCATATTCATGCTACAAAATGCTAAATACAGCTGTAGTAGTCATTTTACTGCAAAAAGCTGTATGTTTTTACTAAATAAATAAGGTGTTCACATTTCCATAGTCCATTTATTTATAAAAGCTTAAGTCATTTAGACATCTTTGGTACAGGACTGCAATTCACACAACAATATAAATCATAACTACCATGAAATTACTCAGTTAATTTAAGTCAGACTATATTTTTTTTTTTCAAACTTTTTTTCAAATTTGTGTTGGTATCATTTCTCTCACATTCATGTTCTCCAAAAAGACAAAAAAGTTTTTAAAAAAAAAATCTTGATGAAAGTTATATAAAAAAAATACCCCCTAAAATGTTAGCTAGTTTTATTTGTGTGTTATTTTCATAATTTCTACAATGGAAAAACTTATTGCTAGAAAGAATATTATTTTTTACCTAGAGTTTTTTACTTTCAAGTGTGCAAAAAATCTATATAAACATTGTTGAAAGAAGACGGGGAACCATACATATACAAGATGTAAAATACAACTACAAAGCAAAACTAAAGCGGTTAGACAAAATAACACAGCAGGAACATCTTCTCATAGCAAAATAAACGTAAAAATAAATAATGTAAAAATAAGTGGGTTAGCCAACTCCTGGAAGCACTAACAGAGACATGAAGGTGAGAATCTGGTTACTGTAAATAAAATCAGGAAAGAAGATATAAAAAAGCCAATCATGTCTGATTTAAGTTACATTTTCTGAGACATATTTAACAATAGAAACTTTAAATTTAATTAAGAGTATCTGAGAGCTGATATGCTCTACAAGCAACAGACAGGAACAAGAAATCTAATTAGATTTATAATAGATAAAGTCTACACATTTATGAGAAACTGTAATATATCATGTTAAAAACAGGATTAAACAGAACAAAACACCTTATTTAAAGCATTTCTTTAACAAATTGCATTAAGTGGAACAGTTCAAACGTCAAGGAATTTCAATATATAAAATATATGTCTGTGTTTAGTCAGAGTATAGAATATAAAGTGACTGTGCAATATGCAAATATCTCCTGTGTGTATATATGAAACATAAAAAGCACACTATCGTGAAGTGTCAATTATACAGCAATCTTCTTCTATGTAAGCACTACTATATAAAGCTCTATCAGTTGACTACATGTCGTCAAGCGACGGTACCCACCCCCGGGTCAAAACAGCAATTATCTTTCCATGTTGTTGTTTTCCCGAGACATAGGCAGTCGTCTGCAGTTACACATTTGTGCTGTCGATGCTGCTGCTGTAAACACGGGATCATGCATAGCATACAGTATCATATGGGTGCATATGTGTATTTATATATGTCATTCAAGTTTCCCTTTAGCTACAAATGTGTTTACAAAGCCATTTTAATCCCACTGTCATTTAATGTTACCTTACAATTCCACGTTGTAAAACAATATTTTATTTCAATGCACAAGGCCTATGTTTATCATGTTAGAAGCTTAGTTATTACACAAATCAGTATTGAATTCAGCATAAAAGCACAGCCTAAACACTTCTGTTTTGGGAAACAAAAATATTAACCATGTCAGTCCAGTTCTTACAAACAAGGTTTAATAAGTAGCTTGAACTCTTGTCTTATATTGTAGAACTTACTACACAAAACTTCAGTTTTTAAATTTTGCATAATTTTCTATTATTATTTACTATGTATATACTAGGGATGGGAACGAATACTAATATCAATATTCGAATATTCGCTTTGCCATATTCAAATATATTTGAATATTCGTTTTTCAGTTCAGTCAGTTACCCGAATTTTGGCATCCGAACATTGGTACAGTTTTATCACCTGTACGTTGTCGGGGGAAAAGCTATGTATTATCTAGAAATGGCATAGAAATGGCTTGTTTTATTGAAGTTTTAAATACTTATTAAGTGATTGGCAAAACATAATACATTCCATTCCGTTCATCAAAACCGCGTGAAATAAGTCCAAACACGAGAGGGGTGCATGTTCTTTTTTTTCCCATACAGCTTAATTCAATATTGTTAAGCAATGATCAAACATAAAGCAAGGATGATTTTTTTTCAAATAAACTTATAAGAGGGAAATATTTGAGCTATTCTTCTGATTGGCCAACTAAAAACTAATATCAGTAGAGTTATAAACCTGACTGGTTGTTCGTTTTTGTAAAACATGACGTTAATCCTTGAATATTATGAGACAAACAACTTCTAAAATTTGTGAAATAAACGGGTGCCAATTAAAATGAACGAAAGATTAAAAGGTATCACAATTACGCCTGTGGCAAACTGTTAATTCGTAACGATTGCCCGTGCCAATGATGCATTGCGATTTTATTGTTAATTGGATCATTTTTTGACAAGCGATAAAGAAACACAATACCAAACAGATTGGTTTTTTGTATACTCAGAATGCTTACATATATAAAAATCAACGATGCTTCATTTGAAAAAAAAATCATTTTAGAATATTTGAATTTGATTTTCAGACTCAAATATTGGTTGATTTTCGAATATTCGAACATTCGTTCCCATCCCTTGTATATACTTTAAATAGTATAACTATAGAGAAGTAATATGAAAGATTTGATAACTGGAACTTTAACCAGAACATGCAAAATTTAACAATCAGTACGGAATGCATGCTAATCACACCATGCCAACAGGTCTACTTAACAGTAACAAAGGGAAGTCTATCACAGGACAAAAAGATACAGTCACTCCACAGGCTCAAAAACATTTCACAAGACAACAGGAAATGCCATTCAGGTTATAAGTTATAAAAGATAAACTTGTCAGAACTACTAAGTTACATTGAACCCAAGTGCATACCAGCGCCATTAAGCCACAAAGCTTGGAATACAAGTGAAATCAACCACTCCAAACCAGAGGTTATGCTTATAAGCTTGTGTTTACATTTTCATAAAACCAATATCCCAAAATACTTCCAACCTAATTAACAGACATAAAAATTTCTTAGAATTTATGACCTAAACAAGTTTTAAATTAGAATCAAAATTTGTTATGGTAAAATCCAATCAAAAGGTTTCATCTCCAGAATCTCATAAAATACAATAAATGACCTCTTTAGAAATATCAATAAAAGTAATTTTCAATAAATTCAACTTATTCTTACCTCATATGATTTATAATCATCTGAGAAGTCATCATCATTTTTATCATAGGTTCCGTAACTCCTGGACTCATCTGACGGGGTCATGGGATATAACTGTGTCTCTTTGTTAGGTCCATACAGCTCAATAGTATTAGTATGACTTGTTGTGTCGCTACCATCTAGGAAAACAAATTTGTAACAAAAGAAATTTGTCAAGATGACACTAGAATCTTTTTAATCCTTAGTAATAAGAAATTCTTCTTACTTTTTGGTATCAGAAACAACTCCTTAATTGGGAAACTTACAAAATGAACCACTCATTTATTATACACTTGTAGTCATAATCCATACATTTAGAATTTTACTTTCAACCACTTTTCACATTATATTCAAACACATCCTAATTATCCTTCCCTAATAAACTAACACTTCAGCTGCAAATCTTACAAATCCTAGAAATACGAGCCATCAGTTTTAAGTAGAACAAATCATCTAAACTTACTTTCCATTCTTTTCTTCCTCCTCCTAACAAAGAAGAGAATGAGACCTATATTAAGGGCCAGCAGGAATATACCAACTACACAGACCACAAGGATAATGATAACAGGCATGTCCTCGGCCTTCTCTTCTTCCTGCTGTACATCCACAGCTGGCTTCAAATCTGTAGTAGTAATTGTATAAATATAACATATCGAAATTGCTATATAAACTGTAATTGGAAACAGAATTTGTCATTTGAAAAAAATAATATCTTTTACTTTGCCATTATATTACTTGAAATAGTGAACATTTATTATTTTGCCATTAGATATAATAAAATTGTTAACATCTTTTATTTTGCTTTCATATATGAAATAAAGAACATCTTTTATTTTACCATTATATGTAAGAGTGATTTTTTTTTTTTTTTTTTTTTTGCCATCTGCAACCATAATCCTATTATTGTGCAATCTAAACACTAAATTTGAGATTGTATTTTTCTCTAATATCATAAAAATTCAGTAAATATTCTCATAAACACTACAATCCAAAATAGTAATCTAATGCATTTCAATTTGTAATTGTACTCTTTTAAAACTATTCTAAAACTGTAATCTTTAAAATCAAAATCTGTAAAATTAAATAGTAATTTCTAGAATTATTACGACTTTTTTTGTTTGTTCAGTCATGAGAAATGTGTAAATTTAAACACGTCTCCACTTTGTGTACCACATCTATTCTAATTTTTACTCTCTCAAACTTCATGTGTTGTACAGATTCAATGAATGTTCATGACAGAATTACAGAATACTGCTGTCTTCAAGGTAAAATAAGAAGCACTGCCCTAAAAGATAAATCAGATGTACTGTCCGAAAGGTAAAATAAAATAATCCTGCCCTAAAAGTAAACATGGAAGCACCGTCCTAAAAATAAAATCTGAGGCACTGTCCTAACTTACAATCATAATAACTGTTGTAAAGGTAAAATCAGAGGAACCATCTTAAAGGTAAAATCAGAAGTACTGTGCAAAAAGTGAAACCAGATATACTGACCTAAAGATAAAGTCAGAAACACTGTCCTTGATGTAAAATAAGAAGTACTGTCCTTAATATAAAAGCAGAAGCACTGTCCTAAATGTAAAACAAGAAGTACTGTCCTAAACGTAAAACCAGAAGTTCTGTCCTAAATGTAAAACAAGTACTGTCCTAAACGTAAAACCAGAAGTTCTGTCCTAAATGTAAAACAAGAAGTACTGTCCTTTATATAAAAGGAAAGCACTGTCCTAAATGTAAAACAAGAAGTACTGTCCTTTATATAAAAGGAAAGCACTGTCCTAAATGTAAAACAAGAAGTACTGTCCTTTATATAAAAGGAAAGCACTGTCCTAAATGTAAAACAAGAAGTACTGTCTTAAATGTAAAACAAGAAGTACTGTCCTTTATATAAAAGCAGAAGCACTGTCCTAAATGTAAAACAAGAAGTACTGTCCTAAAGGTCAAATCAGAAACATTGATATAAAGGTTAAAACAGAAACACTGTTCTTAAGGTTAATTCAGATATTTATATCTGCTGACATCCACAAACCTAGTGATGACAATAGTGAAAATAAGCAGCACATTTCTTTTTAGCAAGGTATTTATGCTTAAGTGTGAACATTTGTATAAACCAGGGATTGTTATATTTCTATTATTTGGCCATATTATAACTTAAAGGTAAAATCAAAGGAAGAATTCTTGTTTTAAACTGAGTCTGTTTCCAAAACCTGTTGCACATAGGGAAGAATTTGTACATCAAAAAGCACTCTTAATATAAGTTTGTTAAAGTTAACAGATTCCTCCCATATAATAACCCTAACCCTAAGCCTACATTAAAATATTAGCACATTTTTCACTGTTAGCCACAGCAACAGTATTGCTGCTGTTTGTATCCCTAAGTACAATGCAGAGGAAACCATTTCCAAAGCAATTGTTTTTGTATCAAACAGTCATTAAATTCCTATTTATTTGAAGGCAGGTGCCACTAAGATTATTGGTGCATTTTACAATATAACAGTAAGTGACTGAAATTTCTGCTTGAAGAGTTTGCAAGTGGTGCAAAAAACCTGAGTAGGAAGATATGCTATGGGTAATTCCATAAAATGCATGCAGTTACATTAACTCATGAAAAATTACAAAAAAACAAAGTCTGGTAAAACCTGATATACTGAAGAGCCCTAATCATAAAACATTATCTCAGCTCAAAATATTAATTCCAAATGTGTTCTAGGAAATATTTTTTTGAATTTTATCTTATGTTTGAAAAGTGAAATTCAGGTGTTGCTGATTTTCCGATTCCTAAAGATAAAACATTTGTATTTGTAAGAGAAATAAAATTCAGGTGTTACATCAGAAACAAGGTGGTCTGGTGGCTGAGCTATATTGTAATTAGAAGAGTAAAGGCCTACTTGAAGTTTTAGCGATGATGACTTCAGAAGAGTAGTCACTCCCTCCGAGATCGTTGTATGCCATTACTGTCAACTCATATTCTGTACCCAATGCTAAACCTGAAATGTCACATGTATCCCAGCTGTTAACATAAGCTCATCTGAGCAGTTGTATGAGTTGTAAGAAATAAAACAAGAGATTACAACTGCCAGTTTACTTGGCTTAGATACAGATGCACATATAACAATGTTAATGAATGACCATACAGTGACTTCAATACACCAGTGGTCATTCAAACGGAAAGGTGGTAAAAGAAAAATTATACCAGTATGATATGAAGTTGGCACAAGAAATGAACCTGAAGAGTTTTACACGTGACAATTTGAAACATGCTTCAGAGAAACCATTTAAGGAATGTCTGCCATTGATTCTTTAGAATGTTCTTTAAACTTTCTACAACAACAAAAATCTGAAACCATTTCCATGTGAAAATAAATATCCCTTGCACTCATAATTGTGTTTTACTATAGGATGGATTACCTCTAACTGTGTATACTGTACTGTCTGCTGGTTGAACATCTACTTGTATATATCCATTTGAAGTTGACACTGGTTTGTATCGTACCCTGAACCCCTGTGGTAGCCCTCCATCAAAGCCAGGTTCCCATTTGAGGGTGATACTATTGTGGGTGGCATTCACAAACTCTAAACCATCAGGTGGGTCTGGTTTGGCTGAAAAAATAGCAATATGGATTCTGCTAGGCTAAAGTATATAATGTTAATTTTGATTGGCTAAATTATAAAGGTGAATTCTAATTGTCTGAAATTAGAAGACTGATGTGATAACTGAAATAAGAATTGTTATTTCCAATAACTGCTTTACTCCACTGCTCTATCTTCATATCCAGTTCATACTGATACATTTGTATGTATATATATTCCCTGTAATTTTTTTCTTCAGATTAAAATTTGGTACAGTTATTCTATTTGTTTCCATTTTTGTTAAGAATGAGTGTCATTGATTTAAATATGTCACTGTTTGTAATGCTGTAAAAACACAAAAAGGCAGTATAAAATTGTTTAAAACTGCTTCTTCAGCAGGAAAAACAAGATCAACAACTGAAAAGGAAAGTGACTGAAGCTCCTAATGTAGCAAAGAACTACAAAAAAATAATGAAAGTTATGTAGAACACTGTAACCATGTACCTTTCTCCTCACCTACATGAAGGAACAAAAAAAAATCTACACAATAAAATTTTCTATAACCTAGGTTTCAATTAATGTGTGTTAGACATCTGAAACTACATTCATCCTAATAAATGCTTCACTCGTTCAAAAAAGAAAGATTTTTGTGGACAGTTACTTAACATACATACTTTTGCAGACACCGAAAAAAAAAAAACCCCAAAAAACACCTAGCAACATACTGCCAAACAATCACCATTTTGCCAGTCCATACCCTTGCATATTTCTAATCCGACTAAAGCTAGTGAGATAATAAGAAAAGAAGTACCATTTCTCAGACAAGAAATTAACGAAGCAAATTTTTGAATAATACCATTAAACATCATTTTAACTTTTTCAGAAAAACTACAAATAATTACCTTTGTTAAGGGTATTAACTTGAAAATGAAAATTTCACTCATTTCAAATTTCAGTTTGTGTCCTTTATTTACTAATAAATTTTGTGACTAAATGAAAACAATTACATGGAGCCCTGTAAAGCAACATTGAAGGAATGCTTCAAAATAGCGGTGTGGAGTGTTACATTGTAAGAAGTGGTAAATGTGAAACTGTCAGGAGAGTGTAACTGTGTGATGGGGATTGTCAAACTGTGACGGAGAAATGATACATTCTGTGACAGAAGTTGACACTGTGTGACAGAAGTGTGACATGGTCAGCATTTCACATTAAGTGAGAGGAGGGACATTTTAGTGGAGTCTCCTTATGTTAGAAATGTGAAACTATGAGAATGTATGTGACAAGTGAGTGAGATCATTAAGCTGTGAGGGAGAAATAAGTCACTTGAAGAAAGTGTGTCACTGTATGGGAAGTGTGAATCCGTTTTCGAAATTTTTTTTTCAGTCAGAACTTGAGAAGTAAGACACTTTGAAGATGGTCTGACACTGAGGGGTTGTGTAAAATGATCATGTTTAACTGTGATAATCATGGGCTATTCTGAAGCTATCTACAAACCAATGTTTTAAAGACAATAAAACTGTTTTAATTAATGTTCTTTCACTCCCTACAAGACAAACCTTAATGTCTGGACAGAAAATACTTGATAAATGAATCAAAATGCAGAAAAAAGTCAACACTTTCTAGCACAGGTGTCAACACAGACTTAACCTGACATGTCAGAAGCCTTAGCAAACTGCTCTACTTACTTGTATCATCAAAGTTTACGGCAAATCTGTCTTCTCCTTTATCATTGGTCACTATACACTCGTAGACACCATAATCCTCTTTCACGACGTCTTTTATCAGCAGGATATTCTCATAGTTTATATTGTCTGTGACCTTCTCTTCTATTTCGTATTTCTCAGCGTCCGCCACTATATCAACCCCTTCCTGTAATAGGTTAAATACTCACAGACATAAAATATGTATTTGTACACAATCTAGATGGCTCAGACATTAAATATTGGGTAAAAATTCTGTAATACAGCAAAATAAAGATTTCAGATAAGTGTAACTAATTGCAATGTTGATAAAACATTTAATAAAGTGTGATCGATGTTCGCTGGTGTGATTTTCAGTCGTGAAACAAACTGAACATCAATGCAATATCCGGACCGAACAATAGTAAAGAATTTGTCAATAATTATAAAGTCTAGACTTGAAATTTACAGGACACATCTCTGCACTATCATGCAATATTTCTGAAGAAATAATAAATTTCCATGAATAAATCATATAAACCCTCATTCTAAGCTTTCTCTGGAGTCTAGAGGAAGAAAGTTTTTGTTTATTAGTAATCACAACTATAACCAAATACCAGTTTCAAGGAATTAACTTCACTCCTTAGGTATGGTGAAATCTTTACAAAAATTTTCCTAACCTGTCTTTTTTTTTTTTTTTTCTTTTTTGCAAACTTCTGACAGTAAACACAGCTAATTCAGTTTCTCTAAAATGCATGCAGTTCTGTAGTTAATCAAGTTTTTTCTATCAGCAAAGATAATCTGTGTAGAGACGGTACATCACTCAGACACTTGCCTTAATTAATTTATATTTACTTGTCCTATAAGGAACTAGAGGCATTTGTCTTGTATGAAAACAAACATGTCTAGGTACAAACATTTGCCAATTTCGATCACTTTACTTTGCACACCAAAATGGTTACAAGTGTATTTGAAACAAATTATTTCAGACAGAAAATGGCTTCAATTTTCTTCTGCCTACACTAATGCTGTAATAAAGTTAAATTTGGCATAGACAGCTTTCAAAAAACAAGTGTAATCATTTTGTATGTTTCTTTAACCATTAAATAAACAAGTGAATAACCTTGTCCTATATTTCACTGTAGGACAGTGTTCCAAATGAACCAAAATACCCTGACAAATTCTGTTAGATTCAGAAAGACTGTGCACAGCTATGTATTTTATTTCTAAGTAACGAGGTCCATACACATTAAGTCAAAATTGGACTTCCAGGAAAAACTCTAGCTAGATATTGTAGACCTTAAGTTTTTCATTTCAACCCTACAGAATACAGTACTGCAACCCTACAGAACACAGTACTGCAACCCTACAGAACACAGTACTGCAACCCTACAGAACACAGTACTGCTGAAGGTTCTGTACAATTATTAAACACATTTTTTTAAATACAGAGTCACCATGAAAAAAATATGTTGGCATAACTACAAGACAGGTTTTTAAATGGGTATCAAGTGTTCCTATTGCTGTGCAGAACCACACATAAGTTCCATACTAACCTTCTTCCATTTAAACGTGACAGTGGGGGCACCTTGAGCAAGACAAACAAGTCGTCCAGTTCGACCTAACCGACTTGCAGCCTTCGTGTACTTCACTGCATCATCAATGACTGGAACAACTAAAATAACACACAATGTGCTATTAGTACTTCTGTTTTTCTTTTGTTTTTTTTAAATTCAATTTTAAACAGTCGTTATTTTGGATTTTGACAGCAAATTAAAAAGTCAAACATGTTTATACTGTATTTACTTTAGGAATATAATAAGTTTGTCTTTTGAGGAAGATATCTTCCAACAACTATCCATGTTAACTTTTTTTTCTAATTACCTGTCTCCAAAGCTGCTGAAAAAAGGAAATTGCAATCAATAAAATATTTGCCAACATTTCCAAATATTACTTTCATCAAGAATAAACACCTTAACATTTCTGCTTGTATGGGATGTCAGTTAAATTGTTATCTAATAATATGAATTGACACAAAATGTCTGGATTGGACCTAACTGAGAAAATGAACTATTTTCTTCACAAACTGCTCTTGGAAGTCCATTATCACATTAAGAAAATGGCCATTTTATCAGAGGAAGTTTTTGTCTTTCTTAATCAGTCTGGGCATGAAACAATACTGTGCTGATAGGAAAGGACCAGCAGGATAAAACAAAAACTGCATTGAAAGATGAGCTAAAAATATCTGCCTGCATTTAACAAGCCAGAACAAATTCATCCACTACAACTAACTGGTTGGTAAATTTCATTTTAAATCCTGATAACCAAGTTTTATACACATACTTAAACATTATTTACACTGTGTTTCTAATCTCTTTAATCAATCCTATTTCAGGACTATTGAACTGGCGAAGCTTTTTCAAATTTGTAACTGTGTTATTTTTACAGCATTTTAGACATAAAAGATAGAGATTATTCTACATGAGGATAAAATCTAACGTTCCATTCTGTCACTATCTTCCTATTGAGTAATTACCATGGAAACTGGACAGAATGGCGTCTGAAAATGTTCTATCAGATTTTTAGTTCATCATTAAATGTTTCATCTATTATCTTCCCCGTTTGATCCCAATTTCAATGTTCATTTGGAACTGTTTTAGGCACACCACATCATCAATCTTAGCTAACTGATAATTGGAAACTCGACAATCGTATCTATAAGATTTTGCTAAAACTATAGCTAATACCAAATGTGATAAGTATCCCCAAAATAACTTTCCACAGTTTCTTAGAGCCTCGAAGCACAGAGAAGTTATTTTAACACTTATAATAATTCGTGTAGTTATTTGATCGTTCAAATCCAAACCCCCTTTCAGACCATTTTCTGTATTTGAGGGTACTGTGTTATGAACTAATGCTCAATGATAACACAATACCAACTGAAAGATCAGCATAGCCCTTTTCCTTCAATGAGTAGAGAACAACTGAGTTACATTCTTTGCTGACTCACGTAGCCAGGTGTGGAAATCATCTTAAATGTTGCTGATCATTCTGGTTAACTATTTTGGTTTGCTTATTCACTTTCTATGCTTCAACAAATAGACAATTCTACTTTATACTAATAATCAACTCACATTTGACTGTCAGTTCTATTGTCTGCTCGACTGGGTCCCCGATACCATTGTGAGCAACACATGTAAACATCCCAGAATCTGTCTTCTGCACTGACTCAATGAGTAAAGTGCCAACACCATCTTGGTACGAGGGTAATGTTCGTGTCATGTCAAACTCATCCCGTTTCCAGGTAACCATGTCTGGTGTCATTGGGTTTCCTCGAACTCGACATTTTAGTTCAACAGATGTGTCTATGTCACTCTCCACTGCATTAGCTTCATAAATCTCTGCTGGATCTGTGGAAAAATGCCTTTCTTCTCAAAATGATTTTTAAAAACCTTATGATGAAGATTACCTTATGCTTTATTTTCATCCTGGAAATTTCAAATCAAATTTTCCTCTACTGTAACACATGATTTTTTTTTTTTTTAAATCAAATTTTATGCCACAGCAATTTCAGTAATTGGCTTCTTACAGGAACAATATTATCAAGTTGTAACAGAGCCTTATTTCCGACTGTCAAAGCAACAGACAATGCCAACATATCTGACAAATATTAGGCTATTAGCCTACCTCTTATCCTAAATCACTCAAAGATGGTAATCTTCCTATCAGCTCTTGTTCGAAAAATGTCTACAACTCTGCTGGTGAAATTGAAAACTAAAAAATCTTATTGATGCTATCTTTTAATCATTTATAGTATCTCATTTCAAAACTCAAAGGCTGATAAATTCTTAACAAGAACTGTCAACATGTAAATAATTATCAATTCTTGATAAACTATCACATTTTTGTTTTGAAAAAAAAAACAACTGTGAATTACATGCAGTTTGTTTCTTATATTCTTTTTTCCATGCCTTGGCAATAATTCAAATGTTAACTTCACAAACAAAAGTTAAAAGCCAAATATTTATATCTGCACTGACCCTACAGCAAAACTTTATTTTCTGAAATTTATCCTGTGTAACATATTACTCTTGAGTATTAAGATATATCTTCTATTAAGTCAGGTTTACAGCTTCAAAAGTAAGAGCAAGGAAAGATGACAATTCAACAGTCCCAAAACTTACATTGGACGTCAACTGTAAACTGAAATGATGTGCTTCCTTCAATATTTGTGGCAACAATGGTATACACTCCTGCATCATCCTTTGAAATTGCAGATATTGTCAGAACTCCGCCTTCCAAAGAAAAACTGCCTATGTCACCAGGATTGATGACAACATCGCCACGTTTTAACGCGTACGTAACATTGGGCGGGTTGGCTGTAGCAGTCAGATTCACAATCCTACTCTCTCCGGCTGTTATAGATATGATTGCAATCTTGTCTCTAAATTCTGGCTTAACTGAAATGGGAAATTGGAAACATGCTAAGAGCATCAAAATGTGATTTTAAACTTGAGAGCATGGATCATCTAAGTATTCTTCTTCTTACTTCCTTAGAGTACTTAAACTTAACAAATATTCACGCTCACATGTTTTTGTGTAAATTGTGGTCAGACACATCCACATATATTTATTTTCTTGAATTTCTATTTTCTGAAAAAAAAAATTGTGGAATCTTTAAGCCAAAAGTTTAAAAAGGATCATAATTTGCATCGATCTTCATCTATCCATAAAACCCTGACGTGCAAACAGGGTCCAGACCACTGGACTATTGAAGTAAATGTATATGTAACATTCCTATGAAATTAAAAACGGTTCAGATACTAGATTGCCCGTATACTAGAGTACTAACAGTTTACGTATGTGCATGACATCACATGTTTGTGGGTAATCTTTTGTTCTGCATTGACTATTACTATGCTTTTTATATTCAATGTTTATCATTTAACTGAAAATATCTCCTGAAATGTTTTATAATAGTACTTCACTTACTTTCCTACAGTCTAGAACAGTAAACAAAGTATCGTAAAATATGAAAATTTGGTGATGTAGTTCCATGTTCAATGAAGCATCAGTGATCATAGTGGTGCATCAGCAAGCTATGTAAACAAATTCTAAAATTTTCATCAATAAATTCAAAAATTCTGCCAATTTATTCATGCAACCTAATTTTAGTGCATCAACACCATCTGTGAATTTAGTGAACATAAACTGGTTGCGAATGTTTGGTTTTGGGGGCTAAAGTACTGTATTTCATAAGATATACATGTAATTCTCTGAAAAAACAGAGTGCATCTTGCTTTTAAGGAATTTTCTAATACATGTACAGATACTTTTTTTCTATTTTGTACTCACAAAGGACATTTAAAGTAATTGCATCATGTATAGTCTCCTGTAAGACAAGATTTGTCGCTCTGCACCCATACGCTGCCTCGTGATCTGCCGATGTGGGAATGATCTCAAGCTGGTTTTTTGATATCTTCCCACCATTCACTCCTGGGGACCGACCAATATCTGTGCCTGTCAGTTTATGGTTATTGTGCATCCATGTAATCTCTGCTGCTGGGTTACTGGATGCTGACATACACGTCAAGCGCAGGCGATGACCAGCACGACCCACCACTGGATCACTGGATATGTTCAAGTCAGCTGGAGGAACTGGAATTTGAGAAACAAAACTTATGATAAATCTCCCTCTTTCCTTCCTTCTTGGGTTAAATTAGCTAGGTACATCCAACCACATATTTTTTTCAAAGAATTTAACTTCAAATTTAAACAAATACAAAGTTTAAATTTGTGACACTTCTACCAATTTAAATGAAAGAACTGACATGTTGTTTATCTCTAAGGAAAGAATTTCAATTCAATTATTTAGAGGTAAATATGTTTGTCTGGTACCATTAGTTATTGGAACCTGTCTCTGCTTTGCTTCAGGAAAAAGCACTTTCCCTGATATTACCCTGCTGTTTATTGATAAATACTAGATTAATGCATTAAACCATCAGGAATAAGCAATTCTGCATGATCTTTTTATTTCTTTTCAAACGCTAGGAATGTTTAACTTACAATGTACAGTCAGTTTCCTTAGAGCTACCAGTGGTTGATCTGTTGCCCTATTTGAAGCTTCACATTTATAAATGGCACCATTGTCATCTGCTTTTGTTACTATGGCAATCTCTATGGCAGGTATATTTCCGGCAGACATGTCTGTAACATCTGTCACCTCAACATCACCTGAAATAAGTACAGTAATTCTTGTTCAAATATTGAAATCATTCTGTGTGGTCATAGCAAAATGCTTTTTCAATTAGGTCAGTTAGTGCTCATGTCAAGGCATTTTTGCATGTCATTTCGTCGACTGTAGGATCAGCAACTCTTGCTATCAGTTAAATTATATGGTGAAACACTTTCTGTGTCTTAATCTTCAAAACACAACCAGAGAGATCTCAATGTGCTCAAAACATGAACAGTTTCTATCTACCTTTGAACCACTTGAGTGTAGCAGGTGGGTTTCCCCTGAGAGCAGTACACCTCAATTTGACAAGATCTCCTGCACGTATTGACTGGCCCTCAGTATACCCTGTGATCTGGGGGGCTTCAGGTGGATCTTCAAGGATAAAACAAATCTTTACATACAAGTAAACTGGTGTAACAATATCAGTAATATCCTTATATTACTTAAGCTTACAAAACTAGTAAAGATCTGGAAACAAGTGAATAAAAACTGAATATTTAAACACACAAGTAAAAAATTTTCATGGTAATCATAAAACCCCTAGCAAATGCCTGCAAATTATTATGACATGTGGCATCTCAGAGAGGATAAATATCATGCTGAATTATGACAGCTATAAGTCAAACTGACCTTGAATTGTAGAGGCAACAATGAATATTTGAATAAATTCACAACTAATAAAGCTAGAGTTTACTGCCAATAATGAAGATTATTTCTAACTTACAAAGTACTCCAACTGTAGCAGTATCTGCCACAGTGATCCCTAGCTGATGGTTTGCAGCAGAGCATGTATAGATGGCATTCGTCTGTGTATTACTCAGAGTTATATCTATTTCTGAGATTGTAATATATCCTCCATCTGGGGACTGCTCTGTGCGGGATCGAATGTCAGCACCACTAGACCCCTGCGGTATCCACGTGACAACAGCTGCCGGGTTACTGTTTGATGTAGTACAGGTCAAGGTCAAAGTTTCCCCAGCCTTTGCTTCTCGTGTTCCCGTTATGGTCGCTTTCTTTGGTGCAACTACATCAAACAAATATCATAATTACATTAATGGTTTATGCTACATGCACATATCAGCATTTGTTTCTTTTTAATGGCCATTCACAGAAATTATTTCTGGTAATTTGATAACCATATTGGAACAGTTTCATCAAAAGCTAATAACAGTCATAACCCATCTGCTAGCTTTAAGTGCTTAACAGAAAGAGCTGCTTTAAATCGTGAGGACAGATTACCCCTGCTGATTAAAAAGTAATATCCCCCGGTATATAAAAAAACCCGCAGCAGTAACTTTTCATTCTTTTATCAGTTATTTAAATAAGAAGTTCAATGAACACATTCTTGTTTTTAAATACAGTTTCACATTCTCAAATTGTTTGCAGTTTTATTGTTAAAATATTACTGTATAAAATAACACATTTACATGACATTTCAGCTTAAATTTTAATCTGAATTCCCAAACCCTTTTTTACACTTGCCACTTTAAGGATTCAGTAGAATCCTTTTCAAATTTTTCAAAAATGAGACAGAAATAGAGGGACTCCAATACCACTATCATAGAAGAGTTTAAACAACCTATTTCAATGTAAATTCAGGTCTAAACAACTTGGACTTTCATCTAAAATATTCATCTGAAGCATTTTTAAAGCCACCAAAAACATCACAGTGTGAATCTCTACTGAAAATTCAATAAATTGCTGAAAATATTTAAATCAAAACAATTACCGGCGTTTCAATGGAGCATGATAGAATACTATTTGTTCTAATAGAGCCGCTCTGCATGTTAAGTTATTGATGTTTCCCAAGAGTCAGTACCATCTTAGGTTGCTAATCTCAACACATCAATAATATCTCAGAATTCTGCGACGGCGGGATTACAAAAGGCAATTTGAGTAACACTTTTTCCTTATAGAGACAAACTTTAACAGATCCAATTCACCCTAATGTCTAGTCGTGTCTAAATTATTTTGGCAGAGCTTCTCGACGACTGCGATCGTCAAAATCAACACCCATGGATATTATTTTGAGGATGGACCTTTATGAAGACTGAATGATACAACCAATATGATAATGCCAGACTGTCTCTAAAGAAAGCATTTTTTTTTAACATATAAATGATTTCCCCTATAAAGTTTACTTTTCTGGAAGTATTCATAATCCTTCAAGTGAAATGTCATCTAATTGTACCGCCTTTACTCATTTCAGTAGGCCATAAGCTAATGTGCATATTATGCAGTCTTTCAGTCAAGATTATAAATCCACTGATGAGAGACGTGTAGTGTTGAATGATAGGAAATAGTGAAAACCAAGTCTTGTCAAAAAGTTATAAAAAAAGTTACTCCTTATCCAAAGCTTTTTGTTGATGTTTTTTTATGTTGTATATGCCATGCATAGTGTAAAGTTACTGTTTTATAAATAAGGCAATAACAAAATGCTATAAAGGTTCCAATAACTTAGCAAAGTGCCAAACTATCACAAGTATTTATTCTTATGAACACCATGAAACAGTAAGTAATGTTTTCCAACAAGCTTGTCACTATTTGCAACCATTCTTGCCATTTCGGCAAGAAATGTCCTCACATGGAGCAAAAGTAAGTCATGAAATGCATTCTAAATCATCCTTTAGGTTACCAATTGTTTACAGAAATACATGAAAATAATGCCACAAAAGTATCTACCTGTACTTTCTCTGCCAAATGCAAGCGAATCGACAAGCTTCAATATTCAGGGTATTAAATGTTTAAGAAATTGGTTCATGATTTAATTCTTTTAATTTTTTACAGTTTGATGATCTGACAGACAAGTTTTTTGATTTATAAATATCCTGAAAGTGGAATGAAAAAATATTATAAAATGATTTTGAGTGTCCCAACTTGAACACATTGTGTTCAGCTTGTTCAATGTATTTTTAGAAATAATTACAGTGAGTGACCAAGTTTTCAAACTAGAAACTTTCCAAGGTATTAATGAATTTCAATATTCAGATATATTTTACGTCATTTTCACAAAGGCCATAATAAATACTCCACAAAAAGTACGAGTTTATTTACTTTGGCCTTGATACAAATTACAACAATACTTACAATGAACAATGAGTTTTCTAGTCACTATAAGCGGTGAGTCTGCATTCACTCTGTTCCAGGCCTCACATCGGTACTCTGCATCATTATCTGACCTTTCAGCCGTTATTACCAAATCATTCACACATTTGTTGTCCCGCTGACTGTATGAGAAATCCACCTGTGCATTGTTTCGGAACCATGCAATCTGTGCGAGGGGGTTGCCACCTTCAGATGTGCATGTCAGTTGTACCGTGTCATTTACTCTGATGGCCTGGTTTGGTTTGTAACCAGTAATTTCTGGCTGAGAAGGTGGGTCTGAAATATCACAATTTTAGAAAATTTTGAACGATCTTTATGTCAGGAAGTACAATCTATATTCTTTAAAACAATTCGTCACTGGACAATATCCTCTACTGACAAAAACATTAGCTGTTGAGAAAACTAATTTCATAACATTATAATTTGTCTTCAGGGTAACTGAATGATATAGCAGGCAATTTACCTGACTGACAAACTAATACATCTAAAGTTTCCAGGAGTTAATTATCTTGCAGGCTTACAGCTTACTATTGGGACACTGCCATGGAACAGCTACGACAAAAGTCTTCTAGACATTTTATACATACAGCAATAACTAGCAAGTGTTAAAACTGTCACCTCTGTTTAACTGAATGTATAGCGAGTCCAAAAATTGAGAAACAAATTGGTATTTGAAAACAGAAAAAAAAAAAACTCTGTTGTTATTCATTCAAATACTTCTTGCTTAGTCTAGAAAGAAAATTGATCTTGATCTTTAAAACCTACAAGGATGTTTGTTCTCTTAAGTAAAAATCAAGGGGCGAATACTGAAAAGTTCTTAATACTAGATATAAATACCATAAAATATTTAAGAAACAGATTGTTTACACATTACAAAATCGGGCATTTCTTTTTTTGACAAAGAGTTACAATACTGACTGATGTGCTTAATATTTCAGGGCATAACACTTTTAATGTCTGATGCTCATGGCTGCACACACAGCTGTAAAAAAAAATGCTGAATATAAATGAAATAATCTTTATATAATGTAGAATGAGACAGGTATGACATCTAGAACTTAGCAACTGGCAACACATATGAAGCTCCAAAAAAACTGCACAGTGGAGAATAATAATGAAATCAAGAGATAACAGTAGGTATTGTAGAGTGCAATGTATGCCTAACTGTCTGATTTAAAACAGCAATGAATGCTTCAGTGATATTCTTTGTCCTTTTTCTTTCACCGATGATGTAAAAAAAGGGTCCTAAAACTTAATGTACCATATGTTCATATAACTAAACCCCTGAAAAGAAACTGATTTATCATACTGAAATACAGAACAACTGAACTTTTCTTTCCAAAATTAAATTTCATTTACTATGGAATAATTTCAGGTTTTGGTTTTGTTATTTATGCTTGGTAAGTATGAGTTTTTATTACTGCAGTATCTATTCCCTGTGTTATCATGAAACTTGATAGATACAGACAATAAGGCTGCCAAATTCTGTACGTAAATCATAAAAAATCTTGCCCATTATATTATACTGTGCCATCTCCCTACATTATGATTCTATGCATACTGGTAGATTAAGGCGGTATATAAATCTAAATATCCTGTCAATTGCCCCATTGTTCAATGGTTCCATTACTGTTCAAATATCCTTTCCTAGTCTCTCAGACGGCATGCCGAATATAAAGTTGGTGAAAAAAATTCCGGCAACGGTCATGCTGGTGTAATATTGCGTTTACACCAAGAGCTTATATCAACCCTATTCTCTGTACATGGATTATTTGGAAGACAATTTTCTTAGTATGAATAAATAGACTATGAATCCAGTAATGGCACATTCTTCAGATTTTCTTTCACTCTATCAGAACTGGAATTAACCAAAGGCTAGGATTTCATTATCTTGGACCCGAAGAAGTGATACAAACAGAGATAGAATCACCTTAATTTCCAAAATAACCGATAGTTTCCACAGCATGTGAAAACAGTAATTAAATGTGGGGCGTAAAAGCTTTTCAGAGGTCTAAGAAATGGTTCAGAGATCTTGGACACATAATGGTTTTCATGAAAAATACATTGCTTACTCATTCTCAATACACTCATCATTTTATCATATTTGTTCCTCTCATTTGTAGAGCATTACAAATACTCAACAATATTTAGAAAATGGAAATGTGGGGACTGTAATATATTGACAAGCATTTACCATAATAACTGAGATGTTATCTTTTATGAGTATATAATGTGATTTATCACAGATAATAATGAACGTAGAGAAAAAGCAATCAGCCTTAAATAGTCATTATTTGTAATGTATATTGTGAAATGTAATGTTATTTACATATCCAAAGTTACGCCTAATTATTACATGATAATATCAAAACACAGATGGCTATCTGAAAATCCTGACAGCTAAGAAAACACATTTCAAGAAAATTAATGACCTTGTACAGATGTCTCCATTAATACCAGTTTATATGAATAAGAATTACCCGTATTTCTTAAAGTCAAAATAAATAATCAATCAGCAATTTCATACTGAAATAAACCAGGTCAAATATACTTTGCAAAGTAGTCCACATTTCAGAAAAGAAATCTGTAGATTCATGACCAGTGGCATTAACTCATTAGGTTTCTATACCTCAAGATATTTTATAGTCCTTATGTTTAAATGAAAATATTCTTGCTTAATATTTCAAAATGTAAATACTACATATTTCCTAATAAGTCTTCACTGTGTTAAAAATGGATAAAAACGGTCATCATCTTCTCTGTAAAACAATACTTTTAAAAAACTCAAACTCATGACCCTAATACAGCTAATCCTGTTATACAGACTTCCTTTGCCTTTATAATCCAGAAAGATCTACTGTCTTTGCTTGGATCTGCTTCTAGTTACAGTTTAAATCCTCTTTTACGAAAAACTAACATTCATTTTTGTGACATATACTACCTTCATGATACTTACAAAGCACACTCAGGAAGACCGTGATCTTATAGGGACCATTGATTAAGGCATCATTATGGGACTGGCATGTGTAGCGCACATTGTTGTCATCCGGATATTTCGGGTTCAAGGTCAATGTACTCTTAGCATCTTCTCGTTTATCATTGGGTATTGCAGTTTTCTCGTATTCTACTCCATCTGTTATTTCCTGATTGTTTCTGAACCATTTCAGGGTGGCGGCTGGCCTTCCTGCCGATGACGTACACACAAGCTGTAGAACAGGTTCTGTATATATCACCTCTACCACTGATCCATTCGCATAGTTCTCAATCTCAGGAAAATTTGGTGGAACTGCAACAAAGAATTTTTAAAATTAAAATTGCACTTATTTTGTATCATTTCAAGTTTTTATTTTCAACCAGTTAAAAATAATCATAATACTGTGATGATACAGAGAATGCTGACTGAAGGGGAAAAATGTGTATGGAATAATACAAAAGGAAGAAGCATCATATGTCTAAAATCAGTAGACTGGTGAGAGCAAAACAAGAAACAAGAGAGCTATGATGACCCTGGATCGCTCACCTGAGTACTTTGGCTGTGGGTCTGCTGTTAAGCAAACATCAGAAGCAATATTACATTTTCGAACTGAAGATTTTCAAAGATGTCATAATTTATACAAATAAAACACATGGTGCAGAGGCAATTTTGAACTAGCAGCTTGTGAGGAGATGTCATTTGAAACAAAATTTTGATAAAAATCTATTTTTACCTAGGGCTGCCATTTTGTGCAATGGAGTGGAACCATTTGAGCAATTTTCATAGGTAGATATGTAAAGAACATTCCTGTGAAATTATGTGGAATAAAAATTGCTGTTCAAAACCAAAAGTCTTTTATACATTTTTCATTTTATTTTATTCTCTTGAAGCCTTTAAATGTAAAGGAGCAGATCTGTTTGAGGAATTTTAGAAAAAGGCAACATAAGAACCATTTCGATAAGTCTGATGAAAAATGGCATTGGAGGGTGTCATTTGTAGCCAAATATTGACGAAAATCTATTTTTAGCTCTGGTGGCCATTTTGTGCAACAGAGCATAACCATTTGAACTATTTTAATTGAGGCTATATATAAGGAACATTTCTGTAAAATTTGGTGGAAAATGACTTGCATTTCAGGAGAGGTAGTTTGAATTTTTGTCTTTTTTTAGATTTTGCAGCCCTTATGTGCAACGAAGATGAAGAGTTTGAGCAATTTTAGAAAAAAGGCAATATAAGGAACATTTCTGTCAAGTTATGTTTGGCCTACTGGTTCGTGTGGAGATGTCATCTGAAGCCAAATATTGACAATCTATTTTTAACTCTGGTGGCCATTTTGTGCAATGGAGCCTGATGAGCAAGTTTAATAGAGGGCTATGTAAGTGGCATTTCTGCAAAGTTTGGGTGAAAAAGACCTTGCAGTTTAGAAGAGGTGCATGAAATTCGCTCTGCAAGTCAAGTGGGTAGAGATGAAGTACACTGAACAAGCAACTAATCCAGACTGTTTGAATAAAGTAGGAGAAACAATAGCAAGCTAGGTGTTTTATGGATAAGATAATACTGAAAAACATAAATAATTTTTCAATGCTCCTTACCGATTTGAAAGACAATGACTAAATGAACACAAGACAAGGGACAAGTCTCCTTCTTTGTATTTCAGGTTCCTGTAATAAAGACTCTCTGCAAAGTCTTCTTAATTTAGACTGACTTCTTCAACATAGAATGTTATAAAAAAAACTTCTTTGATATTTAACAGTACTGTTTGTTCAATGTTGACCTTTCACAGTATTGACTGGATAGTTAGATGAGAATAATTATAAAGGTTACATATTACATAAATTTATTTCAGTTTTTGTTGCTGTTTTCTTACAGAGAAATTTAAATGCCAACTTAAAGGTTGGGTTTTATGTTTAAGATATGTTTGTATTTTCAATAGGTTTGGATTAAAAAGAGAGTAATTCTTAAAGTAAGGCTGCATACTGATAACCCAATGCAATAACATGGTAACTCAAAATAAATGAAGGTTTTACTGTAACATTGCACTGTGCTATTAATATAATATCTTTTTTATTCAAATTTCAGGACAATCTTGTACCTAGAACAGTAAGGTGTGCCTTGGCTACCAGTGGTGGATTGTTGTCTGCCGGTCCGACTTGGCACTGAAAATCATCATCATCATCCAAGATTGTGTTCAATATCTGTAAGTTGTATTCGGTCCGGTCACTTCCTATAATACTGTATCGCCCTTGGTAACCGGGGATCTGTCTATCAAAGCCTAAAATACACAAAAATAGTTCTTAAATTAATTCTATGAATATTTATAAAGCTTGGAATCCAAAGAAAATAAAAGCAACTGCACATATAAAATAGTTTGCTATTATACATTTCATGTGAGACAGAGGTGTTCCTCTGATGAGCTGTACAAAGAAAACTATTGCTACACAACTTTCTGGTGACAATTTCTGACTCAAAATAGTCTAGTATTTTTTTAACATTGTTTTGTCAAATACAGGCTACTGCACACAGAGAAAGACAGTTAGTTTTGTCAAAGTGAAAAGCCATTGATTTCACAACTGCAGTGCTGACTCTTTCAAACAGAATTTTATCAGTTTCAGGACTTCAAACAGGAAAGAGATAACCATACTTTAGGACAGCAAAGACGACATGTAATTAACAATTTAATTGTTTTTCTCCTTTTCTTCACTATCTGTAAAAACAGCCTTGTCTGACACTTGAAAAACATCCTGTGAAATAACAAAATGGACATAAATTCTCCTGTTATACAATCTAATTACCAAACAGACTCATTAAAAGAATAGCAGACTGGAATAAAACCACTGGCATGTGACAGTTCTCCCCTATCTCAGTCTTCTGTTTGGGGTCTGATCTTAACTAATTACCTCCTTTTTTTGCCTTTAAAGGATATAAACCACAGTAGTCTAACAGAGAACAACCCACCAGGGAACTCTCCAATTAATGTTTTGAAAACCATGAAAATCTATCAGCTAGTATTTGAAACATGTCTCACAGGATATCTCATGTATAATAGAGCTCCGTCATGCGATTCAGTCTGAAAATTAGACAATAATTTATCAAATGTGAAGACTGGCTGAGCAATACTGTACGACTTTTAGTGATGGAAGATAGAAGCATCCGTATCACACTGTGATGAAAATCCTTTATTATGCATTTATTTTTCTATCATCAAAAGACATTTTTTAAACTCAAAACATTTTTTCAGCCATTTTTACTTGGATTATACTCTGTATCAGGCAACACACTTAATCCAGGGGACATTTTATTGTTTTTGTATGGTGCTATAGACTACAGTCTATAACAGTTTAGACCAGAACTAACCAAAAATTATCATCCTAGCACTATAGTCCCTCTTTGCTTTGAAGAAAACAATGGTTAGCCTCTCATGCAAATAATTCCAAAATGGTCTCAATAAACATAATTGATTTTGTCTTCAACAATGCGCTTATAATAAGACCATGGAAAGCAATCCACCTTTTATCAGGTGGCTGTCAAATATAATCCAGCTAAATTAAACCTAATCAAGTACACATATTTAAGAACAGCCTCTTTAATCCAATTATACAAATGCCAGACCATTTTTAACTAGCTTTTAATTACATTATCAGGGCTTGTACTGATTTTATGAAGCTGTTATCTGCAATGGGCCACATGTTCCGACAGGATTGTCCAGCAAGTGTACTTACACACAAATGTAGCTACCTAGGTGATACTTATAAGAGAGTAACTTCTTGTCAGAAAATATATAATTATTGTTGTTGAATGGAATTGGCAAAATAGTGTACAACAGATAAGACAAAACAAAAGGTTTTACTGTAGTTATATGCTTTGTCACAATATTGTATATATATCACAGACTATTCATTTCTTGTGCATCTATATCAAAGAACGGAAAAATAAATAAACTAGAGAAAATCTAAGCATGCCACCTTGACCTTGCACAAAGAAGTTTGATCATGTTCTCTTCACACTACCACCATGAACACTCTTGTACTTATGCTCAAATATTTCATATACTCAATCTTCATCTTGTTACCTGACATAACTTGTTAAGTACTGTATGAATAAGCGTTAAGCTTGTGACATGGCAGTGTTTGCAATTTTCGCGAATTCTTATAAATTGTGAAAATATCAGGCAGCGTAAATTTCATCCTTCAGAAAAGTATATTCTACCCATGCACTGTGTAGCTGGTATTTGTAATTTCTTTTAGGAACTGATATTTTCTTATGCATTGAATTGTATATATAAGCAGTGCATCAATTTGATATGCCTAGAAATGATAAAAACTGAAATAGAACGCAATTTGAAAAAAGTTTATGTCGGTCATCACGTGACATTCTTAGTTATTGAAAGGGAAGTAACTGTTGCATTGATTAGTATTATACAGATTCAAAAACTATTTACTAACTTGATATTGTTTTCACACCTTATAAATTAAGTCTCGTACAACCAGGTCATGCAACAAAGCAATGCAGTGTGTAATTATGAAAGGAAATCACCCAAAAGAATGCCCGTTTTTCATGTATCAAAGGAAGGTGAACAAAACAAGTTTTGACAGTTTTACGGTATGATTGTTTACAACTCATATACTAGACTATGACATTATTGTGTTGAATGTACTTTTCTATATAGTGATAATCACATAGTTACTGCAAAATCATCAGCAAATTATGTTTAATCCAACAGTATCAAGAAAACTGTTGTAGTAAAATCTAATGTATTATAACTGCAGTCAATGATACAGGATTCGTGAACATTTCCACCTGCAAAACTTCTGTTAACTTCTGAAATTGTGCTTTCGCAAACTTTTGGACTTGCGAAAATATCCACTTATACAGTATATCTGAGTGACCTCGACATTAAACTTGGAATGTGGGCTCAAGGCATGATGTACATATTCAAAATTATTTCAAAATCCTTTGGCATTTAAGGACTGGAAAAGATATGCAGATTCAAAGTACAGTGACAAACATTTGGCCCTGATGAAACAATATGTCTCCACAAGTAACGGTTGTTGTCAATAAAAGTGAACACCATCCAAGACAACAGTACCCTGCCTGAATGATGATATAGAGATATTCTGTGACCTGTCATTTAAATGAATATGCAGGTCACATTTTAGTGTACAACTACGGCTATTTCTTTAGACAAGTGACATGAAGAAATTGTACATTAACGAGCCTAAGCCCCCAATTTTATATTCACAAGAAGTTACGACCAGCAAACTAATTCCACTTTATTGCCATTCCTAAATAACAGAAAACATATCTCAGCTCTGTGCTACTCCTAAATCTGAATACTTTTTCTAATTTTTTTCCCCCATACTCTGCAAAAGAGTAGATATAATTTGTCCAAGATGTCTTTTAGTTGTCAAGGCTTAGACTACATATGGCGGAAAGACAATAATAACAGAAATATGTAGCAATAAATCAAGGGTTAAAGGTTCCAGTTACTACAGATTACAATCTTTATAATAACAGATTCTCTCAATTAAGAAAATCTATTTCAAAATGCAAAAAAAAAAAAAAAAGTCAAAATTCCTCCAGTACCATAAACGCTCGAATATAATACGCATTTTTTTTCAAGAAATTTCAGTACTGACGAAGGGGTGCGTATTATACACGAGGGTGGGCCGTCAGACAATTTTTTTCCAGCTTGAAAACCTGTAAAAAACCGCCCAAAAGTCAATAATTTCTGTCCAAATGATCATGTTTTCTTTTTTGGTGCACCTTCTTTTTGGAGAGCGTTATTAAGGGGAGAAAACCAATGTCATCAGAACTGAAAGTACGGTATCGTAAAAGCCGTTATAACGCCGTTTTTTTTTTTTTTTTTTTTTTTTTTGTGTTCAGTTTTTTTTTTTTTTTTTGGGTTTTCTTTTTTTTTCTCTAAATGTATAACTGCTAAAGAATCAATCATATAACCAATGCTTACCGGTATTATTCCTGTCAATATTCGCACTCACACAATTATCGACCAATTAATTTGATAAAGGAGTCGTCCGTATATTGTTAAACAAAAATAATTATTAGTGTTGTTTGATGTCGCCATAATTACGAGATGTTTGTTAACACATCCAAAAGGTATTGAGAAGGTGTTGACACTTTGAGATAATGCCATGTTTATTCGACATTTCCGAAAGAAATAGTTTCTAGCGCTACTTGTCCTTAATGAAATAAATAGTTAAATGCAACCATAGCGATATTCACGCGATGTAATTGTTACGCGCACCGTCAATGGCCGCTTCCTGAACAAAAACATGGACAAATGGTAACTCTATTTCCAGATGAAATTTGTGTGCGTATTATATTCCAGTGCAAGCTTTTTTTCCCAGATCTTGAGGCCAGACCAGGGGTGCGTTTTATACACGCTAGCGTACAATATTCGAGTGTTTACGGTAAATGTATTTTAATTTATTTTATATAGTTATGGTATTTCTGAAATAACTATAACCAATACTATCATTGGGCATACTAAATCTGTACTATTACAGTAATGAAGTGTTATATTTTCTTGGTCTAGCAATAGAACTTATGGACAATTTAATCTAAAGACAGACCATCCTGACTTTAAAATGGCAAAGACAATTCCCCTGACAATTAATTATTCTATACAAAACAATCTAAATTAAAATCATGTCTGGCATAAAATGAAGGTTTTAAAATAAGTCACATAAAAGCTTATTTCTTGGGGTCAATTACAGTATGCAATCAAGATGGAACAATATAAAAGAGAAAACATTTCCAGCAGTATTTTACTTAAAGGAACATACACTTAATCTAAGCTCATTCCCTATAAAATGAAAAATAACAGCTAATGTACAGAAGAATATATATTCAACTAGAGAATATTGTGTCCATAGGACACAGTTGCCCCCATATTCTGCTGTATTGTCACAAAAAATCCTGTACAATTATAGGACACTGGTGTGTATAAAGTTTAAAAATGCTTTTTTTTGCTTAATCAGGGGTCTGAACTCTGCTGATCTCCAATACATTTACATCAAAATACCCTGTGAGTAAGTTCACATCCTGACAACTATTTTCAGAAAGTTTCATTGCTGTAGCAGTTAAAACACCTTTGGAGTTACAAACCAGTCTGTGTATGGACAGCAGGACAGCTGGATGGACGGACAAGGGCAAAATCTATATGCCATCCCGCCCACCCCAACCATCAAATAACTCTCTTTATAAAAGACTAATCCATTCAGTTTACCTGCTGTACAATCTTTTTTTTCTTTTTTTGACTGACACCTTAACATAGGTGGCAATCAATTTAGTATCATTCAGATTTACACGGTTTGAAAGAAAACTGTATGCTTAAAATTTTAGGGTATTTTCTGCAGTACAACAATATGCAATAAAAGTGAAACGTTTAAAAGTCAGAAGTTAAGTAGAAGTTGTGACAGACTTGGCATGAAGTATTTTACGTCTGCTGCTGCTTCTGCTGGAGCACGTGGCCAAACAATGCACAGCTCTCTGTCTGACAATTTCTAAACTGTTTATATAAAACTTGCCAAACTGTAACACAGAGAAGTAAACGCAACAAGCTGAATACCCTAAACTTGAAAACAAACATAAATGTCATATACCAACATTTCAGATTCCAAAGGGCATAAACCCTGTAGAACAAAAGGTCTTTAAAGTACCACAGACATGTTTTGTCTCTTCTAATCAAACCACATTTTAAACATATGACAAGGAAAACCTTATCTTGATGAAATCATGAAAATAACCAAAGAATGTTGTAATATTCTATCTATCAAGTGACCCATTTATTATTATGTAGTTTTGTGTACATTCTAATGACAAAGACCCAGATTATTTTAAAACTAGAAAAATAGAAATTAACACAACTCAATCCGGTTTACTTTTGGACATAACTTTTACCAAATGAACAAAAACACCTCCACAGAACTGCTCAGGAATAGTATATTATCCTCTCCCCAGTTCTGGAACATTTAGAGCTCAAACACCTGTCAGTAACATCACACAGCTTCTTATCAAATTTTTGTTACTCACCATTTGTTTTGTTTTTTTCTTTATGATATTTAAGGTTTTTGCTTTTTTCCTGATCAAGATTTTCACACCTGTTAATGTAATTATTCATTTTTCTATGAACTTACTTTCAACAGAGCTAAATGTTCACCTACACTCAGTGTGAAATTACTCAGTGGTGTAGCTGAAGGCAGTATGGCTGAAGATGGTATGGCTAAGGTGGTAATTGGTTAAACAGCCAGTATCAAGAACAAACAAACATGGATTCGA
Organism: Cyclina sinensis; assembly: GCA_012932295.1. Taxonomy (NCBI): domain Eukaryota; kingdom Metazoa; phylum Mollusca; class Bivalvia; order Venerida; family Veneridae; genus Cyclina; species Cyclina sinensis. The sequence goes on from JAAONU010000002.1 coordinate 48,307,020, forward strand.
GAGTGTGTCTACAGGCTTAAAGCTTCCTACACAATCAAACTAAAATAACTTTGGTATAAACTAAACAAACACAACCTACTACAGTTTCAAATATTTCTTTTTCAACTACCAGCACACTTTCACTTTCAGATCTTAAATTTCTCTGAAGTTTTAAGGTAAAAGAGGTATGCCTCCCTCTTTGACCTGACATGACAATAATAGTCAAGATGGATATCACAGATGTTATGGTTTCATCATGGGATCATGTTTTTCATCACTGGGTCACTTTCTGAAAGACAGTCTCTGCTTGCTATTTTTTATTTTTCAGACTTGGAGATACATGTCCAGAAAAAAGCCTGTTTTTCTAGACTTCATTAAAGAGAAATCTGTCAAGTCAGAGAGACTGCCATGTACATAAAGAAGATCAGGAAATTCCATCTCAAATTTTTTCTCTGAAAACAAGCCATAAAATCCTGATTGGTCCAATTAGTGTTTATGTCATTTCTCAGCTAATCTTTTCTACCTGTCATACCTTGTAACTATCTTACCCAATTCATTATCTTAGAGAGAAAAACAACAGCTTACTTAGCTGTTACACTGCTAGCACAGAAAACAAGAACTGTGTTAGTTAATGTATTTTCGTGCTGTTTATTTGCTTTTAATTCAATAAACCAGAAGTCAACACTAGAAATGCCACTGTCCTGGCACCAATACCCCCCACATGCAGCGCTTTGTCAGTAGGGTATTGACATAAGAAAACGTTACTTTATGCCCCAGACTGTAATTAGGTATGAAAAAATCATAAAGGGCTATAACTCAATAAAATTGTGCAAAAGAGGGTAATGGTTCTTGGGTAATGCACTACTCTTCAATGAAATCTATCCATCTATGAAATTTCAAGTTGATATCTTCAATACTTTTTGAGTTATGCTGCAGACAAAATAATGCAAAAGCCAGTTATGGATCCTGGGCACTGCACTTCTCCTCAATGAGTTCTATCCATCTATGAAGTTTCAAGCTGATACCTGCAAAAGTTGTACCCCAGATAAACACTAGAATGCCAATGGAAAGCCCCCTATGGGGATGGGACAGTGAAATGAAAACTGGGGGACAATGATGATGGAAGGACAAGGCAGGCCTATATGATGTCTCTTTCAGGGAGCATAACAAATGTATCACTGTATTTTCAAATTCTTCCATGCATGGAGAAGTAATGACCCAGACAAGGTCTATCATCAACATTTTGGACCTTTAAGCTGACACTGTGACCTTGACCTCTGAGCTAGGAATCTGGGTCTTGCATGCAACATACCATCTCATAAAGGTAAACAAATGTGCTAAGGTATTTTAAAATCCTTCCATGGAGGGAGAAGTTATGGCCCAGACAAGGTCTATCATCAAAATTTTGGACCTTTGACCTGTCACATTGACCTTGACTTTTAAGCTGGAAACTTGGGTCTTGCACACAACACACTGTCTCATCAAAGGGAACAAATGTGCCAAGGTATTTCATTCAGTGGCATGCACTCTTGTCTGATACATTCACAAATGCAAGAGTACACTAGCTGCCTACTGTCAGTGGCACTCTTGTCTGATACATTCACCAAAGCAAAAGGACACAAGCTGCCTACAGTCAGTGGTTCTCTTCTCTGACACATTCACCAAAGCAAGAGTACACAAGCTGCCTACCATCAATGGCACTCTTATCTGACACATTCGCCAAAGCGAGAGGACAAAAGTTGCCTACAGTCAGTGGTTCTCTTCTCTGACACATTCACCAAGGCAAGAGGACACAAGTTGCCTACCATCAATGGCATTCTTATCTGACACATTCACCAAAGCAAGAGGACACAAGCTGCCTACCATCAATGGCACTCTTATCTGACACATTCACCAAAGCAAGAGGACACAAGCTGCCTACCATCAATGGCACTCTTATCTGACACATTCGCCATAGCAAAAGGACACAAGCTGCCTTCAGTCAGTGGTTCTCTTCTCTGACACATTCACCAAAGCAAGAGGACACAAGCTTCCTACAGTCAGTGGTTCTCTTCTCTGACACATTCACCAAAGCAAGAGGACACAAGCTGCCTACCATCAATGGCACTCTTATCTGACACATTTACCAAAGCAACAGGACACAAGTTGCCTACAGTCAGTGGTTCTCTTCTCTGACACATTCACCAAGGCAAGAGGACACAAGTTGCCTACAGTCAGTGGTTCTCTTCTCTGACACATTCACCAAAGCAAGAGGACACAAGTTGCCTACAGTCAGTGGTTCTCTTCTCTGACACATTCACCAAAGCAAGAGGACACAAGTTGCCTACAGTCAGTGGTTCTCTTCTCTGACACATTCACCAAAGCAAGAGGACACAAGCTGCCTACCATCAATGGCACTCTTATCTGACACATTCACCAAAGCAACAGGACACAAGCTGCCTACCATCAATGGCACTCTTATCTGACACATTCACCAAAGCAAGAGTACACAAGCTGCCTACCATCAATGGCAATCTTATCTGACACATTCACCAAGGCAAGAGGACACAAGCTGCCTACAGTCAGCGGCACTCTTCTCTGACACAAGGGAGAGAAAACAAGCTACCTTCAGTCAGTAGCATTTTGTTTTCATACAACAGGGTAAGTATGGATGTAAATTTTAAAATAAAAGCCATACAGACAACATAAAATTTAAACCAAATGCTATTCCATCATAATTTTTTTTTCTCTCTAAGTTTGCTAAGAATTCATGTTTTAAACTGAATAATTTTTTTTTTAAATATCACTTATAATACTTTTACATTGTTTCTTTTATTAGATCTTTAAATAATGATAAATCATTCTGTTAGAAAAAAGTGCTGCCATTTCTACAAATGATTGTGAGAGACTGTAAGTATTACTGGATGAAATGTGTCTGGCAGATGACCAAACTTGCCTGGAAAGCCAGCATGAGCCACTGGCAAGCTTCAGTGAACAAAAAGATTATTTTATTCTTTGATAGCTTGATACATCCTCTGTCAGACCATTGTTTTCATCTGCTTTTCCCCTTACACATTATAAAAGCAATAAAAATATCACCTTGAAGGGGGGGAAATATTTCTTTGTACAAACAGCACATGGCATGTGGAGATATTTCCTGTGCTACACTGAATAAATTAGTATGATAGTTTGAACAGATCTTTCTTCAGAATTTTGTCTTAAAATCTTTCATCCTATTATCTTTATTATTTGATGTTTTGTTGCCTGTTGCTGTTGTTCTGTTGGTGTTGTTTTTTTTGTATTGTCTGTGATATTGTACATACAAGTTGTCTTTTCTAGAATATAGTAGTGCATAATTGTTTAAAGGAGATTTATAAAGGACCCATGAAGGCTTGACACAGTGTCTATATCCCATTGCCTTCAAGTACAATCCATTCAATACTTATCAACTAAGCTAAAAAGCCATGAATTTCATTTAGTCAATTTATTTATTATCCCTCCATTACACCTGTATACACATACTACAATCATTAACATGAAACTTGCCTCTTCCCAGTGTTCTAGGAAAAGTGCCAGATGGAAGGTTACAGATCTAACTCTATGACACTTGAAACTCTCAAAAACAATAGGGAGGAATAAAGATTAGAAACCAGGCATCTGTATATCTTTGATACTCTCCAAACAAATGACATTCCAAAGTTTTTGTTTCTTATTCTGGCTATAAGATAGACACAGCAATACTAGGGGGTCAGATATTGTAACATAACCTCTCTTAGTAAATGCCATCATTACAACAATTTTAATGAGAAGTGCTTGAGAAGTATAAATAGCATCTCTGTGATAAATACTGAAAATGATCTTCATTATTTAGTTTTCCAATTTCTTTTATTATTACTGTGGATAAGATATGAACTGTAAATAGAACAGGCTGATGATATTGCTGAGGTGTAAGAACATCTAACCAGAGGTTGTTTTCCGTAACAGGCGGATGATATTGCTGAGGTGTAAGAACATCTAACCAGAGGTTGTTTTCCTTAACAGGCTGATGATATTGCTGAGGTGTAAGAACATCTAACGAGAGGTTGTTTTCCTTAACAGGCTGATGATATTGCTGAGGTGTAAGAACATCTAACGAGAGGTTGTTTTCCTTAACAGGCTGATGATATTGCTGAGTTGTTTTCCTTAACAGGCTGATGATATTGCTGAGGTGTAAGAACATCTAACCAGAGGTTGTTTTCCTTAACTGGCTGATGATATTGCTGAGGTGTAAGAACATCTAACCAGAGGTTGTTATCCTTAACTGGCTGATGATATTGCTGAGGTGTAAGAACATCTAACCAGAGGTTGTTTTCCTTAACTGGCTGATGATATTGCTGAGGTGTAAGAACATCTAACCAGAGGTTGTTTTCCTTAACTGGCTGATGATATTGCTGAGGTGTAAGAACATCTAACCAGAGGTTGTTATCCTTAACTGTACATTTTTATCATTTTAAAACCATGTCAGGATTTATTTTCCCTGTCTATAGGATCCCACTCTAAAAATATGGAAGACTGCAGATGCACATCAAGTTTGCTAATGTACAAAACTATTTCAACTTTGATTATAACAAATAAGAACTGAATCATCATGAAATAAACTTGGAAAACAGCACAGCTCAAAGTTTGCATTTTTTAAGCTGAAAATGATTGTTCTTACCATTTGCAGTACAATATATACTTATGTTCAATCATTTGTCTTTTAAGAGAATAGAATAATTTTTGTAATAAATCACAGTAATTCCACTCTAAATTTCCTAAATTTTTCTCTTACATTCTTCAGCTTGTTTTAATAAATGACTTTTAAAACAGCAAACATTTAAATTTTTTTCCATTATAACAGATGAGTTTTCAACCTGCTCTAAGTTTTAGAATGGCAAAACAGACATACTGATGCCTGACTTTTATATGTGGTACAAAAGGCTGTCGGCTCAACACATTCTTAAACAAGATACAGTATTAACAGTAATTTATTTTATAAACAGGCCTGCTGATGGACTTAAAATGCCAGTCCTGAAACATCTCTTTCTTTAAGCTGGGGGCCAGGCGCAAGGGCCCCCGGAAGCTCCTGAGATATTGCCTTTTTGAAGCACTTAAAACGCTTTTCCTGACACTTATGGCTCCTGCAACATTAACAGCTTGACATGGCCAATCACTTGAAAAAAGGAGGATTCTCACCTGTTTTCTGTACGCTGTACATTTTATTTTTTTCCTCTTTTTTTACGTGAGTTCATGCATTTTCTACTTTTCAATATGGCGCTATGTGATAGAGATAGCGGATATTTATTAAGCCATTTGATTGGTGCGAGGTCCAGTTTTAATTGGAGGCTGTTTATTCTCCGACACCTGCAGTTCTGTGTCTCGGATAATCGGGAATATGGGAGGCTCGGTGCAAGGCTTATCCCCCCCGCATCCCCCCCAATTTTCTCCCCGGGTTTATGCAGATCACATGACTGGCCCTGGCCGGTCTCGAAAGCCGGAAATCCCGCTCAGGCCGGAAAAATTAGCAGGCCTGATAAATTCGCATTCTTATGTAAAGTAAGACAGAAAGAATCTTACAAAACACGGTATGTACATTATCCTATTTTTTCAAAACTTTTTATTTAGAGGTGCGTTGCAACTGCATTTGAAAAAGCAAAGAAAGAACTTGCATTACTGTAATTATCTAGTTTATTTACATGAAAATGAAATATTCTGCCTGAAACATTCATCAATCTTAAAGAACGAGGGAATAATGGGTCAAAAGGTATGAGGAAATAATAGCCTTGGCATGAACGAATCAATCAAATTTGGAGATAGAAAATATGTCGGTGCTAAAAATTACACCGGGTGGTGATGAGCTGGTTTTATACTTATTTTCATTACATCTTGTAAAAATCACAACCACTAAGTTCTTAACAGGTGTAGGAACATTAAGTTTTGATCTATCTATAAGAAGTTGATAGCTGCTCCTCATTACTGGCATTACTCCATTGCTAACACAGAGTCAGAACTGTGACCCATTAATAAGCTTCTATACCCAAGAAACAACTGACTTAGTAGTAAACTAAGAGCACTAGCTCTTTAGTAAACAAAGAGCTGGTTAACAGTAAAACATTACAGCTAGCTATGAAGTGGAGCAAGAGCACTGGCTCTGTAGTAAAGAGGGAGCTGGTTTACAGTAAAACATTACAGCTGGCTATGAAGTGGAGCAAGAGCACTGGCTCTGTAGTAAAGAGAGAGCTGGTTTACAGTAAAACATTACAGCTGGCTATGAAGTGGAGCAAGAGCACTGGCTCTGTAGAAAAGAGGGAGCTGGTTTACAGTAAAACATTACAGCTGGCTCTGAAGTGGAGCAGGAGCACTGGCTCTTTAGTAAACTAAACGCTAGTTTACAGTAAAACATTACAGCTGACTCTAAGAGGAGCAACAGCAGTGGTTCTTTAGTAAACTAAGAGCTGGTTTACAGTAAAACATTACAGCTGACTCTAAGAGGAGCAACAGCAGTGGTTCTTTAGTAAACTAAGAGCAGGTTTACAGTAAAACATTACAGCTGACTCTAAGAGGAGCAAGAGCACTGGCTCTTCAGTAAACTAAGAGCTAGTTTACAGTAAAACATTACAGCTGACTCTAAGAGGAGCAAGAGCAGTGGCTCTTCAGTCAACTAAGAGCGGGTTTACAGTAAAACATTACAGCTGGCTCTGGAGTGGAGCAAGAGTAGTGGTTCTTTAGTTAACTTAAAAAAAAAGCTGGTTTACAGTAAAACATTACAGTTGGCTATGAAGTGGAGCAAGAGCAGTGGTTCTGTAGTAAAGTAAGAGCTGGTGTAAGTAAAATATTAGAGCTGGCTCTGAAGAGGAGCAAGAGCAGTGTTCTGTGGTAGAGCAAAATAAATACTGACTGCACTTTTGTCAGTCTATAAGTCTCTCAAAAACAATCATTTTGAATACAGTCTAACCTGCCCTAACGGTCACCTTTTATCGGCGGTCACCTTGTGTCAACGGCCATTTCATGACGCTCCCGTCGAAAATCCTTCTTTAAAACGCGTTAATTAAACGGTCACTTCACGTCCGCGGCCAGCGGCCACACTAACTGCATTCAATTCGCCCATAATCGACCCGATTAAGCGGTCACGTGTCGTCCATTTAAGGTGTTAATATTTTTTTTACAAGCCGAAGAATAAACCCTCGAGGGCAAACACGTGACAATACACAGCGCTTTGATGTTTCAGCAACACAGTTGGCGATAATTTGACGTGCCCGTATATTACAATGTGTTTTTAACAAAGCTGTTGATTATAAGCAATTACAATAAAACGGTCGATCCAAGTGTTTGATCTGTCAAGGTGTTGAGAAGTTTGTTTAATAATTACTAAAGGTAATTTTAGCGGCCAATGTAAAACAAAATAAATATTATTAGCACCTTACAAACATGCTACGTGAAGTGTTACGGGACGACATTCTGTTTGTTATGAGTCTGTCAAAACAATCATAAATAATCTGTGTTCGAAAGTGTAAACATTGATCTTTGCTATTGAAGTGTTGTCAATTTTAAACTAAGGATTATGTCTAGCAAAGTGAAACGAAAGTGTATGACTTTGGAGGAAAGAGTGAAATGTCTCAAGTTACTTGAGTCTGGAAAAAGTTCACGCGTAGTTGCAAATGAGTTTGGTGTAGGGCGCACGCAGGTTCAAAATGTGTTGAAACGAAAAAGAGAAATTATGGATGAATACGAGTCAAATGGGAACTTAAACCTCAAACGACCAAAAAGAGAGACAGAATACGGTGAACTGAACAATTTGGTGTATCGTTGGTTCCTAGATGCTACATCACGCTTAGTTAACGTGTCTGGTCGTATGATTCAAGAGAAGGCTAGAACTTTCGTGAAGGACTTAGGATATGAGGAGTTTAAAGGGAGTAATGGCTGGTTGGAATGTTTTATAAAGCGGAACAATATAGTGTTCAAAACACAATCAGGAGAACGAGGGGAAGTGAAACGCGATGCAGTTGATCTGTGGAAAGACAGAATTGCCGATGTCTGTAAAGGATACTGTCCTGAGGATATTTTTAACATGGATGAAAGTGGACTATTCTTTCGTGATACTACCAAATCAACTTACTTCAAGAAGGGAGATACATGTACTGGTGGAAAGAGATCAAAACAACGAATTACTGTTGCCTTATGTGCATCAATGACAGGTATATAACTGAATTAATTTTAAGTGAATTTTTAATTGGTTTTTATATTTAATCTGTCACGGGAGTAAAAGATAACGGCATGCATTATTCTAAATCTCGGCTCATTAGAAGAAAGCCTTCTTGTACGAATCATTCCGATTATACAAAAGGGAAAGAACTACATTGTAATATTCTTATCAGTTTTCGCGATTCTCAGAATGATTCTTTTTTTACTTTTTAGGAGAAAAGCTGAGACCGCTAGTGATTGGGAAGTCTAAAAGACCCCGATGTTTCGGTCGTATGTCAGTTGACAAGTTACCAGTACGCTATGAGGCCAACAGTAAGGCATGGATGCTTACCCCTCTGATGGAGGACTGGTTACGTGAACTAGACAGGAAAATGGGTGCCCAGAATCGCAAGATTCTACTTCTGTTGGACAATGCTCCTTTCCATCCTAACCTTACACTGAAGGTAATTAATTTAGTAGAGACTTTGAATTAAATAAAAAGCTAAATAAAAGTCAACGAAAACAATAGCTATCAGAAAACTGCTCGACAGATTGGCGTAAAAATTCAGTAATACATGTACTAATTTTTTGGTGACATTAAACCAGTTAATGGTCTTTGTCTAAATGCACTTTACTAAAACAAAAATGTCAAAATATTAAACTATCTTTCTCATTGATAAATGTGTTTTCCCTTTCTCCACAGAATGTGAAGTTACAGTTCTTTCCAGCCAACACAACATCTGTACTACAACCTATGGATGCTGGAATTATCCAAGCAGTTAAACTGAAGTACCGAAAACGTCAGCTTCAGCATGTCCTTCATGAAATGGACAAATATCGCACTAAACTTGGCCCAGAGATTCTTAGAGACATCACCATACTGCAGGCTATTTACTGGATCTCTTCAGCATGGCAAGAGGTAGAGCCCAGCACTATCAGCAAGTGTTTCGCCAAGTGTGGGTTTTCCCCGTCCAGTGTTACAGCTAGTAGTAGTGCTTCTGATGAATGTGTAAGTGATGAGTGTGACCTAGATGATGACTATCCATTGTCTGTTCTTAAAATGGCCCATGATTTGTTTGATTGTGAGTTTCGAGAGCTTATAAAGATAGATGAGCATTTTTCTACTTGTGATAATAGCATGACTGACTTTGACAGACCGGCTCAGGATATTCTGAAAGATTTGGAAACTAATGAGGAGGAATGTGTATCTGATGATGAGTATGACTCTCAACCTAAATCCTTACTGACTGTGAGTGAGATTGGGCAATTCTTAGAAAATATGAGATACTATGCTGTCTGCAAAGATCAGCCAGCTGTATTAGACATGGCCATGAAATTTGAAGATCTAATTGTACAAATTCGCATAGATACCACTGAAAAACAAAGTAAAATCAGTGATTTTTTCAAAAAATAGGTGTTGAAATGAACATAACATATGTACAATGTATATGAATAAAGTGTAAGTATTGGTGAAGACCATAATAGCTTATATTAAGTTAAAAGTATTAACTGTTTTATACTTAGTGATGCTAATGATCACACAAAGTGATGCTTATGATTGTGAGTACATGTATATTGTATGTTAGAACTAAGATCATCATACTGAAGAATAAATTAACAATAAAGATGTGTACAAAATATGATAAAGTGTTAATTTTCAGTGTTCAAGTTAACCATATGCCCACTAAAAAGCAAACAAACACTAACCTTAATTCAGTGGTCACCTTGCTTAAGCAGCCAATTTTACTGTTTCCCTAGGCTGGCTGCTTAAGTAAGGTTGGACTGTACATAAAATGGGTAGTCAGCATTTATTCTAAAGGACAGTCATCAAAAGTGCTTGCTGATTTCAAAATAATGTAAACTATATTAATCTATTGTTTTTTTGTATCCTGTAGTTTTACGGTAAGCAACAATAAGTAAGTGGGGATTAGATATATAGTATTATGTATGTTCTTCTACATTCTCAAAGAACTGGGCAGCTTGTTTGGAATTTGAAAATAATTCCAATTTTTATAAATAATGGGACTTGAAGCAATAGATGGCTCTATTGTCAAGCAAGAGAAGGCTCTGTATTTAGTTAGTACCTTACTGAAAGAGAACACCTACAGTACCATTTATCTGGAGATAATCTATGAAAATGAGTTTTCTCCACCTTTAATTAAGAAACTGCCATTAAAACCAGGAGGTCTCTACATGTAAAACAATGCAGCTTGTAGGAGTATATTCTTAGTAGCAAGATGATGACTGATAGAGAAATCAAGCAGTGAGAGAGAGAGAGAAAGAGAGAGGTTTGTGCTCAGCAGAAGTGTCATAGTAAAACATGCTCTAACTGGAAAATAAGTATTTCTCTTACACTTCCTTTTTGTTTAACTGAAAGCATGTCTCAACCACAAACATAGGAACTTAAAGAGGGATTCATCTTCTGTAACCGAACTTGTCATATGTCACTGAGCAAGAGCCATTTTAATCTCTACTGTAGAAACAGAACTGCTTCACTAGGCTTGATGGTCTGTACCAGAAAATATTCCTTCCCTGACATAACAGCTCCTTTTTTCATCACTGTTTTAAAGAAGCTTTTGGAGCTATCCCTATCTATCTAGTCTTGAACTTAGCAAATTGTTGCCAGGATTTCACCATTTCTGGCAAGCTCCAATGATCAACAGTGCTAGTCAATTTGCAAGTTGACACCTAAGTTTTGTCTAAGTATCAGAATGGACAATCTCAGGGACTAATCTGTTTACACTGTGCTCATTTAATTTGTTCACAGACACCAGATTCTTGATTAATTCCTTCTCCCTTAACAAAAAGGCAATCTGTGGCAAAAATCTGCAAGTCATCTCAGTAGATTAGATTTTTACCCATGATGGACAAATGTCTAATAAATGTCCACGATAACTAAGTCATTTCCTACATGGAGTAATTTTCACCCCAGGAGAAGAGAAATAGTTTTTTTCTCCGAAAGATAAATGATACTTTTCAGATTATACACAATTTTAATGTAAAAGAGAATAAAATCCATATTGTCATCAAAATGGCATCCAGAGAATCTTAACTTTTAAAAAATATTCTATAGGTTTTGTAGAAATGAGGTGTAGACATTATTCTCAGGTGTATTTAGGATAAAATAATTAAAGGTATTATTCCCAATTTGAACCAGGAGTACTTTAATAGCCTGCATGATTGTCTCTTCATCCCCCCTCTACACCCCCCAAAAGAGAAAAAGAGGAAAAAACTGGAGATGTGTCCATAGGACACAGATGCCCCTACATTCAGCTGTATAGTAACAATAGGGCCATGATGGCCCTATATCGCTCACCTGAGTATGACTGCTTTTAACAAAGTTGTTATGGACCTGGTTAACTGACCCCAGATGACCCAAATTCAAACTTGACCTAGAAATTATAAAAACAACCTTTCTGACAAATTTACAGGTTATTTGGACTTAAAATGTTACCTCTAGAGTGTTAACAAGGCTTTTCCATAATTGGGCTGTGACCTAGTTTTCGAACCTACATGACCCAATAAAGTAAGCAATTTAAAACGAGAAAGTTCAATGCAAAATGGTTACAAATGTGACTCTCCAGGGGTTTCAGAAATCAATATCGTTAATTATTTCATCCAATTATCTAAAAATTAGGACACCTAAGTTTCCCGATTGGTTGATAATAAGTCTCAAGTCTAAGACCACATGTTTATAAAAACTGCAAATATCACAAGAAATCTTATTTGAAGAAAATCATTTAACTGACACAGATTTAGCAATTCTTCTGGAAAATGTATTTCAGAGGTAGGTAATGCCTCGTGTATAAATACAAAGTACATTATTGCATAGGTGCAAAAGTAAAAAAATAAACAAAATTATTCTTAAGACAAATAGAAAATACACAATCTAGACATCTGTGAGCAGTCATTCCCCAAACAGGTAAAAACTGAACTAACACTTAACATATTCCATTTTGTGAAAATTATCAAGCTATTTCAATAAAAACATGCAAATTTTAGCCTCTTGCTGGAATTTTCATGACAAGACAGCTGGCTTTTTCTCTGAACTTAATCTGTGATTGTGTCAGAACAGATTATCTGGTGTTCCTCAATAAACACTGCTGAAGAATTACACAAGGCCTTGTAGCATTTTTATGGGACTTGAATTAACGACTGCTCAGGTATGAGCCTTTTACAAGCAAAAAATGGCTGACAATAATTACAGCGAATATTTTACTCCCATGCAAATTGCTCAAGAAAAGTTTATTACCAAATAAAATTTAAAAAATAAATAAATTGCAAAACCTTTTCTAAGAGATTCAATTAATTTCAAACTGAGGCTAATTTAAATTTCAAATCTGCGATTACTTTTTCTTCATCCTCTTATCTTACTGAGAGCATGATGGAAATGAATATTTTCTTTGAAAAGCACACAGCAGAGCTGCGAATTATAGTGTCAATAAAAGCAGTATAAATCATCCCAGTGCTGCAGTAAGCAAAGCAAATCTCCTTTCATAGTTTTTCCTATCAATGGAATCAAATATGTAAGGCCAAATTAAAGGCATACAGTCAACATTCTTGGAGTTTGTAAAAGAGGAAGCTGGCTGTTTATGGGTCCCCCATGATCTTGATTTGATTAGAAAAATGTTTGCCTATCAAGCTGATCTCTGGTCTGATAGTGAAAGAATGCTCACTGATACACTGGAATCAAAATCAAATTCTCTGTCTGAATTAAATCAAAATATTTATAATGATAATACTCCTATGGCTCATAAAAAGTTCCATCAAAAACAAATAATAGAATTATCTGTACAAAAGATAGTCTAACTTGTAAGGATGGAAAAAAAACTCCACCTGTAATGATATACAGTATAACCTGCCCTAACGGTCACCTTATATCGGCGGTCACCTGGTGTCAACGGTCATTTCATGACGCTCCCGTCGAAAATCCTTCTAAATAACACGTTAATTAAACGGTCACCTTACGTCTGCGGCCAGCGGCCACACTAACTGCATTCAATTTGCCAAAATTCGACCCGATTTAGCGGTCACGTATTGTCTGCTGAAGGTGTGAATATATTTTGACAAGCCCTAGAATAAACCCTCGAAGGCAAATACCTGACAATACACAGTGCTTGAATGTATCAGTGTGTTAATTCGGCAACTATTTGTTACGCATGCTATAAGGTAAACGGTCGATTTAACCTTTGATCTCATTAGGTGTTGAGAAGTTTGATTTATAATTACAAAAGGTATTGATTTCGGCGGTTAACGGAAATTAAAATGAATATAAGCACCTTACAAACATGCTTTTTAATTGAATTCTATTTTAAATCTGTCACGGGGTAAAAGAAAACGAAGCTAAGTAATACTATGCTTTATTCTATATCTCGGCTCGTTAGGAGAACACCTTCTTGTGCGAATCATCCCGATTACGCGGAAGGGAAAGAACTCTTAACCACGTAATGATTGAATTTTCGCGATTCGCACTTAAATCAAATCAATATCAATTTCTGTCTTTTAAGAATGTTTTGTTACTTTCAAAGATAAAATGTAAACTTATAACAAAAAATTTTCAAACATGCTATTAATGAGCCGTACGTTACTTAAGATAGCATTTAAGAAACAAATGTTTTGACTTTCTTGGAGTAAAGATGAGACCGCTCGTGCCGCGATTAGAAAGTCAGTGATAATAATGATAATATCTAATAGAATTTAAATGACTGCAAGATACTATTTGGATTGTATTTTGAACTTGAATTATCATATTAAAAACTTAATGAAGATACAACAATTAAAAAAGTGTTATGATTCTGTGTTCAAAGTAACCACATGCCTACTAGTACTAAAGAAAGTGAGCCAACACTACCCCCTAAATAGGCGGTCACCTTGCTTAAGCAGCCAAAATTACTGTTTCCCTTTGCTGGCTGCTTAAGTAAGGTTGGACTGTATTAGAAAATTTAATCAAAGTTCATTTTTGTCTTACTTTTGAGAACTGAGAATAAAAAAAAATTAAGATATATCAGGAAATAATATATTTATCACTAAAACCAAACAATAAACCACATTCTTAAACAGCTATATTGTAAGAATTCCTGACATTGCCAAACAGGCAAAGAATTTAGAATTCAAAAAAGATGGGTAAAGGCAAAACTGTAATCTGTCTGCTCCTATTCCTTAGAGTACTTAGAACATGTTTACATTCACCCCTCAAAATTATTTTGAAGAACTAATAACACTAATAGCAATTCTATTATAATTGTCACTAATTTACAAGAGAATAAAGTAACTGCAAACAAGGGAGAGAATAAAATAACTGCAAAACAAGGGAGAGAATCAAATAACTGCAAACAAGGGCTGAAGAGCTTCCCTGGGAGTATTTCACTGACTGTAGCCGAGCTAACATGACAACTAGCAATAGACTGGACTAACAATTTGTCTCAGTATCTATGAAAAGGTTTCTTATTAAAATCATTTATAATGATACTGCTCGGCATTCCTAGAAAATCAAAAATATGTGCATGAATATGATTAGTTATTTAATTTTTAAAGAGAAAATTTTAGACAAGTCACCATGGCATGCCAGCTGTATTGTAAAACAAAACTTGTGATGCTTTAATCTGAAAGCTTTAATGTTGTTGGATAAGCAAGCATGAAATATGTAACTCCTTGCTTCTCAGTCTAGAACAAGACCACTGGACCAACCAACTCCAATTACAATTTTACACTATCTTTCTATTTTATAGTTTAAATTCTGTACCATTTTCTAGTCCAAGCCTATGCAGAAGGGTTATCATTATCATTTAAAATTCTAGACATTTTGAAGTATTATGTTTTATTTAAAACATTCCAGCAAAAAATAATATCCATTAATTTCGAAGAACTTCTGCAAGGATTTCAAATTAATGTCCTTCATCCCTCCATTTTAATAACCCTATTGCTTGGTAAATGAAAATTTCTGCCAGAGAATAAAAGCAAACAAGTGGCTGCAATATTTTGTTAGAAAACTGTAAATTCTGTACCACAAAAAAATTAGCTGATGAAGTTCTGTCTGTCAGGACAGAAATGATGAAGTAGTGAGGATCCAGATGAGCTAGTGCAACAATGATTCAATTTCTGCAGAAACACAACATGAGAAGTATTGTTCAATTTCCCAAAAGGCATGCAGTGCATGATTTAACCAAACTACCAGGAATTATGAAATAATGCCACTGCACATTAAGCTTCAAAGCTCTCACAGAAATTTAACACACTTGTACACTAACTCAAGTAAACTGCAATAATAACACCCATAGTAAACATTACTTAACCCACAGCTACAAACAGACCACAGAAATAATCAATCAAATAATTGTGTAAGATGCACTACCTAAAGTAACTTGCAATTATATAATGCACAGTAAACATTATTTTACTTAAGCTTCAAACAGGTCACAGAAATTAAACACACAATTGTGTAGGAAACACTAACTTAGGTAACTTGCAGTTATATAACCCACAGTAAACATTATATTCTACTGTCTCATGAAAGCTGTTCTACCAAACA
The DNA here is from genome assembly GCA_012932295.1 of Cyclina sinensis. Taxonomy (NCBI): domain Eukaryota; kingdom Metazoa; phylum Mollusca; class Bivalvia; order Venerida; family Veneridae; genus Cyclina; species Cyclina sinensis. The sequence goes on from JAAONU010000002.1 coordinate 48,322,705, forward strand.
CTATCAGGATATTCCTTGACATGTTACAGCATTACAATCATGTCTAACAACAAGGGCTACATTGTTTTGAGTTATATATATTCAGACATACTATCAAAAGCATGGGCAAAATCAACAAAAAGTACACATTTTGTGAGAAACAGAAGTGCTTTACATATGCATCTTTATGATAACTATGGAAACAGCATCCTGCCCCCCTCCCCCTCTCCCCATCATAAAAGGACAAACACAGCACATGCACATACCACAACTCTTACAACATAAGTAAAATGCCTTGGTTGTGAAAAATATCACTGCCAATTATACATGGCTTTTTTTCGTTACAATTACCTTTTCATCTTGACAGGACAATAGTATAACCTTAATTTTTCCCCACTGCAAACATCTGTAGAACTACTAGAAAATATGCAATGAATCTTATGACAGTTGCTTTTTATACAAAATTATTCATTTTTTCCCTGGAAATATGCTGCTTTTTAAGTGCTTTCACATTGTTTGTGTAGTCTTTAAATAGAAGCGTAATAATTATAGACAGAGCTTGTTACATGGGTAGCCCATCATCCATGCACGTAAATTGTTTACTGGATGATTTCCAAATACTTCTTTAGAATAGTTTTTGATGTTTTGCGTAACATTCATCTGTGATGCACTAGACGAAACCTGATGGCTGACAGTAATTCTTGCATCTTGGCTGCACAGAAATTTGCTGACATTCTCTGGAAACAAGAAAGTTCTCAGAGATATTTTACATGGTAGTCTCATGGACACAATGCATCCATAAAGCTCTTTTGGGTACTTAAGATCTATAAGCAATCTATAGGCAAAAGATTTGAATTTTTCAAAAATGTTTGTAGTCAGAGGTAAATTGTCTTTAAATAGTCATTAGTTTAATAAACTGCAGTGAATTCAAAGATTAAACTAAAGGCAGGAGCAATGCCTGCACAAATCTAAATAATATAAGCATACCTGCCATAACTTTTATGGCCATTTCCGGGATTTTGATATCGAATTTCCGGGACTTGAGCTGATTTTCCGGGACATACAACTATTCATATACTTTCAATGCCCTACCGTTGGCAGTACACAAAATTGGACAGGATTCCGTTTTTGGCGGGAAAAGCCGTGCACGTGTTTCAAATACACATCAGTACCATCAGTTTCATACCTTTTATTTGAATTACAAGAGCATAGTAATTGTGCAGCAGTAATCATAAAATAATAACTGTGTACCATTAATTAATTAACATCATAAACTCAAATTCAAGCTGAATCACAGGCGTTTGATGACAGCGTCGTCTATGCTCGATCATATTACAAGTATCGGCGCGATTTGATCAAACATTATAATATTCATCACAAATACCTTTTAAACTTACCTTTTCTTTGTCAGACTGATATGTGAAAAACTCACTTTAATTTTAAGCAGCATCTCTATTGATACCGAATTCTGACGACAGCCAAGAACCACAAACAAGTTAATGATTTAAAAATCATAGTCTTTGTCGGCAAGGTCGATGCACGTTTGCATTAAATTTAATTTAAAGTAGCATCTCTATTAACATCAATTACCGCAGCGACAGTCTTTGAAAGGGGCAGATATCTTACAAATTAATTAATGCACTGCAAGTCAATAAATCAATAGCCGATAGCGGTCATTTGTTAATTGGTTATCAATGACACGCAGTGTATTCGCCAAATTGGAACATTTTCATAACGAATAATTAAAGAATAAGTGGCATGTCAAAAATTTGACTGACCTGATCAAAGTTATGCGTGTTTTTCATGTTTTCCGGGGCATCAGGTGTCTTTCCGGGACTCCGGGATGGGCCCTAGATTTCCGGGACAATCCCGTACGATCCAGGACGTATGGCAGGTATGATATAAGTGATAGACAGACACAGGGATATAGATGGTAATTCCAGAAAGGAACAGAGCAACTCAACTTACTGGAATCTAGCTGTGTATCAAGAAAATGTAAAAGAACATTTTCCATGTAAAAATTCTTAACCTTAGATTCCTTTTATAACATCCTTCATAGATATAAATCTTTCTCTTGATAAGGCTATTTGTTTTGGAAACCTTTGAAAGAAGCCAGACATGCCATTTTACAGACCAAATCTTTAAACAAAGATGTCACTACTACAAGTACCATACAATGCCAGGCATGCTTTCATTTTTTGCCCCTAGTTTCAAACACTCCATATTGCTCTATCACTGAAAGTATTTTACTGTTACAAGTAACTTATGACTGTCTCAAGGTATATCTGACCAAACTGGAATCACATAAACCATGACATTTATGCTAGACGTTTCTGATTCTACCCTACAAAACAGAAATGCAATCTCTTACAGTAAATATTGGATTTGAAATAACAACAGTCTTACCAAGCATGATAGGGTTAGTTGTTCCTTTTCCCCACTGTATCATGCCGACCCTGTTTTCTACCGCACATCTCAACACTGCTGTCTGACCCTTTATTACACTGAGATCCTGGGGTCGCTCTATAAACTGCTGAAGTCCACATGCTGCAAAGATATATAAATAAACATCACATAAACAAATAAAAATATTTCAGGAAATGACATGACTTGTGAGAGTGAATAGATGATGACATGTATCATTTCTTTGAATTCAAAATTCTAGTGTGTAATATGGTGACAGACATTAACTGATATCTTGTACCGACTTCCCCGGTCAGAATGTCTGTCTGTAACATGTCAAGAGAATAAATGATCAAGCAAAATATGTAAATCTGTAGACTGTGCTTATATATGAGACAACAGAAATTGAATGAACCATACAGAGAACCAGTCGGCTTTTTTGCTTGTTACTAAGAATATCTAATTGAAGCCTAGACAGTATTTACCCCAAATCTTTAATTCAAAATATCCCAAGAAATATAAAACAATGGTCAAGGGGAATAAAAATACAAATTTGGTTTTTTACTCACTGTATTTGCAGACTATTGTAAATGAAGCCTTTTGTTGACAAAAAAATGGTATGAAAGATATCACACATAAAGCTGAACCTAACATATCACATACCTTTCACATTATATAATACAAAGGAAAAGTAAGACTCCATTTAAAAAAATGTTTAACTTCTTTAGTTTTCAGAAAAATGTTCCACACAGTTTGGAAGTGGTTGCTAATTTCTAGTGTTGTCATGCCAGAAGAGAAACTTGCTGAGTCAGTGAGTGATTTAAATGCTTACAACTGGCCTACTTCATTTTAGAGTCGCCACTGATGATGGATGGTTGAACCCCCCACTCTTTTGTCTCAAATTAATCCAATAAAGCCAGCAAGGCTCATTATTTAAATTAAATTAAGTGCTAATGTTTCTCTGTCATGATTCTACTATTTGCCTTAAATCTCATTTAAACCTTCTAAATCAGCTTTTAGCAATGTCAACTCATCCATTATTGTGGAAGATTTATTAAGAATGAGAAACTTGGAAACTGGACCCTTAGGCCAATAGAAGTTAATTCACCAATTATCATCCCAGTCACTATTCATCAATTAATTGCTCGATCAGTATTTTCAATAGCAATTGTATAAATGACTCTCAATTTTTGAATTGTATGCTTTCAAACCATAGACAGAGAACAAAAAGCATATTACTGCACAGAATATAATTTTATTGTGCTAGTATTTTTTTTTTAATTCAATGGTTGAATTTTTAATTGATTTCAATAAATCCAAACAACCTGGAGCATCAGAGGATGGTTCAATAGTGTAAATTTAAATATTATCAAAGCATAAAAAGGCAGTAACATCCTGAAGCAAAGTGCTGACAGAGTAACAGTTTATTGGAAACATAACTAAATGGTTGCATGACAATGTACAAATTATACTCCTTTTTTACCTATTTTTAGGCGAATAAAAAAAAGCAAATTATATAATTTGATTTTATTTAATCAAAATAGTTAAAAGCAGATTTTAATGTCTTTAAAGTAATTTTATACACATCTTCTTTTGGCCTTTACAAGCTTTTGAGTAAGATGAAATCTTTTTCCTAAGTGATACAGCCATCTTTTAATGGCTTTACATTATGGACTAAGTTAGGCATGGTCTAACCTTAGTTGGGACTGCTGCCTGGAAGAGCACCTAGAGTGTCAGAGAGCCAATTAGCCTTGACTGACCTGTCCATCAGGGTAGAACAGCTGCTGTGGTGTGCTGATTAACATCTTCCATATTAACTCATTATCTTCACTTCAATAGACACCCATTATCTTAAATACCCTGATCAGTGGCCTGATGCCTGGCTAATCAACATGCCTCATTGACTGTATTATCACAGATCACTGCAAACTACTTTTACTGGACATACTATAATCAGCTCTAAATAGCCTTTTAATAAGTTTCAATACCGTGGAAATAGTGCACATATGATCATCATAAGAAAAATGACTTTCACACATTGTAATCATATTTCATATTGGATATTTTTTCTTCTAAACATCTGCCGCTGGAAAACACTTATTTTTACTCAAACATTTTTGTCACTATTTTATCATTAATTTCTAGAGCAGTGCCATTCTAAATCTTCCCCACAAGGTATAACCACTATAAAGCCCGCCCGCTTAGCTCAATAGGTAGAGCACTGGATTAGTAATCCATGGGTCCCTGGTTCGACCCTTGGGCAGGGCAAAATTTCTCCGTGACAATTGATCTCAGGCATTGTGTCTGATGTTCATTTGTCTCTCACCACTGATTCAGAGTAGATCAAGTGGGAACAGTAGTCAGTCACTTGCGGAGAAATTGGTAATTACTGGTTAGTTATCCAGGAAAACCGGTTAGGTGGACTGACCGCCGAGATATAACCTAGATGTTGAAATCGGCGTTAAACCCCAATAAACAACAACATATAACCACTATAAGATGAATGTGCATTATTACATATTACAAACCAAACATTGTGGTCTTGCAAGTCATATAAATAATGTATAAATGGATGTTTTATAAAAATAGATGGGACTTAAAAATTAAATATTTACTATATTTACTATGTATAACTATTAGGTATCACTTCCTACATGTTATAGGTTTTATGAAAATTGTTGTAAAAGCTGGCAATGGCAATGGAAAATACAAAAACCGTTTAATACAGAAAGTATCCATCTGGGTAATATAATCTGTTATGGGTGGTTAATTATATGTCATCAAATAGGAGCAGGTTCTCTGCCTAATTAGTAAGTGTAACTTTATCCTCCAAACATTTATACCCTCATAATTGTAAGTTTCTCAAATGAAAATTATAATTATCCTCACAACATGCTTAGTACTTTGTCTTTTTTTTATAGCATCCCCCCTCCCCAACACCCAATTTTTTATGACAATTTTTTTTTATATATTTAAAGAGCAGATTTCAAAAAGACAGAATATATGAGCTTTATGTTTAAGCAGATGGCCGAATGCCCTACTGCATTTTTCACTGCTCATGTAGAAACATGGGATTTTTCAGTCCGTTCCTTTCCAACAGAAGCTCAAGTTTTGATTGAAAGGTAATAAAATTTAAAGAGGCATTTAAATTTCCAAAGTAACGAGAAGAATTGACATTCAAAGTGATTATAAAAATATAAAAGGTAACAGTCTATGTTTCTAGGATTGAGAGCATCTGCCATAAATGTTACATCTCACTTTTACTACCTTTCTAATTTATCACAATACAGTTTAACAAATTATTTCATCACAAAATAAAACAAGTTAAAAATTTGTTATAAGAAGTTCAGTCCACTGATGAATCTTAACTGACAATTCCTGCCCTCTACTGTTTTATAACACTCACTGCCTACTGGATTTATTCAGTGCCTCTGGACACTTCTTCAAGAACTTTTTAATTGACAGTTTTCCGGCAAATACTTATCATTTCTATTTTCTAGGATGTTTCATATCAGTTTAAAAGCTAATGTAACCGCCTGCTGAAAGTTAAAAAAAAAAATAGTACAGTTTTATGATACACCTCTTCATTTTTACATTATAGAAATTGCATTCAATTCACAGCACTTATTCTCTTCAGATGTTTCAAGAAGAGTAAAGAGCAGCAGTGTTGTTTATCTCACATCTACTAGGAACATGACTTGGATCCAAAATACGGGTGTGAATGAAAATCAAAACTTTTAACTAACTGCCATATGTAACCACTATTTGTGAATAAGTAGGTAACCATTATGTTTTCCCACCGATCCACTTTCCAAGTCTGTACATCGAACTGTCATCATGCATATTTTTTCTTCACATTACTTATCTTGATTCCTCACTCTGAAACCGACACTACATGACTTGTCCTTGTTGGCTAAAAAGTGTCCAACAGACAATCATAATGATTATGAAGTGTCTGCAGCATCGCTATCTCTCTATTTAAGTCTGATTCACTAATGCATTAATTCTGATATTTTTTCAACATTGTCGATTACTTTTGGTTTGAACTTCTGATGATATGGCCACTTTGCTAACAAATTTTTTTTAGAATATGACCGATCAGGATTTGAGAATCTGAGTCGTCTGAGCCAGAGTAACCTGACCACCTAAGATGGTTTTCTAGCGGTTTACGAAAAAGAGAAAAAGGGGATGGTAACCCTTCGGATTTTTGATCAACTGTTTGTTACAAATAACCTCATCTGTCTTATGGCCATCTTGCATTCTGTATGCTTTAGTATTCTTTGTCAAATCTCATGTTAATATTATAGATGACGTCACAGAAAATCCCTCTCGATTAAATGATGCCATAATGCTAGGAAAGTGTGCCTTAGGAACCACAGTTATTTTTATCTTAGTAAAATGGAAACAGGTGTCTACTTTGAAGAGGTATCATAACAGAATACTATAATTCAATTTAGTTGTGATTTTGGCATAAATAAACAATAACAATGTAAATAAAGCTACATATTTCTGTCAGCAGTAAACTACTAATTACTAATTAATTGTGTCAGATTCCTTCAGTTTTTTGTTGCTTCAATCATGAAGTTATAAAAATGCATCGACTGTGCTTTGCTTTTATTTGCCTGTTAATGGGCAATTTGTTTTAAGAAGTTCAGTTCACTGATGAATCTTAACTCACGATTCCTGCCCTCTACTGTTTTATAACACTCACTGCCTACTGGATTTATTCAGTGCCTCTGGACACTTCTTCAAGAACTTTTTAATTGACAGTTTTCCTGCAAATACTTATCATTTCTATTTTCTAGGATGTTTCATATCAGTTTAAAAGCTAATGTAACTGCCTGTTGAAAGTTAAAAAAAAAAAAATAGTACAGTTTTATGATACACCTCTTCATTTTTACATTATAGAAATTGCATTCAATTCACAGCACTTATTCTCTTCAGATGTTTCAAGAAGAGTAAAGAGCAGCAGTGTTGTTTATCTCACATCTACTAGGAACATGACTTGGATCCAAAATACGGGTGTGAATGAAAATCAAAACTTTTAACTAACTGCCATATGTAACCACTATTTGTGAATAAGTAGGTAACCATTATGTTTTCCCACCGATCCACTTTCCAAGTCTGTACATCGAACTGTCATCATGCATATTTTTTCTTCACATTACTTATCTTGATTCCTCACTCTGAAACCGACACTACATGACTTGTCCTTGTTGGCTAAAAAGTGTCCAACAGACAATCATAATGATTATGAAGTGTCTGCAGCATCGCTATCTCTCTATTTAAGTCTGATTCACTAATGCATTAATTCTGATATTTTTTCAACATTGTCGATTACTTTTGGTTTGAACTTCTGATGATATGGCCACTTTGCTAACAAATTTTTTTAGAATATGACCGATCAGGATTTGAGAATCTGAGTCGTCTGAGCCAGAGTAACCTGACCACCTAAGATGGTTTTCTAGCGGTTTACGAAAAAGAGAAAAAGGGGATGGTAACCCTTCGGATTTTTGATCAACTGTTTGTTACAAATAACCTCATCTGTCTTATGGCCATCTTGCATTCTGTATGCTTTAGTATTCTTTGTCAAATCTCATGTTAATATTATAGATGACGTCACAGAAAATCCCTCTCGATTAAATGATGCCATAATGCTAGGAAAGTGTGCCTTAGGAACCACAGTTATTTTTATCTTAGTAAAATGGAAACAGGTGTCTACTTTGAAGAGGTATCATAACAGAATACTATAATTCAATTTAGTTGTGATTTTGGCATAAATAAACAATAACAATGTAAATAAAGCTACATATTTCTGTCAGCAGTAAACTACTAATTACTAATTAATTGTGTCAGATTCCTTCAGTTTTTTGTTGCTTCAATCATGAAGTTATAAAAATGCATCGACTGTGCTTTGCTTTTATTTGCCTGTTAATGGGCAATTTGTTTTAAGAAGTTCAGTTCACTGATGAATCTTAACTCACGATTCCTGCCCTCTACTGTTTTATAACACTCACTGCCTACTGGATTTATTCAGTGCCTCTGGACACTTCTTCAAGAACTTTTTAATTGACAGTTTTCCTGCAAATACTTATCATTTCTATTTTCTAGGATGTTTCATATCAGTTTAAAAGCTAATGTAACTGCCTGTTGAAAGTTAAAAAAAAAAAAATAGTACAGTTTTATGATACACCTCTTCATTTTTACATTATAGAAATTGCATTCAATTCACAGCACTTATTCTCTTCAGATGTTTCAAGAAGAGTAAAGAGCAGCAGTGTTGTTTATCTCACATCTACTAGGAACATGACTTGGATCCAAAATACGGGTGTGAATGAAAATCAAAACTTTTAACTAACTGCCATATGTAACCACTATTTGTGAATAAGTAGGTAACCATTATGTTTTCCCACCGATCCACTTTCCAAGTCTGTACATCGAACTGTCATCATGCATATTTTTTCTTCACATTACTTATCTTGATTCCTCACTCTGAAACCGACACTACATGACTTGTCCTTGTTGGCTAAAAAGTGTCCAACAGACAATCATAATGATTATGAAGTGTCTGCAGCATCGCTATCTCTCTATTTAAGTCTGATTCACTAATGCATTAATTCTGATATTTTTTCAACATTGTCGATTACTTTTGGTTTGAACTTCTGATGATATGGCCACTTTGCTAACAAATTTTTTTTAGAATATGACCGATCAGGATTTGAGAATCTGAGTCGTCTGAGCCAGAGTAACCTGACCACCTAAGATGGTTTTCTAGCGGTTTACGAAAAAGAGAAAAAGGGGATGGTAACCCTTCGGATTTTTGATCAACTGTTTGTTACAAATAACCTCATCTGTCTTATGGCCATCTTGCATTCTGTATGCTTTAGTATTCTTTGTCAAATCTCATGTTAATATTATAGATGACGTCACAGAAAATCCCTCTCGATTAAATGATGCCATAATGCTAGGAAAGTGTGCCTTAGGAACCACAGTTATTTTTATCTTAGTAAAATGGAAACAGGTGTCTACTTTGAAGAGGTATCATAACAGAATACTATAATTCAATTTAGTTGTGATTTTGGCATAAATAAACAATAACAATGTAAATAAAGCTACATATTTCTGTCAGCAGTAAACTACTAATTACTAATTAATTGTGTCAGATTCCTTCAGTTTTTTGTTGCTTCAATCATGAAGTTATAAAAATGCATCGACTGTGCTTTGCTTTTATTTGCCTGTTAATGGGCAATTTTCTCTAATTCATTGTAGCACATGTTTCGTGTCATATGTTCTAGTCAATAATTCAATGTGTATTTTATTTATATTGAAACATTATTTCTATAGAACCAGCCTAAACTGAAGCTGATTCTTTGCTTATCTGTTATAATATGAATACAATCTATACTCATTTCTAATCAGTAATATGTTTCATTTTCATACACCCTGGCACAAAATTCAATAGTTTCTGCAAATATGTGTTACTGAAAACAGGTATTGTCCCTGGTTCTGTAAGTTTTAAGAAAAAAAAATTAAAATACTACATAAAGTATAGTGATAAATAACTTTAATAAAAAACATTAAAATACTTCTTTGCAACCTGGGACAGCCATTTCCAGAGCAATGAAAAAGAAGGACACATATATTATCACCTTGCTGTACTCCAGATATTGTTGTAAAGGTATGATAATTAATAAAGTGGCCTTGTTGAGGATCACTAAAAAGTCATATTCCCTAAAAGCAAAGCAACATCTGTCAGTACCAATGAAATAAAACATCAGATTGGCTAAGGTCACTCAACCTTTGATGATGATTAAACACCCAGAACTATCAACCTGGATCTGTAGCAGTTTCTTTTTCAACCAGAACAGACAAACTCATAAAGTCAGTTGTATGGTATTCTCAATATACTGGTACTGGTAAACAATAACAGATCCTGTTTCAGTTTATATTTTGAAACATTTGTTCAAGCTTCAGAATCTTTTTGACCAAAACGTCTGAGTAGTCTCAGATATCTGCACTGACTTATACCTTATCTAATGAACTTTATTGTAATGCAAAACAACTGACTCACTTCTGACCCTAGGCACTCCACCTAGATACAGTTTCAATACCTTTGCAACAATATTACTGGTACTGGTTCTTCAGTTTAATTATAAATTTACCATAATCAACCAATAATATTGCAAAATTAATATCTCCCCCCCCCCCCCCATCTTAGTTCTCCTTATTTCCAAGATTATACTACATTTCCACACTCTCTTTAACATGTCCAGCTGATAAAATTTAGACTTCTAAATAATATGAATGTACTATACTTACTCCTGAGAATTAGAAGGAAACTCAAGATAAGTAGATGTCCAATTATCTCCAATCTTAACTCCATATTATGTCTGTCAAATATCACAGAATAACTAATATATCCACAGTATTAGACCAATCCCCGAGGTAGAACTGTCCACATGGTTTTCTCATGCAAGTTTGTCACTATTTTACTTCTGTATCTTCAACTTGGCACACAGATGATGATACTGTATATTATAGTTAACACCATTGTTCTAAACATCTGTGTGTTTGTATTATCCTATATCACAACATCGTTCCCTGAAATGACAGAAAATGAAAACAATTTTCAGGAAAGTGCATTAATGTTTTTTTCTAAAACATAATTTATGGGCATCATACATGCTCAATATACTACACCACTATAATGACTGACGGGTTTGTGGGGTAAAAAGCCACTGTTTCTACATTCCTGCAGTTCTGAAAGATGTGGTCTGTTATTCTTCTGTACAGACTTATGTGTATCTCTTCATTTCACTGAAACAGTCTTTCAATTGATAATATCTTCTAATAATCCCCTTTCTTCCTTGAGAAAACTGTAATCTGTAATAGACATTAAATCCTACATAGGGTTAGTCTTAGAAAGTCTGTGTCTAGACATTAGAAAATGCCTATGACTTCCTGATCACTGTGAGTTTCACGTCCAAATACTGGAATTCATTCCCTTCTTCAATTACTTTACAGAATGTACAATCTTCAGTCAAATATACAAACAATACAGTGCATTAAATAATACATAATTATAAGACACTGGCACATACTGAGTACAAGGAGAGTACCGTTCATGTGCATCCCTATTTTACTGGTTACTATCTCCGAAAAACCTGGAAAGCTGCTTTAGATAAAGTGCAAAACTTACAGGTAATTTTTGCCTTGTCTTATCTGACAGTTTCATAAATCAAACTTAGATACAGCAATATCAAAACACTTCAACAATGAGAGGCATTCTTTATAAAATCAAGCATGAGAATTAAGGAATTAATCTAGCAATGAATGTCTTAATTGTCCTTTCACCCTACTAAAAACCTTGTTAAAATAAAACACTTGAACTGTCAATCATGTAACACTGAGGACAATAAAAATTCCCAAAGAATCAATTAAAGCTCCGTTCATTACAGTGTATCATTAACACTGTAGCAAACAGGACACGACAGACTATAAACCAAGATCATTACAATGCTGGGTTATCTTCCAACAGATTTCACATTATCTCTCTAATTAAGGGCAGAGTCATGATTATCTATTAATGCATTCCTAGCAGGGTCAGATTTCTATACTCAACTTTCTCTCTCTCTGCCTTAACATTAATATGAAAAATGGTGTTGTGCTAGGTGACTTCAACAGTGCCATACAATGTAATGTTGTGCAAAGGATATTATAAGAATACCAGCTATTACTTCTTCTAGCACAATAGTATCATAGACAAAAGCAAGCCATCATGTGTCTCTTCCATTATTATTTAGTGCTTAAAAGATTACAAAAGCATGTGAATATAAGAGTGGTGTAAATGAAAAGCAAAACATGACTACTGCCCATACTATAAAAAGAGGTGATAAAACTGAGCTCAGCTAGTTATTACTGAATATATTCGTCTATGAGAGAAATTTCCTCTTTATACCAAGCAGAGTCATTCATTAAGAACTGAAAAGTTTTGACAGAATAAAACCTGAGACAAGAACATGTTAAATGGTCCATTGTTATTTTTTCATTGTTTTTTTCCCCTTCCATACGCTCTTCTGTTTGAGGAGTTTCCCCATATTCTTTTCTATCACACCCTATATTTTTTTTCTTTCATGAGACTTCTCCAGTTAAGCAGTTGCCCCTGCTATGGTAACAATATTTGTCTCTTTCCTCTAGTGAGTAAGCCGTAACATTGGTTGCTCATTGAATTTTTTTTAGAATTATTACCTTAAAAAACATACTAGTACTTAATCCAATGATAATAAGAAAAGTAAAGGCAAGCTCAAATATTCTTTTGTTTCTAAGCACGACTTTGTCCATATTCAGCCATTTATAATAGACTTTAAAAACCTTCAAAAGCAAACCTGATAACTTGTCCATAGGTTATAAATAGTACAGACAGTAAAGAAGACTTCGTCTCCCGAGAATGACCTTTCGGCTCTTTGATTAGTGTGATTACTGTCGATGCACGTCTTCAGAATTTGACCAAAAAATGACTTTTTCCTCTAAAATGATTGAATTAAATCCCAAAGGGCTGAAGTTTTTTTTTCACTTTCAGAGCCATGTACATTTTCTATAAAACAAATGTTAGGAAAGGCAAACTGCAATAACCCTAAGAAACAATTTTTTTGTGCAACTCATTTTGGCCAGACTGTATGCAAACTTGCTCATTTCAGCTATCATTTTAAAGTGTATGAGCACATTAACTCAATTCTTCAACATTGTTTCATTGTAAGAGTGAAAAGAGTATAAACATTATAATGAGTTTGTTTTGGCAATAAAATCTAGCACAACCACTTGATCAAAAATGCATTCTGCCATTTGCATAAGAAATACACCTATAAAGCAAACATTACAATATATATAACCATGGTTACCAAGATTTTAATTGTGAATTAGATTCTTCATCATAAAATCATATACCTGTAAAAGATATTTGTGCTGTAATGAGCCGAAAACTTCAATTTTTCTGAGATACACCTCTATACTTCAAGCTGACAAGAAGAAGCTTCAACACAGGTATTTTCAGTGAGGAAGCTTTTTGTTAAACTCAGCCTATATTATCAATTGCTTAATTTAAGCTTTGACAAATAATTCAACAAATACTTTTAAGCACATTGTATCAAGTTCAATGTCACACAGTCAAGAAACAAAATGGTATTGCACATAATTATTGAAGGCTTGAACAAGGACTCCAGATAAATGAAAACCTACAAGCAGCAAAATCAGAGAACTTTCACTTGGGGTATGCAGGGTTTTCATTATTAACCGCTTGCCGATCCATATCATCGGCTAAAACGCCTTTAAAATCGGTTGTTTTTTGCGCCGATATGTAAAATATTAGTTGTGTTGTGTCTAATTGCAATAATTACGAAAAAGTATTTTTACAGCGCGCGAAATATATTATAAATAGCTGCCGATTCGCCAGTTGAAAACGAAAGAGCCAATCGTATATGCCGTAATTTAAAACGTCATTCGGTCCGAAACAATCATGATTTCGGCTTTAAAGCCAAATCTGGTTAGAAAAAAAAAGTTTTACAGATTGTATATTGAATTTAGTTCAAACTATTATCAGTTATTGTTTACCACTGTTACTGTTAACGTTAAATACTCTCATTTGTTCTATTTTATTTTCGGCACTGGCCGAGGTCGGCTTCGTTCACGCAAATATAAATCTCAGAATTTAAATGCTTGTTTGCATGTAATTTGGTTGATATCGCTTGGATTTTGTTGAGTAAGAACTTGATATAACTTACTCGTGTTGTCAAATTTAAGCAAGATCTTAAATCATGCTTTGATAAGTAATGTTGAATTAACAGTTATGCAAATGAAGAATATCTAGATGAAGCATGATTTTATTTACAAAACTGTTATAAACATTTGCTACCAGTGTATTTAATTATAAAATTCAGATTAGATTTAAGATCTAATAATTTTATTTTCTACACATTTTTGTTAATTTCTTTCAATCTGAGAACTGAATTTTCTGCACAAAATGTGTAATTTTGTTTTCGTCTCGGGGGGCTTTGCCCCCCTGAACCCCCCACCAAGGCTTTGCCCTGGCGGCCCCTTGACCCCTCGCCTCATTGTTTGTTTTCAATAAAATATCTGTTGTTTAAAATAATAATGAAAACCCTGGGTATGGTATGACAGGGTATGATCTATGACCTGAAATGTCACACAATACCCATGCAAGCACATTGAAATTAAGTAACTGAAATCAGAGGATAAATAACATAAGGCAAAACTCTGAAAACTGAAGCAGAGCCAGAAATGCTTATGATCAAGACAAATTATCTCTTCTCTGCCAAGGACTGAAATTAGAAGGTTTATGGGCATAATTTATGTAAATGTTAATGAACAAGCCGAAGAATGTAAAGAAGAATTTCCTGGAGAACATTCTGTATGTCCCTGTATAAACATTAAGGGACATCGATCAGGTAGGAATTAATGCTGACTATCTATTATAAATGGCAGATACATTAAGCTTTCTCCAATCTTAACTTAGAAGTTATTTTCAAGACACAGTATTAAAGACTTTTAGCAAACACATCATTTATTTTACGGCAGGATAAACTAACAATCATAAGTACATCAGCAAAACGTGTGACAAATAAGTACATATTCTTTATAGATAAATAAGTGAATTAGATGCTGGAAAACTCTCCAGAAAAACTCTTCAACTAAGAATCTGGGGAGACCTGATAACAATTTAGGACATCTAATAAAAGCTCAGAATTAAGTACTTGTTAAAAGGCAATCTTGACATTTCCATCTAAGGTTCCAAGCTTTCCTTAACTGATAAAAAAAAAAAAGTAAACCACACATTTTAATAGGATATTACATTCAGCATAAATAGGAATTTCTTAAAGGTCATTCTAAATTCATAATGGTATGGTAATTCTGTACAAGTATGGTAAAATGTGACAAAGAAAAATCTCTATTGACAAAAAGGCTCTTGAATCCACTACCATGAAGCTTCATCAACAATTTTTTCAGCCACTATAGTTTATAATAAGAAAACAAAAAGATCACACCTGACAATTTATACTGCTCTGCATCCAAACTATTGGCTTGAACTCTTACGTACAGATGAAGCTCTGATCTCAGGCTTCAATCTAACAAATCATGTCAGAGCTAAATTTGCAAAAGGCACTGACCCAGAAAGAAAGTTTGTCTGAACTGTAGGTTTTGGTAATGTGGACAGCCTTAAATTCTACCTGATATGGTGGCTGATTTCTGTTAACTTCAGTGTGCTGGCTTTAAGTGTCATAGCAAAGTCACCGAATGGCATGTTTTCATGTCATCATTTCTTATATTTTTTAGCTAGTACTGAAGCATATTTTATACTGTCACATTTAAACTTTGCCTTTTCGCTTCAGCTAGCAGTAGCAAAATGATGTAATGGCAAAAAAGAACAGAACAAACTGAATCATGGTTACTTTTCCCTTTGACCATCTTAATCTGAGAAGCCATTTCTAAAAACTTTCATTAATCAAGAACTGTTCTAGACCAAGTAAAGTTCAATGGCAAAAACTTTCAAGGAGGTCTGTCTAATACATGTGTGGCCATAAATTGAAAGATTTTTTAATAAATACAGCTTTCTTACAAAATACAAAGCATGCAAACAGACATTTAAAAAACCTGTCACCAAATGAATGGAAGATTAAATTAACTTCTAACATAATAAAATAATATCAGTTCTCCATGCAAAGATGGCAATTTTTGAGCTTCATTAATTTTCAGTTATAAAATTATACAAAATTCATCAGCGTGGTAAACTGATACTATTCAGAATAGATCTATTTTTTTTCTCCCCCTCCCTATCAGCACCTAAAATCAAATAAATGCGGGGATATTCAATCATAGCCTTGTCATGTGAAGACAAGATTTTTGAATTTTGTGAAAGATTTCTGTCGACTTTATTCCCCTATTAACAATGGTATTTATGCACTACTGATTGTATCTTCTGTAATCAGATGATGGATAAAGATATACCATAGAGATAATACAGTTATGATACACTAAGCTCAGACAACAAGAGCTTCAAGCTTGGCCAAATTTTAACCATCTTCTACAAAACACTGCTCTTTAATTACAAGTCACTTGAATTTAAGAGGTGAGATTTGGACAGAAACCATTATTTTTTGTCCTTACTTACATGACCACTTCCATTCATGTATCTGCATATTCAATGGGTGAACAGGCAGAAATGATCTTACCTAGATCATATCAATTAATCAAGGTAATTGATTTAGATATAAATATTATACTGAACTATATACTTCATAGACTCCCCTATCTCATCTTCCATAAAACAGAACTAAACACTACTACACAGCTCTTTTAGAATAGGGGCTGTAACCTCTATCTGAGAAACATCTTCAAAACTTTTCTAAGCCGGCCCGGCTAGCTCAGTTGGTAGAGCATCGGATTGTCAATCGTGACGATCCCGGTTTAATCCTCATCAGGGCCGGCAAAATTTCTCCGTGATAAATGATCTATAGGTCATTTGTCCCTCACCTCTGAAGCAAGTGAGGAAGTAGTCAGTCACTTGCGGAGAAATTGGTTAGTAAACTGGTTGGATACCCAGGAACACAGGATAGGTGGACTGACCGCCAGGATATGACCTTAGCTGTTGAAACTGGCGTTAAACCCCAATCAACCATCAGAACTTTTCTAATATATACTAACTTTATATACATTTTCTTTCTACAAAGCTGATTCCTACCAAGGTAAATTCAGTGCCGGGGTGAAAGGTTTAATTTAACCATTGTAGATTTAGAGAATAAAAAAAATTGGACTAGAAAAATTGTCTCAAAAATTCAAATTAAAAACTTGTTAAAGTACTCTACAGCTAAAATGCCTTTATATGGTAAGGCTGCAAATGCCAAGACAAAATTCTACGGTTGCAGTTTTTCATTAAATATGGCTTTTATGACAAGCCAGTCACTGTTCAATCATTTAAAAGATAGTACAGGTTTAAAATAAACATATAAAATAATTCACAACCCTATTTTTGTTACATTACCACAGATATTGTAAAGATGACTATATAGATTTTATTGTGACATAAAAATTTGATATCACATAAATGTACGTAAATGAAAAAAAAAGGAGATAGTTTCACATTTTTGTAACCCATTTAAGCCACATTAAAATATAAATGGCTACTTGTATGCTAAATTAGTGTATAAAAATCTCAAAACTGTGAAGAAATTAGTGAATCTATGGTAATCGAGACAGTCCACCCTCACTTCTCTTCTAATACAAGATCCTGTAATAGATTCAATTGATTACCGACATTTCTACAGTCATGAAAATGCTATAAAGTTCTATTTTACTGCCATAATTTCATTTTCTTGACATGCCTGCCAATTTCAGAATCCAATTTTTAAACAAACCAAATTATGCATCATCTAATGGTTTTTGATTTTAGAGAACTTAAATTAAAATGTAATTTTAAATGGAAGTCTGACCAACTGTTTACACATAACACAGGAATGAAACAAAGTATTGCATTCTGTACAGGAAGGGATAATGAATTTTACTTTTATTGTCCAATATTTTAGATGACTCATAAGACAGTAAAAAGTCTGGAACACTGAATGGATAGAAATTAAAACAGCATATTTTTTTCATCACAATTCATGTTTTGCTTTTTCATACACAAAAAAATCTATACATGAGAAACTGATAAGCCAACTACATACATGAGTATAGCTGACAGTTTAAACATAGGTATGATGTAAACTTCTGAATGAAATTCCAGGCCATCCAGCAGTTTATATAGAAGTCTGTGATCACAATCAGTGAAGATACCATCTCATTCTTCACAGTTCATGCTTTACACCTGCTTCCTGTTCAACATTACTACCACCAAAATTCCAGGCATATAAAAAAACAAACATTGAAAGGTTACCATTCCAAAACATTTAAACACCAAAATATCACTGCGCCAGACAGAAAAATACTTCTTCATATAAAATTTTCTGTTAACACAAACCTTACCTATAATAAACTGCAGTATTTCTACAAAGAAAAATGACTTTAATTTCTTTCAACTTTGGAGCATATCTTTTCATGTTATTTACTGTAATAATCAAAGAACAATGTAATGTCTACCTCCTCACCTGAGTGTAATAATTCCCAGATTGGTTCCAAAACATCAACAATCATGGACTTACAAGAACTGACTGGTTCTAGTTATATTTCCCAACTTTTGAGTACTTCAACACTTCTTCTTCATAACTTTTAACACTTTATGTAGTCTGAAAAAGTAAGAAAATGGACACTATTTATTTTATGTCAATAATCCATGAGAATAGGAAAGACAGATAGCACTGAAAGAATGTGTTGTATTCTCCCTATCACTCTGGTATTGCTGTGAACAGATGATCAAAATGAGAGGCTGTGTGTACTAAACATTACATAGGTAAGTGTACTATACTGCACTCCAAACAAACGGAACACACTGCACTGTCATATACCGGGTACAGAAAACAAAAATACAAAAATTTTATAGTTAATTATTCACGGTATATCTTCAACAAAAAAAAAGAAATTTTCTTTTTAAGTGTTGGAAATGGATTGCTGTAAAGGACATAAAACTTATCAACAATAAGAGAATTTTCAAACCTGAAATAAATGAAAGTTAATGAAAGTTAACTTCTGTTTGAATAATCTTTCAACTTAATGTATTAAAGCTTAATCAATAATGATTTACTGTAGTATGTTTGTTAAACTTGAAACATTGAGCTTTCCTTACCACTGTTATTCTCCTTATACTATTCTTTGTGGCAAAGCCCTAGAATAATGATACTTGAGAAGTTCTGATTTGGACTGTAAACTTGAAGCTCTTAGAAGTAATTTATCACATATACAAAAGTTCAAAAATCCAACTTCCAGTGCCAAAATGATCTAAACATAGTTCAATTAGGATGTAGTCTATTTTTTCTACGGTTGAAAAGATAGTGCATGTTCAGAGATGTGTATATGTGCGTAGTGTTTATTTTGTAGACCAGTGTACATACCTGTTGGGGGAGTGCCAGAACTAGCACTTAGAGGCTGCTAGAACAACAAACACAACTCACGCTGCCTCATGCAAGACTAATTGGTGTGCATTTCTATGGCTGTCTTTACTATGCATAGTAAAACTAAGGTATTAACGCTTCCTAAAACCATCAAGGACAAAAAAATTGCTGCTCATTAATCATTCCTATTTACACAGCCCTCTTTTCCCAAAACTTAAGTGTTTCCACCATAATGTAAAAAGTATAAGCGACTGTACATTCTAAGAAGATATGGAATGAAAATATTGTTAATACAGTTTTATTATTTTATGACAGTTGATACTGTAAACAAGAGATTAATTTGATAAGAAGATAATCTGAGGGCAAGCTCACTTTACGCAGAAACAATTCAATGAAATTTGACATACAAATCAAAATGTTAGTAGATGTAACATTCAAATTTTATTTTCAGACTTTTAAAACAATTTGCTGGCATAAAGTATAACATTAAATCAAACACAAAGAAAAACTCTTCTGTAAGAGACCAGTAACTACATATTCAGGTCCTAAGATAATCCTGTTACTATTTAAATAAAATCATCCATTTTTTTTCACCTTTTTATTTGGACAAACTTTGATCATATGGCTATCCCTAATATCATTTCAGGAAAGTAAATATGGCATGAACAATTCTTCAAAATAAACTCTAGATCACACCAGCCCTAACAATAAATCAGCCACTAGCCCATACATCTTTGAAAAGAGATCCAAAACTGTGTAAAACTGGCGGAAATGACCAATAAATTGTCACATAGTGCATTGAAGAGATGAAAGCTTATCAAAGAGAAGTTCAATCTGCCCTGTTACAATTGCCATGTTTACCGACTTGTCCTGCATCAATAACTCTGGTCAACTTACTGTTTACACTGTATGTGTACAGTGTCACTGTTGTCAGATTGCTGGACAAAAAGATGAGAAAAGTCTCAATTACCAAGGCTACTGCTAACTGATTTAGCTTTGATTTGTTTAATTGTTTAAACTTTTTAACTCCAAGTGGTTTATGGTGTTTCAGATTGCTTGTGGCAGATGACTAGTGAAAAACAACAAAGAGGAAACAGGAACTCAGGATTCTGCTGTAAGCCCACAGTTTAAGGCAGACAGCCATTCTGACATCACAAATATCATCTACAACAAAGCACTAATATAAACAAAGTTCTTTGTCAAAAGAAGCAGAGTTATTACGACATTACTTCCTAAGTTAATGTCTCTATCCTTGTCTTCAGACATATAAATTTTTAGAAATCATATTTTGTAGCTTATGTTTCAGTTCATCATTTCAAGAATACATGTTAATCCCTTAAAATATCAGTAATGAATCCTACGTTAGCAATGAAACAATTTAAATTGCTTCAGAACATGACTACAAGACAGTGTAATGTATCTTAAAGATACTATTTAGGGAATTAAAGTGTTGAGATAAGCCAGGCTATCCTTAATTAATCTCTCATTAATTAAATTGGCACTACCTTATGAATCACCCAGTAGATATGCATATTTTTTGCCAAAACCATTTGCAAAAGAAATCAATCTTGTAATTATGTAATACCAGGTGTATCAAGTAAAACCTGAACTTTTCAAGATAAAAATACACAAGCAAGTCATTCAAATCAAAGGTTCATTTTTCATCATTGCTCTGCTGTTCATAAGGTTTCAAAAATTTATTTTATCTCTGTCAGATGTTTCCTTTCGGTAAAAGAAATTACAATTCACCTCTTTTTTTTTTCAAGATTGAGAAGGGTGGGGGATAATCTCTAAACAAGAAACATAATCAGTATTATCTGTGTATCTCCTGCCTGCTCTTCATACAAATTTCAGTATACATGTAAATTCATGTTCAAACTCAAATTTCCTCTTGTTTTGTACCCATGCCTTTATTTCTTTCTAGAAACAGTTGTCTATTAATAACCACTTGATTCTGTTGGTAATAATAAGATGCTAAAAGATTGTTTCAAATTGCTCATGCTCGGAGTAAAGTAGTTTGCACGCTTTGCTCAGCTACCAACAGAGATGTTTTGCCTTCCATCATCTTCATCTGCATCTCGCTAAACTTTTAACTTTCACCCATCTGCAGTAGAGATTGCATGAAAACTGGAATGTGAGAATCACACAGCTTTACATTGAAAACAATGCAAACTGAGCACTACTACAAAATATATTTATTACTTAATTTAAAAAAAAAAAAAAAAGATTTCTTCAGAAAGAACATTTAACAGTGGCTCTTGTGAAACTCCATTTATTGTTCTAACATGAGCCAGGCAAGAAAAATGCTAAGTTTTATGTTTAGTTGCATGTCTATATCACTTGTCATGCCCTCCTCAATGAAATTACAAGGATTTACCTTGAGGCTTTTCTATCATCTCGTATCAATATGTCGGAGCATCCTGAGAATAGTTGAGTTCTGGTTGCGGCTATGTAAGAAAACTCCATTCAATAGAGTGGAAACAGTAAGCTCAGGTAAGGGCCAATTATACCAGTGTGAAGTACCTGTCTACTTGCAATATATATAGAGAACCTCCAAACACTTGAATCAATTATGTCAAGAACTTTTATTATTCACTTCTGCTCATAATGTCTCTAAAACTTCTGTTTAATGTACTAGGCTGACCTTATGACCTTTACCTTAAAATTCCAGAGTCAATCAAAGTAAGCACCTTGGTGATCTAGGAATTTGTTCTGAATCTGAAACTGCACCACTGGTCAGTATATAAGTTATAATGACCCTGTGTGAATTAAATCCATTTGACATTAAACTGTTGAAACTTGGAGTTTCTACTCTAGAAGTGGGTCAGTCAAACCCATGGCTAGTAAGCCAGAAGCCAGTAAGTCCAACTACAAAACTGGAAAAAAAATGCTGTTAAACTTTTGTCTAAATATAAGATGTAAGTCAGAATGAAAATATCAGCAAATCATATCATATTCTGTTTTCTTGTTGGCTGCAGCACAATGTCTTGTGGCTACCTACTAATAATATTGCTGCAAAAATCTACAGTACAGTTACTGTAGAAATGGTCAGAAAGATCTTGCACTTTGTGAGGTCTATTGACAAACCTTTGTTTGAGTGGCTTTTACAACCAGCACCTGTATGTAACAAACAGAACTAAGAAGGTAGCAATCTTAGGCTGCAAAAAATAGAAAGCGTCATTAGATTATTAGCTTAAGAAAAAACTAAACTGCAAAACCTCTGAACGAAATGAAGCTTGAATGTTCGTGTTTTCAATCACAACCATTTAGAAGAACCATTAAAACTACTGTGTTGTTTATCAACACTCGTTTTTATAATCTCACTGCTAAATTTACAAATGTACGTAAAATCATACAGTTTAAACTGATGAATGTTAAGTTTTACAGGTAATTAAATCTCAAACAAACTGTATTACAAACTTATCAGATAAGACTGAAAATAGCGGAAAAAAAGCCTAGCTGGTACAACAAGAGTAGTTTCCCTTTTCCAGGTGTTCCCTTTAGAGTTGTTGCAGCTATACAATTTTGTATGCATCCACCAAGATGCTGTCTATAAGGATCTTTGACAAATGAAACAACATCTATCATAAGGTCTGGATGATGTAATAGCTATACCAATTAATATTTAAAGATTTTCCCAGTTAGTTCAAAATCACTTGAAGATAACTTTTCTGAAGTCTCACTAAAACATAAATGTACAACATCTTAAATTCCCTGAGCAAATGAATTAGAATTTTATTTACCAAAGCAAATATATACCTTTGCATGATTTCACACAAGTTTGCTCAACAGCAATTAATATATTGCCCTCATTAGTGCAACATTTTGCAAGAACAAATTAGTTTAGAAAACTATCTCTCAACCACCCTGTGTCTAATCAACAGGTTCTCAGTCAATCTTAAATGTTCAGGAACACGCTATATAAGAGATGTGATTGTGCTTCTAGAATGTCCAGACTTGTGCAAGCTTTACTCCCACCCAGGTGAGGAATTTCTTCATGCTAGACATGTCTCTCTTCACCTGCCAGCAATTAGTTCTAGCCAAGCAGATGAGTGCTGGTGAGAAGCCTGTTTTCTCTGCAGAAAGGCAATTACTACCATCACTTCTAGTGAAAACAAACATATACCATACCCTGCCTTCCAGTCTCTATTGTTTGAACATGTCACCAATTATGAGAACTAAGGAGTTATAGAAAATCAGAAAACAGGAATGTTCATAGATGGACAAAAGGATGTATTCTGAATAAAGGCTGTACAACTGTCTCAGAATCAAAAATGTTTAAGTAATGATTTAATTACATTTAAAAAAATATATTCATTACCTCCTGTTATGGTCTTTGTTTGTCTATCAGAAACTTTGTTGGCAGCAAAACTTTGTACCCTTTCAATATATTGACATTAAACAATTAAACAAAAGATAGTAAAGGGGCATTGGGGAGAGATGCAAAGCAAAAGAACCAAAACCCTACCTTATTGTTATGTGAGGGTTATTGCCCTTTTATCAAATTTCAATCATAATTTGTCAGAAGCCTTACCCTGAAATCCTTCAATGTATTCACTCTAAACTTTAAGGAAACACACTGAGGAGAAAAGCAGAACATGAGAACTATAACTCCACCATGACTGTTTTCAGAGTTAATGCTCTTTGTATAGACATCTATTAAATTATTGTCCACAGAATACTCATAATATTTCTCTTGAATGTAATTGGGGATGTCACACATTCAGGTGACTTGTCTAACATAACTGTTGACTGACAGGGCAAAGCAGTTCAAGGTTTCAATCAAATAATCAAGTTATTTATCAAGATCATATTTCCATGTAAGATTGAACCTTTACAGTTCCTATAAAACACAGCAGAAAAAAATTAACTGGCAGACCTAATTGTAGCTCAAAGTTCATTTATCTTACTATTTAAAAAAAAAAATCCAAAATAGCGGTCAAGCCTAACACTCCTAGACATTAAAGATTAATGCTAACTATAAAGCATTAGAGACTTTAATTTATAAGAATGTGTGACCTGCAGAGGGGCGGAGGTGACTAAGTTTTATACTTGGATTAGATAGTGTTCAATTATGCATACTCTTATAATTGATTAACTTCATTTACTAATAAAAGCCAATTAACTATATCTAATTGAGAGATTATGGCTTGAATATGTACAAGGTGTAGCAGCTCACATGTATATATTGTAGGTCACATTTTGTGACCCCTAGTCTAAGTGAGCACATATTTACATAAATATGTACACCTTATCTTGGGAATTACTTCGGTCACAAATATGTTTTAGTATTACAATCACTGCTTTACTTGACTTCTTAAATTGTCATTGGTTCTAGATAAAATCTTTGATATACATAAAAAAACCCAACAGGAACCATTTACATTAAACACAACAGAAACATTCATTTGATAAAAATACAAATAAAACAAATCATAACTACAAAAAGGACAGTTTGATCAATACTGTTATTGCCTTCCATTCCAATCTGATTGTATTTTGTACCCAACAAGATTGCTCATGCAGCACTAAATAATCCTCAGGCTAAGTATGTGTGCAGAGGTCCTCACTCCTAAGAGATACACATGTACATATTCAATAAAGCTGAGCCCCATGCTGTCACAATACCAGAACATACACACACTGAGACTGTCCAATATATTATCATTATCGGCAATAATTTGACCAAATAAAGTCCAGGAATGGCCAAAGCAAGTCTCCCGTAAATGAGAATTAATGTACAACAGCTTATTGTTTTAGAATATTTTGTGAGACAAGGTTTGCACGATCTAATTGTGTTCCGGAGGCCACCGGACTATGACAACAGATTAGAACAAATGCATTTACGAAGAGAATCATCACAATTATCGGACAGGGACAACAAAAATTGGTACGGACAATAGTGATCTTGCATGTAAAATATTAGAAAAATGCACTAATTCTGCGTAATTATTGGTCCAAGAAAAAATTGGCAAGAAATGTATAAATAAATTGTCCAAGAACTCTCAGACAAGATGAATGCTTTTCTGAGTTTCTGATTGGTCACAGAGGGCTACAGAAAGCAATTAACGCTGCATTTAGCCGACTATTGAGTTAGGGGTTATTCAGGGTCACTTGTAGCCGTGCAAATGAATACTTGAAATAATGAAGGGGATTCATGATTCACTGCCAACTGTCAAGCTTAACAAAATAGAAGGATTCCTGAAAAGACATAGAAATTCCTGACAACAACAGTCTGAAGATCCATTATTGAAATTTACATCCGTGCTGCAGAGGCCAAAAAACATCTCACTTTTTGTGCATATTAACCTTATTTTTCTGATGTATTAAAGTGTTTCTGTAAATTGGATTTCTGGAACTATTTGAGAGTGCCTGAAGTCTGTAATAATTAGTTCATCCAAACATACAGATAACAAAACTAAGAACATTGTGACAATCATGTGTCTTCATGGACAAATGTTGTTGTATTTTTTCTCCTATAATTCCAAAATCTAGTAATGACCAATATTTCCTTTCAACACATGACAAAAACTAACAAGAAGTTACACTGATCAAAGTCTTAAAGGCCTTTCCCTTAGATCTAAGGTGACTCAAATGTTTTGATTGACATCATCGGCCAGAATCTTGTCGGAATGTGACAGTTACGCTTTGATAAGAACTCTCAATTCTCTCTGATACAAGAAAACTCTAAAAATGTCTGTAAGAGCGCACTCTAAGACTCTGTAGGAATCCTGATAAATTGGATAATTATGGAAAAATCTATACTTGATTACAGGGCACATGCATTCTAATACATAAAACTTAATCACATCAGCTCCGTATGAAAAACACTATGAACAAATCAATGCTTATGGCTGGCAAAATGTCTGATTTGATCCAAATCTTAATTAGAATAGATGGCACAAGGGTTTTTACAGGGCCTGCAAAATTGTCTGGGAGTCATATAAAGCAGCAATGACTTTAAAAGAGTATAACAGTATTTCATCATCAGCCATCAGCATATATTTCCCATCAAAGTTTTCACTTTCACACTACCTGATCATATTCTGGATTAAATATTTACAAAAACCTGCTTGCTTCTTCAGACATGTGGTAAATCATGCATGATTTTATGTCTTTGTTAATCATCAATTATGACTAAATAGGTGTACTTAGAGATGTCATTTATTTTACATTAATAAAAACAATTGCAACAATTGCAAAAATGTTTGAAAACCACTGCTGTATGTACTGAATTAACTTTTCTTTCTGTATGATATAATAATTATTCATGTCACAACTCATGCTTTAAAGAAGAGTACTTCTTTTTGCAAGTTTCCTTTTATAACAATTAATATAACTTCCACATATCTTTGGTAAAAAAGAACTAAAAATTTTTACCAAATTCAAATCTGAGAGATTAATTGGATATCCTCCATCTTAGCTTGTACAATAAATAAATGGCAATTAGGGATTTTTTAAATTCCCAATTGTATAACATAAAAATTTCCAAAATGCTATGAGCATCAAAACAGGCAGACTTTTCTGAATTACTTTTACTTGAGTTCCCCCCCCCCCCCCCCCCCCCCCCCAAATGACAGTGAAATCATTGTCCAAAAAATCAGATGATTTCAATGTATAACAAAGAACAAGACACTTGTACATACGGTACTATATAGGAGGCACAGGTCTGTACCTTAACCTGCTGCCTTATTGACTGCCTCACTTTACAATTTACTGAGATTCTTATATGCTGCAATAATTACTTATTGGTGAAGAACTTGTGAAGTCAAGACATTAAAGTTCCAAAGTGATACATACCACATATAACTGACAATCATTCCATCAAATTTTCAATGGCTCAGATGAAGGTTTGTCACACAGGAAATGACTGAGAAAGACATTTAAAGCTATATCTGGAATTCTTTTTGCTTGAAAATTTCTAATCAATACCATGTAGAAACCAGACTAACCATAAACTGTTCTGACCATGCTGTGCAACTACAGTCCACAACAGACTGACCATACATGCCAACATCAATATGGAAACCAATCCTGGCAACAAGAAAGCTTGACTTCATTAAGTTCTTACCTTGCATCACTACAGTTAAAATCAAAACTTAGACCGTTTTATCCCAACATCTAGTGCCTGAATCAGAAGATGTGCGGCTCTCCATATGACAAACAAGAAGATTCAACATTAATAACAAACCTCCAAACAGTACACTAAGGTTGTGTTTGTCAATTGTCTTATTCCAGAGTAATGTAACAAAAAAAGGCATATAAAGTATTTAACACAGGTCTGATGTAAAAGAGATCTTGAAGAATCTAATCAAGAGTTTTTCATTATATTTTGTATAAACAGATTGTATTTGACTTGCTATCGTACTCCTGTTCACTTTCTCTCTCTGCCATTATTGACTGACTGCCCAAATCAAATAATTTATTTGACAAGTAAATATTTTATATTAAATACAATTTAACTGTTCAACTTAAACCTATTTTCTTCTTGTCTAATAACTGCTTAGTATGAATTATTTACCTTACTAAAAAATTTCACAATTATTTTTCGGTACAAGAATAAAATACAAAGCACCTTTACTATTGGCTATAAAGTATATAATTAATGTTACAATAATCAATGCTAAATTGACACTTTCAACTATGTTAAATACATGAATAAAAGTACAGAATTAAAATCAAATAAAGATGAAAATGTTGAGCAAACATTACTCCAAAAAGAGTTACAAGACTTATTATTTGAGTGATTTTCCACCAAAAGGCAAGAGCAACAAATCTGAAATTGGTTTTATAAGAAATCAAAAATTAATTTCCTGTTCATTTAATCAGATCTACCACATGTAGATATTCAGAAAATTTATCAGTCATTACATAGAAATGAGACAAAATAATAGAATAATTTCTTTGTGCCAAATTTCCCCCACGTTATAAGATGTTTGCGGGACATTAAGAAATACCAGTGTTCAACTGTACAAGTCACTATCCACAATATATGTGTTATAAAGCATGGGTATATTGTTTTTCTTTTTATTGTGTAACCCTTGAATAAGATTTAGACTTTTGCATGTGTACAGTTCGATCACAATAACACATTTGACAAAATGAATGTTTAAGTGCAACTTTTTACTGTATCTGCTTTTTTGACAACAGTCCAGGGTGTGCGACGTCATTTAGCAACTACTGATGTCGCTCGGGCGGTGCAGCTAGATGATCGAAAATGGATTTATGCAACGTGAGGTGGCCACCGTTCTAGACGTTTTTCATAGCGTTGTTGCCAGGTTGTGGAGTCGTTATCAGGAGACTGGAGTCTTCACAAGAAGACCTGGGCAAGGTCCTTATCACATTAAAACACCTCGTCAGGACCATGCAACATTGAGAACTTTGGCCCTTAAAAGTCGTCAGTTTTATGCTACTGGCATTGAAATTGACTTCCAGCAAGCTAAAGGGGTTCATGTGTCCACTCAAACTGTCCAAAATAGTCTTCATGAAGATGGTTTTGATGCCTGAAGACCTGCCAGAGGACCAATTCTGATAGTAGCTCACCAGAGAGCTCACTTAGAGTTTGCCCAGGAACACCTGGCAACTGCGCTACTGGCGATCTGTGCTCTTCACAGACGAGAGCCGCTACCATGTTTCGACCTGTGAAAAGCATGTGAGGGTGTGGCATCGCCGAGGAGAGAAGTATACGGAATGTAACATTATTCCAGATGACAGGTTTGGCGGTGGGTCAGTTACGGTGTGGGCGCACAGACCTTTATGTGATTCCAGGAGATAGTCTGACGGCCCTGAGATATCGGGACGAGATCCTAGAACCAATTGTTAAGCCATATGCTGGTGCCATAGGTGAAACTTTTCATTTAGTGCAAGATAATGCTCGAGCACACACTGCATGAAATCGTCTGGAACTTCTTTGATGATGAAGGTATTGAGGTCATAGACTGGCCAGTGAGGTCTCCCGATCTTAACCCTATAGAGCATGTCCGGGACATGCTTCCTGACGTAGACTTTCTTCGCGTCCGAACCCTGTGCAGGACGTCCATCAGCTTTCTCATGCTCTTGTAGCAGAATGGGATGCCAAACCACAGAATATGATCAGACCTGTCTTCAGGAGCATGCCCAGACGATGCAGAGAGTACCTCAACACCCGAGGGAGATACACTCATTACAGACACTGACAATGAAACGTTTCTGCAGGCCTGAATCTACTTTTACAGACATTGCTTGTTCTCCTGTAAGACCACCATATTAAAGTAAATTTGATAGTGTTCATATTCTGGACACTGTCCTCTTTAGGAATGGGCCTGTTGGCGATGGAAATGCCGATTTGTTTTTGTAAAAAAAACTATTTTGTTATTTCTGTAAAAGATATTCATAAATCTACTCAACACGTACGTTATTTTATAGATTATATGGGAGCTCCTTTAATTAATTTGAGCAGTGTATATATAGATATACGGATCCCTCCATTCAGACTTTTGCAAACAAACAGATCAATTTAACAAGACATTACAGCTATGATAATTTGCTGCCCGCGATACAACCTAGCACATATTTTACATGTTTAAGGAGGGGACAAAACAGCTTTTCATGGTGTCAGTCAACCTTGACATCAGCACATTACAATATGTTTGCAATAACTGAATAATTCTACTCTCGGCAGTATAAAATAAATGCAAATTCATTTCAAAACGTGTATTAGCTGTCGCTCAAATTTAGAGATATTGAATTATCAAATATTAATTTTACTGGGCATGCAAAACAGATTAAATATGTCTTGTCATGCCAGGCCTGCTGTGCAGTTTTTGTTATACTAACTTCTACACTGCCGTTATCATCATAATTTTT
The DNA here is from genome assembly GCA_012932295.1 of Cyclina sinensis. NCBI lineage: Eukaryota > Metazoa > Mollusca > Bivalvia > Venerida > Veneridae > Cyclina > Cyclina sinensis. The sequence continues at coordinate 48,352,986 of JAAONU010000002.1, forward strand.
GCGTTTTCAAATCAGCATGCTAAAAAGACGCTTCGATTTCTGATAACAAAGGTCATTAAAACAGTTTATACCTTTCAAAATTTTATAATTAATGAGAAAAGCCCGTTAAATGTTTGCATTTGACAATGCTCGACACCAATTAACTTCTAGAAGACCCTTTATCAGGATCATCCCTACCTGTCAGCGAAACTTTTCACTTTATAAATTATGCATTTTTCTCATCTAAAATCTAGATTTTATCATTCTGTATTAAAGTGATTTAAATCTTGATTTCTTTTTTACTGCTGGGACGAAAACTGCAATTCACCTCACTTTTACTGTCAAAGAATCTTATCAAATACAAAAGAAATGTCATGCTATCATTCTAAATTCTGTTTGAGTGTATTAAATTATACTTCTTGTGTTAAAAATATCCGATTTCTTAAAGCAATACATATTTTTCAAATCAGTAAAAATATTTGTTAAATTGTCTATCTTTAAAAGCTAAATATACAGTTATTGCTGTCATTGAAATATCTGAGGAGACTGCTGTGATTCCTTTCTGAAAAATTCATATTAAAAAATCAAGGAAAATATCCACCTATGCAAAATCCTAAAGGCACCATCTGCCCTTGCAAAATTTTAACACTGAGCTTTAAATGACTGTGTACAGAAACCAGGCTCATAAATCTCAGAGGGGTGATACATTGAACTGCTTTAGCAAAGCTATTTCTCTTGTTGTTTCTCACTTCAAAACTAATATAGGACTTCTTGCCCCACACTTCACACTGCTTTTCTTCAAGCAGAATTTTTGGGCTTGAATATCTGAGACCATGACATTGACAAAAATACCAGAGGATATGTTAATTTCCCCACCAATTTCGTTTTCGCTTAGACAAACAGCACCTTGGCCAGACTAAACATTTATTTTCATGTGCTTGACCATGACAGACTGCTAGATAGGATTTTTTCCAGTTAATAAAATTAGCAATCTTTTTAAATGAAGGAAATGCAAATTCTTATTTTTGTCCAAAAAAAAGCCTTGATCAGTTTAAAAACATGGTCAAAAAGTCTCTGAGTTTAAATACTTTTAATTCATATGGCAACACTACAAAGAAAAATATAGAGCTTGACATTTATTAGATAAAAATGAGTCTTCTTTAAACATTCAGCATAGTAATTTAATTGTATAAAAATAAGTCGATCGGAAAACGGCAAACCTAAGTGAGATATTTTGTTATTTAAAAATCACTTGAAGATGTTCAAACAAATAAAATGAATAATCAAACAGAAAACAGAATGTTTTCAAAAGAGCAGAAGTCAGATTTTATTATCAAATAACAAAGCTGAAAAATAAAATTCATTTTTAACATTCCTCTTTTTTCTTCTTCTTACAAGGTCTAGTATGCTTGTATCAAATTTCAATAGAAGCACTATCTTTTATTACTGTCTGAACTTGGCATGTGAATCTGCAAATAAAGCCTGTTTGATATTCTTATTATGTCATAAAAGAACATTTAATTCAATTTTAAAAAGGATTTTTTCAAACAATTTGAACAAAAGCTAAACGCTGTTTTATGTTTCATTCAAGTGTTTACCTTATGGAAAACTCATGGGGACTTTTTTCAATTCTAAAGTTGACCCCAGCCAGAAGGGGCTGACACACCCAAAGATGTTGTCTTACCATAAAATATAAAGAATGTTTTTGTACCAAATGACAACAGATGCAGCAAAAAAGTGACTTATCAAATATTTTTAACAAATTAGGGTCACGTAACAATTTCTTGGGGACTCCCTTAAAAACAGACAACTCAGTAAAGGTGTTGGATCACAATATTTTTATTGTACTGGCATTAATTGTAAGAGATGGGAGTCTTTGCTTAATATTTCAAACACAATTATTTGTCACATTTGGATCCACAGAATGACTCTTAAATCTTATAACAATAGGTTTAACCCACAAACATTACTATGTGTTTTTTTGTTACCGGGTATACACTTGTTTGTGGTGAAAATATAACTGTACTTCTTTGTTAAATCATGGAAATGTGAGAGATCAGGGACTCATCAATAAACAGCTTAAGCTAACAGCAAAATAGCATTGTTTGCATAACTGAAAATATAAAAAATTAATGTCTTTTATAACAATGGATTAACAAGTTTTAATCAATCCCAATTCTTACCATAAAATCTTAACAAGACAATAGGAACAGTTGTAAGGAGGCATTTTTATAAAAGTCATTTTCTATCAGATTGCAGTAAATGACAAACAGTTCCCTGCTGTTCAAAGCTTTTCACATTGTTGGCAAAGCAAACTGGTCCCCACTGTACAGAAATCAATCAATTTGTTGGTTAATCCTTGCCTTTAATTGCTATTGAAGTAATGCAAATGCAAACTGAAGAAACTTTACTGCAGATTCCAATATTAATTGAATTGCAACATTTATTTTTGAGACATAATGGCCTTTGTCTGAAATATTAAAGAATTAAATTTTGGAAAGTTCAGTCTGGTGAAGCTACTGCAGAAGATATCTTGTCTGAAGACATTTTCACTAGAATTATTACAATTTCAGTTTTGAAACTGGAAGATCCACTGATGCCCAATGCTCACTGGTTCCCCAATCATAACCTCTCAGGCTCTGACAGTTAGTTTTGCTTTCTAGTAGAACTGATGTCCACCTTAATTGATCTGATATTCATAAAAATACAACAACATGACATTTGGGGAAATAGGGATGAAAATTTAAATGAGAAAAAGGGACAAACAGTTTAAGTGAGATAAAGACAAAAAATCATAGTCAGATAAGGACAAAATTCAAGTGATGTGAGTACAAAAGTTCAAGAGATATTAGGACAAAATTAAAGTGATGTGAGGACAAAATTCAAGAGATATTAGGACAAAATTCAAGTAAGATAAGAACAAAAAGTAAAATAGGAAGTAGATTTAAGTTAGGTAAGGCATAAAATCTAAGTAAGGACAAAAATTATCTTGAAAGTGAGATAGGGACAAAAATTAAGAGAGGTCACAATATGCACAAAATTAAAGAGAAAATACAGACAAGATATAAGATAGGAACAAATTTAAGTTAGGACAAAAATTACTTGGAAAGTGAGATAGGTGCAATAACTGAGATAAGAACCGAATTAAAATGAGATAGGGGCAAAAGAGATCAAGGCAAATTTAAGTAAGATAGGGGCAAAAGTAAAGTTAGATCAAGACAAAATTTAGGTGAGATAGGGGCAAAAGTTAAGTGAGATCAAGGCAAATTTAAGTGAGATAGGGTGATTTTCTTTTAGAGTGGGTAAGAAGACAGAGGCCAGGTTTTAGCTGAGGTAGAGACCATGTTTTTCAGAGAATTAATGAATTGTACTTATACACTCCACTAGAGCTGAAACTGAGACATACATGCTTACTAAAAGATTGGCTGATGAGCCGCCAGCTTAAGTCAATGGAATGGTTACCTGCATAAATATAGGATAAGGAATTCAGGAGTAAATGTGCTAAAGAGTAAAGGTAACTCATGAGGTCTTTCAGTAAGGATGACACAGAATTCAGCAAATACTGCACTCAGATTAAACCTTCTTCTCAAAAGAACATAATGATGTACACATCTATAAAAAGTGAAAAAAACATAATAGATCTATTTATCTCCCCCCCACCCCCCTCGGTTTAAAACCTAGTTGTAACTTAAACACAATTAAATCATCATCAATAAAATACAGTCATCACTGCTTCTTCATTCAAGCAAAAATTATTGACATTTCTCTCAAGATTTAAGAAAATAAAGTAATTACCTTAAAATGTGTCCTCTCTCCATTCAGTGCAATTGTTATGTTGCTTACTATCTATCAAGTTGAATATTGCTCTATAATTACATTAATTACAGTTATTACAAATTTATCACAGACTATAAACTCTTTCAAACTGCTAGTTTTCTAAAATTTTATAGCCCTTACGTTAAGACTGCGTACCATTTAAATTGACACCAAGTCAACATAATAGCATGGGTATTTTAAGGTTTAACATGTGTACAAATGTTTGGAAAGATGATTTTTATTCATTGATTATTAATTTTTTGCGAATTTGGCAAATCAAAGAACTGTTATTAAGATCAATTTAGGCAAGTTTAAGGGCTGCACAAGGTTGCAGGCATAAAATTTAACACTATAAATCTATTTTCTTTCTCTGGATTTCCTTGCAGCTTATTTTGCTTGGTTTGTCATCGCAATCATCTGGGCAGTTTGTACATTTGCATGCTACTGTAATAGTTATTAATGGGCTACTGAAGTGTTTTTACATAGGTGTGCTAGTGTTTGTACATGTGTATGCTAGTGTCTACATGATTGTGTATGCTAGTGTAAACTGTAAAATAGGTTGGCAAGACAGTATATATATGTATGCTATTGTTTGTACATGTTTATGCTAATGTGTGTACATGTGTGCACTAGTGTCTGTACAATAGGTAAGTATGAAACATATACATGTATGTGGTATTTATGGGTTAGTAAGTAACAATACATGTGTACATTAGTGTGTGTACATGTGTGTGCTAGTGTTTTTACAAAGGGTAAGTAAGAAAGTAAACATGTGTGTGCTAGTGAGTGTCCATATGTGAGCCAGTGTTTGTATAAAGGGTTGTAAGGAAATATACAAGAGTCAGCTAGTAAGTCATCGTCTGTGACCCCCGGTACATATTCCGCACAACTACATTATGTACAGTGGGATAATTGACTGCAGATTATTCGATTTCATGAATATTTATTAGCAAAGGGAAGTAACTCCTCGTCAAATGATATTCCGCAATACAAATAGATACTCTCCAGTGTGAAGAGTATGAATAATGACAAGTTACTTAAAATAGACATATTTCCCAAGATTTAAACATGGGCGCGAAAGGCAAATTGTAACAAGTACTTTCATTGGCTGAGATTGCGCAAGGGAAATCTTTCGGAAACCAATGAAACTAGGTAATGAATCATTCATGAGTATGAAATTTTACCAACCAATTGTTCCACGGTAGATAAATAGAGTGAAACGGAATGGATCGAACGTGGGTTTACGATGATGCTTAGTAAGTGAACATGTGTATGCTAGTGTGTGTACAATGGGTATGCTAGACTGTTTCTAGAATGGGAATGCTTGTGTGTGTAGATGTTTTATAATGCTAGTGTGTGCACAAAGGGTATGCTAGTGGTAATGTACAATGGATATGCTTGTGTGTGTACATGTGTATGCTAGTGTGTGTACAATGGGTATGCTAGTGTTTATGTACAATGGATATTCTTGTGTGTGTACATGTGTATGCTAGTGTGTGTACAATGGGTATGCTAGTGATCGTAAATGTATATGCTATTGTTTATCTATTGGTATGCTGCAATTTGTATATTTAGAATGTTGTTAAGGGGATGCCGTTGTGTTCATAGATTTGCGGTAGTATACAGCTGTGCTTGTGACTTTGTTCTTATGCTAGTGTTTGTATAATTTCATTTAAAAAAATGCTAGTGTGTATATGGGTACTACTAGAAATGAATCCTTTACTTCCCAATGGGGAGGATAATTTTTTTTTTAGTTTTTAGATGTTGCCTCTGTGTTCTCCACCAGTAATATCTCATAGACTAACAGAGTAGACAGGGTTTTACTTGAAGGGTATATCAGATCTTGAGCACTTAAAAGTGCTTTACTCTAAGCTGATGCCATACTGTTCCCACTTTTCTGTCTTCTACAAGGTGAGTATGGTAAAAATAGTTTTACATATTTCCAGGGCAATATCTTTTACACAGTGAACTAATTCAAAGGTGCAAAAGGCATCTGAGAACAGCCTACCTTGCCCAAAGTCTTCCATCTGAACTTCATCCATAGAAAAACAAATCATCTTAAGTATTCAAAAAGTAACCGTTTCACTTTATAACTTGTTAGGTCAAGATCAATCACACTTCCTCCAGCTAGTAAAGATTTCTGAAAAATAGCTCTGAGCCAAAAATCAAGCTTCATTCAGAATGGAGGCTGACATCTTAATGATATGCTGGGTCATCTCTACATCTTAAATTGCAGCAGTGTCAACAGCCTATTCCGACTACACTATAATTACCGTTGACTGGCCGCACTGGTTCTCATACACTTCTAAATATATGATACCAGATAATTACGAGTAACAATAATTACAATAACTGATGCATCAGAAATGCTATATAATAACTCAGATTTATGTAGAATTGATAGGTGTTTCCTGTGGTAATTTTAAGATTTTAAACGATGCATAAATTCTGCAGCTGTATCATATCACGACAAATGAAAGGTTTACTATAAAAAAAGCTCAAAGGTACAATATTCTATTCACCTGCCAAAAAAGGGTAAATTGACGAAACTGCAATATGTTTTGCTAATATTTACATCAAAACATTCCTGCAATATTTTCAATGGATCAGTTTGCTCACATGAAGGAAAACATCTTCTTTAACTCATTCACTTATTATCTCGTAATGATGCTGGCTAATCGCATGTCATTTCTCATGCTCAATAATTTCCTAATTTGCTGAAGTATTTCAAAAACACAGTATTTTAATACGGTCTGCAATTAAAGTCATTTATATGTAACCATCTTTTGTGACAAATGTTTTTCCAATTACAACTGGAAATGGGAAATGTTGCCCTTGGCAAGGATGTCCTGTTAAAACTGACAAGTCGACTGTACTGAAAATGACAACTAAGGAAATTTTCTGTTGCTTTCAACTTGACAACAGCCAATCGTTAAGGTCACTGTGAACTCATTTCTTTTGCTCCCTGAAAAATGGAAACTAAAAAAAAAGATTGATTTTCATAATTCAATATGGAAATTCATGACTCATAGACATTTTAGGTATTGACAAGTTTCTGACAGTTTGAGAAGTCCTCCCCACTGAAGTATAAAAAGGATGAAATTAATTGGGATTTTCCATTATGCTTTCCTTTTCTTTCTATGATAATCAAAATCACATGAATACATTAGAGTTTCACTAAATTCTGCATATTTACATATATCTAAATTCTTTTGTAAAAGCAGTTTACCTTATAAACATGCATAAAATATCACCTTATTTATGCTTATCTGCAACTGTGAGAGAAACAGCCAGAACAGCTCGATTATACTCACAGCTTGTGATTACCCATTTCATGCAAAAGGACCAATTACCCTTTTCTTGCCAAGGGACCACTTACCCATTTCTTGCCAAGGTACCAGTTACTAATTTCTTGCCCCATTTCACCAGTTACCCATTTCTTGCCATGGGATCATTTACCCATTTCTTGCCAAGGGACTAGTTACCCATTTTTTGCCAAGTGACCATTTACCCATTTCTTGCCAAGTGACCAGTTACCCATTTCTTGCCCCATTTCTTACCAAGGGACCAGTTACCTATTTCTTGCCCCATTTCTTGGAAAGGGACCATTTACCCATTTCTTGCCAAGGGAGCATTTACCCATTTCTCACCATGGGACCAGTTTCCCATTTCTTGCTAAGGGACCAGTTTCCCACTTCTTGTCACAGGACCATTTACCCATTTCTTGCCAAGTGACCAGTTACCCATTTCTTGCCAAGTGACCAGTTTCCCATTTCTTGCTCAGGGACCATTTACCCATTTTTTGCCAAGGGACCATTTACCCATTTCTTGGAAAGGGACCATTTACCCATTTTTTGCCAAGGGACCATTTACCCATTTCTTGCCAAGGGACCATTTACCCATTTCTTGCCAAAGGAGCAGTTACCCATTTCTTGCCAAAGGAGCATTTACCCATTTCTCACCAAGGGACCAGTTTCCCATTTCTTGCCCCGGGACCAGTTTCCCATTTCTTGCCCCGGAACCAGTTACCCATTTCTCATCAAGGGACTAGTCCGTGTTATGAGAATTAACACTGTCTTATTCAACTAAATGAAGAGGGTGACAGAAGGAAGATTTACATTTGCTTTAATAACATTATAATTTCAAATCTTCCTAAATCATCATTCACTGTTCTTAAACAATTGATATGGTGAAAAAAAGTTTTGACATTTTTTCAACCCCGGAGAGACCTTGTTTTAAAACTTTCACAAGTAAATGGTTATGTATTGCCCACTTACCTTCCCTAGAGACAGAAACATCAAGTACACCTCTGTCAATGGATGAATCACCCCCCCCCCCCCCCCCCCCCCCCCCCCTTAAATCTTATTGAGTAGAATTGTAGTGCATACATGTAGGAACTGAAACTCTCACTTCAAAATTTCTCAGTTATTCTCCTTTGCTATTTTTCCTATTTAATTTTGTTTTGGCCATAACTTTTAAAGTATTTGAGGTATCAATGTTAAACCTAAAAGGTGCATAGATGTCATTAAGGAGTCATGCAGTGCATAGGAACTGTAATTCTTCACTGGATAAATTTTGAGTTCTTACCCTTTGTTAATTTTTATTACTTAGTTTTGTTCAGAATGTGACTGAAAAAGTATTTAACTGTTCCTCATTATACAGTGAAATCATCTGATTTTTAGCTCGTCTGTTTTCGAAGGAAAATATCGAGCTATTATAGTCACCGTCAGAGTCGTCACTGTTGGTGTCATGCAGAAACTTTAATGTTACAGCTGATTATTCATATACCATATTATTTGCTTAGAGTTTTGATATTAAGAGCATTGTCTAGTGAACCACTATCATGCTGGTTCAAATCATGTCTCCAAGGTTAATATTGACCTCACTCTGGGGCTTATATATATAGTTACATAGGAAAAAACTTTGAAAATCTTCTCCTCTAAAGCCGCATGACACAGAGCTTTGTAATTTGATGTGAGGCATCCTCTAGTAGACCTCTATCAAGATTGTTCATATTATGTCTCTGGGATCAAAATTAGCCCCACCCTAGGGTCACTTGATTTTGCATCAATTTACAGTACAGCTCAAGCAATTTTTCCAAAGTCTGCCGATCCCCGCGATTTTTTTACGGGTGGATTGTCACCGCGATGTCCCTGCGACAGTTGTGACTTTCCGCTCGTCCACTTGATCGGGTGAAATTTGCGCTGCGGGATATCGTCACCGCGGATTACTGTGAAATATTGCAGCGGTATTTCGCTCTCTCGGGTGACCATTAATTTATTTATTACACAGGGACATTTATTACTATTACAGTACGTCTGTTAAGTATAACGAACTCAAACACATTTTTTAAAGAAGAAAATCTTTATGTGAATTATGGTCGTTTCGTCAAACCGTCGTTTCGTCAAACCTATTTTATATAGCAAGCAAATAGTCGTTTCGTCAAATTAATAATATATAGTATTTCACACCTATTCATGTAATCAAATTATAATTGATTACTGAAGTGTGTTTGTGATTCATTAAAATGAATGTGCAATCAACCTAATTAGCGGGATAATAATCTAATTTGTATAATTACCGATAAGACAAACAATTAATCAGCGGTATCTTTGCGCAACGTTTAATGTGAACAGCTTTAACGTTAATAGTCTGTTTGCATGTAATTGCATCTGTTTGACACTTCGGTAAAATCGGTAATTATCTACTCTAAAAATTAAGTTTGACGAACAAACTACCTGTTTTGTACAGAAAAATAAGTTTGACGAAACGACGGTTTGACGAAACGACCAACACTCCTTTATGTTATGTATTTAAACCACGAAACACCTGTCGTATGTAAATAATTACAAAATTTAAAGATTTGCGTGTGAAATTTCCTCAACTGCTATATCCTGTTTATTCACCTAAATAAACATACTGATCATGACTTTAGTCATTAACATTTGAAATGACACAGGTGCATTTTTGAGACCAAAAGGCATCCTACTGAACTCATAGATTCCGGACGGAACACAAAAAGCTGCCTCGTGACGTGTTTTGGATCGTTTTTCCGTTTTCTTGAAACTTTTTTCATTGAACTGTTTAGTGATGTGATTCTCCCCGGTAAATGTACATTAATATCGCCGAGCTAATTAAATAATTTTATTGATTAAAATCAACAGTAACATTGTAAGTCTTATTGATTTTTTAAAAGAAGACTACATTGTACATTTACGTGAACATTTACATGTATATCCGAATTAATCACGGCAAATCTCTGTGATTTTTCACCGCGGATTGCGGGTTTTTTTTACTACCCGTCCGCGGTGATTTGTCACCGCGGCTGACTATAGTATGTCCCCCGCGATTTTCCACTCGCCGTTAAAAGTGTCCGCGGTGACAGAGTGGAAAGTGGAAAAATTGCTTGAGCTGTACTGTATTTAGGGAAAAACTTCTAATGGGAAAGCATAAAGCGTAGTTAATTACTTGGGACATCCGCTGTAATGTCATAAAAAAATCCTATACAATTACAGGTGCGTATAAACACTGTCCTCAACATTAAGGAGTCTAAAAATGTCCTTGGGCTGACAACTATTTTTTAGAAAGTTTCATTGCTCTAGCTATTATACTTTTGGAGTTACACCCAACACAAATAATATTATTGGTCTGTGTACAGACAGCGTGACGGACAAGGGCAATTCTATATCCCCCATCCGCCCAACTCCCCACAAAGTGGTGGGGGCATAAAAACTGAGCATAAAAGCTCAGTCTGAGTACCATGTGCTCATATCGGTTAAAACCAAACAGTCTGTTGTTTGATTTAATTATAAAAACCCATCAAAGTGTTTTGTAAATAAGTGATCAATTCTGAACATACAAAATCAACTTTTTAGTATTTTGCAAAAACAGAATTTAATGTTTTTAACATTTAATACCAAAACATAATCAGTGTAAAATCACATCTCGCCTTTTAGCTTTTTCATACCTGACAGAATGAAGAGGGTATAAATTTTACACCATTTTGATACAGTCTGATAGTATCTCACTATCATAACAAAAGTCTCTGCATGTCTTACCTTGAATTACCTTCTCTTCATTCAGATCAAAATGACAGCTATCACATGATGTCTAAATTCTATTTCACAATGTGTTTTTTCTGAAAATTAACCAGATATTTCTTAAAGAAATTGACTTTGTTCTTTAGGTGTTTGTCACGCCTGTGGGATGAACTCAGAATATAAACAGATCAGGTAAAAAAAGGTTAATAAAATCTTGTTACCTTGTTAATAAAATTTGCCAGGCATGGTTGACAAATGGTAGTATGTTTTCAAAACATAACAAAATGCCAAAGGGAATTGCACACAATATATTTGCTGTTTTAATCACAGTATGTTATTACAAAGTACCAAAGGAAATAAGCTATAACTTACAAAGAAAACTAAATCTCAAAAAAGTATCTGTTAATCAATAAATGCATTAGTTAGTACATTATTTCTGGCTTGAATTTTAAGAAAAATATGATCTGTTTGATGACACTGCCTCTCAAATAACTATTTTTTTATTTTAATTTTTGTGTTTCTATAAGTAAAGATTCTTGGATTTTATGCAATGTTACAAACATTAAAAATCCTGAATCTGGATAGAATTATCATGATTCAAAATCAAATACGGTCTGCCTAATTTCCAGATAGCTATTCAGTTATTCTTGAAAAGAATGGAATTTAACAATCAGTCCTTGTCTGTCTTGTTTGGTACATCAAAGGTGCAGTTATCAACTTCATTGTTACAATAAGGAAAAAAAGCAAAGAAAATTAGTTCTGGCTATGCCAACCTGAACATGTTCTGAACTTGCAAGAATAGGACCTATGTATTTATTTTCACCTTGTCTGTGGGATTAGACAGTTTCACAAAACCTTCCAAGAAATCTTGAACTTTACTTGTGTAAATAACAATTGTGATAGAAAGGTTGATCAATACAAGAACCATTATGACAAGAGAGTATATCAGAGTAAGTAGATGTTATGTTAGATGTTGAATGGTGATGAGCCATTATTCCCACTTCTTTGAGGATCCTTGCCCATTGTTCAGCGGCAGCACCATTAATAGCAAGGTAAGCACTCACCATGTTGACACTAACTACATCAGTTTTGCAATTTACAGTCTCGGAATGAGTATGATGCCCTTTGCCATGTGGCTGCAGTGACTCAAGGTTGATTTGTGTATGTACCATTAGTAGAATTCACATAAATGAAAGTTTCTGCTGTTACAGAAAGCATAGCAGAGCCTATGGCAATTATTGCTCCTGAGTAAGACAATGAAAAAGAAGAGAAATATATATACTGGTACATAAAGAAATTCTGAATGACACAAAATATTCTTTTCCTCTTTATAATCATCAGCATGACATTTGTGTTTTCACTGAGCAATACTTGTTAAACTAAGAATGGGATCACGTCCTGTAGGTACACAAATCCCTGAATCTACAAATTATTTCTGATTAACTCTTACTAATCTATTATGTATGTCATATGACAATGGGATGAAATGTGACTGTTTCAAACAAGTTTTTTACAGGCAATATTTAATACAAAAAAAATGTTTCATTCCATGACAAATCAAAGCAAACTAGGCTGATATTTTTTTTTCTAACATGCATGTCTCTTCTCTCAAAGTCAATAAACTCCCATAACTCCTGCAAAAACCAGTGGAGGGAAAAATTCTGACAATATGCACATTTACAACTGGTACTGAACATTTCGGTAACGTTTGCTGAATGTAGGATGAGTTGCCCTAACAAAAGATTAAAAATCAAAATCTGTTAAGGCCCATACCTCCTACAAAAATCAGTCAAGCAAAAAAATATGACAACATGCACAACTACACAACGTACTGATGATCTCTACAAGGTTTCATTAAAATCCGATGATGAATGTAGCAGCGTTGTGCTAACAAAAGATAAAATTCAATATCTATTAAGTCCCATAACTCTAGCAAATGTCAGTTATGCTGAAATTGTGACAATATGCACAACTACAAATACTTTTTAAGGTACTAAACATTTCTATAAGGTTTCATCAAAATCCAATCATACAGGCTGCAGCCTGACAAAGTTTGTGAGAGACAGACGTACATGGACAAAGTCAACATTTCTCCGAAACACTTTGTGGCAGGAGAAACATTTCTCATTTACTGTAACTGGACTTCCTTTGATCATGAAAAGCATGTTTCTGCACAACTGGAAGAATATGATAGCCAAGGTCAAAACTGAAACTTGTATTAAAAATCGTTACCTCCAGGAGAGGCTGTCACATGCTCTTTTATTACCATGGCTTATATATATATATTCAACAAATATCAAGAAACAAGTAAACAAAGTAAAGCTATACACCGCCATTTGATCACCTAAAACAAAATAACAGAAAATCATCGCAGCTAAAATTCATCTCCAAGAGCACTGCTTAAAGATTGCAATGTCAATTCACATACATTTCACTAACCCTTCAATCAACCGCTGTGGTCTTTTAGATGTTTCCAAAAATGTCTGAAACATTTCATTTTGCTAACTCTGATCCTTTATATCCTTTTACTGGGGATTCCATGATGCATATTACAAAATTATTTCAATTATTTGAACTTTATTTCATGTCTATTTAAAAAAAAATATTAGAATAAATATTTTAAAAAAATCAATCTTTTGATTGGAGTTATCAAAAATTTAAGGCAAATTCCCTTTTTCCAGTTAAGTGCCTAGTGCAATGAAAAAGCTTTTTAACAGAAAGGATTACAGTTTCTTTTCATTAAAATGATTAGTTTAGTTGTAAAAATTACATTTTTTAAATAAGAGATGTAATTCTGATCTGTTGAAAGGAAACATAATCTTTTTTAAATTTTGAATAAATTTAAAACATCAAAGGTATAACATCTGATAACAGGATTAAAACTTCACAGTACTGCTACCAGACTGTAAAGTTTTACATCACCAGTAAATTCCTTTAAATTTTTAAGCCTTTTCACCTTTTCATGTTACTGAAGGCGAACGGTAACATTCTAAATTATGCTACTGTTAATGCCTCCATTTGGAAATGCTTGCATATTTTCATTTCTGTTAAAATATCAAAAATGTCATTCCTACTAGACCAAGAGAAAAAGTTTGAAACTATTCTTACCTGTTCTAACAAAACTTTTCACATCCAATTACAACTTTCACTAAATATGTTTTGCAGTGATTTAATATTCTTCTCTTTGATCTTTTGAATACTGGTGAGGAAACAAACAAACCATCCAAAATCCACCGATTGTTATCACTTTATAAAACACTATCGAAAATCAAGCATATGCTCTACTCTATATTAAATTTCACAACTTGCTATAAATGACAAATTGAGAGCAATTTAAATTGTTCGGATTATCTTCACAACTACTATTCAAAGTTATTTACTTTTAAGCATTCACACTCGATGACAGCTACTTCTGACTGTAGTCAAATACAAAGAAAAAAATCCTGTGTCCTTTCACAAATAATCTGCGTAAAGCAATAATAACTCTCCCAAGCTCCCATACAGGTATTATAGGAAATCGCGTCTCAGATGAGCAACTTTATTTTTTCAAATGACTATGTTTTTGCGTTAATGTGACGCGTTAATGTGGCACGGCACTTCCTTCTTTGCACTATATACAAGTGTTGATGAAAGTGAGAGTCAATACAGTTTTAACTACGTGGTGTCAGATCAATAACATATTTGCCATTCAGCAGGGGTAACCCAGGTACACAATGTAAGGGATTTAAAAGGGCCCAATATCACCATCCTGTAAAAAACATAAACTCATTGGCTCGAGCACCTTTTTTTCAATAAGCAAATAACTACGTGATATCAGAGGAAGCAAGAAAAATAACAGTTTTATTTTCTTTTTTTCTGATTTCTGAACATTCAACTACAATTAATCACCAAGTCTATGTAGGAATTTACTTGCTGTGACAAAAAGTCAAGAATTAAAGTAATTAAATTAAGGGAAACACACACAATTAATGACACAACAAAAAAAAAAGATCATTTGCAACATTAATTACAGAAACAAGCCATTAATGTGAAGAAATGATATGACCTTTTTCAAACCATCACTGTCATAATGTCAGAATGCAGATACTTTCTCACTATGAAAGATATCTTGAGCTGAAACAAAGGCTGCAACCTAGGACCTTTTGTTTTTCCTAGCAACTCAGTTTTTTTCTGTAACAACAACCCAGTATACACCAGGTTATGTTTATAGGGATTTGTTTTCACCTTTATACAAAAGACAACTGAATGTATTACATGCTGACAATGGATTGATTTGGTGGGAAAACATCAATAAGTGTTCTTTGGGATACCTGTGTAGCATGCACTGGATATTTGCGGTAAGCTGCCTTTCCTGCTGCCTTTCCCTGAAGTAAATGCCCTGTCCTTTTTTTTTTTTTTTTTTAAGGAGGATGCAAATTCCAAGAAATTAAAGTATGGCCCTGACAATGAACATGTCTAAGTCCCTTCATAGTTTTCATGATACACTAATATATCCTAAAGATCTGGTTTACAAATATCCCAACTTATCTGAAAACCATGAAAGGTAATGGTACAAGAAAGTGAAGGAATAATCTTGACTTTGACTAGCCAAGAAACCAAGGAAATAGGTGTGACATGTTCTCTTAGAATCTAAACAGTATACTTATAGTCCCAGAGAAAATCAGGTTACCATGGTGATTCTTCAGGGATGGCAATACCTTAGTGTTCAGCAGGAACCTCTTTCTACTTTTTAAACAGAATTTCAGACTTTATTGTCAATATTCAGGTTAAACCATGATGTAATTACTAACAATTCCAGCTTATATAAACACAGTTTTAGCAGTTTTTAAAAGACAAAAAACTAGTGTCTACACGGGAGGTTTCATACCTAAGCATTTTTATATAGTAAAACTTTAATCACTAAAGCTGCTCCACAGTTTATAAAATTAATGTTTGTTTATTCTTGCAGAGCAACCATTTATACTGTTAAATCTTGAACAAAAAGCTTATCCATCAATTGGTTTTGATAGGAAATGATAACTCTAAGCTGAACTTTAATGTTTCTTTAAACAAAAGTCACTGATAATATTCACATCAAGGTTTACAGGTGACAAAACAAATATCTTCATTTGATAATAATAAGCCCTTGTTTTCATAAATTGACATCAATTTATTAATTTGTCATAAATTATGTAGAAACAGTTTACTCTGCAAAAACCTGAAGTGGTGAAAATTCTTCTTTTTTTTTTTTTTTACGTTATTTGTTATGACTGCATTCTTTTTAAATCGCTTAAGGATAAATGTATAAAATCTTGATACTTAAAATGCAAAAATGTCAAATATAATTCAAACTACAATTTTCAGTATTTTACCAACAGAAGCTAATATATCAAATAAACTTACAAGGTTGACATATTTGTAATAGATAAGTGACAAAAAACGAAGTTCTCGATCAACTTCCAATTCCTTTAAAGCAAAAGCAAGAGGGACACTGGGAAGTGGGTAAAGATAAAGGCATTTAGGTATTATGAATTTCACTGTTGTTGTTGTTTTTTATTATTATTTTGAAAGGTGATCAGATGATCATTATGTCACTGCTTCAACTATAATAACAATAAGTGGCACTAAAGTACCAAAGTGTGCACAAATTTCTGTTTCTTTGCCACTGTTAGTGCTTGATCGACTCTAGTTCTAAAGCAATGGGATAAACTGAAAAGTCTTCTTAAATTATTATAATGACTCATTTATAAAGGAGAGCTCTGCTATCTGTTAATTTCAGTCTAACTATAAACAAACTTCATACATCATATCTTGGTTTATGAAAAGTTTGCTGTTTAAAGCTTTGGTAACAATTTCCTCTTTGCTGGTCTTTTCTGTCTTTCTTTAATGGATAATACCTTATAAGTAATTGGTGACATACTGCATATCTTTTTTACTGGTTCATTCTCTGTAAAATTAAAAATAATTCATACCGTAATTTCAAGAAGAACATTATGTTAAACAATTTCTCCTTTGGGCATTAGGAATTTCAGAAATTCATTTTGGAATATATGGCTAATTCACCAAAAAAAAATGGCATAACAGCAAGTGTTTACATGAAGGCCTAGTGACATTAATGCATTCAGTTTCTGCTGTACATAGAATTATTTACCAACACTTTGGAGTCTTCGTCTTCACTAAAGTCGGTATGATTTATCAAGATTCATATCCTGGCAGTCATCCTGTGCAACTGAAGTGTAAAAACAGTGCATGCAGCAAAACCCTGTTATTTAAGAGGAATGAAATTATTTTATTTTATACAATCTAACTGCATGAACAAGAAATGGTGATGATACAGGCAGTCATATAATGACGATTTAACATTGCAAAACAGATTAAAACAGTTAACTTTCTGAATGGTGCTAAAACACAGTCAAAGAGTTTTATTACTGACACAAGCGGATCCAGAGGGGGGCGCACCCAGCGTGCGCCCCCCGAAAATTCCAAGACCATAGGTGTTATTGTAGGTCTATTTTGAATATGTCTTTAAATAATGTATACTTTATTGCTCAACATTGAATTGAATAATCAGAGGCCCATGTGAAATTGCCAAATCAGTATACTCTAGCATAACCACAACCGTTGAAATGAGGTAGAAAACGGACACAAATTGGGCCTAACATTTTGCACCCCCCTAACCTGAAATCCTGGATCCGACCCTGACTGAAGTTGAAAACATTGGTGCTGTCACTGCTACAATTAGACCAGTACCTAAAATTCTTACAAAAGCCAAAAGAATGAAAATATTACTGTTGAAAAATACATAAATTTGTTTACAGATTCACTAACTCCTATGAAAATTCAAATATAAGCCAATAAAATCCTGCAGTGGAGAAAAGGCCTGTATACTATCTGTGTTTCATCACTGACTTAAACTGAGGTGTGAATAAAAATTGCAAAGTCATGTGTGTTACTGTAAGAAGTTGTTAGTACATTGGAAATTTCCCCAAACCACTCAAGATGTTACATATATCTCTATTTGAGGTCTAAATTTACACAGCAGGTAACTGAGATGTCACTAATCAAGCCAATTTTAATGTTTCTTAACCTGAAAGAAAGGAAGTGTAATTTTGTTAGTTTTGAATGGGAAATAGATAATAACGGACAATTTGATGACATAGCGACCTTCCCAACCCCACTTTGTAAGTGACAAAGGACGGTGAGCCTCCCCTGTGGATCTCTATTATTAGCTCCATTATAGCGGCAAAATTTCAATACAAACAACTATTTTGTGAGACCAATTGTAAAGAAAAGGAAGACTATCTGATATCGTTAAAATCACTGATACAAATCTTCTAATTGATTTTTGCGTTTGGTTAAAAATATTACTTGCAACTTGAGTCAACTCTTTTTGTTTATATTTTTCAATCAAACAGGAGCACAAATATTTCAGTTATCTAAATAATTTTTCTTAAAATCAATTATCGACATATCATGTTTTTTGTTTCCACATCCCCCACCCCTCACAGATAGGTTATATATACACCTGAAACAGTGCACTCAACAGAGAAAAGACTATTTTAGTATTCTTTTGAAAAGAAATATTTTTTTGCAAAAAAAAATCTTATTAATTAACACTTTTATGACATCTGATCAGGTCAATATACACCATGGGCTAGGTTAAGAAATCAACCATTATTTCTGAATGTCCAAAGTCTGTCTTTTTTCTCAGGCATATATTAATCTCAAACACATAACTTCTCAAAATAAGAGAATTTAGCTATATTATTCATTCACAAAATACATAATGCAAACAAAACTGAGCCAGATGATTCAAAATCTTTGTATTGCATTATACATAAGATAATATTCATAATTTCCCAGGTCCATCTCTGTGAACCATTCAAAAGACTTTTTTCATCACTTTTCAAAACCAAGCAACAAAACACAAAAAAAAATATTAATATTGTAGTTTCAATCATGATCATTACCATAGTCAAATCTGTTTAAGACAGCCATAATATTAAGGAATAATAATGGCTGAAATACTTGAAAACTCATAAAAATCCTAGAGCCCTTTTTGTTTAGTCATTCAACTTGAAGCTCATTAGACAGGTTCTCATAAAGACCCATGAATTGGTAATTTCAGTTAGTGATAAAGATAGTGGTAATTATACCACATCTCAAGCTCTTAAGGAACTAATTACTGTGCATCGTGAACAGAAGGACATGAGCTTTCCTCTGACACGAAGATAAATGAGGTTTAAAGCTTGGATTTACCACAACAGTATTTGTCCTCTTCATTGACAAGCATGAAACCCACTGCATTAATTTCCAAATCTTTCCACAATTCAACATGGCAATCTCAAGATTTTCAGAAACTTTTTTTTTTTTGCTTAATTACAGTTAAAACCTGATAAAAAGTACTGTGATAGAATGGAATTATTGTGGGTGTGAGAAAACACGCATCCATCCCTTCAGTGCTTCTTGGTTACAAACAAATAAATGCTGGAGAACAGTTACAATAAAAAATGTTTCAGGTCCATCATCAAAGAATCACCTTACACCTGTACTATATTTTTCGCTTACAGGTAAATTTCATAAATAGCTAACTGCTATATATGATATCTGAGCACTGATCTTCTTGGCCAACTAATTGCCCATCATGCCACCTCCACACAGAACTACGGTACATCCATTATACCACCTCCATACAGAACTACACCCATCATGCCACCTCCATACAGAACTACAACCATCATGCCACCTCCACACAGAACTACGGTACATCCATTATACCACCTCCATACAAAACTACACCCATCATGCCACCTCCATACAGAACTACAACCATCATGCCACCTCCATACAGAACTACATTCATTATGCCATCTCCACACAGAACTACATTCATCATGCCATCTCCACACAGAACTACACCCATCATGCCACCTCCATACAGAACTACAACCATCATGCCACCTCCATACAGAACTACATTCATCATGCCATCTCCACACAGAACTACATCCATCATGCCACCTCCATACAGAACTACAACCATCATGCCACCTCCACACAGAACTACATTCATCATGCCATCTCCATACAGAACTACACCCATCATGCCACCTCCATACAGAACTACAACCATCATGCCATCTCCATACAGAACTACATCCATTATACCACCTCTATACAGAACTACATCCATCATACCACCTCCATACAGAACTACATTCATCATGGCATCTCCATACAGAACTACATTCATCATGCCAGCTCCATACAGAACTACATTCATCATACCACCTCCATACAGAACTACACCCATCATGCCATCTCCACACAGAACTACATTCATCATGCCATCTCCATACAGAACTACATCCATCATACCACCTCCATACAGAACTACACCCATCATGCCATCTCCATACATAACTACAACCATCATGCCACCTCCATACAGAACTACACCCATCATACCACCTCCATACAGAACTACACCCATCATACCACCTCCATACAGAACTACACCCATCATACCACTTCCATACAGAACTACATCCATCATACCACCTCCATACAGAACTACATTCATCATACCACCTCTATACAGAACTACACCCATCATGCCACCTCCATACAGAAGTACATCCATCATACCACCTCCATACAGAACTATGTGCAAAAAGAATGTTAGACACCTTAACCTGTGGGATCTTACTTTTTCACTTCAGATATGGCATTAAAGTGATTAAACAATCATGTATTTTATATAGAGAACATTACTATATATGACTTTGAGACAGGATTGAGTGCATCCATATATTATTTTTCCAATCTTGTTATGATTCTGTTTCCTAAAGCCAATAAATCAGAACATATAGGTTTACTCAGATTATCTGAATTTTATGAAAGCACAACTCATTTTCTGTAAGCTTTCCAGAAATGTAACTTATTTTCTTTAAAAGTGAGATAATAACTCATTTTCCTAAAATGAACTGAAAGCATTAATCTTTTTTTTTTTGATTTACAGAGTTTCTTTGTATTTGTTGAAAATGCTACTCAATTTCTTCTTATATACTATTCCAAAAATGGATTTGATATTTTCTTATGTTCTGTTAAGTCATGCAAGCAGAGGCTACAAAAAATACATTTTAGGTAATAAACATAATCAAAAAATAGTTTAAATAGAAACTATATAAAGCCAGATGTTCCCAGATGGACTGTACTTAGCTCATATATAATAATTCAACAAGAAAACCACAATCTGATTTACAATGTATATAACACTATATAATTTCTCCTGCTCCTTTTCAATTTTTCTACAGGAACATAAAGGTAAATTACATACCTTACAGAGAGAAAAGTCAAATGTATTGACTCTTCAACATAATCATAATAATCATAACATCCCACCTTTGTAGATTATTTGTCTTCATCTGTGAACCTAAACCATCTGAAGAAATCAAAGCAAACTTTACTTACACAAAACAGGTATCCAGCCTATGACTTATAAACCTGTATTAATCAATTACTTTTCATTTGTAAAGATGAAATTATAGCGTTTAAGATGACTTGGTCGGCTTCTTTTATACAATTTCTACCTCCACGCTTTTTTGTGAACCAGTCTACCTTGTCCTAAAATTACATTCTTTCAACTGCAATGAGTTTGAAAATATTTCAATCTGCTTTCATTACTGAGTAAATAAGTTACAAAATTGTATTAACAGTAATTTCTATTCTATGTATTTTGATATATTTAGGTATATATTATGTTTTATTATTGTACAGGTGAATAAATACAATCTTTTCATCAACTGTTTTCCCATAAACTAACTTCCCACTGGGGTGCAATTTTGACAGATGCAAATGTTTTTATGGATGTTACAATTATATTTTGAAATTTGAACACAAAAATATTAATAGATCTCCTTTGAATGATAATGGATGACTAAGAGATATGGTTTAATGATGTCTGATAATAATTATTCAGCTTAAGTCATACCAGAAAATGTTTAACTATCAAATAAATCAAACTATGCTAGATACAACCAAACCTATACATGTCAAGTTTCCAAGACAGTTTTTCATGAAAATGCAGATTTGATATGACTTTAAACTCTGAGAGATATGTTGAAATTCACCTCTGAGTGAACTAAGTCACCATAATTTTCTCTGTTTCAGTTAACTAAATTTTATTTTCACACTTATTTCTTTATCTTGTTTTTTTTCAGTCTGTCTATACTGCGAGTATGTGTAATGAGGGTTGGTTGGGAAACATCAAGTAAATGGTCCAGTAGAATTATATTATAATTTCAACTCATCAAAGCCATGAAAATGCTGCTTTGTTTGGTTTTAAATTAACATACTGGGAGACCTAAATGCATTACCTTCACCCTGAAGAGTACTCAACAAGAGTGTGCAAGAGTACACTTTGTGCTTTTTTAAAAGTATTGTTGGCGAAGCCGGTGGGCGGCGTTGTCTTTTATGGAATGCTTTTTTTGGGGGACATGGTAGGAGCTGTTATTATTAACAGTTTATATTATATTGTTTTAATTAGTTTCATTTTGATTCTTAAAAATCAAGTAAACAAATATGTTTTTATGTTTGTGTTTGATAACTTTATTTAAAAAGCATGTGCATTGTGATATTTATTATTAACTATACTATTCTGTATTAAGTGATGCTAGGCTAAATGAAGCAAATCACTCCATTTACAAAATACTTTACATTCATAGGTTACCTGAGAAATACATACAAAATATAATTGACAATTAAAGGTAAAGTCAATCAAATTATTAAATGTATGGTTGAATACCTCAATACATGTGAAGTTTATGTCTCCAAAATGTCTGTCTCTTTATGGTCATTTATAAAAATTTTTTTACTGAAATGTAAGATTTCACCCATTTTACTTACATTTTATTTTACAAAAATAATCTCTTCTGTGAAGATAACAAAATTCAGAGACTAATACAAATGGAACATTGTAACTGTTAATATTTATAAGGAGTCCAGATAATGTTTGGCTGTGTATTTACTGATCACACAAGAAACTAACTGCACGTACTTTAATAGATAAACCTAGTACTGATTTCTAGGCTAGTGCACCTAAAATCCTACAAAGTTCCAACAAAGTCTATCAAGCGACTGACTTTTGGCTCTGGGTCGAACAAAAGCATAGACTGTTCAATAACAATGAAGGGCCATAACTCTGCCACAAGTGTGTGAATTATCAAAGAATATTTGGCAAGCATTATGTACTCACTATTATCTGCAAAGTTTTAACTTAATCAAACCAAATACTATTGAGTTATTGTCCCGGATGGTGTATTTTCTCGTGACCCCTTGGTTACTAGTCCAGTGCAATTCACTAGACCACTGGTCGACTCCATCCTGGATAGTAATTCACCCATGTCTAAAAATACCAAACAGCCTTAATTCTGCAATAAGAGAGTTGACTGGGATGACACTATATTTGTTCTGAGTCATTAGCTAATACCTATATAGCATATTTCCAAGTTTCAATCTGATCCAGCCAACCAATACTGGGTTTTGGCTCAAGATAGAAAAGCATGATGAACAGAGTGAAAGCAAATGCCAAAATAATACCCCTCCACCGAAACCTGTGGTTGGAAGATAACTAAATGTTCATGGAACTGTTCTTTAGAAAGCATCAGATTTTAAAATGCCCATATCTTTCTTGTCTGAAATGGTCAAATGTTCGACTCCTGTGTAATATAAAGAGTTTTAAATTAAATGGCTCATGATGATCTATGAATGGATGTGACTGAACTGTATTATAAAATACAAATATTTTCATTATTTTGGCATAAGTAGATGCAATTAGTAAATATGTCACCAAATTCATCACTTGCCTTTTTAACAACCATGACTTTGCTAGTATATATCTTTAGTGTATCAAATGTTTCTGAAGTTTATGATTTTAAATTATTACTCATTTAAAACACATTTTTCTCAGTGAAGCACGTATTTCATTATATATTTAGCAACAATTATTCGTCCATATCAAAGTGTATGTTACTAAACCACATCACAAAGTTATCACCCATTACATCTGTATTTCCATCATTTAAAATCAACTTTCTACCTTTCAAGGGAAGAAATACTGTCTCATTTGTTTCAATTTACAGTTTTTACAGCACAAACAGAAATAAACACTCATAAAACTTGTGAACAATAAAATCAAGAAAACATACTATCTTTCACTTTTTTGTTTTCTGTTATTATTTATAATTTGCTAACTTCAAGCAAACATGCAACATACATGTATTTTTGTTAAAAAAAAAGAGTTTTTTTTCAACTTTAAGAGGTTTGCTTCATTCTGTTTTAGCCAACTTTATCCATAGTTTAGATAGTTTCACATAGTATCTGGATTTTCATGTAATATCTTCTTAAACTTCCACAAACCATACCAGACACTGTGCAAAGGTCTCCAGGAAAGACAACTTAAACTTCCACAAACCATACCAGACACTGTGCAAAGGTCTCCAGGAAAGACAACTTAAACTTCCACAAACCATACCAGACACTGTGCAAAAGTCTCCAGAAAAGACAACTTAAAGTCACATTTTCATTTTTTTCTGGCAAATTAGATTGTATGATAGAGACTAATTCCTTTTTCTCTCTGCTACACCACAATCACATTGAAAGCATTCTTACAAATCTGACTTGATTAAATTTATTACCAATGGCTGATCAGAAGACTAGGTTAAGCTAAATACAGATCTCTTGTCAAGGAGTCTTTTCAATATTAAATGTACTCTAGGTTAGCTTAAATATAGATTGTTGTCTTAAAAAAAAAATTCAGTTTAAATTATTCAAAAACTATTTTACTTTCTTTCAAGATCATGATTCAGTCTTTTATTTTGATGTCTGTAAAAAAAGCCTGAGCAAGGCATTTTATTTCATACATCATGAACACCTGTGTAAAATTCTGAACAAAATAATGCAATTTTCTCTGTATCTTTTGACAGACTTCTGTTAGTATTAAATTAACAGATACATTGATGATCTATATTTTAAGTCATGAGTGTTGATCTCTATCGTAAGCCCGAAAGGAACATTCTGGCTCATATCTGGTGTTACCCATATCTGGTGTTACCCATATCTGGTGTTACCCAAACCTTAAAAAGTCTCTTTGTTTCAAATACTTCCAGTAGCAATACTATCAATAATTTGTTACAAGACGGGCAAAACATATATCTTATAGTCTGACCTTTCACAGGCTTTGTGAAACTTTAGACGTGAAGTACAAATTAAAGACAATCAATCTTACTTGCTTGAAAGGGCACCAATGTTGACATGACAACCACCCCGTTCAACAACAACTGCAGAAACAATTGTGACACAAACCACAACAAAATGATTGAAAACAAAGTCATAAGCTTAAGGAAAAGCAAGGAAGTTATGTATAAAAGGAAATTATGACTTGTATAAAGGTGAGGCATGGAATTAAAGATAACTCATATTAAACTGAGACTTTACTACCACTGTATTCTCACAATGTCTTACTGAAGTCTTCTTTAACTAACTATAATTAGCAATGTATGTCTCATTTTGGAATGTGTATTTTTGACTTCTGAAGTCTTATTGTCTGCCAGGCAATATTGTCTGGTTAAAATACTTATTGGCTGTTAATGCTAAAATCTAATTTCAGAATAAAGAACAAAAACCCAGACATCGGTTTTGTAAAAATCAAGCAATACTTTTTGTCAGATTCACAGATGGTAGAAAACTTGGAACTATTTATCTGCATGCTCGACTATACACGAGTAACACAATGCTGTGGCTTCAATTTTGATATTAAAAGTTCCTAAAATCTCATCTTTTGATACTGCCTTAAAGTGACTATTCTTAGTGTTCTAACTGTAAATTGGTACCATAAAAATCTCACCCTTTTTCCACTCTTTTCTCATGCCCTTTCCCTCCTGGAAGAAAACATCTTACAAATTTGATCAAGACAAGACTGGGCTTACTTGATTCCTTTTTATTCCAATGAATGTCACGTGTTGTACAACAAACATTTCCTTGTACGTCTGTCTGAAATAACACAAACAGAATTTCAAGAGGTATTATGAAGTAATGAACAGAAAAGGAAGCTAAATGGTCCAATCAAAAACTTTTTACATTTTATTTCAAAATGTGCAAAGTAATATTTCTGAAGTGTAGAAGCCACTGTAGGCATGTGAGCTGAAAAATCTTAAGGCCAATAGCATGTTTCAATGGCCCAAATATTAACACTGCATGGAAAATAATCAATATTGTATAATTACATCGTGTATTATTAGGCTTAAGTAATATTAAATAGCAGTAAAGTACCAAATTAAAGGAAAAATAGAATTCTTTTACAATTATCATATTTTAGAATCAAAACATTATCCAAATAACTTTTAACTCTTACTGAACCTGAAGTCTGAGAAAGTTTGTTGTTCTGAAAGGAAATTTATAAGTCTCAGGTCTTGTGCCCAAACAACTTACTTAGTAGATAGTTTATCAGTGAAGCTGAATTCTTAACAAGAGGGCCATTATGACCCTTAATCGCTCACCTGCGTCCCACTGCTAAGGGGCAATAACTCTGGAAACCATGATGGGATGAGGTTGTATCAGGAAACAAGATGACCCATATTCAAACCTGACCTAGAGATCATCAAGACAAAATTCTGACAAGTTGTCATGCCATTTGGACAAAAATATTGGCCTCTTAGTGTTAACAAGGTAATCCTGTGTTTTGACCCCTAATGACCTGGTTTTTGACCCCTGATGACATATATTCAAATCTGACCTAAATATCATCATGACAAACATTCTGACAAATTTTCATTATAATTTAAGAAAGGGATGTAAGTCTTGAGTGTAAACAAGATAAATCTGTGTTTTGACACTCAAGATGACCCATGATCAAACCTGACCTAGATATCATCAAGACAAATATTCTGACAAGTTTTCATGTCATTTGAACAAAAAATGTGGACTCTAGAGTGTTAACAAGATTTTTCAATGCTTTGACACTGTGACCTAGTTTCTGACTCAATATGACTCATATTCAAAGATGACCTAGAAATCATCAAGACAAACATTCTGACAAGTTTTCACAAACACTAACAAAAAATGTAGCCTCTCGAGTGTTAACAAGGTTTTCCTTTGATTTGGCCTTGTGACCTAGTTTTCAGTGTGACATGATCCATATTCAATCTTGTCAAAGATCTTTTTAAGACAATTATTTTGATAAAGTTTCATTATAATCAATTCAAAAATATAACCTATAGAGTGTTAACAAACTAACTGTGGATGACAAATGACAGACACATGACTCTCAACAATACTAAAAGCTCACCCTAAGCTGTGCTCAAGTGAGCCAAAATAATAAAAAAAAGATTAAAGAAAAATATCAGGTAATTGATAAGGAAATAAAAAATAATTATAATCTTGATTTTGGACTGCAATATTTAAGCTCAAATGCCAGCTGAAAATGTCCAGCAGCTAGAAAAAAAAATTAGAGTAACTTTTGGAAACTATTTAATGACTTTTTATTATTTTTTTTTATCAAAATGATACTAGCAACCAGCTTATGAAAAAATAATTATATATATTGATATTATTGAGCATTGTCTGGAAATTTACAGCCAAAAGTCTTTAACAAAGCCTTTACAGATGACAGGTGAGCAAAATGTCATCTGAAACCTGTCTCTGTGTTTAGGTTTAATTTAAACATTTACCAGTTATTATGGTTGTCAAAAACTATCAGATGACAGATATTTGAAATAATCTGATCAATTACATTATGTGAATGGCACAGTCCTGTTTAGTGAAGTTTTATTTGACATCCCGTTTAACCAGTAATTGACAGGTTTATGATAATTATGATGATCTGGTAAACGGATGTGAATTCTTTCATTTCTGTCACTAGTTGATTAAAGATTGAAATGCATGCTTTAAATTAATTATAATTATTACTTAGATTTTGATTTATTTTTTTTTTCTTTTTGTAGGTAAAACTTATTGGTAATTATGGTGTAGGAAAATGACATTTGTTCTTCCTAAGTCAGGTATATACTTGAAAAGAATGACATTATTGTAAATTTCAGCAATCTCTACAACATAACTGATTTGGCGTGACACAAGTTTACATTAAATAACAAAGAAAAATATACATAATAAAATTCATTTATGTAATAATTCACAAATTTACAGGACAAAAACCTATAGAAACCTCCTGTTTTTTTTTTAAATAATCAATATTATCCTTTAGAAACAGAAACAAGTCAAGCCCCTTTCACTTAAACTAGTACTTTTAAGGAACAGAAATTGGATCCTAAATATGTGTGAATGAAAATCTCAGTATCATATGTTAAGCTGTAAGGTATTACAGTCAGTTGGTTGTAAGTCAGGATTTTTTATCCACACCTATGCTTGGGGTCCAGGTTATGTTCCTTGTACCTGTGCCTTTCACAAGCTTCTGCTGTATTCAAAACAAGACCATGGTCAATATATCTTTTTTTTGTCTAAGGGAGGTCACTGAGATAAGAAATCCTGTCTGGAAGCAATATGCACAATCATATATTACTCCCCTTTTTAATTCTCATACAATATCTCACTGCAATTATCCATTACCAAATTAAATAGGCTACATACAATCTTCTCATTTACCTGTACACTGAAAATATTTTATCAACTTAGACAGGTGTTAACAAAAAAAAAAGGAATTTCATGAAAACAGAAAAATAAATTTTTGTTCAAACCGATGTAAATTATTTGATCTGCTGGCCTTTGCAAATTTTATAGCTTTCTGTTTTGACACATACAGTAAACTTTAGGTAATTCATACATTTATCATGTATAATATCAGTATTAACACAGTCTGTAATATTAGTAACAACATTACATGTGATCATCTAGAAGTAAAAGAAAATGAAGTGACCATTTGTTTGGTATTCTTTCCAAAATACCCCCTTGGTTTACATTTGGAGCCCCCAGTGAGGATCGAACTCACGACCCCTGGTTTACACAAGTCTGATATTATACATGATAAAAGGCACTAGAATATATGATAAAAGCTGTCACTTTGTATATAATGTTGGTTATGATTGTCTTTAATATCAAAACTACAAGCAGGCAACAAGAAACACAAAGAGACACGAGTGAGCAATGTAAACAATAATGGTTGCTAGGTTACTATTTCAATGGCAAAAAAAAGTCCTTGAACTGTTTATTTGGAACTAGCATTTATTTCATTTATATTGCTTTGTGACATTATAGATTGAATCAATATTCAAAATTGCACTGTTGAAATACGATAATATAGCGATAAAACAATGTTCAATGCCCTAACTTTTAGAGGGGTGAAGGGTATCTCCCTTTGGATTAAAAAAAGACAGCAAGATTTTCTTTTCTGCATACATGCACCACTGCTCTGATTTCACACATTTGTTTCCTTGTGGCGATCTTGATTCTTGGTGATTTTAGCTTTCTACTAACTGCAGAATTTGGCAGATTTGGTATTAGTTAACTTTTGTTTCCAAAACATTGTCATAACAAGGCAGCAGAAAGCAAGTTTCAATATAGCTCTCTACATATTCAAGAGAGAGAAAATTCAACGCATATCTCTATTTTGTTAATATCTAGAACAAGGTCTACCTCTTGATAGTTAAAATATTCTTGTTTTTAATGAAACCGAAGTAAATTAAGTTATATATAACTTATTATGCATATCTTTTTTAACTGACAGTTCTCTTTAATTTTAAACCCTCTGAAGTGTCATTTTAAGTTACTTGTGTGTGTAAACCCCATTCCAACAATTTCTTCTTCTTCCCCGTAAGAGCTGGGATCTTGCAGACCGTTACCGAACAAATTGGTAACACGACAAATTGGTAACATGAATTTATATTGTAAAAAATCGAAGAAATCGGTATCAATAGAAATATTGCATAATTATAACACGTGTCAGTCGTTAAAGAAGTTAGGCCTATTAGTTTGTCTCACTAGGTAATTATATAATTTGTGTTTATCATGCAATTATCATTGTTAAAATTATAAAAGTTTATTCTATAATATAATCATAGTTACTTTTAGGATGAAAAGAGAGAAAAAACTTTGTGATAAGCAAAGAGAGGCAAACAAAGAAACATAAACAGAATAAAGCCAGTGACAAGGTCAGTGAAAACTCAAAAGATTCTAGATTTGTAGACTCTGTAGATCCATTACATTTCTACCACATGATGTCTTTCCCATCACAAGGGTATGCACCCTATGTACCAAGTCCACCTGCGATGATGCCACCGCACTTCAGCATGGGTGTTAGTGCGGGTCCAGGGGCGGGACCCTTCAGGCCTCAGTTATCGCCACCTGCATGGGCCAACGAGCTGCTGGAAGAAGTCAAGCAAATAAAGCAGAAGTTGAATACCATTGACAAGATAGAACGTACGGTAAATTCTATTAACAGTAAAGTGACTGATCTAGAGGCAAAATTCAAAACACTAGACCGAAGAGTAGATGGAACTGAGAAAGTATGTGAATTCATATCCAGTGCAATTGAAAGTAGCAGGAATGAATGTCGTGAAACTAAATTAGAGATAAGAAATTTGAAGCAATCATGTGAAATGCTCACAAAGAGAACTGATTAATTGAGGACACAAAACAATGAATTAAATGCAAAAGTTACCTCCCTTGAGTATAGGAGTATGAACAATAATTTGATGTTCTATGGAATTGGAGAAGACAAAGATGAAAACTGTGTTGAAAAAGTAAAAACATTATTCACAACGGAACTGCAAATGGACGAAGATCAAGCTGGTAAGATCAGTATCAACAAAGCGTACAGAGTTGGGACAAAGTCGGGAAAGAAGATCCGGCCTATTGTTGCTCACTTCCATTATATGAAAGAAAGAGACGCAATTCGACAACGGTCATTTGATTTCGCCGACAATTTAAAGTCGGCAAAACGAGGTGTAAGTGCCCAGCTGCCGAAGGAGATTAGGGAAGGCCGGAAACCGTTCTATGTGGCTATGAAAGAGGCTAAGGATGCTGGAAAAGAGGTCAAATTCGTGGGGACGAAGCTTTATATCGATGGGGTCGAACATCCACCCTTACCAACGGGGGAAACAGCCACAGCAGCACGCTAGAGGGGTCAAGATGAGGATCATCTAAAGATCTTAGCATGGAATGTTAACGGACTTAAACGAAAACTTGGGGATCAAGACTTTTTAGAATATATTTCAAAATTTGATTTAGTTTTCTTAAATGAAACATGGTTATCTACACAAGACAGTTTAAATGTTAATATAAACGGATACTACTGTGATTTAATCTATGGAAATAAGTCAAATAACTCTCGAAGGGGTTGCTTTAGCGGCGGCATTTCTTTTTACTATAAATGTCATTTAAAAAAATATATAAATGTTGCTGAAAAACATCAACAAGGTATACTTTGGGTAAAAATATGTGGTGATGTATTTCCGTTTCAACAAGATGTTTACTTAGGACATGTTTATATCCCTCCTACAAATTCAACAGTTTTGTCAAATTTTGATACTGATATTTTTGATATATTAGAAACTGATATCGTTAAATATAACACTTTGGGCAAAGTTTATATTTCGGGCGATATGAATAGTCGAACTTCCAACAATTTAGATCACATTACGCGCGACAAATACTTCGATCAAAACTTATTTTTCATTAACGAAAACGAAATACCTCAACGGAAAAATGTAGACCAAGTACTTGACCAAAACGGACGAATTCTACTTGATCTTTGCTTTACTTGCGGTATTGTTATAGCTAACAGTCGTATAGATAATGGGGAAATCACTTTTTGCTCGCATAGGGGTGTTAGTGTAGTTGATTATCTGTTATTAAGTTTTACAGATTTTGATACTTTAAAAACATTCTGTGTTGAAAATTTCACCGAATTTTAAGATCATGCAGCATTATCGTTTTCCTTCCGCATAAAATCGCATAACAAGCCATACGATAATAATAAAAATGAACCATGTAAATTACTTAGATTTAACGAAGAAAATGTACTGTTGTTTCGCTCAATGCTTATGAAAATTAATGAGTTATTAGAACAAATGACCGTCGCCATAACTGGCCAACCACGTGGTCAAAGATTTTACAACTCTATTATCAAAACATGCGCACGACGCGTTTGGAAAAACAGTCAATACAGCGAAAAACAAAAACAAGTTCGTAAAAACTACTTCAATGCAGAATGCTATATAGCGCGAAATGAATTCAAAAAAGCAAAAAATATTTATATGCGAAATAAAACAGAGGAAACCCGCGTTAATTTCGTTCAAACTAGAAATAAGCATAACAAAATTAAGAAAAAGACTAGGCGAAAACACCGTATACAAGAAGGCCAAAAAATTGACAATCTTGCAAAAAAAACAGCCGAGAAATTTTTGGAAAAATATAAAAAATACTTACAAACCGAAACCCGAAGACGACGATTCATTAACTGTCAACCAATTATACAAACACTTTCAATCAATGTTTGGCCCAGAAATGAACAACGATGAAAATAATATTAATAACGAAATAGACAAAAATATTTTCGATGAAAACCTTGATATGGATATCACAGAAACTGAAATTCGAAAAGCAGTGTTTACACAAAAAAATAACAAATCACCCGGAAACGATCAATTGAGTAGTGAAATTCTTAAATTCAGGCTATGATATTATTTCCCCGTCTTTGTTAAAACTATATAATAGAATGTTTCAAACGTGCGAATATCCCACGTCATGGGGAGAAGGAATAATCTCACCAATTTTCAAAAAGGGAACAAAAAACGATCCCCGAAATTATAGAGGTATAACACTAGTAAATATTCTTTCTACAGTATATTCACAAATTGTGTTAAATAGATTAACAGATTGGTCATATCGTCTAGAAAAAGTCAATAAAAACCAATTTGGATTTCAGAAAGGTAAATCCATTATTGACTGTATATTCGTTCTACATTCAATTATTTCTAAAGTATTGAATTCCAAAGAAAAATTATACTGTATTTTCATAGATTATGAATTATGTTTTGATAAAATTGATAGATCGTTTTTATGGCAAAAGCTTTTACAACAAAGAGCAAGTTCAAAAATAGTCAAAGCTCTTCAATCTATGTACGCAACTGTTAAATTGTGCGTTCGTTTCAAAGGAACTTTTTCACCATTTTTTGAATCACATATCGGTTTGAAACAAGGGGACCTGAGTTCCCCATTACTTTTTATGCTTTTCGTTAATGATATTACAGAAAATATAAACACTGATCTTGAAGGAATCTTCAAAATAAACGAATTAAAAATATTTTTATTACTTTTCGCCGATGATCAAGTATTATTTGCAAAATCGTCTGAAACACTACAACAAATGCTTACAGATGTTGAAAATTATTGTCAAGCCTGGGGTCTGAAAATTAATACCTCCAAAACAAGAGCTATGATTTTTGAAAACGGAAGGTCCACGTTTAATTTCTACATATATGGAACTGCTATAGAGGTTGTTGAATTGTTCAAATACCTAGGGCTTACATTCTACAAAAATGGTAACTTCTTAAGGAGCCAGCGTGTCATCGCCCAGCATGCATCTTTTGCGTTATATAATTTATTTACAATTTTCAAAGAAATAGAATTACCTATTACCAGGAAATGTTTTTTATTTGATACTCTCGTAGGATCTGTTTTGAACTTTAGCGCTGAGATTTAGGGCATGCACAGTGCCACCGATATAGAGATGGTACATACAAAATTTCTACGTAGAGTATTAGGTGTCCGAAAATCAACTAACTTGGCTGCCCTTTATGGGGAATTGGGGCGTACCCCATTTTTCGTGCGCCAAAAAGTTATAATGATTAAATATTGGCTTAAACTTTTGAAACAGAATAATACAGAATTACCAAAAATTATTTACACACTTTTAAAACAAGACTGTGATCGTGGTCAAATACATAACGGAAGAAATTGGGCTCTGAATATAAAAAATATATTAAATAATTTAGGTCTTTCATATATATGGGATAATCAATTTGATATTTTTATTCCTTTCGATATGATAAAACAACGAATTATTGATAATTATCTTCAATCTTGGTATTCGGAAGTAAATAATTCCAGCCGCTTAAAATCATACAGTATATTTAAACTTTCGACTTAGAAGCATATTTAAAAATATTACCCGACGGTAAATATAAAATTGCATTAACTAAATTCCGAATATCAGCCCACAACTTGATGATAGAAACCGGAAGATACGAAAATTTAGATCAAAATCGAAGAATATGCAAGTCTTGTAGTATGGGTGTTTTAGAAAACGAATTTCATTTTTTGCTAGTTTGTCCTAATTACAGAAATTTAAGAATAAAATATTTAGCACCATTTTTTTGTCATTAGCCTACAATTAAAAAATTCGAAATAATTATGTCATCAAAATCTAAGAAAACAATTCTTAATTTGTCAAAATATATATACTTTGCTGACCAAATACGTGTATCATGATCTATATCTAATGTTACACATGTTGTTTACCAAATAACCATGTACTTTTTTCTCTTCAGAAAACCTCCTTATTTTGTTATTATTGTGTGTGTGTCTCTCTCTATGTTATTATACAGGCTATAGACATTGTATAATGTTTTATGCTGAAATAAAATATTCGTATTCGATATAATTTGTGTTTGTCATGCAATTATCATTGTTTAAATTAGTAAAGTTGATTGGATAATATTATAATCATAGTTACTTTTAGGATGAAAGGAGAAAAAACTTTTTGATAGCGCTTTTATGTTTTAAATTAAAAGAAGTTTGTTTTTCACTCGTCTTCATCAAAGACAGATTTTTAAATAAAAACTGTCGGAACATATCTAACCCCCATATGCCTTTTCACACCTACCTAATCACCGTTCAGTATATGCAATATTTCTATTGTTACCGATTTCTCCGATTTTTCACTATATAAAATCATGTTACCGATTTGTCGGTAAATCTTGCAGACTATACTTAGCTCTGCGAGATTGAGTCTACGTAATGGCAGGGCTTTAATTTATTTGTAAATTAAAGCCCTGGTAATGGCAAATAAAAACTTCCCAGTTTGAGAAAATGAAAACAGTTTTACATATTAATCAACAGATTATTGGCTATGAAAGAGACCCACTGATATTTACCACTTACATCAAATACTTGCTGAAACATGTGAAATAATCAAATATGTAATACACATCACATGTCATGTCATCAGTCTCAGTTGAGCATGAAATGTTTTGGAAAGGAATTGAAAAAGACTATTCTGTTTTTAAATCAAATTGGGAATATCTACTAAGTTATATGACTGTATTAGTCAAAGCTATATATATCTATAAACTGTGACGTATAGTCATATCTTATATATCTTATATTATCCTATAATTATTGAATATGTTTTGAAAATTTACCGCTTCGAAATGCCGAAGACACAACTTCCGGTTACTTCGTACCCGTAACTGTTCGTAATGTTGAATCACGCAATCTGCTTCACAGTGATGTCCCCTCAGCAGAGACGTCTGCAACTAATGAGTGGGCATTAGAAACAATGTACATGTATATTTATATAGAAAATATGAGTTGTCTTTTAATCAGACCGTTATGTTGACGTAAGGGACCACAGGTGCTCGGCGCGTTGATTGGTCAGTAAACTGAAGTTTTTTTCATCTAAAATAGATTTAACTATTTATTATTTGACTGTCATACAATTTTCTTCTCTTCCAAAACAAAAATTTTATATGGTACATACATAATAGAGTACTTTACTCTATTATATATGTACCATATAAAAATTTTTTTTGGAAGAGAAGAAAATTGTATGACAGTCATATAATAAATAGCTAAACCTATTTTAGATGAAAAAAACTTCAGTTTACTGACCAATCAACGCGCCGAGCACCTGTGTAAGGGACATAATTACTGGGGGCAATCTGGCTTTTTGTAACAGCTGTTTATAAGACCTTGAGTAATCTTCATTTACAAACGTAAGAGCTCTTTCCTGATTTTTCCACTTTCGGTTTATTCGTTTTAGAACAAAAAAGGCAGACTAATAAACAAAAATTTATAATTGACAGCATGAAAAATAGTTAATCTATTGAGCTTTTAATTTGACTATGTGCGTTTCTAAAGATATTGCTAAAATGTCCATTAAAAGGAAGCTTAAAATCAATGTTAACACCCAAAAAAGTCGCAGTTTCCTAACCTTTAATAAGGCATGTTAAAAAGGAGACTTGTTAATTTTTTCAGCAACATAGGCTTGGAATTTAGCTCGGTTGCTTGCATACAACCGAAGTTATCAATTTAAAAGGGAGAGAGAGAGAGAGAGAGAGAGAGAGAGAGAGAGAGAGAAAAGAGGTTGTACAGCTAGCTATCCCCAAGGTCCAGGTCACACTTAAAGGTCATATATTAAAAAGTCCACATTTCGTGCTACAAATATGAGGTCCAATTGTAGCTGCCCATTTTCCGTAGAAATCATTATCCTGTATCATATTGGGAGGTCTAACCTTCTCTCTTCACACTTGTTATCCATACCATTGTTCTACTGCGGCAGGGGATATAGCTATAGATGATCTGCGTAGATACAGTAAAAGCACAGCATCAAGTCGGCGCAGAAGATTCTGAAGGTATGAATGTGATGGATACATGCAATTTTACACAAACAGAATAATAAATTTTTTATGACAGTGTTTAAATAGACCAGCTGTGAGTGCAATTTGTACCATGCTGCCTTGATCATAAGTTGTTTGTAAAACCAATGCTCTTACTACTAGCACAAAGAATCAAATATCTTGCGCGTCACAGGTTGTTTCTATAGATTTCAGGCCGTTTCGCTACCCTTAAATGTTCGCGCTAGTCGTTTTGCTACCCAGTAAAAAGTCGAATCACAACCTAAGCTTTTTCGATACCCGAATGTCTTTAGATGAATGATACTTTGCAATAATATTACTACATTGGATGTTACTCAATACAAATTCATATTTTTAATCAGTGCAAATTACTATTTATTGCAAATTTATATTTCTTAGAATTAAATAATTTTAATCAATCATATACACGTACAATACGTTAAACAACTCATTGTCAATATATACTAAAAGGTGTCCACCAAGGCTCAATCCTGGGTCCTCTGGTCTTTAATATTTTCCTTAATAACATTTTCTAATTCATAAACCAGTCAACACTATAACTATGCAGATGATAACACTCCCTCATTACAACACAAAGATCTAAGGGTAATTAGGGAAGTCGTAGAATCTGAATGTCAAATTCTTATTGACTGGTTTAGCATAAACAAATGCAGGCAAATCCTGAAAAGATTCAAGCAATTAGTGTAGGAAGTAAAACCGACAAAGTTGTCAAGTCTTTCCAAATAGGTCAAAAAACAAAATTCAGTGTGAAGAAGAGGTCTCTTTACTAGGTGTCAATCTTGACTGCCAGCTCAATTTTGACACTCAGGCTACAAATATATGCATTAGGTGGCCAAAAGAGCTTAACGTTTTACAAACATTGAGCAAGTTTCTCACTGAAAGCACAAAATTAATTATTTTTGAATCCTTTATTAGATCTAATTTTACTGTTCCCTTATCTGCAATTTTTGTAGTAAAGGCAGCACTGAAAAATTAGGGAAAAATCAATATATAGCTTTAAAGACAGTGTTAACTTATTATACATCATTATATGAGACACTTTTAAACAAGGTTAACCTTACTACTTTACATTAAACAGAATTAGAAGTAGAAATCTATTAACTGCCACTGAAACTTTGAACTGTATTAATAACCTATCTCCTGTATATTTTCAATCTTTAGTAAATGTTAAATCTTCATCTGATGAATTCAGTTAAGAAAACATTTTAGATGTTCCACAAGTCAGGACAACAAGGTATAGCAAGAACTCAGTAGGTTTGAGGCAACCCGGGTGTGGAACAGTCTACCAAATGAAATGCACACCGTTGACAGGCACAAAGATTTTGTCAGACTGGTCCGCACCTGGACCATCTGCAATGTGTCTGTAACCTGCTTTTAGTTCTAGTTTCTGTGTGTCAATATACACGTGCTACTCCTACACGTTTACTTCTGAGAATTTTTATCCTCTTGTGCTTGTTTATGTTATTTTCCGCTTTAGGCTTTCTGCTGTGTGTTTTAAATTGTGCTTTTTAAAGCACAATTTTTAATAAATTTTTAATTTTTAATTAATTTTTTAATTTTTCTAATTAAAATTATTGTCTATGATTATTTTTAACTTGTCTCACACTGATTTTTTTTCGTGCTTTTTTATAATGTTTGCTACCTTGTGCTTTTGTATGGTTTTAATTTGTGCTTTATCTTAAATGTCTTTGATAATGTTTTTTTTCCTGAGATTTCACCTTTCTTAATTTGTTTAATGCTTGTGCTTTTTTTGTATGTCTTTTTTATGTAACTTGATAGATGATCTTAAATCTAGTGAATGCTTTTTTCTTTTTTTTTTCTAGATTTGTGCTAATGTGCTAATGAGATGACGTGTACCTTTTTTTATAATTGTTATTTCATCAATGTAGCCATTGTGTTTTATGTACTGTGTCTACTGTGTATTTTTAAGTAGAAGAAATTGCTTAACTCTGTAATATTACATATCATTACATCTCTCTTACAGCTGCTTTTATTTACCTTTTGTTATTTTCTATTTGTTTGTCGGTACACCTACGCAAAGTAATTTTTCTTGTTTCTTGTAGTCTTGTATCTAACTTTATCTATGTCACGGAAAAGGAGACACGCCCTAAAATGTTCTTCTTATAACTAAAAATTTGCATCATTATAATTAATCTTATAGGTTATTAAACAAACCAGCATCAAATACTAGAACACGGGAGATAGCATATTTTAGTTATATTATTAACTCATCATTTAAATGACACCGCCGTCATAATCGTACTGAAATGTTACTTACACAGTATTTTTATCTATCTGTTTAGACTTTTAATTTCTAGAGCGGACTTACAAAAAGTGGAAGAGTTTTCAAAAACTAGATCGTGTGCGGCACATAATCAGTTTACAAGAAACTTGAATGTGGATTCAAAGACGATCGATCCATCAGTTCTTTTGTAAACTTTGATTTTTTATCCTGCTTTAAAAAAAATCATTTTTTGAATAAGTCTTCAGAAGAGTCTTCAGTAATCAGCTGAAAGAATTATGTATCATTATTTAACACAAAACGGGTCGTGGTATAAAACTCATTCATTCATTCATTCATTCATTCATTCAAATCATTCATTCATTCATTCATTCATTCAAATCTTTAATTCTTTCTTTATCACTCTCTTTCTTTCTTTTGTTCGTCCCTATTTTATTATTTCCTTTGTTCGTTCGTGTGTTAGCCAGACTTCACCTTTTGATTGATACAATGTATATTCTTTACTTTAAAGATTAAGTGTTGAAGACTCTACGGAAACTCCAACTCACAGGACTGGCAGTCTTTAAGACCATATTTTCATAAAAGAAAACATTACCAGATGTTGTTAAAAGTACCCAGCCGCCCATTTCTCCGATCACCTGTCAATCTTGGTCTGCCATATCACCAACTTCTAGATCCAGTTAACTATACATAAAATGTACTTACTCAGTTTTCATTCTGCTTACAATAACTAATGTTTTTACATACTGAGTATTAAAATATGTATGAACAAAAACGACGAACAGCTTACTACATGAATAGTATCCGCACTTCCAATTTAGCTTCTGCACAGTTACGCACTTGGACATATTTTAACACCATTATGTATTGTTACTTGTGGCCATGCTGAAATTGTTGCGTCAAAGCGGTGTGGTGAGGGTATTAATCACATTCAGTGATAGGTCTAGTTGTTTTGATATGCGCTCTTTAGATGATATGTCAAATTTGTGCCTTCAGTCTACTTCCGATTCCTCTACTTACTCTGTTGGCAGCACAAAAGTATTAGGTAGCGACTGCAACCTATCAGCTATCTTTAAAGTAAGTTTACATTCCAATGACTACATCAGTCTCTTGAAGGAATCAAAATTCCCGCAACTTACATGCACATCACAGCAGAAATAAAAACACCTGATGGCTATCAGAGAAGAACTGATTGAATTACATATTTTGAACTTTGAGATTTTATTACCGGTTGCTCATCTGAGTAGTTAGTGAGGTTGTTGGAAATTGTGCACGATAAGCATTAAGTTCTAGGGACAAACTTGGACTGATACTCCAGTCTCAGAAAGGATACATGTAGCAATGCTATATTTCTTAAAATACCATTCTTAAGCTTTCGATACTTACAGGTAAAGCGAGGTAACGTGAATGCTATCTGTTAGAAACTCAGATATTTGAAAATGATAAAAATATCAATAGCATTGTTGGAAATTTTAACCATATGAACCTAGTGCAAGACGACATTCGACATGTGAAAGCTTTTGATAGAAGTTATACAGTTCTTCCGAAATCCACAATGTCTTTTCCCCCTTTCAAATAGCTTATAACTTTCGAATTTTCATAACAATGTTGATATGGTCATGACGCCAGCAACTGTGAATATAAGTGACATAGTCCCACAGTTTACATCCATTTGGATAGAAAACTGTTCAGTTGTATTTGTCTCCATCCTCTCCCTACTTTTTTAATGACAACATTAACGGCTTAAACGATTGGATGTTCAGCTAGTAAGGTCAGACTTTTCTATTTCGTCAATAGAAAGAAAATATATCTCTCACAATGGTTTGGAATTTTTTTGACCTAGGACTTTCAATTTTGACACCGGTACAGATCTTTAAAAACAGACCTGTCCAAATGTAAGCTTGGTTGAACTACACAAGATGACAGTCAGTTGTTTGAAATTTGAATTATTTCTCGTCTTACAGCTCTGGAGAACATTCCAGAAAATCATTTGCAAATTCTGCTCCTAAAAGTTTTCGAAAACTGCAAAAACATGAAAGTAATTGCTCTTTCAAACAACAGACTCGTACATGCAAGTACACTCTCCATTAAAACTATTATATAGACTATTTAGACTGAGAATGTTCAATTTGCACCGTAATAAGATTCACATTTTTGATTCTCAGTCTACCAGGTATTAAAATAGCATCTAAAATGGAACTGAAAAGGACGGTGATAATTTACCATTACTTTTAAAAATAAACCCGTTCTTATACTCGCAAATGATCGTCAATGACTTCCGTCGAATAACTTTTGACAACGAATTTTGTCAGCATATCTTTACATGGCCGTACTTTCAGTGTTTAACTGAAGACGAAAAGTAAAATCTTATAAGAAAAGATTCTTTTTTAAAAAGTGCTGTGTCCATACTTAACATAGCTCAAACCCCCTTCTTAGGAGATTGAGTGATAGCAATAGTTGAAACAAGCTTACTCACTGTCAGAGTCATAGTTTGCCCGTGTTGGTGTAATTTCAAGGAGTTCGAGTCTATGAGTAGATCTGAAGGAAGTTTTGTGATTTTCAAGTACAGCCTGAAAATCCCTACCACCTTTGATATGCTAAAATTGTTCATAGAACAGCTTCGACAGAGGTGGTTTCCTCCACCTGGGTGAAAACCTGAAGGTTTGTAATGATATACCAACAAACGTCTTGAAGTCTCTATACAGTCACTTGGTGAAAGCTTTTTTTCTCAATATCCATATCAACAATGTCAGTGCGGTAAGCGCTCATATTACCTTGCTGTTGAAATACTTTGCATTGTCTTAATTTTAGAACCTGCAAGCTTGCATGACCATGTAAACTTTCAAGTTTCTGTTTAAAAACCCGCTCTAAACTGATATTTAAAGTACATGGGCTTCGGCATATATTTAACAAATTGTTGTGAACATCAAGTTGTGTAAGATTTTCACACAGACCCTTTGACTGACTGCAAAGAGTTAGATAAAGTTCCACACTGGTATGTGCAAGTTATTTCCGAATATACTGACAGCGTCTAATGAATGTTTGCTCAAAAGTTTCATTCTTACTAAGGTCTGATTCCGGTTTAAATGATGTCCAGATTTCATGGTCATGATAAGTACTGTTCGGTGTCTTCCATCAAAAAGAGAGATGAAGAGCCTCTTTTTGTGTCAAATAACTCATGACTGTTAGAATGAGCTCATGAAGCAGCATCAATATACTGGATATACTGGGTTACCTCACTCTGTCAAAATACTGCTGAAGAACTAATCATGATGGTTAACTATAGTATAATACATGCCCTTGAATGATTTAAAACATGCTCAATAATTTTTGACATATGAATACTATAATAACCTCCATCAGACAGACTGAAGAAGGGGAGGTAATTTATTTAAAGATTCTTTGTTAGATCATTCTAGCTCCTCAGCATACAATTGCTACTGTATTGTTGTGTAAGTAAATTCCTAACTTTCATATATTTGGATTTTGAGGCTAGTAAGTTTGGGATTGGTCTTTTCTAACTTGAATACCTAGGCTGTTCTGTGATTCTGTGTCTGTTGCTCATTGTGCTATAGAATATGCATCCTACATAATGCGGAACTAGATCACAGTTTATCACTGTATGGGAGTGGAGCAGAGGTAATTTGAGAGTTTGAATGATCAGCATCCAGTTCCATAAACTTTGTAAGTCTTGTAAATTATATTTTTGTACATGCATTACATTTATTGTAATTTTGCTTAGACATAATTCCGTTAATTGTTATTTAAAGGTTATTTTATAGGAAACCACTAGATACACAAGAATTTTGTCTTCAAGTCATATCGGTGGTGTATGGATATTGTCTCTTGTGATAATGGCCTGGTGGCTCTGGAAACCAGTGTTCAAAATATATAAAAAATGTAATTAAGATAGATAGATTTTTTCAAGACTAAGGCATAATGCCCAACATTCTACATGAATTCAAATAATATGTACAAATAAGTCAAATGGCATTTCCTTTTTCCGTATATAGATACTAATACTAATATATAACAAGATGTCTTTTCACATGTTTTTCAGAGTACGGGTTTACCCAGCCAGGCATCTGAGATCATCAACATAAAGAAGATATATGTGCGTTACTTTGATAGTGCAAACTTGTTATTTTTTTTTCTCTATATTTCTTTTGGCTTCTGGCACCAGTGTGGTGTGCCCCATTTATTTGCCTCGTTACATGTGACTTAAGGTCGATGCCACCCCACTGTCACCATTCAAAGAAAGATTAATAGAGGTTATTAAATGAGTGGTCATGTATTACGGGATTTATTGCACTAGTTATTTGAAAACAATAAAAAACGAGGCTCTGTCGAGTTTTTTTTTTTTTTTTTAAATCAGAGTATTAAATCCCGTATTACATGACCACAAATATAATGTTCTATTCATATGATAGAAGTTTTGTTGGTCAATGGTGACAGAAAAACACAGAATATGTTTATTTTGTTTGTATACGCACAAATACGTTAGTTTAAACATAATTAATTCAAATAATGTACATTATAATATAAATAACAGACAAATTACAAAAACAATAGCACATGGAAAAGGATAAGAATGGAAAGACAAACTGTATTCTTCTCCTTCATAGACCACTTTTATTACATAAATATTTTACTAAAAAATATGAAAAAAGAAAAGCTAGCCTTACTTTTATAAAAAATGAAACAACGAGGTAAAACGAGATGAAAAATAGGATAAGGAAATCAAAAATAAAAAGGTGTAACATGAAGAAATAGAAGAGATAAGAAAAAACAACAGAACAGAAGAAAACAACAAGAAGAAATTAAAGGAGTTAAAGCAGTCTCCGCACTAAGTAAATCTCTTACTGTCACGGATATAAAATAGGACCTGATTAAAGATAAATAGTTTTCCTGGTCAGAGAGAGTAAGATCACCATGTAAAAGAAGATCTGAAATTGGCTCATTATTTTCCAGTTTAAGAAAAAAGATATTTACGAGCACTTTCAAAATATGTACATCTAAAAAAGACATGGTAATTAGTTTCTAATTGTCCATATCTACACAAACCAGTCAGTGAGACATTCCTTAGATACAGATGGTAATTCAAGGAACACATTTAGTTCGAAGTTGTCTGTAATATTTGA
Organism: Cyclina sinensis; assembly: GCA_012932295.1. NCBI lineage: Eukaryota > Metazoa > Mollusca > Bivalvia > Venerida > Veneridae > Cyclina > Cyclina sinensis. The sequence goes on from JAAONU010000002.1 coordinate 48,396,853, forward strand.
AGTTTTCGCGTTCCAGTTTAGTAATATTGTGGTATTAGGGTTCTGTTTCTATTCAAATATTTTTTAAATGATAATAAAGTTTGTGAATTGCGAATTTCCAAATGAAGAGCAGTCCACTCTTGAATGGCAGTAGGAAGAAATGAGATTTGGTAAAGAGATGTTCTGCAATATATTCCTGGGATATCCTGATCGTTCCTAAGATTATACTGAGAGGGTCGTTGAATTGGGATTAGTGAAGAAATGTATTATGGTGCAAGGTTATGATACATTTAAAAAAAGCATCAATCGATGTTTGTATCTCCTTTCAGACAGGAGTTCCCATTTACATTCATTTTGTAGTCGTTCTAATGAAAAAGTCTCGTTGCTCCTGTTACAATGCGTGCACATTCGTTTTGAATTTTATCTAGTTTATCGGCATCAGCCTTAGAGAAATTCCCTAAAAAAACATCCACATATTCCAGACTAGGACGAATAAAGGAGACGTAAATAACTTCCAGTGACTTTCGATCTAGTGTAAATTTATGATTCTTCAAAACGTTTACTTTTTTCCAAGCATTTTCAGTTACAAAATCTATATGTTCTCGCCAGCTAGCATCTTTTGAAATGTGGACACCTAGATGCTTGTGAGGTGAACTTCTGAAATAGGTTGATTGAACATTTGTAAGGCTAGGTGGTCTGTTCTCTTACGCTTTTTGAAAATAACTATTGATTCTGACTTAGTCGGATTATATGTTAAAAGCCATTTATCAGCCTAAGAAGCTGTTTTATCAAAAGGCGGCCACAAAATTGACCCTTTTGCGACCCCTGCCTTAATTTCACACCACTGAGAAGTAACACCTGGAAGAACTACAAGTTATCGTCAGTCAGAAAGGTTATTTGTATACCGGTGAATAAGAGGACCGGATATTCCTGCCGATCGAAGTTTAGCAGTCAGACCTTTATGCAATAAAAATGTCTTACTGATATCAAAGAATATTGCCCGTATATTCTAGCCCATCAATTTATGCTTTGCGTAGTATATGGTATATAATGGTTAGCTGATTGACAGTAGTATCACCAAGAATAAATCCAGGCTGAACAGAAGACAGAAACTGGTTTTCTACGGCTGTTGAACACATGTTTAAAAACGATACGTTCAAACACCTTTTCAATGGTATTGAGCAAGGATATTGGTCTATATTTACAAGGGAGCGATGCGTCACCTTTCTTATATACAGCAGTATCATTTGCTTCTTTCCATGTTAAGGGAACTTTACCTTTACTAAGTGACTGATTAAAAAGATCACATAATAGATAACACAGTTCATTTGCTGCTTCACGTAGTATTTTGTTGCTTAAACGATTAGGGCCCGAGGCTTCACTGACATTAAGAGATTTAAAAAAATCAAGGACTCCAATGGGTGATACAGTTATCTCATTTAAACATCTCTCTGCATTCTGAGTTTGTAGATTTGGTTTACCTGCGTCATTGAGAACAGTTTGTTGTTAAAAGTAACAATTAAGAAGGTTGACTTTATCAAGATCAGACGAAATAATCTGATCTTTGTCACTGTCATAAAGTGTAGGGATAGGTTGTTTATTTTCTCTACCTACAATTGTTTAAGGATCTTCCACTAATCTTTCGTTGATTGAGAACCATCTTTCAATTTCTGAGAAAGCTTTAGGAATAAAATTTGTTTTAGTACTGCGAATGTACAACCTGGTTTCTGAGATGTCTAAAGACATATATTCCAGTAATTTAATGCACCAGACGTACGTCTTTCTTAAACGCTCTCTTTCGTTTAAGAATTAATTGTTTAATTTGGCTTGGTTATCCATGGCGGTTTACATTATCTTATTTAAATCACACAAGTAGGGATATAATTTTGAGCTATAGCAAGTATTTTAGATGTCACATTAGTTGAGTGTAAATCAATATTTTCATCAAAACAAGAATTCCAATTAAGATCAGACAAATCTGATCGACGTTTGGTGTAGTATGCTTCGTCGTACCTCTATATGTGTTTTATATACATTCACGTTTAATTTTCAAAAAATTAAAATACCAGAACCGGACAACGATACCTTAATTCTTGCTCAAGAACTCCCAAATGAAGAATGAACTTTCTGTTGATACAAAAATCAAGTCAAGGAGAGATTGTGAATGGTCGGTAAAAATTGTAGGTTCTTGAATTATTTGTTCTAAAGAAAACTGTTGTGTGATAGACTGAATCTTGTGTAGTGTTAAATCACAAAAGCCATTGTTATTGAAACCTGTAACTATCATATCGAAGTGTCAGAGCCGATGACAACTAAGCTAGACTTTATCAAACCTAAATGTTTTGATAAATTTCTCAAGAACAAATCTCTCACTGGTCTTCTTCCTTTTGTTTCCATATATACAGTGATAGTCCCTGTCCATTAGAATTATTTACAACAAACCAACAAGCATTTTGTCTGAGTTCATCAAATCTTGAGTATATGGATAGGGTTTACGAACAAACTATATGGATAGAGTTTACTTCCGTTTTCTAATTCGGGCAAACATTTAGAATAAGATTTTATTTCTATGGCGTTTTACTAATTAGCCAGGAAACACCTACGCACTTGCGCTTAATTTCAGTATGTTCTTCAATACTATGAATTATTTTCAGGTAAAACTGTTTTTCAAAACAACCTTCCCATTTCTAACTAGTCAGATAGCTTTGTCTTCTTAAAGCTCCGGACAAACCCTTGACAAAAATTGACTTGTTCCCAACAACACTGATTGGTGGTGTTTAACCTAAACATGACATGTTCTGTCTTTTTCAGAGATATAATTAGTCCATTAAATTATACAACAGCCTCTTCTTTAGTCAAATATAGCTTTAATTTTCATTTACTGCACTTTTGAATGAAAATTTAGCGCCTTATATACTAAAAGGGCAGTGCCAATATTTATGTCTGAATTTTTTTCTTGATATAGAATTCTTTATCAATGATTATTTGACTGGCGTTTGTTCTGCTTTGATTCAAAGAAGACACACATAACAATTTATTCTAGCATGGATTCTAATTAAGGTAGGTGTTGTTCAGAGGTGTATAATGCACTAATGTTGTCCAAAGTAGATCATTTATTTACCCCAACCAACCAACCAACTTCACATTTTGTTTACTGCTACTGCTGTTACTGCTACTGCCAACTTCACGTTTTGTTTACTGCTACTGCTGTTACTGCTACTGCCAACTTCACGTTTTGTTTACTGCTACTGCTGTTACTGCTACTGCCAACTTCACGTTTTGTTTACTGCTACTGCTGTTACTGCTACTGCCAACTTCACGTTTTGTTTACTGCTACTGCTGTTACTGCTACTGCCAACTTCACGTTTTCTTTACTGCTACTGGTGTTACTGCTACTGCCAACTTCACGTTTGATTTAATTTCTACTGCTGTTACTGCTACTGCGTAATGCTACTGCCAACTTCCTATTAGTACATATGATGACTTTCGAAATCTGTCAAAAAAGATTTTCACCTTACATCAGGAATTTAATTTTATTTTATGGGCGTAAAGGCCTTAGTTACTGTCTTTTGCCGAAGTGCTATTGTCAAAATATTCTGTAAAATGCAGCAGACAAGGAATAAGGAAAATTATACGGAACAACAAGAAAACTGGACACATCAACAACTTAAAAAGGTGCGTTAAATTTGTTTACCGCATACATTTTCCAAAGTTTGATCTAGTTTCACATTTTCTATGAATAGGTGTGTAGACTCTTCAAAAATCACTGTGCAATAATATATTTCACATCTTTTGCAACCGTTGCATTGTGGGGACAGTTTAAAACAGTTGTATGGGTGCTCGATTTACTTGTAATCATGATCATAATCACCATAATTATAATTTACAAAAGGCCCATCGTATATAGGTTGAATCGTGTAACGTGAATTGAACGTGCGTGTATAGTGTGTGTATCGTTCGTATATCGTGCGTGTATCGTGCGCTCCGTGTGACAACCGTTACGTTCCGACTACTGTATGTCCCATACTTATGTTTAAGGAATCATATAAGAACTACAACACTGTGCATTCTCACTACTGGTTTAATGATACAGAAGCGCATGTAGATTATATCCTGAAAATGCTATCAACTGATTAAACAAGTATCAAACTGTACAGGCTCCCTCAAGTGGGAGGGGCTTATCGGTAACTGTCATTAATAAAAAGCACCACCTTACAGCCGTAATGCTTCAAAACCCTATTTTAAAAAGATTCAGACGTTTTACAATTCATGAAGAAGGAAAAGTGATGGTGATCAGTGAGATCGAGAGAATTTTCACCTCAGGCAATTTTAGTAGACGCTTGAACTTTACATGTTTGCATCTTGTTGTAACAGACTACATCTCATAAATCAGACGCTCTTTAAAATCCGTATCTTTACTTTTGCGACTTTGACTCCGTTAACAAACTAGGAAATGAAAGCGAAATTAATTTGTGTCGCTCTGTTGTGTTTCCTACAGTCTAGTCAGTTAACCTTCGGACCAAAACAATGTAACAAGAACAATGTAGGTACGATTAATTATGTCTTGTGAACCTAACGGCAAATGATTAATGCTGATCCTCCTACCTTTTTCAAAAATATTGTTGACAATCTAACAAATGAAATCAATGCAATTAACTGTGGGGAAGAAAACTGTTACACATTTCAAAGAAATTCATGATATTTTAATAGAAAAAGTAGTGGCATTATTATTTATTTCAGAGACTAAACTAGACTGTACATTTCTTGACAGTGCTTTTCAAGCTGATGGCTACAGATTTTACCAACGAGACAGAAATGCGCTTGGTGGTGGCCTTGCAGCTTTCATAAGATGTGACATTCCAGCTCGCAGAAGAAATGACTTAGAGCCAGATAATATTGAAAATATGTCCATTGAGGTAATTCTAAACAAAAGTAAATGATTTTTTATCAGTCTACAGACCACCAAATACCTCAGATGATGACTTTTCTAATGTTTTGGTACCAATAGTCGATAAGATCATTTCTCTATGTGACCATTTTATACTTTTGGGAGACATAAAATGTGACCTGATTAACAAATCTGTTTAAAAAAAAAAGATTTTGATTCTGGTGGAATAAAAATGATAAATATTAGAAGTTATATGAACAGTTTAAGAATAAAATGGCTTAGAAAATGTAAATGTATTACATGCGGGTTACAAACTTGTACACAAATCATTTTATTTATACATAAACTTTGGTAAATTGTATCGTGATAAGATTTGGCAAACAATTAAAATATATTCTGGAAAGATGTCATAAATGCATATGCATTATATATTGACAAAATGAATATAGATAATGTTTAACAATTTTTACAGATGCCGTTAATTTGTAACCATGTATTAAGAATAGATAGCGAATTAACAAATGTACTGTATGATAAAGGAATACATTTGGTTAAAGATATTTTCAATTATAATGGAAATATATATACTTTCGATGAATTAGAATCCATAGTTAGGCAAAAACTTAACTTTATTTATTATAACAAAATTTATTTACGTATTCAATCGCATCTTAAGCGATTTAATTCTGTGATAAATAGTTATGATTTTTCAGTTGTTAATAATCCGTGTTTAAATTGTTATGCGTATCCAATACTGGTTAAGAAGTTTTTAAATAAATACATATATAAAACACATATTCAAAATACAGATGTACCAACTAGCCAAGAAAAGTGGTCATCCTTATATACAAATGAAACAATTAATTGGAATAAAATATATAGTTATGTTTTTAGGTGTACTAGAGATTCTTATATACAATAGCTGCAACTTAGAATTATTCATAGAATTTTACCAACAAATGTCTTATTCTATAAAAAGAAATTAGTAGAAAATAACCTCTGTTCTTTCTGTAATTGTGAGGAGGAAACATTACATCATCTTTTTTGTGAATGTAGTAAAGTCAAGCCTTTATTGTCTTATATTTTTCAAAAAATAAATTATCAAAATACATGTGCTCTTGCAAAGAGTAAGATTATTTTGTTAGGATAAGAAAATAATAATTTTCAAATAGATATTCTTTTCTTAGAATATAAGAAATATATTTTTGTATGTAATCGAAATAGGGTTACTCAAACTATTTTAAGCTTAACTAAAAGTTTACAATTGGCTTTGAAAATATATGAAAATACAAATCTAAATGAAAATGAAAAAAGTATTGGACTTTTGTAAGATCGTTAATATAGTTACATTGTTTTTTTAAAGTTTAGTTTAATTGAAAGTTTAAAACAACTTTGAGATTTTATTGAACTGTTTGATTTGACTATTGTAATTAAAAAATAAAAAAAATAAAAAAGTATTTACACTTGAGGAATTATCACAAAGTGAAGAAAATATAAATACAGTGTATGAAAAATTTGAAACAGATGTATTGGAAATTATTGAAAGTCATGCCTCAATTAAACAGATGTATAGAAAACCAAATCAGCTTCCATATATGAACAGAGAATTAAGAAATATGTAACAAAAGAAATGTACTACAACAAATATTTAAAATGCAAAAACTAAAAAACTGGGAAAAATACAGGAAGTTCAAAAATCTAGTTAATTAATTAAAGAAGAAATCAATAGATAAATACTCTTAGGAGAGGTATATAGGAGGAATGCAAAACATCTTCTGGAACACTATCTAAAACGCAAATTTATCAATCTTATTTATCTAAAAAGCAGTCATCTAAAAAAAAGCAATTTTTTATTGCAAAAAAGTAATCGAATATTATCTTAATATGAGAATGATAAAATTATCTCTAAGAATAAAGAGGTAGCAGAAATTTTCAATGACTTCTTCGCTAATGTGGCAGAAAAAATGGCACAGATCATAATTTTGTTCCTGATAATCATCCTAGCTTTGAAAAAAATTCAGAACAACAATTGCAGCAAAATGATTGAATTTGAACTTACCAACCGAAGTACCGTCTCTAAAATAATAGATAAGTTTAATACTTAAAAAGCTACAGGTGGTGACAAGATCTCTGTTTACTAAAATATGCTCAATGTTCACTTACAGAACCTATCACTAATCTAATAAGCTATTCTATAACCACAAATACATTTCCTGATAGGCTCAAGTCATCCCTTTATTTAAGAAAAATGATATTCTAACAAAATTGAAGTAAGTATTCTTCCAATTCTTTCTAAAATTTTTGAAAAGGTAAAAGCCGAACAACTTCCATCATATTTTGATAATATATTTGATATTTTTATGGGACTTTTCAGGAAAGGACATGGTTGCCAAACAACTCTGCTAAGGCTGTTGGAGGACTGGAGGCAGACTATGGAAAACAGTGAATATGTGGGGGCAATCCTTATGGATCTATCAAAGGCCTCTGATTGCCTCCCGCATGACTTCATGCTAGCAAAACTAGAAGCGTATGATTTGTCAAAGTTGGCCTCTGGCCATCTGCGGTTGTACCTCACCAACAGGAAGCAGCAGATAAAAATAAGCGGTGTTGTCAGTTCTTGGGCTAACATAAAAAAGGAGTTCCCAAGGTTTCAATCATAGGTCCTTTACTTTTTAATGTTTTTATTTATGATATATTTTATTTAATAAAAAAGCACAATTTACAACTATGCAGATGACAATACTGTTTCTTTCCATTCACAAAATTTTGATAATATAATTCAAACTCTTCAGGCAGAACGTTACATCCTTATAGATTGGTTTAAATGTAACAACATTCAGGAAAACCCAGAAAAATTTCAACCTTTTGGTGTTGAAAAAAAAACATTCATGAAAAATCCAGTCTTTAAAATAGAAGTTATGATATTGCATGTGAAGAAACAGTTAAACTTTTGGGTGTTGATATTGATTTTAAATCTAATTTTGATTTTCACATTGATAACATTAGCAAAAGAGCAGGTAAACAGCTAAACATTCTTCAAAGAATAGGTCATAACTTAAGTAAATTAAACGAGGTTACTATTTTTCATACTTTTATTCTATCAAACTTAAATTTCTGCTCCATGGCTTGGCATTTTAAATCTAACGCTAACACAGAGAAAAAGGAAAAAGTACAAGAAAGGGCACTCAGATTTGTTTACAGTGATTACACCTCTACTTACTTAAAATTATTAAATAAAATCAACCTTCCTACCTTACATATCAGAAGAATGAGAACCATGGCTATTGAAACGTTTAAGATCCTAAATGAAATCTCGAGTTGATTTATCAGACTTAGTAGTAAAAAGAAATTCATCAATGAATTTTCGAAACTCATATATTTGCAGAGTATATACAACTTCTTATAGTAATCATTCTTTCAGGTATGCTGCTCCAGTACTGTGGAGAATTCTCTCCCTGATGATTTTAGGACGGCAACAAATTTTAATCATTTTAAACAACTAATGTCATAATGGGATGGAAAAGACCGTTAATATGTTGTATGTTCTTAATTCACAGCACAGGGGCAGTTACCAGCTTTTCCTTTGATGTTTGTTATTCTATTATTTGTCAGTTCCAACTTTTGCTCTTAGTCATGAACTTGTAAATGTGTTTAAGGTTACATTTCTTCCAACTGTTCTAATATCAAGTGCTTGCTATATGTGTGCTTGTTTCTTTTTTGCCACTCAATATCTATTTGTATTTGTGTAACATTGTAAACAGTTTTGTTTTGCTTTGTATGTATTGTCTGCTTACTATGGAAATGTGCTCATCTGGATGTTCTTTCCTTGTTTTTTCTTCCATTTTTTAAATTTTGTTTTATATCTCCACTAATATTTTAGTTGACAGATCAGCATTTTTCACATAGGCCATTCCAGTATATCTTGCTTTGTGTTTGTCTTGCTATGTATCGGATTTTGTGCTCATGTAATCAGGCTTGTGACCAGTACTTGGGTCTACTACTTCAGTACCAGTACTTTTCAATTTTGCCAGTACCAATATTAGTACTAGACTTTCAGACAGGATTGCAGTACCAGTACCACTTGTGCTGCAAGTACTGCAGTACCTGTAAAAGTACTTTCTGTTATGTTACTTTAGATTTAATTTCTATATAATTTTCTTAACATTTTACAACTGAAGTAGGCATAATACTATACACAATTTATTGCAAAATTTGGAACATTCTTACATTCAACAACCAAATTGTTGTGAAAATAACATGATATTACGTAGAGGGGCAATGTGTTGATTGTTTTAGAAAACCCCACTAAAGTAGATGAAGACTAAAAAATATGTGTTATCGATTACAATGGTAGAGTTACAACCCATTGTTCCATTGTCCCACACTAGGGATGTAAGTGAGCGTTCGAACGTTCGAAGTTCGGACCCGATGCCGAACGTCCAAATGTATTTTTGGCATTCGAATGCTCGGAAAAAACTTCCATCTATTTTGTTTTATCAAAGAGTGTTAAAGAAGTAGGAAAGGCGCTGTAATCGGGTGTATTAACTCCTGTTGTTTCTTTAACACCTCTGTTAATACCTCTGGTCAGACGACCGTAAACATGCGTCGTCTAATGTTGGTGACCTCTGCTTTAAGCAAGTGTCGCCTACAATCATGGGTAAGACAAAAGGTACTGGTATGCCCGTGTCAGAGTGTCGAGTTAGTGGTCAAATTAGGAGACAGTATGAACTAGAGAAGAAACTTAATACACGAACATGTCAGCCAGTTATTGGCGCTAACCCCGATTTTACTTTATACTGGCCCGATTTTTTGGGGTTATTTTGTTGTCTCACAGTTCACATCCTTATCGCTTATAATCAGTCAAAATGTCAATGATACTTTCCATACCTTGCGCTTGGTCTTAATTCCTTTTTCTTTTCGACCTTCTAAGTATAAATCTAAATCGAATGGGGATTTACCCAATTACGATACCGGATACCGATAAATACACATTGTGTCAATGAATTGGAAATACACGGATCACGCCGAGAAGCAATCCCCTGGCAATGATCTCCCCTTCATTGTTAACAAAGATCTCTGACGGCACTTGTTACACTGATGTAATGAAAATGAAAATAAGTTAAACATTTTGCTTATTTACTTTCGACCATCATCACGTGACATGCCTTTGTACTGAAAGGGAAGTAACCGCTGCGTCGAATTTAGCCGAGAAGTCAGAGAAAACTCTGTAATTATTGAGTATGAGTTATTCGAACGTTCGAATGAAAAATGATCCGAACATTCGAATGTTTCAATTTTGTTGTTATTTACGACAATTTATCACCTCTTGAGAAAGAAAACAATAGCCCTCCATAACTCTAGACATCTGTCCAAAATAAATATCAAACTAACAATATAAAAGCTAAAGTTTTAGAAAATAGTTGAAAAAAAGCATACTGTGTGTATTATACTTATTTTTAAATCTTTGATGAAGTTGGATGATACAACTAGTGATTCAGAAATATAGACAGTGCAGACACTGTGCTTTAAAATTTCCATCAGTGTTTTCAGGTATTTTGAAAAATTTATTCAAACTCATTTTAAGAGATTACAATTTCTTTATTTCAGTTTAACATAATCAGCAATGTTAACGGTAAAAGTTTATATCACAAAATGGTTATTCTTTGTCATACCTTTAATATATGTGATCAATTAATCCCGAAAGACATTAAATAATTCCACTGATTTGCTCTATTGTTTGATGGCAATTCAACTCTGAAAATAATTCCATATAATATTTTTAACCTTTGTAGAACATACAGAATTTTAGATCTTTTACCTTTATGAAGAAGTTTCAAGTGTCTTTTTTTAAAAGAAACATACAAATCTCACAATCATGTGTGAAAAACGGAAGTACTGCTAAAGTACTGCAGTACCAGTCCCAAATTTTGTCCAGGCACTGCAGTATCAGTAGTTGCCAAATTTTCACCAAGTAATGCAGTACCAGTACCAGTAGTTTTTTTTCGGGCCCCAATTGGGTAACCCCATTTATTTTCCTCGTTCACTGGTTAAAGAGGGTCGGAGAGCCATCCCTTATCAACCTTACAATATTTCATTATTAAGATTAATTGTCATACCATATAATCACATCAAAACAAATATATATTTTCACAGTATAGTAAAGCAAGAAAATAAATTGACAAGTCATATAATATTTAGTAAATACGAAGAAAAACAATAAATTTGGGACCCTTTTCAAACTATGGAAAAAACAAAAAAATAAGAAGGGGTGATAATGTGTAAGTGTTTGTGTTGTTGTGTTCATGTTGTCACAGATGTCGTCATTTGTCTAAGAAATGTTCCCATTTTTAACTAAAACTGACCAAATTTCCTTACTAAAGGGGCTAGCTTTTGTTTTAATTTCAACCTACTTTCGAATTTATTTTTGAATATAGAAATAGGATGCGTAATGTTACATTTACATGTGAAAATGTGTGTTTTGCATAAAGCAAAACATGAGATGATACCGGGTTATTAGAGGTACACATATAAGCTACTTGCTTATTTATATCTATGTTGATATTTTTCTCCTCAAGGTAGTGTTTGACTTGATTCCAGAAATGTTGCACGTGACAACATTCCCAAAATAAATTATCTACTGTTTCGACTGCTTGATCGCAAAAATTACACAAACTAGTCTCAGTTAATTTGCATTTAAACAAGAATGTTTCTGTGAATAAAAATTGTACTGAAAAATTTGTAGTTTTGTATCTTTTGTCAATTTGAATGGAGTTAAATTTATTTTGTGCCAGTCAAAAACATTCCCATTCTTAAGAATATCCTCCCATTTTAATTGATATTTCTCTTTGTCCCTTTGTATTAATTTTATTTGTGTATCAGTGAGAGTTCTTGTAACATTTTCCTTTTTCATTTTGTTATTTTTGTTAAAAATTGAGTATTTTTCTGCATTTGTAGTTTCATACCCGTTGCTAATTACTTTTTGAATACGCGATATTATTTTTTGATGATAAAGAAATTCTTTTGTTTCCAAATTATATTTTAGTCTTTAGTGTGTTAAAAGATTTAATTTTTTTCTCCTCTATATCGTATATATCTGCAAAAACTACAGTGCCTGTCTTAATCCACATTTTGTTTAGTAGAAGCTCTTGTTTGCTAGACTATTTAAGGTCACTGCTGTTCCAAATAACCGTGTTTGCATAAAGTATATTTTCCTTTTTATAGTTTATCTTGCACCACGATTTTAAGATGTCATTAAGAAAAGTGATATTAATATGGATCTTATCACTGTCTTTTTGGCTTAGTCGTGATTCAAATATTTGTATGCCTCCGACTGACTCTAACTCCTTCATATATATTGTTTTCAGGTATGTTTGATTATTCGTGTCTTGAAATTTGTATACCCGTGCTGCTTTTAGAGAATTAATATATATCCCTATGTCAACAATTTTTTTTCCTCCGTTTTTATAGTCTTGTATTAAAATGTTTCTTTTTAACTTTATCTTTCTTGCATTCCCATATAAATTCAAATGTGTCTTGTTTAAGCTTCTTTATGATTCTAATGGAAGGTAAGTGAGCACGGAAGAATCAGAGATTTTAAGATGCTAATATTACCAATAGTTGACAATTTTCTGGTTTTCTACCTATTCATAGTGCAATAGAAGACTTTAAGTAATGTAGTACCAGTACCAGTAGTTGCCAAAAGGGTTCCAATACGTACTTCAGTCCCAGTACCAGTACCATTATCACATGCCTGTATGTAATACTTGGATTTTGTTGTAATATTGCTTTGCAATTGTGAAGGAGTTGCTGCAAATCTGATTAAAAGTGATACAGTTCTTAGTCCAGCTTAAGTCCTTCACTTTTCTGTGCTTATTGCCTTTCAGTTTCTTACCCATCCCTTTTAGAGCAGCTTTTAGGCCTAGGTCCAAGATCAGCAAGTCCAGCATAACTATATATGTTGCTTCTTGTATTTTATGTGTCTAAAAAATCAGAGAGTTTCTCAAAGTGGGGTCTTGAGGTAAATTTGGTCATAAAAAATTGGATTAAATTTTCATCAGTGACAGTTATATTTGGAAATATTTTTAATTAAACTGTGCAAGGAATAAATTCAACTTTTCAAGAATTTGTGGGATTCTTTTGGACATTAGTGGATAATACATCAACAGTGATTCAGAGTTTAAGACATTTAACACTTACCAGGATCAGACAGGAGTATTAATTTATTTTAGGACTACACTAAATCCAGGTACTGTAAAAACATTTTCTTTTTGACTTTGTGTAATTGTACTTTAATACTTTAGTAATTTGTTTTAGAATAAATCTTTTTTATTGCATAAAAGCTTTTTACTGGTTATTCTTGCTGTTACTCTTTTGATTTGGACCGTAACAGAAATTGCGGGCTCGTTCAGGATCTGAAACTTTTAGTTCGGCTAGTTATTGAAAATATCTATCACCTTATTTGTTCATTTAAACTTACACCGTACTTGTTGTTTTAAATGCGCTTTTGAATTTTTGTGTTACTGAAATACATATTTCCTTTTAAATAACCAGCAACAAACAATCATGTCTTTCGAATTTGATAAATTTGTAGCTGAACCTTCCCAGGAGGTGTTTAATTTAGCTAAGAAAACTGAATTGCTCAATCTTGCACAACATTATAAATTGTCTACTGTTAAATCTTCTATGCGTTAGTAAGAAATTAAAAATCTTTTAGTTAAAAATTTTGTTGAAGAAGAAATTTTTTATGAAAATGCACTTTCTCTTATTGTTGAAGCAAAATCTGACTCTGAATTTAGGTTACGGGAGCTTGAATTTAAATTTGAATTAGAAAGAAAGAGAGAGAGAGAAAAGAAAGAGAATTAAAGCTACGATCAGAGAGAGAAGAAAGAAAATTTCAGTTAAAACTGAAAGAATTAGAAATGCAGGAAAAAGCAAACCAGTTAAATCAGAAAATGTCAAATTTTAATGTTTCAAAATATATCAAACTTGTTGCACCTTTCCAAGAAAAATAAGTAGACAAATATTTCCTTTATTTTGAAAAAGTTGTCAAACATTTAAATTGGCCAAAAGAGCACTGGCGCTTACTTTTACGAAGTGTCTTAATTGGTAAAGCCCGTGAAATTTATACACAACTTTTGTTGAACAAAGCTCTGATAATGACAGTGTTAAAGAATTAATTCTTAAAGGTTATGAATTGGTTCCTGGGGCTTACAGGCAGAAATTTCGTAATACTTGAAAAGAAATAGGTCAAATTCATGTTGAATTTGCTAGGGTAAAAGACAAGTTATTTGATAGATGGTGTTTGTCTTAGAAAATTAATAATCACGAAAGTCTTAGACAGTTTATGTTAGTTGAAGAGTTTAAACGTTGAATTCCGTTTGCTATCAAATATTTCTTAGATGAAAAACAAGAGGGCCATGATGGCCCTGGATCGCTCATCTGAGTATTTTGGCTGTAGGTTTGCTGCTTAGCAGTATTTCATTTTTTAATTGAAAATATGTAAGTGCCTACAAACCAAATATGTAAAATATCAGTCAATAAATAAAGACTCTATGACAGAAAGTAGAAATATCTATTATAAGCTATGGTGACCTTGACCTTGGCCCAGTGACCTCAAACCCTACCCATGGGTAGACGTCGATTCAAGGAACCTATATACTGAATATCAAAGATATTGGTCTATAAATGAAGACTCTATGAGGTACAGTAGATAAATCTATTTTTAGCCTCCGTGACCTTTAACCTAATCTAATAATTTCAAAAAGCTTGATAAAGCTTGCTTCATGCCAAATTTTAAAATTCTAGGCCTTGTGGTTTCAGACAAGAAGATTTTTAAAGATTTTGTTCTATACTGCTATTTAAAACTGATGACCCCTTGGGCGGGGCCAATAGTGACCCCAGTAACATTTTTCAAACAAACTAGGTAGAGGTCCATTAGACAATGCTGCATACCAAATATCTTAGCTGTAGGCATTGAGGTTTCCAGTAAGAAGATTTTTAAAGATTGCCTTTTTTACATATTAAGGGCCCCCGGGGAAGGGCCAATTTTGACCCCGGTGCCAACATATAAACAATACTGGTAAAGGTTCTCAACACAATACTCCACACCAAATATCTAAGGTCTAGTCCTATTAGTATCGGAGAAAAATGATTTTTCATGTTTTTTTCCTGTATAACTTTATGTAAACCAAGAGAACCCTGGGGCGTGGCCAATTTTGACCCAGGGGACATAATTTGAACAAATTTGATAGACATCCACTAGACAATGCTGCATACCAAATATCTAAGCTGTAGGCATTGAGGTTTCCAGTAAGAAGATTTTTAAAGATTGCCTTTTTAGCTCACCTGAGCACAAAGTGCTCATGGTGAGCTTTTGTGATCGCCTGATGTCCGTCGTCCGTCCGTCCGTGCGTGAGTCGTCAACTTTTTCTTCGAACAACTTCTTCTCCTGAACTGCTGGGCCAATCTTGCTGAAACTTGGCAGGAATGTTACTTGCATGAAGCTTTACCAAAATTGTTCAAATGGTTCAGTACCATTGCATTTCTAGGCCACAGGAGCTTAAATTAGATTTTCAAAGTTGGAACTTTAAAAATCTTCTTCTCCAGAACTACAAGGTCTGGAGCTTAGATAGTTGGTATGAAGCATCATCAGGTGGACCTTTACCAAGTTTGTTCAAATCATGAACCCTGGATCAAAAATGGCCCAGCCCAGGGTGTCACATGTTTTACATAGAGTTATATAGGAAAAACTTTAAAAAATCTTCTCGTCAGAAACTGCAAGGCCTAGAGTTTAGATATTTGGTGTGCAGCATTGTCTAGTAGACCTCTACCAATTTTGTTCAAATCATGGCTCCTGGGTCAAAATTGGCCCCGCCCCAGGGGTCAAATGTTTTATATAGAGTTATATATGAAAAACTTTAAAAAATCTTCTTGTCAGAAACCGGAAGGCCTACAGCTTAGATATTTGGTTTGCAGCATTGTCTAGTGGACCTCTATTAAGTTTGTTCAAATTATGTCCCCTGGGTCAAAATTGGCCACGCCCCAGGGTTCTATTGATTTACATATAGTTAAATCATTTTTTATTTTTAGCTCCTGTGGCCTAGAAATGCTATGGACCTGAACCATTTGAACAGTTTTGGTTTTCCCTATATAAACCTATATAAAATCAACTGACCCCTGGGATGGGGTCAGGTTTGACCCAACGGTCATAATTTGAACAAACTTGGTAGAGGTCCACTAGATGATGCTTCATACCAAATATCTAAGCTCCAGGCCTTGTGGTTTTGGAGAAGATTTTTAAAGTTCCAACTTTGAAAATCTATTTTTAGCTCCTGTGGCCTAGAAATGCAATGGACCTGAAGCATTTGAACAATTTTGGTAAAGCTTCATGCAAGTAACATTCCTGCCAAGTTTCAGCAAGATTGGCCCAGCAGTTCAGGAGAAGAAGTTGTTTGAAGAAAAAGTTGACGACGGACGGACGGACGGACGACGGACATCAGGCGATCACAAAAGCTCAACTTGAGCACTTTGTTCTCAGGTGAGCTAACAAGTAGAAACTTTAAATGTACTGCTAGTTTAGCTGATGATTATTCTTTAATCACAAAGTCTCATTTATGAAGAAAAAGAAGCCCACCTCCTCACACTTTC
Organism: Cyclina sinensis; assembly: GCA_012932295.1. Lineage (NCBI taxonomy): Eukaryota > Metazoa > Mollusca > Bivalvia > Venerida > Veneridae > Cyclina > Cyclina sinensis. Next base: position 48,413,366 of record JAAONU010000002.1, read on the forward strand.
ATTCCAAATTCAATTATAGTAATTCATCTGGCTCATCAAGTCAGACAATTACTTAAAAACCAAAGTCATCTGATGAACCTAAAGGCCAAAATCCCTTATCTCGTCCTACATGTACTTATTTTTAGAAACCTGGTCACCTTATTTCTCAGTGCTTTACTTTAAAAAGGAAGCATCTATAAGGATCAAACCTACAGGTCTTACCACTTCAAGATCTAAACTACAGTCTTGTATTGACTTCTGTAATGGAGATTAATGAATCATTTCTTTCGGATGGTTTTGTATCGCTTATAGGTGATACTTGCCCACCTACCTTTATTAAAATCCTAAAGGATACCGGAGCTTCTCAATCTCTTATTTTAGCAGATACTCTTTTTCTGAGAAGACTCCTTCTGGAACAAGTGTTCTTATTCAGGGAATAGAGTGTGGATTTGTTAAAGTCTCTCTCCATAATATTTATTTATCCTCAGATTTGGTTACGGGACCTGTCACTGTGGTATAAGAACTTTCTTACCCATTAAAGGTGCTCATTTACTGCTAGGTAATGACTCAGCTGGAAATAAGGTTGTGGTTAATTAACTTGTAACTGACACACCAATTGTGGATCAGACACCTGAACCAATTGAACAGGAAATTCCTGATCTTTATCCTTCATGTGCAGTTACTCGATCTATGGCTAAAAAAGCCATTGAGCAAGATAGCTCTTCAGATATTGATTTAGCTGGTAGTTTAATAGGTAAGTCTTTTCATGAAGAGAAATAAATCTCTTTCTTCTTATCTGCCTGAAAATCAGACAGACTTGTCAATATCTGACTGTTCTTCACCAAGATCAAAAGATCAAGGTCATGACATGCTGTCAATGTCGCAGCTTATCCTTGAACAGGAAAATGATCCTGAGATTTCAGTACTTTTTCAAAAAGCTTTAAGTGAAGATGAAACTTCACAGGTCCCAGTTTGTTATTATAAAAAAGGGATTTTAATGAAAAAATGGCGACCACCTGATGTCGCATCTGACGAAGAATGGACTGTTAATCACTAAATTGTCGTTCCGAAGTCATACTGCCATGAAATACTGATTTGCTGATGAAAAACTAATATCAGGTCATTTAGGTGTTAACAAAACCTTTCTTAAAAATTTTAAATCATTTTTATTGGCCTGGGGCCACTTTCACAAAACAACTTAAGTTCATTTTTGGACTTAAGTTGTCGCTTAAGTCCAGTTTTGTCTTATCTCTGTTTCATAAAAAATCTTAAGTCAATTTTTAAGCATAAACTTAAGTGAAAACTTAAGTCACCTAGGGAGGTGACATAAGTCTAAAATAGATGACTTAAGTCAGAAATTTCAATATGGCTGCGCTCTATGTTTTAATTCGAAGACGTCATCTGAGAAGGCCGCGTATATTTAGGGACAGAAGTAACTCATTAGAAGTGTTGGACGACCAAGACCTAATAACTATGTACCGGTTATCCAGACCAGCAATTTTACAGGTGTGCCAGTTACTGCAAGGCCATTTAGTGGGACCTACTAACAGGTCACATAGTTTGCCAGTGTATATGCAAGTTCTTATTGCATTAAAGTTCTATGCTACTGGCAGTTTGCAGCAAACAGTAGGATATTGTCACAACCTTAGTCGATCAAGTATTTCTCGGTGTGTTAGAGATGTTAGTCAATCATTAACAGACAACTGTAGAATGCTTATTTCATTCCCGACTGGACGTCAGCTTCTTCAAACCATGCAGCAGTTTGCGGAAAAAACTAATTTTCCTAACGTGGTAGGAGCAATCGACGGCACACACATACTCATTAAGGCCCCGAGAGAAGATGAACATTTGTATGTTAATAGAAAGGGTAGCCATTCCATAAACACGCAGGTTGTTTGCGATTCCAACATGAAAATAACAGCTATTGTAGCCAAGTGGCCAGGCTCCAGCCATGATTCAATCATATGGTCTAACTCTGCCTGTAGCACCAAGTTTGAAAATGGAGATATAGGGGATGGTTGGTTGCTAGGAGACAGTGGTTATCCTCTAAGACCTTGGCTAATGACACCAGTTTTGCATCCCACCACACAGCAAGAGGAAAGGTAAAGTCCTATACATATTACGTAATATTTTACATAATTAACAGTTCACTTGTTAAAATTAAATTTGAAGTACAATGTATGCTCATGTTTTACATATGCTAACAGTGTTGTTTACAATGTAGACTGACTTTCATAGACTAATGGTATTATTCTAGATAAAACATATCTATTTATGTCTTTTTGTTCACGTTTGCAGATACAACGAGAGTCATGCTCGAGCAAGGAGTGTTGTAGAGAGCTGTTTTGGTGTGATGAAAATGAGATTTAGATGTTTAGACAAAACAGGAGGAACGTTGAGCTACTCTCCTATAAGGACCTGCAAGTAAGTTGTACATTGTATATTCTTCTAACTAACCATGCTTTAAAAAGATAACATTGTCCCTTTCTCGTACTTGGATGAAAGCTACAATATTCACAATATTTTTCATTTTTTGATTGTAGGATAATTATAGCTGTTGCAGTTTTACACAATCTGTTTGTTTCATAACATTCCATGGGATGAACATCAACACCAACCCGTACACGATCATGTTGACAACCCTGTGTATAACGGACGACAAAACGATGGAGCGAACACAAGACAGCAACTTATTATGAATAGATTTTAACAGACGTAAGTAACAATAAACATACACTAATTTTTTGATTTAACTTTTGTTGCGTATTTTCAATTTCTTGAACAGTGCCAAACATTCCTGATAACTTAGCAGCGTATAGTGTGTATTTGTCTCTTTGAATTCTTAGTCTTTCTTCCTCAACTTTAAGACGTTTTTCTTCTATACCAAGTCTATTTTCTTCTACTTGAAGACGTTTCTTTTCCACTTCCAGACGTTCCTTGTCAATACTGAGGAGTTCCTGTGTTTCCGTGTCCTCACGTTTTTGTTTAAGTTTGGTGCAGCTTACACATGTGGACTGCAACGAAATATGAAGAATGTGAAGAGAAAATGTTGCAAATGTATTCTTGGTCAATAAAATATGAGTGTTGTGTTACTGTATTTTGTTTTTGTTTGTAATTTGTTTAATTCTATTAAAATGTTTGCGTGGTAAAAACAAAATAAAGGCTGTCAACAAGAATCAAAATTAATTTCATTAAAGGCGATTTTAAGCAAAAGAATCAAAAACAACCCAACACCCCAAAACATAATAATGATACTAATATTTATCACAGTACATGTATGTTAAAAATGTAAAGACGCATCAACTAAATAGTCAGTGGGTCCGACAGACAGACAGACAGACAGACAGACAGGTACAAATGTATTAAAGAAAAAAAAACCTTATTAGAAGTGTTCAATGATTCATTAGGAGTCAGAGGTAATGAGTTGCATCAATCGTCTCTCGGCATAGGTGCTGTATAATTGCAGCTTAAATCCCATGCATCCTCTTGCTGGGAGAAACTGTCTCTTGACACTTCTAGAATAGAAACAAACAAAGGTAAAATCAGAAACGCTTACCCTTAAAAAGGTAAGCAGACTTTTGTTATTTACACATAATCCATCTTTTGTGACATGGAATGTATTTTACAATGAAACATTGCTTATAAATGAAAACAAATGTGTAACCTTGGTCTTCAGTAGGCGGAGATGGTGCTGGTTCACTGGCATCGATACCACCCTCTATTCCAGAAATTGCTGATTGTCCAAGAATTGGAATGAATGCTCTGTCTTCTTCTGTCAACGGCGGTGCCCCCCCACTCTCCAGTTTTACGGGCTTCACGGCTATGGGACGACAGTTTCGTCTTTTTCTCGGAACACACATTGCTCCACTTCTTCCGAATTTCAGCCGACGTTCTACGAGGTCCATCATTTACAGCGTTGACCTTAAATTGAAATTAATTGGGGTAACATCACAATAAAATGAAAGCAGCGTCAATTACTTTTGATAATAGAACCCAAAATGTATGTACTCATAGTTAGAATAAATGGCATTCAAATGCATTTATGTACAAATGTACCACCATTTCTATCAAGAGGCGAACTAAGAAAAATGCATGTTTAGACGATTAAGGCTATCCGACAACAATATCGAGTTTCACATGCATAATAAAAGCAAACAAATTAAATAATATATCAGTGACTCTTAAAAAGCAACGAAATGAAGAATTCAAATAAAAAGATAAAATATTGATTTACCTTTGCAGTGATTGCCTCCCAAATTCTGTCTTTTGTCTTCTTAGTTATTACTTGCGAAAGCGTTGCCAACAAGGTGCTTTTGTTTTTTTCAAACTCAAAAAAAAATTAATCAAGTTCTTTCTTACTAAAATTTCGTTGTCTCATGATGAATGGTGCGAGTCCAACTGTTAATATTCCAATAAGGAGTGGTTTGATTGTACAGGGATCGCACGAGGACATCGTGCAATGATATTAAATTGTGCTCGTGTGATGTGTAATTTATTGCTAAAAGATTGTATTACATCATTCTATGGATGATTGACGCATTACCGGTTTAAAATTTACAGATTTAACAGCGTAGCAATGATGAAACATCGATATATTCAATACTTAAGACCAGAATTAAGTCAGGAACAAATAAGATTGTCTTAAGTTTTTTCGAGAAACTGACTAAGTAAGAACTTAAGTTAATCATAACTTTTAACTTAAGTCCAAACTTAAGTCTTAACTTATGAAAAAACTTAAGACTCTTTGTGAAAGTGGCCCCAGTAGACCTTTTCACAAAAAATCTTACGATTTATCTTAAGATTTTGACCTACGATAATCGTAAGTGAAATCTTAAGTCATTTTTACAAAACCAATTGTAAGTTATTTTTTTTATCTTTTGATAATTCTTATTCAAGATAAAAACTTACGATACATTTTACTCTTAAGTGTAAAATTTTACATTTACGAACGGTTTAAATCAATCGTTAAGGTAAGACAGATTTTACACTTAAGATTTTCTTACGAATTTTTGTGAAAAGGATATGTATCGTAATTATATCCTTTTCACAAAAATTTCTCTTACGATAAAAAATTGTCGAAAGAGTTTTTATGAAAAGGTCTGCAGGTTCTTAATATCTTTTAACAATTATGTGTGCTTCTACACGCTTCCCAGTGGCAATCTCTTTAAGAAATATCAAAGCCAAAACTATTGTTAAGGCTCTTGTGAAAATTTTCTCATTTGTTGGTTTACCTAAGTCAGTACAGTCTGATCAAGGGTCAAATTTTATGTCTGGCATTTTTCAACAGGCCATGCATGAGCTTAAAATTAATAAATACAAGTCTTAAGCTTATCATCCCGAAAGTCAAGGTGCTTTAGAGCGATTGCATCAAACGCTTAAAATATGATAATGTCAAACTGTTTTGACTCTGAAAAAGATTGGGATGAAGGAATTCATTTACTATTATTTGCTGTCAGAGAATCCGTTCAAGAATCTCTTGGATTCAGTCCTTTTGAGTAAGTATTTGGTCACACTGTCAGAGGACCCTTAAAACTTCTTACAGAGAAATTTCTCTCTGAGGATAATGTTTCATTAAATTTATTACAGTATGTTTCTGACTTTAGAAATAAATTGTCAAATACCAGCTAGGTCAAATCTTAAATCAGCACAATGTAAAATGAAAACAAAATATGATATAATGCTGAGGAAAGAAGTTTTAAACCTGGTGATAAAGTTCTTGCTCTTTTGCCTATACCTGGTAGCCTTAACAAACCAGATATTTTGGTCCTTATATTATTGAAAAGAAAGTCAGTGATCTTAACTGTGTTGTTAATACTCCTGGGAGGCAGAGACGAAAACCAAATGTGCCATATAAATATGTTAAAAGAATATTTTGACAGAGATAGCTCAGGTAGTAAAGCTGTATCAATTGTTAGCTCTGTTCCACAAAAAAAGTCTTCATTTGAAACATTGAATAATTGTGATAATTTGAAAAGTCTGGTCCTGGACCATCAAAGCTTGAAATACGGATATTTTGAAAAATTTGAATGAGAACTTAAGTCACCTGACACCGCCACAAAGAGATGAACTGAAGAAGATAATTTTTGAGTATGAGCACTTATGTCCTTATATTCCCACACGGACTGATAAAAGATTTACCTTGATGTTATACTTGAGCATTCAGAAACAATACCCTCATAGAATGAATCCTGTGAAACAACAATATCTAAAAGAAGAAGTTAAATATTTGTTGGAAAATGACTTAACTGAATCAGACAAAAGTAATTAGAGCTCTCTATGTATTCGTGTGCCAAAATCAAACAGAACTTACCGAATGTGTACAGATTATCGGACAATAAACTTTGTAACTAAAACTGATTCATTTCCAATACCAAGAATCGATGACTGTATCGACAAAATTGGAAAAGCATAATTTGTGACAAAGATTGATCTTCTAGAAGGAGTTTGGCATGTTCCACTTACTGACAGAGGCAAAGAGATCTCAACCTTTGTAACACCAGATATCAATATAAAGTGCCATTTGGAATGAAAAACTCGCCAGCGACATTTCAGCGGGTTGTCAACCAGGTTATTTAAGGTCTTCATGGATGTGACGCGTGCATTGATGATGTTATCATTTACGCAGACGAATGGAGTGAACATCTTCGGATTATGAGATCTTTCTTTGATCGTTTAACATCTCCTAAGTTAACCGTTGATCTTGCAAAACGTGAATTTTGTCATGCAACTTTAACATTTCTAAGTCATGGTATGGGACAGGATCAAGTTAAACCAGAAGAAGCTTAGGTCAAAGCTATCTCTGAATTTCCCGTGCCTACTTGTAAAAGACAGCTGATGAGATATCTTGGTATGACTGGGTAGTATCAAAAATTTTGCAATAACCTTTCAATTCTTGCAGAACCTTTAACAAATTTACTTAAGAAAAGAAATAAATTTAGTTGGAATAATCAGTGTCAAGATGCATTTGAAAAACTTGAAGCCATACTTAAGAGTGCACTAGTTCTCTTGGCACCAGATTTTAACAAAAAAAAATCAAACTAGATGTAGAGGCCAGTGACGTTGGTTCAGGAAGTGTATTATTACAAGAAGACAACAATGGAGTAGATCATCCTGTTTGTTACTTTTCTAAAATGTTAAATGAACATCAGAACAATTACTTTACTCTATTTTGAAGTTTATCTTACATCCACACAATTACCCATTATTGTCTTCAGTGACCATAATCCCCTCACTTTCTAACATAAACGTAAAAACAAAAATCAAAGGTTATTGAGGTGGAGTTTGTTTCTACAATAAAACAACATCGAACTAAAACATATTAAAGGGTAAAGATAATTTGATTCCTGATGCCATCTAACACAATTGAAAGTTATTCATGTATGTTAAATATTGTGTTCAAACATTAGGAAGTTGCACGCTATTTGTTTTTCTTTAGGGAACTTTGGTAATAAAATATTGGATCAAATTTTCACCAGTGACAGTTATATTTGGAAATATTCTTAATTATACTTTGTGAGGAATAAATTCAACTTTTCAACAATTTGTGGGATTCTTTTGGACTTTAGTGGATAATACTTCAACAGTGATTAAGAGTTAAAGACATTTAACACTTAACAGAACCAGGCAGCAGTATTAATTTATTTAAGGACTACACTAAATCCAGGTACTGTAAACACATTTTCTTTTTGACTTTGTGTAATTGCACTTTAATACTTTAGTAATTTGTTTTAGAATAAATCTTTTTGTTATTGTTTAAAAGTTTGCAACTGGCTATTCTTTCTCTTTTTATTTGGACCGTAACAATATGTATGAGGCATTTCAAGACAGATAATGTAGTCAATTTTACAAAAGGACACTATATATGTTTGTTGTTTTATTCTGTATTTGATTATACGGTTTGAACAAGAATGTGTGTTTTGTATTTTGTATTGTTTAAATGTTATTTAACCTTATACTGATTATCCATTTCTATTGTTTTCAGAATGTGTAATGTATACAATGGATCTTCAACATAATTAAATCAGATGAAAACTCACTTGTTTTCTTTCAACCCGTAATACTCTCAGGGTCCTTAACTTATTTCATTTACCATAGGCCCCCCTGTTGCATATACATGTGGTACAAATATAAACATATGTAACAACACCTTAAAGTAAAGACAAATGTTTACAAACTTTCATTTATCTTTATTTTGTCAATCAAATAACAAAATTAGTTTGAAAGCAATCGGAAATTATTACAAAATTGTTATATTCACAATGCATTTGCAATAAAGATTATGTGACAACGTAACAACACAAATTTTATAATCTGGAGAAAGAATCGCTATAGACAACATATCTGCCCTTAATATACCTGATTCTAAGATTGGACTCATTGGTTCTAGTTTATCATTTTACTGATAAATTCATTAGGATTATTAAGTATAGAATATATCTTTACTTATTTATTCTAGCTGAATTTGCGCATAAAGAATTTCAGTTCTGTTCCATTGTTCTTGAGACACGAGGGACAAATGCGGGTTCTGTGTCACTGTTCAGTGATTCACCTTTCCTCTCGGTAAGACTTGAAACAATGGTAAACACCCTATCCCATCTATGCGTTTATATGAAGTGGTATCACGTTTAAACTCACATGCAATTCCTAATACTGTTACTTAAAAAATGTTAACCTTTGTCTGCGCCGTACTTTCTTTAACCATCAAGGGATAACATGCCCGTCCCATTACTTTGCATAATTTATCAAAATAGCGTAGTTACATTTTTACCAACAATATAACACCACGCTAATGTTTCATCATATTCCTAGATTAAGTGCAAACATCACCATATGCACTTTTGTCATATACCTGCTGGCGATTGAGGTATTGTTGTATTTCGTGTTTGAATTATGCAAATAATTATGAGGGGTCGAGGATCAATTATTGTAATCAAAAGCAATTGTTAGTCTGTTGGCCAGTGAATACTCTTATTTCACGCGTTTCTGGCTTTGGGCTGATTTCGTACGTTTAAAAACGGCAGATTTACAAAACAAACCCTGGCAAAATGAGGTACATTTAAGAGCCTTCTATAAAGTGAAAACAAAACATGACTGAAAAATATACTATCACAGCATACATGCCTCATAAATATATGTAGAACAAATATAAGAAAATGTACTCACATCTTAAAGTAAAAACAAACGTTTACAAACTTTCATTTATCTCTATATTTGTCAAACAAATAACAAAAATAATTTGAAAAGGATAGGAAATTATTACAAAAATGTAAATATACATTGGCAATATAGATTATGTGACAAGGTATCAACATAAGGATTAAAATCTGGAGAAAGCATCGGTATAAACAACATCTCTGCACTTAATATACCTAATACTAAGATTGGACTCTTTCTTTAGAACATTTTTGCTTCTAGTTTATCATTTTACTGATAAATTCATTAGGATTATTAAGTTTAGAATATATCTTTACTTATTTATTCTAGCTGAATAAGCGCATGAAGAATTTCAATTCTGTTCCATTGTTCTTGAGACACGAGGGACACATGCGAATTCAGTGTCACTGTCTAATGATTCACCTCTCCACTCGCTATGACTCGAAACAATGGTAAACACCCTATTCCATCGATACATTTTTACCAACAATTTAACACTGTGGTAATGTTTGCTAGCAAAAGTTGTTCACAGAACCTCAACAGAATCCTATAATCTATATACAAACATCACCATATTGCGGGCTTAGCGCAAAACGGTCGTAACTGAAATTTTGAAAACTTTTCAGGAGAGTAAAAAAGCTTTACCATTATCTTTAGATTTTGATGAAAAACATGTACTTTGGCAAATAAGTAGGTTTTTGAATTAATTTTATGTTAACAGTTTTGATGTTTATTTAGTTCATGTATTCAACAAGAAGTTTGTGAAAAACTGAGTTACGACTGTTATGCGCTGAAAATGACAAATTGTTTGAATTTTTTTTTTGCAAAACAGTCGTATCTGAAAACTGAAATGAAATTTTATCCTTGAAAGTTTATATTTAACTGCTATTTTTTTAAGTCTCTTATTTCATATGTAAAAAATGATTACTTAGAAATATTGCATTTAATTAAGGTTACAAATGGACTATCTGTAATGTCCAGCATTGAGAAGCTGATATCAAACACAGGAAAAAAATGAAATAATAAAATTTAATTATTTGCAATGTTTACTTCATTCTGTATAATGCAAGTCACAAAGTACTTCTTCATTATACACAACAAACTAACAATAATAGGTCTGTCACCTATTTGTTTGTTTGTCTATTTAATGTAATATTCTTCCATGGCTATTCAAATTCAGCGTAAGGCTAAAATATTATTACTAAAACATACAGTATGAACAACATAATATCCTTCAATAAACATAACTAGATCACTAAATGCACATTTTTAGAGGAGAGCAAAAGAGAACAGAAGTGAGCAGACAATTTCCTGTGATGAGTTGCATTCACAACTAGACAAAGCTACTCATGCAGACAGAGGAGATAAAATGCACGATAAGCTCTCTGATTCTGAATGATGTCAGTTTGACAAAGAGAGACCCATTTTGCTCTTGGAACTGGTACACACTCAGTCCTCAATTGTCCCAGAATAATAGCTGAAGAAATTATGACAGTGTTTCTAGAATGATAGAAAAGGTCTACAGTGTTACATAACTAATTTTTAAGAAAAATGACCATAGTTGGGGGGACTCATCATCAAGAACAGGGTTCCTTTAGAGGGAAGAGCCGACAGTGTGTCACAAATGCTTTGACAGCTGTTTTTGAAAGCTAAAAATATCCTCTAAGATTTTGGGCACCAGAAGACACTGACTATATCTTAACAAAATTAATGGAGATAATCTTTATGTGTCATTGACATTGATAACATTCCTGCAACAGTTGCAACAACATCTAGTCACCCCCATTGCACATACAGACTTATTCATTTAGTGTCCCATTCTACTCTTTAAATGATGCTGTTGATTCTCTTATGATAGCTCATGTGATGACAGGTTGTTTATTGACTACAGGAAATTCTGATCCTTGCTATTCTATCAACATCCTTAAAAATGAAGATTGTTATTAGCTGCTTGATTCGCAGCAGAAATGATTTAGGTACGTTAGCCCCAGATGGCACAGCATATATGAATGAACAAAAATATATCTTTAATTTGTGTAACTTTATTTGGCATCTTGCTTCCTTTCTAAATGTGGAAATTGTTGCCATTGCCAAGCCCATTACACAAAACATTATCAAAAGCAATGAAGATACAACAGATAGTGAGATTAGCTTTAACCTTTCTTTACCAGTGTCTGATGGTTGATACAGTTGAAAGCTTTACATGGCAAATGAAGCAATAGCAAAGGCAAAATTTCCTCTTTGTGTAGATTCCAATTCAGATTACAGTAGGAAGAAGCAATTAATAGCTCTAGAGATGAAGACATGGATAATATTAGTCAAGTTGAGGCAGTTCTATCTGATTTGGACAACAGTGGTAAGATCCTTAGATGTACTGACAGTTATTTATTAGATGACAGTCATTATGATGAAAGTAACAATGTTTTTGCTATTGGTAATAGCAGTCTTGATAGTATAATACTAATGTAGGTGTTGAGAGTGAAAACACCAATGCAGGTGCTGCAAATGAAAATACAGATTTAGGTGTTGAAAATGAAAAGACCATTTTTGGTGTTGAGAGTGCAAGTACTCATGTAGGTAATGATAGTTATAATACGGATGTAGGTGTTTAGAGTAAAAAGACCGATGTAGGTGTTGAAAGTAAAAAGACCGATGTAGCTGTTGAGAGTGCAAATACTGATCCAGATTTTGAGAGTGAAAATACTATTATTACCTAACGCTCTATATAACTTGTAATTCGTTAATTTTGCCTGTTTCCTGGCATTTTTCCATCTTTCAAGTACGCCAGCAACAATTTATTCAGGTCCAGGTAACACTTCAATCTGCTGACAGGGCAATAGTTTGAACTGTTTCATAGCTGACTTTTGAACCAATCATATGCTTTCATTGTGCACAATAGGATGCGCAAAAGGATGTTATAAAGTGAAAGTTACTAAAATTGAATACATGTACGTTTTCAAGGACCTTGAGGGCGCTTTACGTTCTTTTAATTCCATTTCATATTCCTTTTGTACTCAAGTTTGGTGTCGGATCTGTACCGGCTTTTAGCCCAAGCAAACCAAGCATTTACATAAGATGATCAGTCCTCAGCCGACAACTGGTGAAAAAAGATCTTGAGTTGGTCAAATTGTACAGAATATTAGGTATTTTAACAGTTATATAGAGCATTAGGTAATAAAACAGTTATTCCATGTGTATTTTAAAGGAACAGTCAAAACTAATGAAAAGACTGATGTAGGTGTTGGGATGAAAAGACTGATGTAGGTGTTGAGAATGTAAAGACTGATGTAGGTGTTGAGAATGAAAAGACTGATGTAGGTGTTAAGAATGAAAAGACTGATGTAGGTGTTGATAGTGGAAAGACTGATGTAGGTGTTGAGACTGAAAAGACTGATGTAGGTGTTGAGACTGAAAAGACTGATGTAGGTGTTGAGACTGAAAAGACTGATGTAGGTGTTGAGACTGAAAAGACTGATGTAGGTGTTGAAAATATAAGACTGATGCAGGTGTTGAGAATGAAAAGACAGATGTAGGTGTTGATAGTGGAAAGACTGATGTAGGTGTTGAGAATGAACTGACTAATGCAGGTGTTGAGAATGAAAAGACTAATGTAAGTGTTGAGAATGAAAAGACTGATGCAGGTGTTGAGAATGAAAAGGCTGATGTATGTGTTGAAAATAAAAGACTGATGCAGGTGTTGAGAATGAAAAGACTGATGTAGGTGTTGATAGTGGAAAGACTGATGTAGGTGTTGAGAATGAAATGACTGATGCAGGTGTTGAGAATGAAAAGACTGATGTAAGTGTTGAGAGTGAAAAGATAGATGTAGGTGTTGATAGTGGAAAGACCGATGTAGGTGTTGATAGTGAAAAGATAGATGTAGGTGTTGATAGTGGAAATACCGATGTTGGTGTTAAAAACTGATGCAGGTGTTGAGAGTGAAAAGATAGATATAGGTGTTGATAGTGGAAAGACCTAATGTAGGTCTTGATAATGAAAATACTGTCATCTAACAAATTACTCCCAGTACATCTAAGGATCTTACTGCTGTCGTCCAAGTCACAAAGAACTGCTTTAATTCTTATTTACATTATATTATCTGGAGACTTACTGCTACTTCAAATCTGTAGCTACGGTCATCTGAATCAGAACCTACACCAAGAATTTGCCTTTGGTATTGCTTCATCTGCCATGTAAAGTTTGCAACTTCTTACAAACATGAAAGTTCATAACAGAAAGGTGCAATGCATCCTAGAATACACAACCCAGAGTGGGATTCGAACCTCGATCTCCCGCATGACATGCCAATGCTCTAACCACTGAGCCAAAGAATCGATTCTCTGACGCATTTGCCAGAGATTGTATTTATACAAATATCGAAGGTGTGCACAAGACCGTAAGACATCCCCGCTTGAGAAAAACATCTTTTATGATGACGAATGGTGTTGTGTACTTTTTTAAATCAATGGATTAGACAGAAATCTTGAAAAAATTATATTTTAGAAATAATTTTTATAACGAAGTATAGGATAGGTCATCCAAGACGAGCCCCCAGCTTACAAACATGAAAGTTCATAACAGAAAGATGCAGTGCATCTTAGAATACACATCTCAGAACGGGATTCGAACCTCAATCTCCCGAATGACACGCCAATGCTATAACCACTGAGCCGAAGAATCGATTCCCTGACGCAGTTGCCAGAGGTTGATTTTATACAATTATCGAAGGTGTGTACTAGACCGTTACAAACTGTATTCATCATATGATCAGACACTGGTTCAAGAAGTCTAAAGCTTATGCCACTATCTGTTGATGTGCTCATAATCTTGGAGGGTAATTATAGCTTTCAAAAGCGGCTGTCAAAGCATATGTGACACATTGTCGGCCATTCCCTCTAAAAGAACCCTGCCCTTGATGAAGAGTCCCTTTAATTATGTTCATTTTTTCTAAACATTAGAAATTGTGTTTGTAAAGAAAGTTTCGAATAAGGTCTATCATTTACTATGGTGCAAAATAAGCATTTTTTTACCATTATAAAAGGTCTGAACTGACAGACCTATAAACATACAGTTTGATACAAAGCATGTTTTTATTCAAAATGTATTTGTTTAACCTGAAGTTTAACTGATGGATCCATATAATAAATAGGTAATAATTGATATCAAATAGAATTATCTTAATTCATACATATTTCCACAATAAACTGCAAATATTTTAAGATGCATTTTATCTACTTCTTTGTTATATGCATGGAAAATTTCTACTTCAAAGTCTAGCTTTTAGTCATTTGCCAGTTTCTTTCCTTTCCTTACATTTCCAGCACCATGTGTTACCAAACAGTAAGGACAAGGTCAAATAAACAAAATACAATGGCGTCATCACTTATGTCAGTGATGAGGTCATATGTATAAAAATTGGTTGCTTCCCTCTCAGTTCATTTACATCTATTTTTTTATGCAAAATGGTCGCAACTGCAGTCACGACCGTTTTAACCTAAAGCAGTCTGATACAACCTTATGCCATCTGACTATTTTAAAAGGTTTTTATGCAGATATAAATGTTAATTTTTTCACAGGTAAAAGACACCTTTAAAATATTTATATATTATGCAAATAAGAGGGTTCGGACATCTACAATCATTACCAGAAGCAATTGTTTGTCTATTGGCCTATGAATTATCTTATTTTATACGTTAACAGTTTTCAGTGGATATTGTATGTTTTATATTGGCATATAAACAAAACGCACCCTGACTATATGAAATACATTTCAGAGTTTTCAGTACAGAAAAAAAGTAGTCATGCCTAAAAAAGACTGTCAAAACAAACATATTATTTATAATAATGAATTGAAATTATAAACATATGTAACAACCCTTAAATTAAGAACAAATGTTAACATAAACGTTCATTTATCTGTACACTTACCAAACAAGAAACAATAATAAATTGAAATACATATCAGCAAATTAATATAAAAGGGGTATAAATTAATAGATTATCTGACAATAAGTACATGTTATATATTTATTATACATATAAAATATAACGTGTTTGTAGAAAGAGTTTACATTATAAATTGAGTACGTTTGTGTCACCAGGCAAATCATCAAAACAAAGATTAAAATCTGAAGAAAGCATCGGTATAGACAACATCTCTGCCCATAATATGCTCTATACAAAGATTGGGCTCTATTAAACAGCTTCTCTTCTTGTTTATCATTTTACCTATAAATTTCAAAGAATTATTTAGTTTATAGATGTATCAGTACTAGTGCTTCTAGCTTGGCTGGCATACAAATAATTAACTTCCGTTACATGCGCGGATTCAGTGTCTTTGTTCAAAGATTTGACTTTCCATTTCGCTAGGACTCGGTACAATGGAAAAAGACCACAACCTTTAAGTTTTCGAGGATAATATGTTGATATCAAGGGGTATCACTTTTAATCTCGCAGCATGTATCTTAATACTGTTGCTTTTTGGTTTTGTTTTTGTTTTTAAAAAGAGAGGTATATCTTCATCGACTCCGTACTAAGCAAATTGATAAGATACTGAACCATCACACTGCATTATTTATTTAAGAGACTTAGGTATATTTCACCCAATAATAGCACTATTGAAATATTTGAGAGAAAATTATGTTCACAGAACGATAGCAAGATCCTAGATTCTATTTACAAACATCATTATATGCACTCTTGTGACAAACCTGTGAATGGTTGAGGTATAATTGTTCTTCTTAAAATTATGAAAAAAAAAAACAAAAAACGAGCGGACGGGGATCTATTATTGTCATCAGAAGCATTCTTAGTCTGTGAGCCTAAGAACAGGATAAATTCACGCGTAACTAGTTTTCCAAGAATATTGTTTGTTAGCCAATGGCATATCTATAAAATACACTGGCAATATGAAATACATTTTAGACCTTTCTATACAGAAACTACAAAAATACATGAAAAATATCACAACAAAGATGTTATTTAAATTCTAACGAACATGAATGTCCGTAACAGAAAGGTGCAATGCATCTAAGACTAAATACACAGCCCAGAGCGGGATTTGAACATCGATCTCCGGCGTGGTTGACCAGCACTGTAACCACTGAGCCAAAGAATCGATTCTCTGATGCAAATGTCAGAGGTTGTACACTAGTAGTGTGTATTTATTGGAAGGTGTACACTATTCATATCAAAATGCATTTAGTAATTAACATATGTTATCTTTTTTTAAAGTAAAAGCAAATGTTGACAACCCTTCATTTATCTGTAGTCTTATCAAACAAAAGACAAAAATAAACTGAATATACTGCAAACTGTTTCAAAAGGGTATATTTTGATAATATTCTGTAAATATAAATTATCTGACATTTGTGGCGTAACATGTTTTAGGTTGATACTGTAGGTTGTTGCAAAGCTTTTTTGACAACTATATTGACCTAAATGATTTAAGTAAAAATTTCTAATTGCAATTATAATCAAAGCAACTTCAAAGTAACTTCATATGCAGCAAATATAAGGATACTTCTTATTCTTAATATTCAAAACTCCTTATTCTGCTGTGATGTATAATCTTAATTAAATTGTTTTCTACAAGAAAGTTGATTTATTTCAATACAATATAGAACAATAAAGAAATATAGGAACTGCCGAAGACCCAAAACCCGCACAATTCTTATTTTGAGTAGCCTGATTTAAACATTTATCCTCTTTGTACCTCCTATACTTCAATAGATGTAATGTTGGCTAGGACTTAATTTATTGTACAAAGATATATTTTATAAAAAGGAGATACAGCATCTTATATCCTAATCTGACCGCTCTGTTAAACTTCTATAACATATTTCAAAGCAGCCCTTTCACAGTTGGTCATTGACTAAGAAAATGGCTAGTTCCTCCATCATACGCTATACCCTTACGAACGGTGTAAAATATATATGAACAATGTCGTGAGATCATCAAAAATAATTTAATTTCCTATTTTACATTTTCATGGGTTTTTTCTTCATTTTCGGATAATAAACTATTTTGGATTTACTTTTGTATAATTTTAATCACACGCTGATTACAAAAATGTACACTTAAATTGGGAATAACAATGCATGTTGATATTTTCATTAGTAATTTTCACATCATGGACGAATTGGACGTAATACCACGAAGCATGCAACATGTGATATACATGTAGTTGCTTTGTTGTTGTTTTTTAATCATACCCATTTTAAGTGACCTTCGAATACACGCATTTTTTCAAAGAATACATTTTATGGAAATTCAGAGATTGCAGAAAACATCGCGTGTTTGCACAAATAATTAATTTGTTTATGATGTCAACTTTGACGTCGTTTTCTCGATGACGTCAAATTGATCAGATTGTTGATTTTGTCGCGTCACGTCACATCACATGACAAGATCAACAACTGTCAACTTTGACGTCATCGAGAAAACGACGTCAATGTTTGACGTCATAAACTAATTAACAATTTTTGCAATCACTTGTTTATCTTACGTCTCTGAATTACCATGAAGTGTTGTCTTTGAAAAATGCATGTTTCGTATTCGATTTTTACCAAAACATGTATATGGGACACAAATCACTTTAGCTAATATATCGGTTGTTGCATGTTAGGTGGTATGATTAAAAAACCAAAACGATTAATAGAAGTGCTTAATATGCATTGTTTATTCAGATTTTAGTGCACCTTCTGGTAGTAAACGTGAGATTAAAAGTATACACAAGTAATTTTGAAACAGTCTATTATCTGAAAGTGAGAAAAATTCAAAATGAAAAACTTGACCACATTGTTGTTAATCTCATGCGACTGCCCATATTTCGAATTTCTGTTTTCATTTGCAAACACATGACTGATCACATTCACTCTTCGTGGATGCACTCACATTATATCCGTATTTGAATACGGGACCAAAACCACAGGCTTTCGTTTGATGGATAAATGTCCCTAAACACTATATAACCAAAACAAGGTACAGAAGTTCAGATGAAAGAATCTAAGGGTAGCTTACTTTTGTTCAAATCATAAGAGTAACACAAAGAATAACCAGTAACATTCTTTTAAACAATAACAAAGAATATTCTTAAACAAAATACTAAAGTATAAAAGTACAATTACATAAGATCACAAAGAATTTTTTACAGTACCTGGATTAAGTGTAGTTCTAAAATAAATTGATAATCCTGTCTGATCTTCGTAAGTGATAAATGTCTTAAACTCTTAACCACTGTTGAAGTGTTTTCCACAAAAGTCCAACATAACTTAGTAACTATAGTAAAATAATCCCACAAATTGTTGAAAATTTGAATTTATTCCTCACACAGTATAATTAGAAATATTTCCAAATATAACTGTCACTGATGAAAATTTAATCCAATGTTTTATGACCAAAGTTACCTAAAGTTTTCGCTTCAAGAAACACTATGACTTCTATTTACACAAAGAAAAAACAGAAGAAATATAATCTAGACAATCCTGAAAATTCAAAACAAATCTTCATTGTTCTAAATATAGCCACAATAAGACGTTTATAGAAATTTCTAGAAGTGTCCAACACTCAGGTAAAGCTAGGATTTTGATTAGTTCTAAACATAGAACGGTAAATACGATATTATTTTACATATACATAACACTTTACACTGCCGAGATACTGAAAATGAAAGTATATCTATATACAGGATCCCTCACAATAATATATACCCACTAAAGCTTTTATTTTATTTTTACAATAAACCTGACGCTTGATTTCGACTGAGGTTGTTCAATAATTTCATATGTAATTTCTATTTATTACGTAAGATAATGGAAGTGGTGTCACGAAAACTTTTGTAAACAAGCGATGAAATGCATTGGAGAGAAATCAGAAGTGTGGTGTTTTTCTTTTCTTTAAATGGAGTTTTTTAATTGCTATATTTAGCAAAAAGATTCAACTGTTAGAAACAGTAAGAGTTACATTGCATCTGTCAGCTTAAATTACAGAAAATCTGTTTGGAGTAAAGCGACCCTCAGATAATTTCTTGTTGACTTTCATACTCTACGTTGGCAATATAGTGGTTCGGAACATTTATCCATGACACGAATGCGTGTGCTGAGATTGGCAAGGATGCCATGTTTCAGAACGTTTCACGTGATACAGTGGTACAGCAAGCATCTGCTTCGGGGATGCCGCATTCAGGCTTGAAAGTGGCTTTTCATGAAAAAGTAGGAAAAAAATAGGAATGAGTTCAAGAAAAAGTAGGAAAAAAGAAGGGAAAAGTAGGACTTTGATCACAAAAAGTAGGAATAAATTTAAGAAACTTACCAAAAAATCTTGTATAAATTAATTCACTTCAGCAATGCAGAACATTTAAAAAACGACAGTCACATGATATAAGGGGCTGTCTTACTTCAGGAAGCTTTAAGATCTTTTGTACATTCTGCTGTCAACCTGAAAATATTTTTTTTCAATTATTAATAGAATTGAACATTTCAAACAAACTATAAAATACAGTGAAAGTACATTTCAGTGCTGTTCTAGAGATAGAGACTGAGAATGTTAGTTGGAGTTTCACTGGAGTAGCATATATTAAATGTTGCAGAGCAATTAAAACATTACAACTTGATTTACAAGCAAAACTACTGCCAGATCGGTAAAGCACCACAAGTACAAATGCTCACATGTGCAAATACATAAAAAGCTATCGAGTATATAATATTAGATTGAGTCACACTGGTTATGGAGTAGTATACATTAAATGTTGCAGAGCAATCCTAGTTTAGAAAGCAAAACTACTGGCAGATGTTTAATAGCTCCAAAAGAACGAATGCTTTCATAAGCAAATAAACAAAGCTATTTGGTATAAACTGGTTATGGAGTAGCATAATTATATATTTAAAGTGACAGAGCAACTGACAAACATCAGAATAACTGGAATACAAAAATGTGCACTGTAGAAAAGTTCTATTAAGGCAGACTTATAAATTACGTAACATATGAAGTAATATCTTTCTAATGAAAAGTTCTGTATTGAGAATCAAACAATCTAGAATCTTGTGTATCTTTAGCCAAAGTGAATGGTATCTGGCTACTATAGAGAGTCATTCAGATAGACTTTTCCTTCTGAGCTGACTTATCCCCTTCACATGACTTTAATGTTGATCTCTGTTTGTGAATGTAGTTTTCCAGCATTTTTTGGCGCTTACAATCAATACTTTGACTCTGCTTTCTACAGCTGCAGTAACCCTATCGAGGTCAGCTTTAGCCACTTCCATTAATCCTTGGGCTATGTCCAGCTCAACGAAATCCTTCTTCTTTATGGCTGAAGCAAGCCTTTTGTTTGCTTCAGCAAACACATAGTAGCCTTTGCAAGGTCTGACTTTAACTGGTCTTCACTATTTTAACTTCTTTTTCCTTTTCACATAATTTTCTCTTTCTTTCTTCATTCTGCTTCAGTGCTTCTTTTTCTTTTTCAAGATGCTCTTTCATTACACGCCTTTTACTTTCAAGAAGTCTTGCTTCAGCATTTTCTATCTCAACTCTTTCCCTATATTTCTGATAGGACTTGGTAACATATGACTGAAGTTCTTTAGTAATGGGAAAATCTGTGACATTGCCTTTATACATGTTTACTGCATCTCTTGTCAGTCTGAGCCCATTTAACGATTCTTCTGAAAGCAAAGCTCTATCACTTGTTAACAGTTTTTTGTTAATAGATAGACTTCTCTCTACATCTGCATTGCCATGACACAAACAGAGACAAGTAATCACTAGCTTTTTCAGGTTCTTGTTCTTCAAACGTCCTGAGGAGGTTTTCAGACTGAGAACATAATTCCAGTAATGATCTATCCTACAAAGTTCTCCCTGATTGTCAAATATCTTCTCATCTGGTACCTTCTCTTTTTTGTACACCTTCCACTCATCCCTAATCAATGGTATCTCTTCTTCAGAAATGTCTGGTAGTGATTCTGACAACCTACTGCGTAGTTTACAGCCCCCCCTCTTCCTCTCTTACACCTGGATGTAAACTGCATTCTTTAATAATG
Source organism: Cyclina sinensis (assembly GCA_012932295.1). NCBI lineage: Eukaryota > Metazoa > Mollusca > Bivalvia > Venerida > Veneridae > Cyclina > Cyclina sinensis. The sequence goes on from JAAONU010000002.1 coordinate 48,434,530, forward strand.
CAACACTATTTGCAGCCAAAAAGCATGTAGCTTCTTGATAGAACTTTCGCATATCATATTGCAGACTTTTCTGTTTACCTGTATCAAGCTTTGAAAGAGTGTTCTGAGTGTAACTTCCAATTTCCATTTCTTTCAGATCAAGGAGGTTTTTTGAATCTCTAGGATCTATTTTGGCAAGTTTAGATCCACTTACACCTACAGCTTCCTGTTTCATGAATCTGAGCATTAAGGTTTTCACAAGATCGCATGATTCTGAATGCAACATGAGGCTCCTGTTTTTGGAATGAGGTCAGGAATTTTTCAAAGATAGGGCTAATGCTGATCAAAAACTGGATCTGTGCCATTATTTCTTTGGACTTCAACTTTTCACATATTCTGTGATAGCGTGCATTCTTTCTCAGATACTTATCAGGTCCATCTTCATTACTCAGCCGAGGTAAATCTTTAAAAAATACTGGTTTGAGGCATCCCAATTCTTAAGTACTCTCTTTAGTGCTGGAATTAATATCAGCCACCTGCACTGAACATGTCTTATAAACATAGTCTCCTCAAGATTAAGTTTTTCCAATACTACACTGTAATCTTCTCTCTGACAGGCATGTGATTTAAACCATTGGAAGAGATCTAAAGCAAGTTCTTCTGCATCCTCCCCAAAGACATTTAGTGCTTTTCTAAACCCATTATCTACTGTATGAATTGGACATGGCAGAAACTTAGTAAGTTCAGGCATTCCTTTGTATTTCTTATCATCATTCACATATTTCCAAACAGTTTTATTTACATCTCTCCCAAGCGAAATAAGAAGTTCTAAAGGTATTTCACAACCTTTTTCATTCAGAGTATCTATAATGGCTTGACCAACATCAACACCTTTGGCATGACCAAATGATATACTTTTTAAGAACATTGTAATTATTTCACCCCTCTTTTCATTCCAAAACCTTATTGAAACATCGCATTGTTTCTTATTTTGTACTGTACCAGTCTCATCAAACTGAATTGTGTATGGAATTTTATTTGTGGTAATTTTCCTGGTTATTTCCTGTCTAAAGTATGCCCCAAGACCATCTGAAATCATATAAGACACTTTGGATTTGCTCATAGTGAAGTCTCTGGCAACAGGGTGGCCTTCAAACATGTCCTGAAACAATTCAGGGATTCCTTCACAAGAATTATATGAATATCCACTTGATGCCACTTTAAAAGCCCAACGTGTCTCTGCCTTACATACTCTCGCTTTGAGAGAAGAAGACTGAAAAAGCACAGTTGACTTTGTTTTCTCAACATCACCTCCTGCTTGTGAGGAACTGGATACACTGGTCTCCTTCTCTCCTTTACTGACAAAGAAGTGTTTCTGAGAATCTGACAGCTTTGCTTTCATGACTTCTTTGTGACTAATTCCATCTGCATTACTTATGAGTTGTTTTGCACTACTGTTAGCACATGAGATGGACTTGATGCAAACGAAACAAAATCCATTGAAGATAGATGCTGAATCTGCTTTGCATCACTGACTAAGTCGATGACAGCTGTTATCGATTTTGAGCAGCCATGAAGCATTAAAACGGGTCTTTTCACTTGGCATGGTTAGTGTTTGTGATTAATCAATCTGTGCAACCTATCTTAGTTGTCTGTTAGTAGTATTTTTAGTAAATTATTCCTCTACATCTAATCTTCTTTTAAAATTCTGAAAAATACAGAAGTTCTTCTTAAACTCAGGAGTAGAGTTCCCCCAGCAGCTGATATTTCAATCCCTTCATGATGGAATTAACTCTCAAAATCAAGACAAACTGAAAGACCTTTCAGGCTTTGTTAGCATCATTCTGTGTGCTAAATAATACCCCAGTTAGTTTTATTATTTATTGTTATTTTATTTTTTCAGTTTTATTTGCATATAAAAACTCAAGAATTTGAAACATCAACTGCAAAGAGACCAGTTGCAGGCAAAACAATACTGCTGCAACGAATTCTAGTCTTCCATCATGGAGCCAAACTCAAGTTGGTCAATGCAGATTGTTCTACCTAACCTTGTTTTGAAATCACTGACCAACTAAATTTAATAGACACAGCAAATTTAACATATCTATTGCTATATGTTCAATTTACTAAATATCTTTTAAACTGTTGTAATCAATGATTTTCTAAATGAGAAGAATTACTTTTACTCATAATTGAGGTTTTAGTATAAGTATTTCTCCTCCTTCATTATGCAGCTATCAATGCAAACATGGATAATCAGAAACTTTTAACAGAAAGAAAATTTAAAATCCTACACATGTGTCATTATTTCCGACTGAAAAAGTAAATTCTGTACAAAGACATAACATTTCATATGAAATTTCAAATATTTCAAATAAAGGTATCCTAATCCTGGTATCCCTCCCAGACCTATTGATAAATGCATAATTCCCCCTCAGTTTGCATATCATTTGGGCATATAGAATTTCTACAGTGCACATCATTCACATAAAAGGCAACATACAAGTTCAAAATGTTTTTTAACTCCAACTTACCTCTTAGGCAAGAACATTCAGCAGCTCATACACATTTAGAATGGCACCAGCTTGCATAAGAGGTCAACAGAAGCATGTTCAAGGACTCCTTAGGAACCTTAACAAAAGTATCACAGTATATGCCATCAGTCCTTATATCATGTAGCACACTTCATTCTGCAAAAGACTTAAACATGTTGATATATACATTTTTAGTTTCATTTTTATTTAAAAAGTAGGAATAGTAGGAAATTTTTTTTTTAAATCAGGAAAAAGTAGGAGTACGGCAAAAAGTAGGAAAAGTAGGAAAAAGTAGGACTACTTTCAAGCCTGCGCATTCTATCTTTAACATGATTTCCCGAAGAAGGCGTTTACGAAACAATGAGTGACCTACGCGAGCCGATTTTTTGTCAGAAAAAGACTTCAACAACAAAAACGATGGAGAGTAGAAACTAGACGTAGAAACCTTTTTTTTTAATTCTACCGTTCAACTGTGAACGAGCTGCTTTAACAAATTTTGAACTCATAGCTTAGGCTGCTGATCTTATGGCGTGAATAAAGTTTACTTTCTTAAATCATTCTAAATCAATAATGATGCGCATTCGATGTGTACAGTTTTAATGTATAATTAAATATTTTCGTTAAAGACCCACACTTAAAAGACTATTTGAGTGGTTTATGTGGCTTTATACAAAGAAAAGAAAAACATTCGATTTACAACTTTGTTTTGTTCAGGATTTTGGCTGTATGGTTTTCTGGCCATGCTTTAACAAATAAGAGATTTTGAAACTTTGCGTTCATCTTATTGTTATCACTTTTTCAGTATGAATCGTAGAAACGCTTTCACGCTTCTACAGGTATTGATTTCTTCATACAAAAAATCTTGTTTCCCCTTTAACAGTTAGATTATTACAGATACATGTGATCATTACTTTTCTTCAGACACTTAATCTCAGACAATTTGTCTAAGGTCATTTGTCAATCACATCCGATTCAAGTGAAGAGGCAGTCATTTGCATGCAGAGATTGTTATTAAACTGTTTGGATATCCAGTAACGTTTGTTTGGTGGACTAATTGCCTGATTAAGAAGGTTGAAACTGACATAAAACTCTAAAGGAAAAAAGACACTTCGCGCCAGAAGGATTAAAATTGAGTACTAATGTTATAATCATATTTAAGATTTTCTATGAAGTGTCCATTATGTTTGAAGTGTCCGTTCTGTTTGGTAAACTTATCCATTTTTGCCAGACGTTCTTTTTCAATTCCTCCATTTTTTGGTTGTACTCATCAGACAACTGTTTAAGTGTTTCTCCCAGATTGCTGTAAATTTTATTTAGATTTGAATCGAGTTCTTTTTTCATTTCATTCAAATGCATCTCGAGGTATTGAATGAATTCGGTCCGGTGATCTGTATTTCTTTCTTCGTTTGTTTCCGAGACAATATGTTCTATAGAACCACAATAACCAGATGCCTTGAATTTTTTTAATCTGCATTTTTTTTTATATATCGTTCCGATTGTATTCAGTATCGAAGATATAGGAGTCACAAAAAAAGTTCCATCCTTTTCACCTTCAAATATTCCAACTGCTTGAAGTTGGCCACAATATTTTATGAGAACAAGTGCTCCAGAGTCACCCGGTTTAGCAAATATCTCCCCCGGTTTACTACGCATCTCAATTTGATTATCCAAAAGTAATTTTTCTCTATTGTCTCCAGTTCCGACATCAAATCTCACAGAAGTCCCATGCACTTCATATCTTCCTTCAGTATGTGCTGTTTCGCTGCCGTATTTATGAAAAATACTATTACGATTTAGAAATGATTGCTCCAAAGGCTCTCCTGATACAAATTCGAACGTAGTTTCCGGTCCAAATCCTTTTAGAAAAAGAAAATTATAATTGTTATAAACAGATGAACGCATATGGTCATCCTTCAAATTTAACGTTCGTATTATATTTTAAAAAAAGAACGAAAGAAAAATCTTCTTCTGCCAAAAAATCCAAATGTTTGCAAATGTTTCTTTATCGCTCTTACTTTAGCTCAACAGAAAAGATGCTAGGAAGATTACTTATTCGACAATCATGCAAGAATGACTTATAGTTTTATTGGTACGTGTGATTCTCAAACTGAAAACAAGCATAAAAGAATGACACTGATGCCCTCCTTTTGCGCATTAGAAATCCCCAAGATCAAGCAAGAATTTTTTGACTAGCATAGAATAGAGAGTCTAAAAACTGGATGTAGAGTTATCAACTGATAAGCTGAACTATGTTTAAAATTCATGTAGTCTCTCTTTCTCAAGTACTTGATAGAAGATCATATATAAGTACAAGCCCTTGTATTTTTGACATTTGATGCAGTGAACACATTCAAAAAGAGTTTTCTACATATTCCCTCTATCCTGGAGACCAGGAAGCAATTAAAGTGTTATGGATGGGAAATTATTTCCATAATATAGGCACCTGAGAGCCTGACATTCGAACGTGTGGGCCTGAGAAAAGGAAAATTTAACTCGGCGTCCCAAACCTTTTTGTAAAATTTGAAGGCCACAGAAGCAGTTTTTTCTTGAGTTTTTGATAGGATACCAAAGATTCAAAGTGCATCATCCTAAGAGTTTGGACATAGGTAGGTAGGTAGGTAAGTAGAAAAACAAGGCAATTACATGACGCAATCTATAACAATGTCAAATAAAATACTGATATATTATTCATAGTACGGAAATTAAGATTAAAACTATCTGGTCATTAAATGAACTGTAGTGTCATGTTTGAACTTGTAAGGACACATAATATCCCTTATGTTTTTGGAAAGGTTGTTCCAAAGAACAGAAGCATTAAAAGCAAACGACCTTTTTACTGAATGTAAAATTTGAACTTGACATTAGCAGTCACTCTTGACCTTGTACCGGACTAAAGGAATAAAAGGTTCGCCGAAGTAATCAGAGACTTATTCCAACATAATGCTATGTACATGACTAGAGTTATCTGATCAAATCTCTTGGGTTCTGGTAACCATTTTGAGGACATGAAATGGTCAATTCCGATATGTGATCTATTATACAAATTCAAAACAAAGCAAATATTTTATTTCTGTGTAGCTTGAACCTTATTCTTCCAATCTTCAGTCAAGCAAGGGTACCAAAAGGGGCAAAATTAATCACAATGGTACTGAAAACGCAATATCAATAGTGGTATAGCGTGTAATGTCAGGGAATGATTTTACGTACTTTGTAACCACCTTCCTAGCAATTTCACCACACGACAAATGCTGGTCCAAAACAGCACTAAAATATTTGACCAAAATTGTGGCTTGAATAGCTGTGCTATATCAAGCTATATATTCATCCTAGAATGGACTATTAATATAGATTAAGAAACAAACATTATAGACCATATTTTGACAAGGTGCAAACAGAGCGAATTATCAACAGTCAATCACTCGCTTACTCTTACTCATTGGATAAAACTTCAAATTAAAACTAAAAAAATCAATATGGAATGTACTTTTTCCAGCAAGAAGGGATCCGAATCATCAGCATAAAATAAAAGCTTTTTAAACAACATGTCGACTTACTCTTAAAGTGTCCGTTGTCAGTTTTTCGTAAACTGAAATAAATGCACCATTCACTTGGCCTTACTTTACGATTTCTTTTAAGCCAATGATTCAAGGTTGTAACGTTATTTAAACTCGGTTAGCGCGTATGTACTTTGCTCTATGTCCACATTCTGTATGAACATTTTACCTTAACCTCATCGGTTTATGTACGTAACATATGACAATTTAACAGTGAAACTATAAGTAAACCAATCAAACAACAGGTTTTGGTCAGGTGACTTTGTAAACTTTCACAATTAAATTGCGCTAAGTCCAAACTCTCGGCAAGCATTTGTAAAGCAGTATCGAACGCAATTTCGAGGATATTTTTTTCCTAAGTTTTTACAACAAAATGTTAGTATATTTTGTTAAATCTTTTAGATATGTAATTACGTCTGAAACTGTTCGGTTGAAGAATGTAATTAGGTCTCATTTTTAAGTATTTTTGCCAAAAGTAATTGGTCCTAATTTGGAAAACAAAGTTCGGACAAATACATGAGTGATAATTTAAAGTTTTGCATGTATTTATTGTTGTGTACGTACATTAAATTAGCACTCATGTTATAGATCCAATTCAACATCGATATTTATAGGTCAAACCTTGTGTTGTTACCCGTCGTTTTCTTATTCAAATTCTGGCATATATCATCATTCAAGATCTTTTGACAAAAGTTACATGAATATACAGGAAATTAAGAGGTTTGATTGTTCAAGCCTTTTGTGTGATTTTGAACTTAACTTTCCCATTGTGTTGACAAAGAGTGCGTTGTGTGACACTTTGAGGCATTCCAGAAATTTTGGGAAATTTATTGTGCCTCAAGGCTCTAGTATAACATGCAGTGTCCCATATACAGACTTCAACTTTGATACACGATGTATGTACGCCACTAATATGTATTGCATTTCACTAACATATATATAGATATCGGAAACATACGCATAATGTGGAAATACTGGACTTTAGCGGCTGCACTAAGTTAAAGATATATTATGCTCAAGTTTCAGATACACATATCTACTACACTTTTGTATGTAAATATAAAATAAACATGTTAGAGTACACACACAGTAGATATGTTACGTTTAAAGCTCTACACACTATTGGTAAACAGCATAAATACATAGTCATTAAAAAACTGGCAGTTTTTTTAAGAAAGCACCACCATAACATGACTTGTAATAAAGAATGGAGCTTCCCATACATCGTGTTTGTATTGTAATAGCCATATTAGACATATTCAGTAAGAATTTCCTAGATTCCAGTTGATTTCTACAATTTAAGTATTTTATGCCATATGGGCATAGTATATCTTTAAGAGATGATGACTTTATTATTCTCAAGATATGTCAAAAATTAGATAAAATGTTTGTGTAATTTACGGATATTAAACCGAGCACACTGTATGCAACTGTTGCAGGAACACCTACTATAGTACTAGATGCATGAAGAACAGAAAATGACCTAACCTGAATGACTAAAAAAACAGATTGTGTTGCAGCTGTTTGGAAGCCTCCTGTCATTCAGTTTTTCTCTCAAAGAGAATCTCCATATCAATCAGTTCAGCCATCATGTTCGGGATTATTTTATAGATATTTCATTCAATATTTTCCTTAAATGAGCAGATTCACCGTGGCTCAAGCTGTTGAAAGGTTAGATATACTGTTTGATGTCGGTTACCAATTCAGTCCAGCTTTAACATTAAGTTACTAATCTGTAATGGCAGCTCTTATTTGTCTGAGTAAGCAAATTTAAGAATTAGATGGTGCCTTTGAATAATTTTTTAAGTAATTGTATTGTGTTGTATTGATACGCAATTGTTCTTATTTACAGTTTGAAAGTTACATTATAGCTCAGAATCCTATTATTTTGATTTGTTTCTTTTTACATTTTAAAAGTTATATTAATAACTTTTTTCACAGTTTTTCACATTAATAGTAGCTGTCTTAGTGTACACTTATCTTTTACAATTTTGATAATTAAGATGCAATACATCAAAACAGTAAGACATTTGGCGTTTATTACCGTTGTTTATGCATCTAAGTTCAAAAGTCTGATGTAATATTTGATCTTAATGTTTCATTAACTTAAGGTTATTTTTCTTTGCTGTCTTGACAGGAAGTGATACAGATCTTATAAAAACATTATTTGAAATAGTTCGACTTGTTCTTACATCAGTTATCTATGGAAAATGCTTGCCTTCTTTTAATACCCTTCGTTAGGCTGAGGGATGATTTTGCTCGTCTGTCCGTTCGTCCGAGGTCTTAACTAGGTAATCCCTGGATAGATTTTCATGAAACAAAAAACACAGTTCAAGGCTACGTTCACGTCGGTTAACTCTGTCTGGAGTTATTTTCCTTTGATTTTCTTTTTTTCCATAGAGATAATATTATCCAGTGGTTCTTTACTTCTCATATTTTAAGTTATAACACACGGAAATGCTTCGTCGATAGTCAAGTCGTTGGAATTTTTTCTTAAACTAACAACATTACGCATTTTATTTCAAATACATAAAACGATCCATCCAGATGGACAAACATCAAGATCAAAACTTAGATTTATGTCTTATACATCATTCTGACAACATGTAATATTTAACAAATGAAATATGAGATCTTCAATTCCTTTTTTTATTTATTCTTTGATCTGTCTCCAAAAAACGCACGTTTAGAGTAACTTAAAAAAATATGTTCACCTTTTGCTCTATCTCAAACTCGATTTTCCTCAATTTTCATTTATTTATTTTCATATTTGCAAAACAAAACTACAGATATGTAGATTATGTCAGTCTGAAGACGAGAGGAATTTTTAAGCATGTTAACGTAATACGAAAAAAAGATGTGACAATTTGACTATATATGTAAACATTTGGTCATTTTTAGAGATTTAAAATAGAAGTAGCCAAGAATAGACCCTTGAGACACACAAGTGACTGAAGCCTTGCTGGAATATTCACCAGAAACATCACCCATCTGATGTCTGTCAGAAAGATAAGCCTGAAACTGCCATCAGAACTAATACCAGTAGCGTTAAGTTTAATTGAAATAATACTACGCTTGACCGTGTCGAATTTTATCTCTATCTTTTTCTAATTCAACAAATGGGACAAATAAATGAGACAGGAAACTTTAGAAAATCAAAGTTTGAAACCAGACTGTAAACGGTATAAACGCTTCTTATCATTCAGCTTGATCAAAGATAACCCTTGAAGATTATTGGTTACTATACTGTAAACTGATACAGTTTAAATCTTTAAAGTTTGGGTTACTTTTGTTCTTGAGTTATTAAGCGGAGACCGTTGCCATAGAGCGTGTCTTTGTGAGCTAAACCTTTCAGTCGTTGGCTCAAAAAACAAAATAGATCATAACTTTTCATGTCAAACCATAACTCAAAGTTTGAAGCATTTCAGAAAAGTTGTTTGAATCTTTGACTCTTTGCTTCAAAAACGTTACATCTACTCATCATACTGAAAAATCCTGTAAAACTTATCCTGTCTTATTATCCTGTACAGTTTTGGCTAATCATTCGGCGTAGCTGACTAGCCTACAACTTTTTACTTTCTTAGTATAGGAAATAAATTTGTAGACGGAAACAAATCTTGACTGAAGATTTAGACTGATTTTTTTCAGTATACAAAAGTAGACTGCAAAAGAAAAACTACTCCGCAATTTTTAAGGCCCACATGAAGACATAAGATTACTGTGATTTTTTAAAATAAAATTGTAACAGTTAGATGTTTTCATTCACCGCCAAAACGGCGGGGGATATAATAATAGTCTCCGTCCGTCCGTCCGTACTTCCATCCGTCGATCCTTCCTTACAACATTATTATCCGGAGTATAACTAAAAAAAGGTTTAAGATGTCGACTTGAAACTTCATAGGTTGATGGATCTAATTATGGAGAAGTGCAGAAGAATAAAAAATGTACCTTTCATTATTTTTGAGTTATTGTTCTTTGATATTTTTATGCATAATATTTTGCCAGAGCATAACTGGAAAAGTGTTTGAGATATCAACTTGAAACTTCATAGGTGGATAGATCTCATTGAGGAGGAGTGCAGAGCACAAGAATGATAACTTTACTTTTCATAATTTTAGGTATTGTTCTTTGTTATATTTCGTGCTTAATTTTTGTTCGGACAATATCTGGATAAGTAGGTATTAACATGAGTTTCATATAATCACTTTAACCATCAGTCTTGATTACCAGATCACTCTTTCAAAAATTAATTAATGACTTATTCTCCTCTCCAACACATACTTTTGCCAACAAGCAAATACATTCGGCGGGGGATGGCTATGTCAACATAGCTCTTGTTTGATAAGCTACAGTTACCAAAGACTTAAATTGAACTTTGTGATTCAGTTGAGGATGGTTATCCAACCAAAAAGTTTATCAGTGTCAGAAAAAAATTAATAAAAATTGTAAGCTAAATAATTTTGTTTAAACGAAAAACTATCGATAATTCGAGAAATCTTTCTGATGATAAGTGCTTTATATATCATTACAGCGATTTAGTTTCTCGTTATTACAAGAAATTCCCTCGATATTACGTGAAACTATCTCGTTATTACGACTGCATTATCGCCTTAACGAGAAAATATCTCGCTATTTCGAGAATACATTTCTTTTTTAATGACTAAATCTCGTTATTACGAGCAACGATCTCGATATTACAAATCACCAAGTTCCCAGTGGGACTCGGACCCGCACCGATCGGCACGATAACTTTCCTGGGGAGTTTTTTTTCTTCATAAAATTTTAAGTATTCGCTGTTAGGAGAATTTATGTCGTAACTGCAAACAACTTTTCTATTAACGAGAAATAATTGTTTATTACGAGAAATTTGCTCGTTATTGTAAGTAAATATATCTCATTATAACTAGAAAGCTGTTTTAGTTATTACGATTATAATTTCGTTATGACAAGATACTTTTTTTGGCAATTCAATGTTCATTTCTCGTTATTACAATGAATAATGCCATACTTACAAGACCGATGAGAATGTAGAAGGTTAGATTTTGTGTATTTATTTTTTAAAACCTATGCATATTTGCAACATTGAGAAAATGGTGATGCTTATACTGGAGAGAAAAGAAACTTTGCAGGTGCCATTACATATAAAAAGAATGGAATGGTTGAGGTGTTTGCTTCGACAGCAGATTTCACAGTTAACATTGGTGTTTTTACGGACATTTCTCACGGCTGGAAGTGTGTCACTGTTGCATAATGTTGTGACTATTTCCGGTAGTTAGTACTTTTTGTGAGTTATTTCTCTTTAGGTTCATGAAAAATTCCTATTGCGGACATTTATTTGGAAAGTTGATTAAAAAAGCTTCAACACCTTAGTGTAAGTTAAAACCTTCATTATATTATTGTAGAATCTTTCTGGTCACAAATCTTATTTATTATTATATTTCAAACTATTCGGTTTTTTACTATCTAATGTTTCAAGTCAGTCGGACAATAGAACTAGGGTTTCAATTACCCCTAAGGGTATAAATACGACGAATTGTCACCTTGCGAGTCTTGGGCTTGCTAACGTAGAGGAGAGATCGAAAAAAAATATTTTTTTTAAATTTCTATTAAAGTATTGGACAACTTTGGATCGATTATAGAGAGAGTAGACTCAGATGTAAGTCGAAGGCTGTACTCAGTTGAGGGCGTTACCCCGGAATTGAACATTCACTCTGAGTTGGGATGTATATTATCTAGCGTGTGAAGCCTAGAAGAAAACTAAGACTGTATTTGAAACTACATCTTATAACACGTATTGATGGTTTACATGTACACACGGCGTGTTAATGTTGAGCGTGTAAACTTCTATAACATGTTTAAATCATCTTGAATATTTTGAAAATGTTTTGTTTTTTAGGATCGTAGGATAAATAAATTTGAAAAAGAATTTAATTTTTACAGGATTTGAACCCATACCTTCAGGTCAATAAAACTACAATAAAACGACCTACAACACTGAGCCACTACGGAATGTTCTTTACGAAAGTCATAATTAATAATATAAACAAAGTACCTACCCCGTGACTAACAGGTAATTTTTTTAACAGATAAAAGTGTTAAAAACTTTATATCAAGATGTGTTTCTGTTTCTAAAACTGCGAGGGTATGTTCTTCAAAAGCACATCCAGAATTTTTACATATATAAACATTTTTTTTACGTATCGAGTCAGTCGCTTTAAGTGCGACACGACTGAGATATTTGGGATCCCAGTTAAAAATAGATTTTTCACATGCATTCAAATGGTTAAAAACAGAAACTGATTTACCTTCAAAATCTTGAAATCTAGGTACTGATTGGCTAATTGAAAGGTCACAAGAAGGTGACCTTCTATTGCTGACGTTCAGATCCTAATAGAAGAGCGTTATGTAGGAGCTGATTTTAATCGGATTGTAAGAAAGAAACCTTTAGGTAATATCCAGTGACCAACATCAGAGAAATTTTATAACTTAATGTCGACACAAAAACCCTGAACTTTCAAAGAACATATGTTAGGATGTTTATATTTTTCAAAACAACTTCTCTACGTTTCATCGCTTCTTAAATATATTTTGCCTATGATTATTTTGTTTCTAAAACTGCGAGGGTATGTTCTTCAGAACCACATCCAGAATTTTTACATATATAAACATTTTTTTTACGTATCGAGTCAGTCGCTTTAAGTGTGACACGACTGAGATATTTGGGATCCCAGTTAAAAATAGATTTTTCACATGCATTCAAATGGTTAAAAACAGAAACTGATTTACCTTCAAAATCTTGAAATCTAGGTACTGATTGGCTAATTGAAAGGTCACAAGAAGGTGACCTTCTATTGCTGACGTTCAGATCCTAATAGAAGAGCGTTATGTAGGAGCTGATTTTAATCGGATTGTAAGAAAGAAACCTTTAGGTAATATCCAGTGGCCAACATCAGAGAAATTTTATAACTTAATGTCGACACAAAAACCCTGAACTTTCAAAGAACATATGTTAGGATGTTTATATTTTTCAAAACAACTTCTCTACGTTTCATCGCTTCTTAAATATATTTTGCCTATGATTATTTTGTCCTTTTCATTTGATTAATTAAGACACATATCAAAGGCCTTAGAGTCATTACCAATTATTTCTTTACTAATAAATAATCCAATAAGCTTGAGAAAAGTATATATATGTATATAGGCAATTACATAATTTTTCAATTGTGTTTAATTAATAAAACGCCAAATAGTTTGAGAAAATTCCATTGTATGAGACAAGCTTTTAGACCAAACTCAGTCTTAAAATTCGTTACAATAAACAGTGCGACATTAACTGAAAGCCAGTACAGTCGATTATTTGATATGTAATGCTGAAAACTTTTCACTTATTTCCTATATGAATGTATGTGATCTAACGCAGTTTTCAGAACATTGTCCGATTAATTTTAACTTGCATCTTTTAAATTCTTACTTGCATAATAGCTCAAATATTGTGTTTAAAAAAAAATGAATTGGGATTCTAATAATCAGGCTGAATTTGATTATTTGTTAAATAGTAAAAAATCGTGCTTCGACCAGTTAGTGAATAGGCTGTGCGACGAAGAAATTACCTTAGATTTTTGTACTGATTCTTTGTCTAAACTTATTCATGAAATATCTTTTGATTGTCATGGTAAAACTTATTATAAACAAGAAAGTTATTCAATGAAAAAAAAAGTCACCGTGGTTTGATACCCTTTGTAGAAATGCCAAATCTAAATTTCTCAATTATAAACGCATTTATAATATAAATCCAACTGATGAAAACAAATTGTTATTTCTAAATAGTCGAAACGAATTCATAAAAATCAAAAGGAATAGCAAACAAAGGTATTTTTCATACGAAAAGCGAAAGTTATGGGATATAAGCAAAAAGGAACCACGAAAATTTTGGAAATATATTAAAAAATTTAATATGAAAAATAAAAATGAAAATGATATAGATGAAAAAGAATTGTATGAATATTTTAAAGATGTTTCAAATCCGACAACGCATGATGGTGAAACTTTAGAGTTTGAGCAGTATGAGAATTATAACCAAAATATATATGAGTTAGATAAAGAGTTTTCCTGTGAGGAAATAATAAAAACAATATCTTCATTAAAAAGACATAAAAGCGCCGATCTTGATAGTAATGTAGCTGATTTTTTTCATATATGCTAAGCATTTTATTAGTCCTTATATTTGTACTATATTTAATAAGTGAAACTGGAATATATCCCTCATCATGGTGTAACGGCTTAATAATTCCTATTCACAAGAAAGGTGACACATCAAATCCCTCAAATTATCGAGGAATAACTTTAATAAATATATTTGCTAAGATTTTTTCATTAACTCTTAGGAATAGATTAAACGCATGGTGTGAACAAGAAAATGTTTTCAATGACTGTCAGTTTGGTTTCCGTGACAATCAAAGTACAAATGATGCTATTTTTCTTTTACATAATATTATTCAAAAAATCTTATCACACAATCGCAAACTTTGGTGCATTTTTATTGATTATAAGAGAGCATTTGATAGTATAAATAGAGATGCTTTATGGAATAAACTGATAGATTCTGGTGTCAGTAGTAAAATGCTAAATATGATTAAATCAATATATCAAACAGTTAAAGCTAGTGTTAGACTGTCTACAGATATGAATATTTCTGATTTTTTTGATGTTACACTGGGTTTAAAACAGGGTGAGCCGTTATCTCCCCTGCTTTTTATACTATTTATAAATGATAAAGTATCTAATATTAATTTTACCTCTTTAAATAATAGTGATTTAGACTTGTTGTCAAGATATATGATTTTATTTGCAGATGATATTGTTTTATTCACAACAGATCCTAATACTTTACAATCTCAAATTGATAATATTTTTCACTATTCAGTCAAATGGGGTTTACAAATAAATGTATCGAAGACTAAAATATGTGTGTTTGAAAAAAGAAAAAGTAGACATATGAACGACTTTTTTATAGATGGTGAAAAGATAGAAATAGTAGATTCATTTACATACCTAGGTGTTAATTTCACCTACACTGGTAATATGTTACATGCAGTAAAATCTTTGCAGAATCAGGCCCTGAGGGCATATAACTGTCTTTTATCATTATTTCAACGAATCCAATTAGATATTAGAACCAAACTGATGCTCTTCGATAGAATGGGTGTTCCTATATTATTATATGGATCGGAAATTTGGGGAGCATATAATCATAAAGATGTTGATAAATTGCATTTAAAATTTTGTAAAGTTATATTGGGTGTGAAACCTCAAACTCCGAATTGTGCAGTTTATGGAGAACTTGGTCGTTTTCCGCTTTCACTTATCTGTAAAGAAAGATCATTAAAATTTTGGACAAAAATAATGAAAGATACAAACTCTGTACAATGTGTATATTGTTAATGTTAATATTGGTAATGACAGTATGTGGGTTTCTAAAATCAAAAATATAGTTTACAACCTAGGTTTTAATGATGTATTTGACAACTTTAATCGTGAATTTAATTATGTACCTCTTTTCAAAACAAGGTTAAGGGATCAATATACTCAAGAATGGAATACTCTTATGAGAGAATCTTCTAAATTATATTACTACTGTAAATATAAAACAGAATTTTGTTTTGAGGATTATTTAGACAAAATTAGTAATAGTAAGCACCGTACACAACTGACTCGTTTCCAACTAACTTCACACTGCCTTGACATTGAACTTGGTAGATATGCATGTATAAATAGGGCTGAAAGACTTTGTAATTTGTGTAACATCCGCTGTGTAGAATCTGAGTACCATATGCTCTTATGTTGTCCTAGATACCAAAGTTTAAGATTAGAATATTTAGGTAGAATATCATTTCCAACTATAAATAAATTTTGTTCTCTAATGTCCTCCAAATTTAAAAAAACATTCACCAAAATTGCTGTTTTCTAACAAAAGCAATGGAAGAAAGAAAAAATGCAATAACTGATGTGACTGTTTCTTGATATTTCTATCTACATTTGATTGTAGAATATGTATTTTTGTTTTTGTTTTCAATACTTTGTGAGTTTTTCCTTATACACGTACATTCTGTGAGTTCTTGTTGATATACTTATACATTTATACTTTTGTAAGTCTTTGCCATATTCTATTTTTCTTATTGTAAATGGCCAAAGGCATCATTATGCTGATTTTGCCAATAAAACTTGAAACTTGAAAACTTTAAAATGATCTGAAGAGTTTGTTTCTTTGCAAAGGTCCTCAATATGTAAATGTTCCTTTTAAGAGTACAACAAATACTTCAGGTGAATTTACAAGAATATAGCGGTAATTAAACCTTATAGAAAACATCTTTTGATCAGTGTTTTATTTCTTCGTATTCAGGGTTTTCTCTGTATTTTGGGAATATGACACATACCCTTGGGAAAGGGAATTTCAGTGGTGTTTTGCTAAAAATTGGGAAAAATGCATGACTTCAATTTTTCAAGTTTCAAATGAACACTAACAATTACTGTCTATGATGGAAAATTTCAATCCTTATAAGTCTATTACAGTGAAAAATCTCTTGCTTTCGTAGATTTTAGTTATTATTATTTTTTTGTCTTTTGAAGTTTCAGTTGGGATTTTTTTCTGATTTTAAGGAAGAAAGATACTATTTTTTAATTGGGAATATGACCCAATATCGGCTATAAAATAAGCCTTAAAAGACCCTGGTATTAACGGCATGGTTTCTTATGACAACGAGAAGATATCTTGTTAAACGAGTGAGTTCTCTTGAATTAAAAAAAAATCAGGTAATTACGAGATATTTTCTCGTAATAGCGAGATATTAAATTGTAGTAATGAGATAATTATCTCGTAAAAGTGGAAAGTTTTTATCTTGTTATATCGAGAAAGTTTTTTGTTATTACGATGAGAATTTTTTCCTGGTTATACAAAAAGACCTGCTCGTAATAATGAGGGAGTCAAGTACAGCTTTTCCAAAGTATAATAAAGTACGATTGCTGTGAAATGTAACACAGTCTCTAGTGATTCACACTACACTTTGCTAACCTTAGACTTCAATGACTAAAAAACTGAAGAAGGAAATGTACCTGACAGAAGTATTTGCCATTTGTAGGCTGCTAGAAACCTTAAATACACATTGTGTTTCACGGCGTAAATAGTATTCAACTCAGTTAAAACAAACATCAACAAAAACGTGAATGGGGTGTATTTCTTTGCAAATTTAAAGAAATGATTTTTCATGAAAATTATTGTTTGCTATTTGTAGGCTGTAAGTGTCTTGGGAGTCGAGCGATCTTAGATATACTTTGTGTATAACAGCGAAAACAGTATTCTGAAGTCAATTTGAAACAAACATCATAAACAAAAGTGGTTGGCGTGTATTTTGGAAAACTTTAAATAAAGACTTTTTCATAAAAAATATTTGCTCTCTATAAAACTGGGTTTCTGTAGTTCTGCTACCTGTGCAGCTTTTTGTTGAGAAAGACCCTTGCACAGGTCAGTTCGGCATATTTCCTCGTTACCGTGAAAAACTGCTTATGTCATATCAGTGCCTTCGTATAAGTAATTATGCATTACATTTGTATTACGTTTCGTGCTTGCGCTTACCTTTACAGAAACCGTTCTTTGCCAACTCCCTCCCCCCTCTCCACCACCCCTGAAAATTTCAGATGGTGGATTTATTTTATCCGTTATTATACCCCCGCACAACAAAGTTGTGGGAGGTATACTGGAATCAGCATTTCCGTCCGTCCGTCGGGTTTTCCTTGTCCGCCCAAAAACTTAAGAATCCTTTGACCCACAGTCTTCATATTTGGTCTAGAGATTGTTCATGGCCAGTAAATGATCCCTATTGATTTTGAGGTCACTGGGTCAAAGGTCAAAGTCACTGGGGCCTTGACTAAAAAAAGCTTGTCCGCCTAATAACTTAATAATCCTTTGACCCTCAGTCTTCATGTTTGGTGTGGAGGTTGGTCATGACCAGTAGATGACCTCTATTTATTTTGAGGTCACTGGGTCAAAGGTCAAGGTCACAGGAGCCTTGACTAAAAAAGCTTGTCCGCCCAGTAACTTAAGAATCCTTTGACACACAATCTTCATATTTATTATGGAGGTTGGTCATGACTTGTACATGCCCCCTTATCGGCGTGAACGTAATTGTACTCGAGAGGAGTACGACATTGTGAATATTTAAGATTGTATTGAACGACTATATTGTTCAACATACAAAAAGCACATAAACAACAACAAATAACGTTGACGTCATCAACGTTACATACTTTAGCGTGGCGCGCAAATAAACGTTACGTTATTATACTATATTCTCAACACCCTACTGATTTTGAGGTCACTGGGTGAAAGGTCATGGTTACAGTGGCTTTCACTCAAAAACTTAACCTCCCAGTTACGCGGCATAAATGAGTAAAAATGACTTAAATCCATCAAAACCATGTATATTAACAGAAAATTTGTTATACCCCCGCACAACGAAGTTGTAAGGGGGTATACTGGAATCAACTTGTCTGTCCGTCCGTCTGTCAGATTTTCCGCCCAATAATTGAAGAATCCTTTGACCCTCGGTCTTCGTATTTGGTATGGAGGTTGGTCATGACTAGTACATGACCCCTACTGATTTTGAGGTCACTAGGTCAAAGGTCATGGTAAAAGTGGTTTCATTAAAAAACTTGACCTCCCAGTTATTTATATATACAAAAAAGAAAATTTGTTATACCCCGCACAACGAAGTTGTAAGGGGGGTATACTGGAATCAACTTGTCCGTCCGTCCATCTGTCCGTCCGTCTGTCAGATTTTCCTTGTCCGTCCAATAACTTAACAATCCTTTGGCCCATAGGGGGCTTCAAGTCATGCAATGGCAGTTTCAGTTTTGAGGTAGTAGGTCAAAGGTAATGGTTTCTTTGATCTTTGCAACTAAAAACATGTAAAATACGTAACTAAGCAATGTACTGGCTTACTACCCTCAGATTTGGCAGGGAGGTTTTCCATGACCTCTAAATGATCCCTGTTGATTCTGACAAAGCGCTTAGCGGGGGTATTCACTCCATGACAGTGGCAGTTCTAGTTAAATTAATGTTTCTATCTTAGCTAAAATCAAAATCATGAATCGAGAGACACTTTCGTTTAAAACATCGATTGATTTGTTAAGATGCTTATAAATTATATTATAGTGGCTTTCAAACAAGGAAGTAGCATGCAATTGTAAACATGCAAGTAATAACAGACATCTAATGATGGTTTTTTCCTTCAGTGGTAATGAGTACTAAACTCCTTAATAACATATAAGCTTTCTTGTTATCACGAAGATGTAAACTTTAACAACTTGCCTACTCTTAGATCTACTCCTTAGACAATTCTCTGTTATATGTTTTCATCCCACTTCAATCCCACTTACATGATATGACTATCTTCTTTTGTCTCATTCCATTTTTCATTTTCTCACCTTGGATGACCGACATGTTTTGTGCTTTCCTTATGGTAGCTGTGTTCATATCTACTATGTGCATAAACAACCTCTTGTGATGGCTGGTTTGTACCACTTGTACTTCAATCAAGGCATAACATGAAGATAAAACAGTCGGCCGAACCAGTCATTATAAGGTCCTTTAAGCTTAAGTCGTATTGGCGATTCTGTATAATATTTGACCTCAATTGTTAAACCATGTACGTATACACTGTCTGGTATCCATAAAAAAACTTTTCTTTCGGTAACATGGAACTAGCAGATACAGACAATGAGACAATTTTTCTTGCTGTTCATAGATATATTGAAAAATCGAATCGCTTAGGATCCAACCATTCAGGCATCTTTTTCTACCTCATCTATCCCTTTATCGTATCTTATCTTATGTTATAGTAACATAATTATCTGTACACAATCTTTAGCTGTAAGAAGGTACATTTAAGAAACATCACATTGATATGTTGAACACGGCTAAGTCCTTTTATTATCCCCTGCATCTAATGATTATTTGTGTTAAATAAATGATTTTGTTTTCGTCAACAAGTGAGATAAAATGGTTCGCCTTGTCTTGTACCAATATTTAGTATGCATCGGTAAAAGACTTTAATAAGCATTAAGTCCCTTCCAGTCGAATCCTTTTTTGTATTGAGTGTATCTGCTAATTCAAAAATGGACAAGTATGTGACGAATAAAATATATTTAATCCAAGATGCTTGCGCACATCGTCGAGTGGACATGTGTATGGTCAATACAAATATGGACTCGGTGTTGGCTTTCGTTTTGTACGAGGAACATGTATCTTGCGCAAATACTACTCCGCCAACAATATTAAGCATACTTATCTGACTTATCTCAGTCTCAGTATGATAGATCAGACAATGGTAATGTCAAGCCGTTCAACAAATGTTCAAATTTATGAATAAATAGTATTGCGGTAAAAAAACTATTGGGGATTAATCATCAATCTGTTATGTCAATGACGGAAAGTTTTTAATTATTGTTTCCTGTTTCAAAACAAGTACATTAAACATTCTTATAGCGCTTCGATTAATATGAGTGAATACGGATTTACAAGATGAATTTAAAAAATGTAGTATGTTCAAATACTTGGTGAAATGATATAAAAGTTTTATTATCTTGTACTAGCTAATGCTATACCGTTTATTTAGATATTGCAATGTCAAAAGTCTAAGATCACGACTTCAGTGTACGGAGAATGAAAATGTGACAAATGTGTAGAGTATAACTAATCAACATATATTTAGTTGTAATCAGAGTTTTCACTGAAAGAATACATTAAATCAATTCTTAACAGAAATGGACCCCCACTTCTTGACATTAACCATTACGCATTCAGACCGGTTGGTACATTGTCGCAAAAGTAATTGGCAGAAATTGTAGATTTTACAGGAGCCAGCAAATAAACATATGAAACTTCTTACATAATTATTACACATAATATATTAAAGAAATCTAGATTCTGAATGATAAGATGAAAAACTTACAAAGATGAGTAGAGTATATGTTTACATAGGACAATATGAAATGTATATCTTAGGCCGGTAAGCCGATTGGCTGCTTACAGCCTAAGATAGCAAAAACTTCTTCCCATGAAAAATCACGAGTTCAGAAAAAACTATTTTCTTTGTGATACACTGTATATCAGTCTGCTAGCACCCTACAGTCAGCAAAAGAGCAAATAATTATTTTCATGATTGAACTGAAATCACGGATACTATTTCCACTGTGACATTCAATGCATATCGTAGGCCTCTAGCAGCCTAAAAATAGCAAACGTCTGTTTCCTTAAAAAATTGCCTTTTCATAATTTGCTAAACTACACCCAAACCTTTTTCATTTATGTTGTTTATTTGAACATAGCTCAGAAATCTCTTTATGAAGTTTATTTCTTTGTGAACCACAATGTTTATCTTAGATCGCTAGCAGCTTTAGACAGCAATAATTTCTTCTCATGAAAAGTCCTCTTTACATTGCAAGGGTACACTTTATGCTATTGTCTAATTTGATTTCAGAAATTCTATTTTCACTTTGGTAGATAATACATATCTAAGGCTGCTATGCCGCTAACAGCCTATAGCTAATAAAAGACCATTTCATGAAATGGAAAAGAATGAAATCATACACCCCAAACCGCTTCTGTTGATAAAGCTTCTAAGCTCAAAGGTATTATTTGGACGGCTATAAATAATGTTTTTCTTCGGCCACTAACAGCCTCCATATTTTAGCAAATACTTTTTAAAATAACTTCGATCAAATGATCACCAGTATGAGATAATGTGCAAAGCGCAACAACCAGGTCGCTACCCTCAAGGTCAAGGTCACACTTAAAGGTCATACATAAAAATGTCGACATTTTGTGTCCGCTCCGTTTCTATCAAACTGCTTGAAAGTTTTTAAAATAAATTGGCACAAATGATTATCATTATAAGACAATGTGCAGAACACAAAAACAAGGTCGCTGCCTCAAAGGTCAAGGTCACATCTTAATGTCATATTATAAAAAGACCACATTTTGTGTTCGCTCTGTTACTATTAAACTGCTTGAAAGTTTTTAAAATAAATTAGCACACAATACCACCACCGAAAGGCAATATGCAGAGCTCAATAACTAGGTCGCTACCTCCAAGGTCAAGGTCACACTTAAAATTCATATATAAAAAGGTCCACATTTCGTGTCCGCTCCGTTACTATTAAAGTGTTTGAAATTTTAAAAATAATTTGGCACAAATAATCATCATTATTGCAAGGCGCAACAACCAGGTCACTACCTCCAAGGTCAAGGTCACACCTAAAGGTCTTATATAAAAAGTCCGCTTCATAACTTTTAAACTGAAAAAATGGAGGTCCAAATGTAGCTGCCCATTTTCCTTAGAAATCATTATATTATGTCATATTGGGAGGTCCGACCTTTTCTCTTCACACTTGTTATCGATTCAAATGTTCTACTGCGGCAAGGGATATAGCTATCTTTCAGACTACCTTGTGTTTAGATTCATTCATTTGGCGACTATGTAAGTTGATTAAAGGAAAGGGACGAGAAAAGTATTATTATGTTGAGGTACTACCTTCATCTATTATTGTTTACTCCGATAAATCAACTGCTTTCTTGATGTCAGGAACTGAGCCGAATAATCAAATGTCTAACCTAATTATACGAACGGAGCAAAGAGAGTTTTCAGTCGCAAATTATTTAGAGTTGGTAAATAAAATTGCAGTCATTATTATTTTTTTAGTCCCCTTAGCCTTGTCCCTGGTCGTGCTTCTGACAATCGTTTTAAGTCGGTAAAAGTCAATGAAACTTATTAAGAGGTAGATCTAAGATCCAGGACCCTAAAATATTTCAAATTCATAGAAAGGTTAAGAACATTTTTCAAGATTGGGTCGCACTTTGGGGGCCACTGAACAGGTAGTTAATCAACCCCCTTGGGAGTTTTGCATCGTCAGTAACCATATTCCACGTCCTTGACCACATTTATCTAAACTAGCACTATTAAAAAGTTAGAACATCGCGATAAAAAATTGATCTTTAAGAGGTCAGAACAGGTCAAGGGGTGCATGTTTGCTCTCCTCCTAAGGTCAAGTTCACAATCGACTTGTCCTACTAAGCTTAAAGTAGCCCATTGTGTCTCATGGCCCCTAAACGAAATATTGTGATATTTTCGTTGTTTATGTAGATGGGTATTTTGATGCCGGTAAATTTCATTTTTGTTTTTTTTTACATTTATTATTTTATCTAAAAATATTCACTGAAATATAATTTTTAAACATCAAATTGAACCCATTCCTAAGGGTCTTATAAAAAATATAGCAGGATTCAGATGAAGTAGTTTGTCTTTTCGATACCTGAAACATTTGTGCGGAAACATTTTCTAACATTTCGTTTTGCAAATTTGCGCTTTTTCAGCAAGCACTGTTGCCTAACTTTTTTTTCAAATATATTAATTTCTCAATGTTCTCTTAGAGAAAAGTTCAGTCTGTTAGACAAAAAAGAGAAAAAAATCAGGATCAAGGAACACATCACAGGACCAGGTAGATAAAGCCTGACACGTATTAATGTAAAAACCGAATAACCAAATACCTTCTTGAATAGGATTCAGTAAACTAACAGTCTGAGTTCCTGATCAACTGAACAGTGCGCAAAAAATCCTTTTTTTTAGTATTACTTTTACACCATACTAGAAATTAATTCGTACTGCTCAAGCAATAATGACAGTTATTATGTTAAAGTCTTTACATGCAAAAGAGTTTTTTTTTCAGAAAGGAAGTTGAGGACATGCATAGCCAACGACCAAAATCAGCTTCAAATAATGCTAAACATACTTAAATTTAATAGAGTTTACCACTGTAGTTTCGTCAGCAAACGATCTTTTTTTAAGCAAAATGTTTAGGCATTCTGTTTAACTAAGGAGGACTACAAAAGCCTACATGAGTACTAGAATACCTGGAACAGATGATGGAGTATCAGGAAATGTTCCATTTACTGGGCATCTGTCCGGAAAAACTCTAAACAGTGCTATCTCCATTCCAGAAGTTTCTTCGTTGCCTTGAGTGTAAAACGCCTTTTCGGCCCAACCTAATCTATGACTGTCATTTTTTTCTTGACCCACTGGCTGCCAAACAATTCCATCAAGGTTAACAGACTTTCGATGGATCAAATTCATAAACTCTTCAGTACTCAAGAGGACATGCGCGCTTGTAAGAGCGTATATGTTATTGTCATTTTCAAACTCTATAAATGCGCCTAGTGTTCCCACGTTCTGCTTTCTGTTTATTGAACAGCCCATTTTTACGGACTTGTGGAAGTCATTAGGTCCCGCTCCAAAAAGTGAATATACACCTTCTCGTACATCAACATCATGTCCGTCAATAATTTTGTTAAATGGTTCCTCATTTAAAGGAATATAGCCTTTTACGCGAACATAAAGTGCTATGCAAGCGTGTTTAGTGACAGACCATTTCTTCGTGCCGTATCCTCTTGAAGTGAACCTACAGGCTGTAACTCTGGTAAGATTACTGTGCTTCTTCATAAGTGAATGTGCGTTTTTCTTTAAGCAATTTACAAAATTTGATAAATCTCCAGAGTTCGAGTCTTCCTTCGTTTCTTCATTGTATATCTGTTCGTTTTCTTCCTTTGTCTTTACTTCATGTATATGTCTTTTACATGTTGTATAGTCGGTTATATCTATGTTATCAGTACCATCCGTGAAAACGACAAATACAATTTTATTTCCGTAGTCTTTTTGGTTTCTCTTGTACTGGTAGGTAGCCGAGACCTCTACAATTGCCTTGGACTTGTCTTTTATAAAACTTGAAATGCTCTTGCATATTTTTTGTACATTTTGGTGTCTCCTTCCATATTTCAAACAGGCCTCATTAAGCAAAGACTTATCTGGTAGTATTCCTTCGTCCAACAATGTGTGAACTTTATTTTCAAAATCTTGCTCAATGCATCTTTTCCAAGGTTCTGGATCTACAAAAATAATAAAAACAACATAAAGAAGGTCTTTTTTAACATTTAAATTTAAGAATAGAGTACTTCTGCAAGGTATGAAAATTTGTATATAACTTTAAAAACAAATGAAGAAAAATAGAACTCAGTCGGTATATTATTATCGCGTTTGAATATGAAATGTGTTCACAAACGGAAGCCAGTTTAAATTTTTTTGCAGACCAGATCAATCCCTACAGGTATGAAGCCTTGTCTAACATGCACCTTTAGAAGTGTGGATTTTTTCTTTTACTGTTTGATGCCAGTTCAATCAAGGTCTAGATGAACACATGTATAGATAAACATACTGACGAAAACGTATGAAATAAATATTCTTCACCTTACAGCTATTTCTCCATATCCTATGAGTTATCGCAAATTAAAAATTTTCTGGGTATACAGAGATATAGACAGATAAATGCATTAGATCACTGAAATAATTGTGGATCATCTGAAATTATATTTTTGTATAGGGTCTAAACCAAATTGTAACAGAAAGAATAACCTGTAGCAAACCTTTAAACAATAACAAATATATATTCTTAAAACAAATTATTAAATTATTGAAGTACAATTAAAGTTACTGAAAAATGTTTATAACAATACCTGAATTCAGTGTTATCCTAAACTATGGTAATAATCCTGTCTAGTCCTGGTAAGAGTTAAATGTCTGAATCATTGTTAAAGTATATCCCACAAATGTCCAAATAACTTATAGTAGAATAATCCCACACATTGTTGAAAAGTTGAATTAATTCCTCACGAATAATTAATAATAATAATAATAATAATAATAATAAAATAATTCCAAATATATCCCAGTAATAATTAACTTTCACTGACGAAAATTTAATTAAATATTTTTATGACAAAGATTACCTAAAGATACCGCCTCAAGAAATCCTCTGATTTTATACATAAAAAGTAAATACTAAAACATTCTTTAAAATGCATATGGTCTATCGATGGAAAATGTGCTTGTGTCTAGTCTAATGTGTTATTTTTACGAAAAATACGTCCAATACACACTTATTAGATGAGCCCCTTAATGATAGACACGAAAAGCTTTGCAAAAGACACTTTACGACCTCAAAACAGAAACACAAATTTTACTGTTTTTACGACGTTGCCCTTCGGTACTTTCCGTATACATCAATCGGAAACGGCCGGGCGGTTCCGAATATTGAGTAGCCTCATTTTCACAAACGGAGCAGACACAAAAAGGAAAACAACAATACATAAATAGAAGTCAGAACTACCAAAAATTTATAAGATATGACTGATCTTTTTATTATTCTTGAGAGATAACTTATTCATACCACGTTTACATTTCGTTTACTTAATCTAGAAATGGGATATTTTTTGTTATTAATAATAAAATATCCGCTTTAAAACTAACTGAAACCCTTTATAGATGATAAATTTAAATATGTTTTATGAAAAAAGTCTGTAAACACAAGAAAAGGTAAAAGATAGACCATACACATCTTTAAGCATTCAAAATAACTCTACATTGTTCTGAATATAGCCACAATGAAAAATCATAATCTAGCAAATTCTAAAGCACAGATACAAAAACTAGGTTATTGATTAGTTTTGAAAATAGAACTGCAAACATGCTTTTCAATAAAATAATGCTCAGTGCTTATTCTAATAACTGCAGAAGTTTTGAACGGCCAAACAGAAACAAATGCCCGATTAATAGAGCAAAATAGGATTTCATTTACATAATTTCTTTATCACAGTCTATTATTTAACAAAATGTTATAAATCAGACATGTAATCTGAAGAGTATTCTTTTCAAATTGTTAATTATCATTTTATAAACTTCAATGAATGTAGCTTAGCAACTTTCTTGCATTATTGCAGGACTTAGATTTTCAGTTTGACATACAAACGATAGGACTTCTTCAATATTTTTCTTTAGTATCATATAATTATTATTTTTTAAACAATTTTTCTCGATTCTAGCTGCTGTATCTAGTTTTTTGCAACACCTGGACTTTGCAAACAAAAACACAGACAGATAGACACAGGGTTAAGCTACAGGTCCTCCGATAACGTACAGTTAAGGGAGTACAATAAAAATGACTGGACTGCTCAGTAAAGAAGGAGCCACTTTTAAAGTATAAATAATTTTCTTTTACTCCCGAAAATAACTGCATCTGATAAACACTCAGATGCTTGAAACAAAGTTTTAGTCTTTCTTTTACATTTTAGTCAAACACTGTAATTTTTGTTCGATAGTAAAACGGTAATCAAACAATATTTCCTTGAGCCAAGAGCCTTTTGTTAGCTGAAGCTGATACAATACGTCTTCTTAGGAAATAAAAGGAACACGTAAAGTTTGAGAAAATGTTTAACATTCCAGTTAGAAATTTGCAGTAAGGAGCTACAGATGAAGAGGAACATATTGATAGATTAACAGAATTATCGAACATGTGCACACCCTAATGTGAAAGAAAAAATACAAAATATGTTTGATTTTTTTGTGCAAGAATCGAAGGCATAGACATTACTAAATATAGCTTCAAATACTGAATTCTAACCATTTGCAGAGAAACCGATCACAAAAAAAGACTGCAATTATCTTGACCTAATACTCAGTGATGTGCGGAATATTAGAATTTATTTTAACAACAATTTTTTCTTAGTCGAACAGATGAACATTAAACAAGATAATTCTTAAGTTATGGTGCAATGAGCGAATTTGTAATTGGCTGATTTTGTACCAGTAGCAAATTTCTTTGGAAGAAATAACATCATACAGCGATTAAGATTTGATACACCTTGTTTTTCGATATCGTAAGAGTAATAAGACACTGAGAAACATTTACCTATATTCCATTTCTTTGTTTCATCCTTGTTTCCTGTTGTGTTTTTGCGCATATGTTCGTTTTTGGCTTTGCCTTCATTTTCATCCTCACCGAAAGAATCACTGTCAGATGGTTTACTTGGATCGCCCTTGACATCGTTCTTTCTTCCACCTAAAATAAACACTAGCACTCTTAACAATTGCAGTTTATAGTCCGGTCTGTTTGTCTGGCTTTTTGTAATTTCTTTGAAGAGACTGTCATATATCATGGAATTTTTTTCTATTATCCTTGGCAAAAATCGGCATCATATTAATAAATTTGTAAGTAATGTTAAATAAATCGAGAGAATAAAAATAACCATACTTCGATACTTAAAAAGATCGCATATTAATTCATATATAACAACTTTTAAATTAACATATAAGAAATATAGAGAAAACACGGCTGGTGCCGAGAAGATGAAGGTTTAGATGGGTGAGAAAACGTATATTGGCGAGCTTAAGCGAGCCAAGATTTGCTTTTGCAGCAAACCGGTTAAACCTTCTTCATCTCGGCACCATTATTCGATTTATTCTACAACAAAATAAGACTAAAAATCATATTTATCAGAATTTGAAAAAGCTTCAGTGCCTCAATTTGAAAACGTTATAATCACTCTGCAACATGACGCGCCAGTAAAATTGTCCAATAAAAAACGTTATGATGTGATGTCTTTTTTTAAATTGATCAGTTTATAAAGCTATGCTCTCTTTTCCTGTCTATATTATGACTGTGTAGGAAGACTTTGATTTCTGACTGTGGCTTTTCCTGATATGCATTTTTTCACTTTGTTTTCAAACGTGGAACGAAATGTGAATAAAGTGGGTTTATTACAAACAAAAATCAGTATAGTGTCAGTAATTATCTAACATTTGTATCTTTGCATTTTGTATAGTGTTGTCACATCTTTATTTAGTTTATTATTGTACTTTTAGATTTGAAATATAATATACAAAAACCTAGTTTGCTTTATCACCATTGTTTGTATTGCTAAGTAATTGTATTTGATTTTTATCTTTAAGGTTGTTGCTAAAAGTGAAATCAAAGTTTGAAAGTATTTATTATCTATTGATTTTCTTTATGAACCTTAGACCAGAAAATCTTTAAATCTATCTAGTGAATATGTTACAGGTGATCTACATAGCCACGTTAGAAAACTGTTGCCTGCTGTGAGACAAACTGAAAGTTTTTAATTCAATAATTTTCGTTAACTGGATGCCGTCATATTACATAAATAAATAAGACCTAAAGTCGAAAAAAAGGCGTATTAGGAAAAACTACAGCAAAAAACAACACACTCATTAAATAGTCAAAAAGTAGAATAAAAGATAATAAATTCTAAAGCACAAACAATTAACGGAAATTAGAACCCGAGGAGTCTTACAACGGTCAATTGCAAAAATTTGCCAGTGGGGGTTTAAACCAGGCCCTAGGGTGCACCAACCTCATACTTGCTTAAGCAGTTAATCATAAGAAAAACAAAGATTAAGTTGTAAATTAACTCCAATCCAACCATCAACTCGACACATTTGCATGCAAAAACACACAAACATGAAAACAGAAAAAAGCTTATGGCATTGGAGAGCGAAACGGGTAGCTACTCAATTATCATAATGAGGCCAGAGCACTTGTAGTAAAAACAGCTAAAACACGATGACAGGAATATAAGAGACTTATCGGGTTTCTTCGTTCGATTTAAGATTTCTCAAGAAACTTTCATAAATTCTCAAACCTCTGCCACCGCTGTGCAAACAAAGAGCTAAGCAAAGCGAGCAACTGTAGAAGCCTGAATCACAAAGTAGGGAAAG
Organism: Cyclina sinensis; assembly: GCA_012932295.1. Classification (NCBI taxonomy): domain Eukaryota; kingdom Metazoa; phylum Mollusca; class Bivalvia; order Venerida; family Veneridae; genus Cyclina; species Cyclina sinensis. The sequence goes on from JAAONU010000002.1 coordinate 48,464,269, forward strand.
CGCTGCATATTATCATTTTGGTAGATAGATTGATAGATAGATTTCAGTATAAAATGTCAGACCGAATGGCATTATAATACAAATAAAACATTTTGTCTTTTAAGAATTTCGGATGGGTTTTACAAATAACGTGGATAAATTGACATTGCCCTTTAAATCTCTTTCCTAGCAGTATAAAAACAGCTCAGCAACAAGAGGTGCACAATTAGTTCAAATGGGGATGTCCACTACCTAATTATGTTGATAAATAGAAGTCCTAAGTCTAACATAAATATTGTCGAGTAAGAAAGAGATCGACTCGATCTTGTCTTGACATGTCCATAAGGAGTAAATATCGTAAGAGCAATCTGAAAAATACTCTTTGTTCTCTACAAGCAATATAGATTTATTTTTCAGTTGCAAACGTTTTTCCAATGAGACCGACGAGCTTGTCTTTTATCAAATTATGAAAAAGTGAAGTATACAATGTAGAAAATAATAACTTGACAAAGATAACGCCTGCAAACTATTTTATTTAAGCTAACTTAAAACGTCACCCGAGTTTTTAATGGACCAAAACAGATTCTTATCAGTAGTTTCGAAAACCTTTAACCAGTACTACACGGATAATTTTGTACTTTGCAAGAACTGGAATTTGCGATAAATCTTGCTTTATATGTTATTTTGCACATTTTAGGCAACAAATACTACATCTTGTTTCAATTATACACTGATTCTTAATTTTGTAATTTGAAGTGTGTGTGCAGAAATAACAACACTTTCTTACGAAGAAGGCAGTGTATTAGCATTTGTACTGTTTGGCTCTTTTGTTTGAGTATCTATATTGTGTATCGGTCATACCTAAATTTCATTATTTGCAGCCTTGTCAGCAGGTGCCAATACAAATATTTTATGAAAGTCTTGAATTCCGTTACCCTAACCCTAGCCCAACACTTCAGTGGACATATTAACAACACGTTATAATTGCCTTTAAAACAGTTAAAGCAGTTGTGCAACATCAAAGCACTCAAAAAATAATGAAGAGTTTGTACGATATAACAATGCACTTTCTGTCTGTTTGTCTGGCTTTTGTAACTGTGAATCTAAAAGATGATCAGTCCCAGATTGTTCACATGATCAAAGAGCTAACTTTCCAATTAGTGCGGTTATTACATCTGATTCTGATGTATAAGGTTAAATATACGAAATAAAGTAATATATAATCTTTCCGGAGAAGGTGTGTTTATTATTACTCCTAGATATTTTATAAGACAAGGACTGATATACATACATACATATATATTTATATCAAATGTTGGGCTTTTACAGAAGAAATAAAAAATAATTTTTCATCTATTTTCAGGGCAACGCCATTACCAATACTATCATCACAGTTTATTTTATAATAATTTCAATTAGTTTAACTGGAGTTTCTTCTTTCTGGATTTGCCACGCTGTTCTTCTTCCATTTACTGGATTCCATGACTTTCTTTGCCATTAATGCTGAATTTATAAAAATATATGATAGGTTAATTATTTAGTAACAGTTTGTATCTTGATATTATGCTATGATTTTTTATATTATATTTTCCAAACATAAAAAAATAAACATTTACAAGTTAAAACAAGTAGTTAAGTTTGATGTTAACTACGAGAAAAAGACGCAACAAGAAGCATCAAGGAACACTTTTAAGACAGTTTTCTGCATATACATTATTTCTATTACTTTTATCATTATTTTCAATATGCCTTGTATTTCGTAAAAAACTCTATAATGACAACTCTATGATTGCGCTTTTTCTTCTGTTATTTTCTTTCGTTGTATTTACTTTTATAGGTCTTCTCTTATTATAAATTTCAACATTTCATGCTTGTTATTAAGATAACGATAAAGAGAGCGGATATGCGGGAAAACATCACGATTTTACAGTCCAAAAAACCCTAAAGAAACCCCCAAAAGCAAATGAAAACAACAACAACTGCAACAAATAAAGACAAGAAGTATTATGCTAAAATCTTCATTCTTGTTATTTTATTTCTTGTCTTGAACAGGAAGCTTATTACGTATTCAGAGATATAGTTTTTAATGACTTGAATACATAGAACATTTTTGGTCAGTTTCCTTTCACAAGTTACTTGAATGAAAGAAAATTAAATAAATAAAGATACGCTATCTTAACTGGTTGGTTGTAGAGAATGGCTGATTAAATTATCTCAGTTACCAATGTGTTACATAAGAAAAGGAACATGTATGTAGCCAGAATCATAAATAATTTGACCGTATACACAAACGGACAGCCTGAGTTGAATACATACAACATATTTAATCGGTTTAGCTTCACAAGGTACTTGAATGTAGGAAATATAGCACGCTAATACATCAATGAATAAAGATACGCATTCTTAACTTAGTATTCTTATAAAAGCTTGGTTGCTCTAATTATTTCAGGTACCAATGTGTTTCAGAAGAAAAGGAACATTTATCCAGCCAGAATCATCTTTTATTTGGCCATATAGACAAACGGACAGATTGGCAGATTGGCAGAGAGATTGTCAGTTTGAAAAATCTTGCTTCTACCACATGAGCATTTGTACTCACTTGATACTTTGATGTATCACAGAGCTAAAAAAGCAGATATGGTGATAAAGGAGAACCTATAATACTTAGAACATGACTTCTGTTCTTGGAAACACGGGTCTTGGTCGCGATATCGTCTCAATGTGGAACAATTTGGAAGGTCATATCGACATCCTATTAAAATCACACAGAACTGAGCGGACATAAATTGTATACCTTTCAATATTTGATAGGGATCACTTATAAGAATGTGTATATTTACTACATAAGGTAGAAAGGTTACATTTTTTGTTGTGATTCTGAAAATATGTTCATATGACAACAGTTTGGTACCAAAAAATGAGCAAGTCTGTAAACCGTTGAAGCGGGAATGAGACTGAGCCGTGGGAGGGGCACGAATTTGGGATAATACAGACAGGAGATGAAACGGAACTTTTTGGAAAATTCAAGTCTATGGCCTGAATTTTGCTTTAA